>JANRMT010062796.1:80840559-80910117 GCA_026402145.1 Polypterus bichir lapradei
ATCTATCTATCTATCTATCTATCTATCTATCTATCTATCTATCTATCATGCTGCTCTCAATTTGAATATATATTTGATATAATAAAAATAAATACACACAATTTTGTCACATTTTATATTTACTTTTAATATAACAAATTTCTAGAACAACCGAACAATGACAGTAATTTCGGAAGACAATGGAGACTTTGGGAAAAATCACTGTTGGCATGTCGCTATCATCCCTTTGTCACCAGTCTGATGATGGAGTTCAGCCTCTATTCTGAACCCCTTTACATGCTTAGAAATGAATGGGTTAACCAAGCTGTATGGTGACCTTAGGAGAACACTCTGTTTCTCTATATTTAGTACCCGCTTCCATCCATTTCCCTGCGCCAAGTGTCACCCTGACCAGATACCTCTCTCTCTTTGATACATTGAACTCTTGTATTGCTTTCAAGACATTTAGCTGAACCGAGTGCTATATTTGGCACAATGGTCAGACTTAGCTCCAGTGTTTTTGGTTCACTCTTTGCACAATCACTGTCTGTGTGACACTTAAATGCTCTCCCTGATCCAAATTCAGATCTTTACTTTCTTTTCCCGTCACAAAGACATGCAAATCAGATTGACTGGTGACTCTAAATCAGCCAACATGAGTGAGGAAGGTCTAAGTACCCCATCCAGGAGGGTATTGGAGTACCCCCCTAGCTGCCAGTGACCATGAACTGGAATAAAACCAATACAGAAAATTTATAAATTATGCCTATTATTGCATTAGGAAACACTTTTGAAAAAAGCTCACACTCTATAAAAGGCACCTTAAAATACCATTAGATCAGTTCTCTTCTGCCCAGACTTATCTTTCTGATGATGTGTCACTTTCATGTCAGAACACTTCCTGATAGATGGCATTCTTCATCAATTGAAAACAATCAGGGTGCCAAGCATCAGCGACAGATTTGACTTGTTAAACAAGTCCCTGAAGGAAGTTTTTATCAGAACTGTAAAGCCTGTAGTGTGAAAAGAAGCTCTCAGCACTTTCTTACTGTCATCACATTAAGAAACATCTGGCAGGTAACTTGTCAGAAATGAAGTTTAATGAGATTCCATAATGACTTGGCCAAGTCTGGGTTGGGTGGGTTGGATTAATAGGTTGTGACACTCAAGATATCGCTGATGGCACCTTAAGGTGAAAGAACTGTCACCTCAGCATAGAGCAGTACTCAACACAGGGCTAAAGACATGATCTAGTCATCACTGTCATCATCTCACCTGGTCTGTTCTGAGTGGTATTTATTTATTTCAATTCATCGGGGTGTCCCAGCATGGCACAAATTGCTCAATTCACGTTTTAGCACGCAATCCATTAGGGTTAACCATTGCACCCTCTTGTTTCCGCACAGTGTCTCACCAATCTGGTCATTCTGTGTCTCCTTAGTCATGTGTCATGCCAGTTTAGGCCTGGGGAGCACTTCTGGAAACTTCTTCAAAACACAGTATGGTCTTGGACTACCATGTAGACCTGCATAGCAAAATATTCTTAAACTCGTTTAATCAAATTGAGTATCATGGGTGCCATAGACTAACTTGGTAGCACAGCTCATGGGGCAAAAACCAATCCTTGATGTTATACCAGCATACCATACAGCAAACTCCCATACACGCCCATAAGGGTGGAATGGTGGCTCTGAGGCTAAGGATCTTTGCTGGTATCCAGAAGATTGCTGGTTCAAATCCCCGTCACTGCCAAAAGAGATCCTACTCTGCTGGGCCCTTGAGCAACCCCCTTAACCTTCAGTTGCTGCAGGGGCGCTGTACAATGGCTGATCCTGCGCTCTGACCCCAAGGGGTATACACAACTAACAAATTCCTAATACTAGAAATTGTATAAGGTGAAATAACAAAAAAAAAAATGTTCACTTCCAGCTCTTGATGTTATACCAACATATCATACAATATTCTCACGTACACTCCCATATTCACTTCTGGGCATCATGTAGGTGGCTGCCTTTTAAAGAAGCTCTGCCTCTTTCATTTATTTATTTGATGAACTTTCTTTTTCTTTACATTTATTAATATATTTATTGATTAATTGTTAATGTTAAGGTTTTTCCTCTGTCTTGTTATTATAAGTTTTTAAATGGATTTTTAAAATGAAGATATGATGCTGTCATCACAGATACAAACCCTAGTGTCAGCTCGTCTCAACTGCCCTTTAGACAAGCTGCATACTTGAGAGATATTACAGGGTGAGCGAAAAGCATCTGAGGGCTACCTTACATCTATAACATCTGAGAATGCAAGAGACTCAAAAGAACTTAAAGTGGGATAGATCAAAGTTTCCCATATTCAGTTGACAGCACTGTTATCACGCTGCCTAAGGAGCTCTCTTACACCTTGTAATTGGAGCAGCTCGTCTGAGGATGGAAAAGACAAAGAGCAAGGATAAAAGTAAGGAGGAAAGGATCCAGAACTGGCTTTCCTTTATAAATGCGGAATGTTCAATTGCTTTAAAATAAGTTGAATGAATTGTCACATTTCACCAAGGTCATTATAGTTAACGAAGTCTAAAGTGAAACTAATATCAAAAAAAACATTTTCGTGAACTGAAATAAAATAATTAACAAAGCCAAAATGAAAAACTAAAACTAGACAAATCTTTTAAAGTAGCTGTAAAGGCTGAAATAAAACCGAACTAAAAGGGTTGGAAAATGGATGGATGGATAAAATAACTGAAATAAAATTGCATGTTCTCCCGTGTCTGCGTGGGTTTCCTCCGTGTGCTCCGGTTTCCTCCCACAGTCCAAAGACATGCAGGTTAGGTGCATTGGCGATTCTAAATTGTCCCTAGTACAGTATGTGCTTGGTGTGTGTGTGTGTGTTTGTGTGCGTCCTACAGTGGGCTTGCACCCTGCCCGGGGTCTGTTTCCTGCCTTGCGCCCTATGTTGGCTGGGATTGGCTCCAGCAGACCCCCGTGACCCTGTAGTTGGGATATAGCGGGTTGGATAATGGATGGATGGATAAAAATATTTTTAGTTTTTGTTTTTGAATGAATATTCTTGCCATTAGTCTTTAACCCTTGTAACTTTTAACTCTAAAACAGAAAGTCATCCACCATGAACCACCCATATATATTAATCCAGTGAACAGTGGATGTTCACACAGCATTTGTGGTGACAGAGCAAGCTGAATACGGACACGTAAAGTGTGTGAAATAGTGATTTACTGGGCCGCCTTTCTTTGCACTTGTTGTATATCAAGATGTAATTCAAATGCCTGAAATCGGAATGTGCTGATCAACAGAACCTTTAGCGTATGTACAGAAAAATCACAAGTGAGTAACGTTTCAGTTTATTTCTCAGGTGCCACTTCGCACAGGAGAAATCCTTTCTGAAAATGAACAGGAACAGGAAACAGGTAGGTTGGTGAAGACAGTCTGCCAACTGGTGAAAAATTAAGCATATTAATGTGTTTTTGCATTTATTCTCTGCGGTGGGTTGGCAACCTGCCCGGGATTGGATTCTTGCCTTGTGCCCTGTGTTGGCTGGGATTGGCTCCAGCAGCCCCCGTGACCCTGTGTTCGGATTCAGCGGGTTGGAAAATGGATGGATGGATGGATGCATTTATTCTATATTTATTAATTTATCTTGTTTAAGTTTATATTCACAGCTCAAAATACCTGATAATGTGAAAATAATCCAGTAGCAGAATTATGTTTTAAAATGTTTGTCCCCCTTTTTTCAGTTTTTCTGTCTCTCATAACAGAGTTCCACACTGTCTCTGGAAGCAACATCAGTGCAAGAACTGTGTGACAGAAGCCTCATGACATGGGTTTTCACGAAGCTGCACACAATCCTAAGAACAATCTTCATAATACCAAGCATTGGCTGGAATGGTGTAAAGCATGCTGCCATTGGACTCTGGAGCAGTGAAAAAATGTTCTCTGGAGTGATGAAACATGCTTCACTATCTGGAAGTCTGATGGATGGTATCAGGAGAATACCAGGAGAATGCTCCCTTTCAGACTGCATAAGGCCTATTGAAAAGTTTGGTGGAGGAGAGCTAATGGTCTGGGGCTGTTTTTCAGTGTTTGGGCTAGACCCCTTGTTTCCAGGGAAGGGTGCTGTTAATGCCACAGCAGACAAAACATTTTAGGTAATTGTGCACTTCCAGGTTTTTGGAAACAGTTTGGGGATGGTCCTTTTTTGTTACATCATGACTGAGCAACTGTGCTTAAAGTCAGGTCCATAAAGACATGGAGGAACTTGAGTAGGCAGCACAGAACCCTAACCTCAACCCTACTGATTACCTTTGAGATGAACTGAATTGCCAATTGCGAGTCAGTTCTTCATGTCCTACATCAGTGGCTACCACATCACAAATGTTCTTTTGGCTGAATGGACTTAAAATCCATGAGATACACTCCACAATCTTGTGGAAAACCTTTCAAGATAAGTGAAGGATGTTACAGATGCAAATTGAGAGTGGTGAAAGCAACTTCATATTAATGCCCATGGGAACATGTCCAACAAGATCACATAGGTGTGCTGGTCAGGTGTTCACAAACATTTGGTCACACAGTGCATGATCATAGTGTTGATAGCCCCTCTCACCACTCTCTGGTGGATTTCAGCTCACAGTTCATAGAAGATAGGAAAGAACATAATGTCTTACCTAAGACTGGGTCTTTCATGCGCTCACTGCACCCCAGAACCAGATAAGCAGTAATAAAACCAAAGAGGTGGTGTGTGACACAAGAGCTTGCTATTGTGTAGATGATCTTGCAACATCTGAATCCATTCAGCATACACTGTAATTTCAGCATTTGTGCACATGCACCACTTGTGACTCGTTACATAATTTATTTTCCATCAGCCCTTAGTAAACATTTACAGTTTCCTGGGTTTTCCATTTTAATAATACATTTTATTTATTTGTAAGTGCCTTTCTAAACACTCAAGGACACCGATCAATAGACAAAACACAGATTATAAACAAAAGTAAAATACAGAAGTTAAAATCAGACAGAGCACTTGTAATCAAAGAGAAAAAGCAGTCTTAAACAAATGGGTTTTAAGTTTAGATTTGAAAAGTGAAAATAATTCAATATTTCTAAGCTCAGATGATAGTGAGTTCCAAAGCTGAGGAGCACAGCATTCAGTTGTGGTAGTGGTAAGACGGACGAAGGGGACAGTCAAGTGGATGGAGGAAGAGGCTCTAAGGGTACGGGAGGGAATGGCAACATGGAGGAGGTCGGACAGATATGGAGGGGCAAGGTTTGTGGATAGCCTTAAAAGTTAGTAGGCGAATTTTGAATTGAATTGGGAACTGAACTGGAAGCCAGTGAAGCTGCTGCAAAACAGGAGTGATATGGTGAATAGAGGGGGTTCTAGTAATGATACGGGCAGCTGAATTCTGGACCAGTTGAAGCTTATAAAGAGATTTGCAAGAAAGACCTGTCCTGTTAAACATAAGAACATAAGAAATTTGATAAACAACAAGAGACCACTCAGTCCATTTGTTGCTCGTTTGTTTAGCTGTTAGTAAGATGTCAGAGTATCTCCTAGAGATATTTCTTAAACATTGTCAAGGTTTCTGCTTCAGCTACATGACTTATAATTTGTTCCAGCTTCCCAACAGCCATCCATTTGCTGAACTTTTATGAATGTGTAAAGCTGAAGGCCATCATAGCAGCATCTGATATAAGGCAGGAGCCAACTGTGGACTTTGGTCAGATTCACTCGTGTACCTGTAAAAGAGCTCATTCCAAGTTACTGGTGCCTGCCATAAGGACATAAAACTAACCAAACTGAGCCAAAGGAGAACTCCTTTCACCTGTGTGATTATTGGGCCTTTTGAGTGTGTGTGTACATCTTGTAAGAGGCTCAATTCGCTCTGTGGTCTCCTGCCTATGTGTCTTTGGGTTGTAGGTGTACCTGTAGAGTAATTAATGGAAACTGGGAGAATATGAATGCTCTACACAAGCAGAGAGTGGGACAGTATTTGAACTCCTGGAGCTGTCATGCAGTAGGACTAACCATTCTGCTACTCAAGCCAACCACACAAGACCATTTAGAGTCACCAGTCAGCCTAACTTTCAAGTTGTTGGAACCCGGAGAAATGGCTGTCCTGTTAGGATTGAACCTAGGAATGTCCTAATCACTGTGCTGCCCTCCCATTACATCCTGACTTCTTGATACCACAATGGTTTGAAATTCCACTGTCTTCATCTTTTTATTGTTATGACCTACTGATGTCGAAGGATTGCTGTGAGCAACAAAAAATAACCTGGAAATGGCAGCAGGGTAGCAACAAATCGAGTACAATAGAGTTTCATGTTTCTCCTGGAGTTCCTCCCCTGGCAGGGATTCAAAGTCTTATTTTACGTCTTTTTGTTCATTTTGATGCCATTTATTTATGGCAATGTTGCCTTTGTAGATTGTGTGCATTGTTCTTTGTTTTTAATCTTGTGTAAAAGCTGACTAGGTCATGTCCCATGTATTTTGTGGGAAGGTCTCCCAAAAGGCAGGGCCACCTGCCAATCATCGCCAGGAACTGCCCTCCACACTATCCACTGTAGGGTCTTACCCAGTTCTTGGTGGTTCAATTCGAACATGCCATGGAGTTGGTGAGTGTACTTGTGCTTACTGTTTATGATTAATTGGATTTCTAGATTTATAGACTTTCAGTGCTTGCCTTTATTACTAGCTGAGGTGTAATGGTTATGTTCCCCTCTAGTGGACCTTTTTGGAAGTGCTTTTAGTCCAAAAACAAAACAACAAAAACATAGAACATTTGATAAGGCAAACAAAATACAAGGGCAGATGAAGAACGAGTTCAAGCTGAAAACGAAACTTGACGCTAGGGCCTACTTGTTATATAAGTGAGTCACACTAGAATAATTTGTGATATATCGTGGCTATATTTATACCAGTGGAAACCATGATATCACTAATATACAAACCATGGTTTTATGGCAAGTACTCTGTGTCACCTATACAAAGAAATGGAACAGTAACAAAACAAAACATTTTTAATTTAGATGAAAAAATAAATAAACCCAAAAAAAGAGTTCACCATGATCAAAAAACCATTATGTGAACCAAAACACATGTATAAAATGAGGTCATTACCACATTCTGTTATGGTTTAGGAGTTGCTTTGTATATGTTTATATCAATTATTCTGAATTATCTAGTGCTAGATATGGGGGATTTTGAGGTTCTGAGTTAGTTCTGATGTTCATTTTTCAATTTTCCATACACTTTTTACAGTTGTTCACTTTTTGGCACTGCTTTGGCTGCCATTTTGTTTTCTTAGCAGTTGCTGCCAATTTGGACACCCATGTCTCTAGATGCATATCCATCCATCCATTAACCAACCCACTATATCCTAACTACAGTGTCATAGGGGTCTGCTGGAGCCAATCCCAGCCAACACAGGGCACAAGGCAGGAACTTCAAGGCAGGACGCCAGCCCACCGCAGGGCACGCACACACACACCCACACAATTTACAATCGCCAATGCACCTAACCTGCATGTCTTTAGACTGTGGGAGGAAACCCACACAGACATGGGGAGAACATGCAAACTCCACGCAGGGAGGACCCGGGAAGCAAATCCAGGTCTCCTAACTGTGAGGCAGCAGCGCTACCCACTGAGCCACCGTGCTGCTCCTAGATGCATGTCCTTTGAGATAACCTGAGGGCAATCAACACGATGGGTCAAAAGGTCAACTGAAAGTAAAATTTCCTCAACTGAGTTGCAGATTCAAAACTCCTTTCCAAATGTCTTTTTGATAAAAACTTATTTTGATTTTGTCTGTCTGGTTCTGAATTTTTTGCAGATTAATTTTTTCAGATATCCATCTCTTGGCTTGCTCTAAAATCTTTGTCAGTTTGCTCAGTGACCAGTGGTAGGGAACTAGTTCAGAACGACAAGAATCATTGGGGAACCAACACGGACATTCTCATTTAATTAATTACATTACAAAAATGGTGCTGACCCAAAAAACAGGGTTCACTGCAGAGTTTGAGCTCTCGTGGTTCTCACTCAGGAGCTCATTCAGACTCAAGGGCAGGTTGAAAATGAGATGCCACCTTCTGGGGCCATCCCTTTTTATGGCGTCCCGAACAGAAGAGGTAAGGCTTGCTCAGTGTCTTGGTCTGAGAGCGTCCTGAAAGCATAGGTACAAAATACTTTGAAAAAGTTCCCCGTTAGTGGAGGAGAAAACACAGTCAAAAACTTTGACTAGAAACCTAAAGGGCCAAAAACAAATCTTTTCTGTATATATAAAATCCAACTTCTGTCTGTCTGTCTGTCTACTGTTTACAAGAGAACTACTTAACGGATTTAGATCAGGTTTTTTCTTGCCTTTTTCTTTGCTTGAACATTCCGATTGATTTTGCAACTTCTCTCATCGCAGTAAGTATCATAGTTCAGTTGAGCCACCAATTTATTTGCGCAAATCCGAGAGATACGCTGTGGGCCAAGGGGATGGGGAGGCAGAACCTCAGGAGTAGAAAGCTGGGCAGAGCCCTCCTCACTAATGTGCCATCTCCATTGAAGTCGTTGCACCTCTCGCCACATGTTGGAGTGTATCTTGCCTCCGCTTAGCTAGTGATACCTGTTTGTTTAGCAGGCATTATCATCTAGAGATTGTTAAGGAATAATGTTTGATGTTTTTAAGAGAGAAATCAGAGCTACATGTGTTTTAGAGGGTACCTGGTCATTGGTAGAAATATTACAGCCACGTGATACCTCCCCACGCAGGGGATGCTCACCTGTCAGAGCTGAACACGATCAGACAGAGTGGCACCGTTTGACGTTTGAGCGTATCTCCCTTCTGCTTGGCCAGAGATACCCTGTCAACTTTTTACATTTCTGGCAAAGAGATCACAGCTACATTCTCACCCCTGACAGCAAAACCAAAAATATCATATATTTCAAAAGGCCCTCAGAAACGAAAACTATCGATATAAATTCTTCTCAATACAAATGATTACATTTTAAAAAAATTTTTATTGATTTTTACAGTTTGCCCTGTTTCACTACTAGGCAGGCCCAGCAGCGGAGGACAGCTAGTTATAAAATAAAAAGTTTATTTTCAAAAGAGGCTGTGCAAGCTCCAAAGTTCCAAAGAGCTCAAGGAGATGTCTAAACAGAATGGCGATACTCAGTAAACAAAGTCTCAATCCAGAATCCAAAAATTGTGAGCCAAAACAAAGCAGAGGCTCAAAAATATCAAAAAGCACAATAACAAAAGCAGAATCCAAGAGGCAAAGTCAAAAGCAGAGCAAAATCCCAGAAAGTAAAGCAGTAGCACAAAACACCAAAAATACCCTCCAGTCCTATTGCATTATGGGAACTATGGGAGACCTTCCCTTAAATAGAATGAAGGGGCTGCTCCTGGCAGTGATTGGCAGTGATCCCTTGAGGATCCACTCACAAAACACAAGGGACACGATCAAGGCCACATTCACTTATAAACAGACACAAAGAAAAATGTACAAAATAAACATTAATACAAATAAATGGCGTAAAAAAAAACACAAAACAAACAAGAAACTCCACTTTGAACCCCAGCCAGGGGAGACATGCTGGCTGAAACATGAGACTCAGGGCATCACTATCGAGGTTAAGAGCCCCAGATAGCCGTATTTTCTGGGTTGTGGTAGAAAGAGGAGATACTGTTAGCGTCTGTGCCCCCTGTAGCCCCAGAGTGGTATTGTTCACCTCAATCAAGCCAGAAAGGGGATCCCAGGTCACATATTATGTGTATCACCTGATAGCACACATTCAGGCAGCATAAAGAAGAAGGACGTCTCACGCCTGGACAAACTTGTTAGGAAGGCAGGCTCTATTGTAGGAATGAAGCTGGACAGTTTCGCTTCTATAGCAGAGCGACGGGCGCTAAGCAAACTCCTGTCAACCATGGAGAATCCACTGCATCTACTGAACAGTGTCATCTCCAGGCAGAGGAGCAGCTTCAGTGACAGACTGAGGAGATCGTTCCTCCCCCACACGACTCTTCAGTTCCACTCCCTTGGGGTAAACGCTAACATTATTCAAAGTTATTGTCTGCTTTTACATGCATTTTTATTACTCTTTTATTTAATATTGTTTTTTTGTATCAGTATACTGCTGCTGGATTATGTGAATTTCCCCTTGGGATTGATAAAGTATCTATCTATCTATCTATCTATCTATCTATCTATCTATCTATCTATCTATCTATCTATCATCTATTGTACTTACTTCATTGTTTTAAAGCTTTTTTGTTGAATGATGTTTGTTAAAACTGGATTGGGACATTATATTTTACTGGAAATCCCATTGGACTACGGCTTTGTACTCTAAGATGCTTTTGTGTAAAGAGATCTGAAATTTATACACTCAATGATGGTGTTTCCAGCATAAGCATTACAACAAAACAGTACAAACAGTAAAAGCAAATTATACTTGTCACGTTGGGCATGATGGCAATATGTGCCTCTAGTAAATAGCTGCCACAGTACGCATAATATACAATACTACCTGCATCAAAACAGTGAAACTGATGACAAGGTGCAATTCCAAAATCAAACAAATGCAATGCCCACATATGAGTACAGTTAAAAAATCCGGCTAACCTTCAAACTGTCAAAAGTTATCATCAGAGAATGGGTGTCGGGTTGTCACCCCCTCTTTGCCGGGAGGATAAAATAATTCAATTAATCCTTTAGACACCTGTTATCTGTCTTAATTTTAAACAAAGGTTGCATAAACAGTGAGGTAGTGTTATTTGTGGTGAATGCATCATTTCCAGAAAATTCCAATTCGAGTATTGAAATGCAGGCCACATTCAAGTACGCACATGTCAGTAATGGACTTAATGCCACACATGAAACGCCATCTGAGAAGCTGGGATTCCTTGAGTTTTTTTGCTGTTCATACTTAAAGTAAGATCTTTATCACATAGGCTCATAATGAAATACTCTAAATTTTATAATACTGTAATGGTTTTGAGAAGTTGCATCAGCCTGGGGTGAATCGCCAATAGTATAAGCTGGCATTCAATAATTTAAAGAGGAGCTTAGAAAAAGGCCAATGCCTACAAAGTGCAGCAACAGCGAGCGGTCATTTTAAGAAAAGTGAGCAGCCCAAAAGTGTAATGTAAAGAGCAAAGAATTCATACCAGCACTTGGCGCTGATGATACATTGGTGTTAGAAGTGGGATGAGTGAAGACCTACAGTCCAACTTTGCAAAGCATAGAATGCCACGGAAACTTAAAATGGACTGTCTGGGCTCTTCTGAGAAGTTACTGTAAAGTCTTGATGTTGAGTTCTGAGATGTAGGAGACTGTTAACAGCATCGGTATAGGAAGGGAGACAGCTGAGAGACTACTACCTCTGCAGCTCCACCACTGCTTCCTCATCTGATAGGTTGCATTGGCCTGAGTTTGCAGTTGCCAGTGGAGCTTTGGGCTCATGGAGCTGTGAAAAAGTATGGCAGTTTGTGCTGCCACAGAAGCCAGATGATCAGTGTGAATGAGGGCCAGTGGTAAAACTGCACAAGCAGAGGATGAGGCCGATCGTAAAAGCACTACAAAGAAGCCATTGAGCTTCAGACCTCGAACATCATTTGCACCATCAGTTCAGTAAAGAAAGAGTGGTGGGAGACCAGTACATCTGCAACTCCTGACAAGGAGGTTTGCCTGTCTACATAAGATGGACAGATCACCACACAGAAATGCAGTGTTTAACACTTCTGCTGCACTTCGTCACAGTACAGCATTAAACATCCCTACCGCTCCACCTGACAACAGAGCATTCAAAATGCCCATGGATGTGTCTTTGTTACGACTGCTACGGAAATGAAGACCACCCTGCCGTTTTAAGGAGATGGAAGTGGTCACTGGGGATGGTGACGTTGTAGGGAGATCTACAGTATGTAATTGTGCTGACAAGTTGCAGCAGTCTTGGGATGAAACCACCACAATGAGCCGGTGTTCCATCTGTTGAAGCAGGCTGACACGGCAGGGGCACCCTCAGCCCCAATGAAGGCACTCGGAGACTCAGGACAGACAGCAGAATTACACGGTATTGTATGGCCCGCATGCAGACTCAATTCAGATGGAGCAATGAGCGTCCAGCAATAGGCACCTTTTACTTTTATTACAATTCTTATCATTTAAGTCATTATTCTTCCTCATCTGACTTCTAACACTCTATTGCTCTATTCTCCTGCCTCTTTTAATTCCACCAATAATCCTTAGTTAAGGGGGTGTCAAACCCCAATCTGTCCATCTTATCTGTTTGATAAGGGCTATACTCTCCCCCTACTATCTGAGGGCTTGCTACAGTGATTTACGACCAAAGAGTTCACATTCTCCGGCTCTCTAGCACTCTGACCTTTGACTTATGAAAAATTGGTGTTTTCTGGCTCATACAAAATAATAAAGAATATGTAGGCATAAGTCTTTTTAATCTTAACTCTTACATCTTGATGCTTTGTATAAAATAATGCTTACTTTCTCATGTGCTTATAATTCTTTTCTAGTATGTATAAATGATCAATTTTAGGAATACAGTATTCTATACATCATGTAAATGAGCAGCTTCAGAGCCACTGCAGGGAACCCTATAAAAACGACAAACCTGCAAAGTCGTACATGAATTCCATCTAATTCGGCTACAGTGAGCAGTCATTTTAAGGACAGAGTGCTACCTGAAGATCAAACAGGATCATAGAGTAGCCGGCGCTACAATAATAGCAAAGCATTGCAGCACTACGACTTCATTCTTCTGCATCCACACAAACTCCATGTGCATAGCTCTCCCAGCTCTTCCGCCCTAAAGTGTTTGGGATTAATTTCATTGACAAATACTTTGTCTTACATTGAAAATCATAAATACAAGAGATGAGAGGAAATACCTATACTACAGTATAACATTTTTTTTTTCCAGGAAATAGTCTTGGTTATAACTGCAGCTCAAGATGTTTGGCGAGGATGATGAGGTGCAAAAAAAAAAAAAAAAAAAAAAGGCTAACTCATCTGGATGACATCATGAAATGGAAGCATATTTAGAGGTTCATTCTTTTTTTTTTTATTAACTTGCTCTGCACTGTTGTAAGAATTCTCACTGTAAGAGATGTGTACTTTACACCTGCGCTTTCGCACTCATCACACATTCTGATTTCCACTCCTTCTAAATAGCTCTAATAGACATGCAAAAGTATTCCATCCCCTTCAATGTCATCATCATTTTCTGCATGTCAAAAGATATGTGCACATATTTATCCATTCAGTATTTTTAATGTGGACTCTTATGCTGTAACAACACATTTCCAATGTCAAAATAAAACCATTTTCACTAGGCATTTAACCGAAGAAGAAAAGCTCCAAAACTTAGTATTTGTTGTGGAAGTTGACCCGGACACAGACAAGCAGACACGTTCATGTCACCCACAAACACGTCTATTTACAATATTTACAAAAGTAATAATGGTCACTAAGACCCAGTTGTGCACAAACCCCAAAACACTCAGTCCTGGCCTCACAATGCCTTTTCTTCGGGCCGCCTCCACAGCTCTCCTGAGCTTCGTCCTTCCACCTCCCGACTCTAGCCTCGAATGAATGGAGACGGCCCCTTTTATTCAGTACCTGGATGAGCACCAGGTGTTCCCGGCATTCCTCCCTTGGCCACGCCCCAGCGTGGCGGAAGTGCCGGCTGTCCTCCCGGCAGCTCTCCGGGTAACGTCCAAAGTCTTCCCCCCAGCACTTCCTGGTGTGGCGGAAGTGCTGGGGTAACAGGTCCCCAAGGCATTGGGGCGCCTCCTGGCGGTGACCACGGGCCCCTACAGGGTGGAGCTTCCATGCCCTTTACCCGTGGCCCCCAGAGCAACCCGGAAGGCAACCCCCACGTGATCCAGGGTGGGCACAGACCCACATCCGGTCCCTCATGACTTCCCGGCCGGGTCATGGCCCCTGGCATCCCTGACATTGTATAAGTATTCAAGTTAGACACATTAATACTTTATAGGAACTCTTTTGCTGCAATAACAACCTTAATTCTTTTGGGGTAAGTATGGAATGATTCTTCCCCATTCTTCTTGGCAAAATTGATCGAGATCCTCTAGGTTGGTGGGATGGCACCTCTGGACAGCAGTTTTCAAATAGTGCCACAGATTCTCAGTAGGGTTAAGATCAGGGCTTTGACTTGGCCAGTCCAAAACATTCACCTTTCTGTTTTTGAAACATTCCAGTTACACTTTGGCCTCATGCTTAGGGTTATTGTCATGGTGAAAGATAAATCTTTTCACCAGCTGTAGGTTCATACCATCTCCTGGTATTTCCTCCATGCACTTAATGTATGCAGTAAACCTTCTGGTGACAGCCATCTTGGAGGAGCCGGACAACCTGCTTGTGCAACCTGAATTGGCTGCAAGCACTGCCTCATGCCTCAGTAGTGACAAGGATACTAGCAAAACGCAAAACTAGAGAAGAATCCATCAAGAAGGATAAGGAGAGAGCAACTGTCTGTGGCCACCACCTGCAAAACCATTCCCTTTTTGGGGGTGCCTTGCTGTCACCTCTCCAGTGTACCTGTTTTCACTTTCATCTGCACTAAAGCAGGTTAAGTTGATTGACAATCGCTTGGGTTTCCTAACTGAAGCTTCCTTGACTTGATGTTAGACTGGGATGATTAAGTTCTCCCTCAATTTTTTGAGCAACGTACTTTGCAAACACTACATTTTGAGTTTTTCTTCTTCAGTTAAATCTCTTCAGAAAACGGTTTTTATTTTGACTATGGAAATGAATTGTTACAGCATAAGAGTTCACATTAAAAATAGCAAATGGCTAAATATGTGTACAAATCTTGTGTCGTGCAGAAGATGATGGTGACTTTCAAGGGGATTGAATACTTTTGCACACCACTGCATAAAGAGATGAATATGTTGATGTGAATGGCTCACTTATGTTTGCACATTATGATACAAAATCTAACAATTTCTTGATTTTATTGTTTTTTCACAACACCATTTTTCTCCGGCTGATGTTTTTCTGTCTGCTTTGTGAAATTTTTAAAAATCACTCTGGGTTCCTCTGCTTACAAAGGCATATTTTGGCACCGTTTACACATAAATGACGCACATGTGTTTTTCTGTGGAAGTTGAATCTCTACCAGGAAATGTAATAATTTCCCTAAGTTTCCAAACACTTGCTTCACTTTCAAACTGTAATAGGCTGCAGTTTGAGTCTGGATATTTTGTACACTCTGCCAGACTTATGATGGTTTTTTTCTTCCTCAGAAAATATTTCTGCTGTTGTCATTTCCACTATTACAGGGGACAGATGGCCTCAGTGGTTTAAAATACTTAGGACTTAAAATTCCGGGCTCTTCAGTCTTGCTTGTCAGTAAGAAGGACCAACATGGCATTGTACAGTGCCTATCAAAAGTATTCACCTCTTGGAAGATTTCATATTTTATTGTTATACAACATTTAATCACAGTAGGTATCACTTGACTTTTCTGAGATACCACAACAGGAAAAAGACTCTATAATGTCAGAGCGAAAAGAAGTCTCTACAAAGTGGTCTAAATTAATTACAAAAAAAAAAATATACAAAATAACTGCTTTCCTAATTATTCACTCATTTTAATATGACACCCCTAAATCACCACCGCAGCTGCCAAATGGTCTTAGAAGTCACATAATTAGTTTAATGGAGACCACTTGTCAAGGAGTTCGCTTGATTGTTCTATAAATGGACCTGAATGTGAAGGGGCCAACTTGAGGTGAGTCAGTATGGTGGCCTATCCTGCACAATGAAGATAAAAGAACAGAAACTTCATGAAATGGTGATAAAAAAGCACAACTTTGGGGAACAGAGACAAGAAAACATGCAAGTATATGAATATCCGGTTAGATTATTCACAAATAAATGGAAAGAATATGGCACAGTTATAAATCTGCAAGAGCAGGCTATTTGCAATAACACTATTGTGTGAGAAGAAGACTAATGAAGGAGGCCACCAAAAGATCACTGAGAACTTTGATGGAATCATAAGCTATAGTGGCTTCAGACTGGAGAGACTATGCAGACAATGGCTGTTAACCGGGTCCTCACCGGTCGCAGCTTCTTGGTTGGGTGGCAAACACAAAGCTATTGTTAAAAAAGTGTGCATACAGGACATCTTGAAAAAAGGCACATGGAGACTCTGAGGTGAGCTGGAAGAAGGTTCCATAATCTGATAAGAGTCAAACTGAACTTTGTGGCTATCAGACTAAAGACTATGTTTGGCATAAGCTGAACACTGCATGTTATCATAAACACCCAATTGTCACCGTGAAGGATGGTGGTGACAGCATCGGGCTCTGGGGATGCTTTTCTGCAGCAGGCCCTGGAAGGCTTGAGAGGGTAAAATAAATGCAGCAAAATATGGAGGAATCCTGATGCAGTCTTCAAGAAATCTGTGCCTTGGAAGATTTGTTTCTAGCAAGACAACGACACCAAGCATCAAGCTAAAACTACACAGGAATGGCTTCAAAACAACAATGTGAATGTCCTGGAATGACCGAGTCAGAGTTCAGATGTCAATCCAATTCAGAATTTGTGGCTGGTCATAAAAAAGGCTGTGCACTCAGGATCAACATGCAGCCTGACAGAACTTGAGCAGTTTTGGAAATAAGAATGAAGAAAATTGGCAATGTCCAGATAACAGAGAGAGACCTGAGCACACAGACTCAAGGCTGGCATGGCCAACAAAGGTGCATCTGCGGAACCTTGACTTGAAGTGGGGGAATACTTAACAGCTAATATTACCTGCTCCTGGTGTTACCTGGCTCTTGGTGTTTTGTTTGATTTATCACTTAATTTTGAGCTACACATTAGGTCTCTGTCCAAAATTTCATTTTATCATCTCCTTAACATTGCCCATCTCCGTCCATTTTTGTCCTTTAATGATGCTCAAACTCAGCTTCATTGTTTCCTAATGTCTTGTATTGATTACTGTAATTCCCTCTTCTTTGGCTTCCCTGCAAAATCTATGCAGAGGCTACAGTATATTCAGAACTCCGCAGCCACACAATGCGTTTTGCTCACATCTCCCCTCTTCTCTCCCAGCTTCACTGGTTACCAGTTCCATCAAGGATTAAATTCAAGATTCTGCTTCTCACCTTCAAAGCCCTACATAACCTCGCTACCTCACTCAGGTCCCAGCTCCATACACTCTTAATCTCCTTACTGTCCCACGCACCCTGGCAGGAAGGTCCTTCAGTGTTATGGCCCCTTAACTCTGGAGCTCTCTTCATTGGTCTTTCAAAGATTGCTCCTCTTTCTCCACCTTTAAATCTCAACTCAAAACTTTCCACTTTGACAAACTTTTCCCCTCTGTATGTAAAGTGACCTTGAGTTTGTGAAAGGGGCTCTATTAATGTAACTTATTATTATTATCTTCTTATATAACACACTACCATGGCTGTCTGTTTGTCTGTCCAGGATTTTAAATCACCTGCAGCTCGCAAACCGTTTGACTTATTGACCTGAAATTTGGTACACATATACTATGTGACGTCTACTATCCACTTTCAGGGTGATGATTGACCTCCAAGGTTATTTCTCTTTTATTTTATTGTAGAATCAACTCTCAGCAGTGGCCAGTATCTCATTCCCTACCACCTTTGCCGTCACGTCCCCTAACTCTTCATATCTTAAAGCATTCTTGAGGCAGATTGAAGAATTAAATGGCAGCTTAAGTGAAAAGTAAACAAAATGTACTAAGTAATTGCAACACAGACACTGACTTAATCAGTTTTAATGCAAAAGATGCCAACGAAAGAAGAGAAGAAGCAGGCCACTAGGGTGGAGAAAAGAAGAGCTGCTCAGGAACCTCTGAGAAACGTACAGAGAAAGTGGATGAAAACTAGGGAATGCTCTAGTCAAGTGTATTCACTGCACGTTATTGTGCAGTATGCCATTACTGGTTATTAACAATATTAGTTGGACAGAAATTCACCAAACAAGAGAGTCTTCAAAAGGCTTCTTAAACACATTAAGGATGACAGAATTTCAAATGTTGGTGTGCACCTGGTTCCACCAGCTAGGAGCTGCACATGAAAAGAGTCTGGATTGAGACTGATGCCATGTAGGGGTGTCATTACTAGCCCCTATTCAGTAGCAGACCTCAGTGGTCAAAAAGGAGCACAGGACTCTCAGAAATGTCTCCATATAAACAGTAGGTTCTGACCCACTGAGCATTCTGTGGGCCATCATCACGTACTTGAGGACACCTAGTGGAACTGAAGGGAAAGGCTTCAGAGGGAGGAGAAGCAGCTGCCAATAATTTTTACAATGTAGGTGGTCAATTAACCCAACCTTTTATTACCTGCTAATCATTAGAATGGAAGTACATAAAACTGGATTGTTTGCCACCGGCGTAAACATCAAGAGAGAATGCAGACAGTTTAATGAGGATCGACAGATGGATTTTCTGCATTGTAAAGATTGTCCAATTTTAAAAATGATGGCCACTAGTATTTTTCTCATTTTTGTGTCAGAGGTAGGACGGGGGTGATAGACTTTGATGAAGGTCAGAGGTAAGAGGGAGGATGGGTGTGGTCAGATGGTGGAAAGTGGATGGAGGTCTGATGGGGATGAGAATCTTGTCAGAGGACAGATATCGAGTCAGGAGGAGGCTGGAGTTTTGTCAAAGGGAGAGAGGTGACTTAAAATGACCACCATACTAATGAGTTAAATGGTCAGGTTGGTTATCTCTTGTTTGTAAAATTTCTGATGGCCTTATGATGTTGAAATTTGCAATACGAAATACAGTCATGTAGAAATGTAAGTACCTCACCTTTTCCATTCTGTGATTTTACTGAGAATCGACTAATGAAAAGTTCCAAAATAGATTTTATTCTCTGTTGTTTGTTATCTGAGTTTTGAATTGATCTACTTGTATGCCAGATTGAAGACTAGATGATTATTAGTTATGTCCTAATTTGTGAAGTCATAGACTAGGAAAGGGGGTACATACTTTTGCACATGACTATTAACACCTTCCTTAATCACAAAGGTCTTGCGTCTCATCTAGGGTTGGTTCTTGCCTTGCATCTCATGCTACTGTATCCAGATAGTCTTCAGCTTCCACTGCTGTAAACACACCATAACATAAAATGGATGGACATTTTCTTCTCATTTCTATGTGGTCTCCATTTCTGACTACAGTGTTAGTTTCTTTGAAAGGAACCATATAAAGGAGTACAATCTACGGAAAGTCTGTTTACCTTAGAGAGACCACTTATGTCTTCATTTAAGCCTAGGCTGTGCACTTTTGGTAACCTCACACCATAAACTGGCACTGCAGTTCATTGGTACAGGCTGGTGATTCAGGGGTGTCACGCAACATCTAAGGACTAATGGTCAACATTACCCATCTGTCCAAGACCCACAAAATGCAAGTGATAAAAACATAACCCATTCCCTAATCCCCCACCCCACACACACACACATATATGATGTCATGTCTTCACTGGACCTCACAGACGGACGTTGTTTTGTGTAGTGCTGCTGTCAAGCCGCATGGTGACTTGCTTTTTTTGGTAGTTGGTTTTGTTCACACCGTTCTTCTTCTCTTCCTCATAGTAACCCCTCTTCATCACTCGTGTCAAGTAGGAAAACAAACTCTGCAGGACAAAAGAGAAAGATCAAAGAGTGTCAGGAAACAATCCCTGGTTTGACTTATTCAAATTTGGCATGAGGGGTGCATCTAACACCCTCTTAAGCCACCGGTATCGCTCAGGCCAGGGTAAGTCAGCATACATCTCTAATCAGTTTCCCAAGCTGTCCTTACATATTTTCTGAGATTGGAGAGGATAAAAACATTTACAGCTTGTGAGTGTGGATGGACAAAGAAGACACAAATATGGGGCATGATTACTATCAACATGGATAGCATTTGACATTTTCATCGACCCCTGTTTTATTCTGAACATCTTTTACTGAACTTTGAAACAAACTAAGTTAATTTAATTTAATTCAATTTAAGTTTATTTAGTTATTGACAAATAATTTAGCCACCGTAGGCTCTTGGAACACAACTATACTTAGACATGGGAAACGGTGAACAACTTTGAAATGATTAAACAACCCCATGTTTTGCCACTTCAACATCAAATGTAGCTCTAGACTGTGGAGACTTAACCATCTTACTCGTGTCCTATTCGAAATCCACCCTCAGGTTCTCACTCCCAAACAAATGCTGCTGACCCTGTGAGACAACCAGGCAGAGATTAAAAGATAAGCAAACCAACATTGTGAGGTTCATCCATTTTTAAAGGAGATAGATAGATAGATAGATAGATAGATAGATAGATAGATAGATACTTTATTAATCCCAAGGGGAAATTCACATAATCCAGCAGCATACTGATACTGATACAAAAAAACAATATTAAATTAAATAGTAATAAAAATGAAAAAATAAAAATAAAAAAAGCAGACAATAACTTTGTATAATGTTAGCATTTACTCCCCCGGGTGGAATTGAAGAGTCGCATAGTGTGGGGGAGGAACGATCTCCTCAGTCTGTCAGTGGAGCAGGACAGTGACAAAAGTCTGTCACTGAAGCTACTCCTCTGTCTGGAGATGACACTGTTCAGTGGATGCAGTGGATTCTTCATGATTGACAGGAGCCTGCTCAGCGCCCGTCGCTCTGCCACAGATGTTAAACTGTCCAACTTTACTCCTACAATAGAGCCTGCCTTCTTAACAAGTTTGTCCAGGCGTGAGGCGTCTTTCATCTTTATGCTGCCTCCCCAGCACACCACCGCGTAGAAGAGGGCACTCGCCACAACCGTCTGGTAGACTTTACTACCCTGTTTGTCTTGCTTGGCACCCACCAGTGGGCAGTGGAGTCTCCTCGGAAAGTCATCATCAAGTGCTCAGTATTGATATTCAATATGGATGCCCAGATGTGAACTGCCGTCTTACTTCTGTAGACAACTAGACAATTCTTCTTCTTCCTCTTTATCTTTTCCCATTTAAATGTGGTACTGTTGTGCTTGATCAAACTTCTCCAAACAGCTTAGTCCTGTACCTCCTTGCCAGCCAGTCCCATTTCATTCAAACCTTCTTTTATTTATCCATTCACCTCCACTTTGGCTTCCCTCATTTTCTCTTCCCCCGTACTTCCATTCCCATCACTCTTTTGCCAACATATTTTTTGTCTCTCCTCATCACATGTCCATACCACCTGAACCTGCTTTCCTGCACTTTCTTAGATATCTCTTCCACTTTTGTGATTCCTCTGATTGTCTCATTTTTTATTCTGCTCTTTTTGTATCTCCACACATTTATCTCCACATTCTTATTTTTGCCACATGCAACTTCTTCTCCTGCACTCCCTTTACTGTCCATGTCTCAGCTCCATACATCATTGCTGGTCTCACCACTTTCTTGAAAACCTGACCTTTACCCTTCACCTTAATTCTTTTATCACACAATTCACCTTATACCTTTTTCCAATTGTTCCATCCACACTGCACACTATGGGTCATCTCTGTATCTAATGCTCCATCTTGGGCTACCACTCATATTCAAAGTTATCCTCTCTTTTCAGTAGCTCTCCCTGCAGGCTAACTTCTGAATCCTGATCATCATTAAACCTCAGATATTCTGTCTTCTTCCTATTTATCCCCAATCCTCTATCTTCCAAAGCCCTTTCCATTCTTCCTACTTCCTCTCCACTACCTGTTCCCTGGTATTACACAACACAACTAGACAATGATAACTAAAATTAGTCAGAAATAGGGAAAGCCAACCTTATACTAATAATAAGGTATTAATAAGAAATGCAATGATTTACTTCTGTGACGGGCTGGCGCCCTGCCCAGGGTCTGTTTCCTGCCTTGCGCCCTGTGTTGGCTGGGATTGGCTCCAGCAGAACCCTGTGACCCTGTAGTTAGGATATAGCAGGTTGGATAATGGATGGATGGATGGATGATTTACTTCATGAGGTTGAAGTACATAATAGAAACAAGAATAGTGGCTTAAGATATTTGAAATATTAAAATGTGTGCTTCAATTAAAATATATGAAGTCTAAATGTTCTCAATATTAACAGACATTTGCCAATTTCACCCACTCATACAGGTCCACAGAAAACTAGATCCTTAGTAAAAGATCAAAAATCAAAAATAATATCATATTCATAATCGCTGACTCTGAGATAGTCCAAAATGCCACCTCACATGCTTATGTTTTGAATTACTAATTTTTTACATTTTCAGAGTGGCTATTAGAGGGCTAGGACCACCGGTAAAGAATCAAGTATCAAAAATATTATCATAATCATGATCAGCAACCCTGAAATAGCATAAAAAGGACACTCCATGTGTCAACATTACCAGTTTCATATCCCATTGTGGCCTGCACAACTTCAAGTCCTTCTGATCATTTTTGCTGTAGACATCCAATTAGTTTACTGTTTATCAAAAGGGTGTACTTTTCTGCTCAAAATATGGTCCAATAATAGCCAGGTCTAGAGGCCCACAAATAGTGTGGAACCCAAAAAAGCTTGAAGCTAAACAGAATATCACATGTGGGAGCTTTCTTGTACTGTTGAGTCGGGAAGCACCAGACAAAAAAACTGAAGAGATTTCAAAGCATTGAAAAATAATTCTTATGAACACAAAAAGTTCACATGATTGTTTATATTGTTGCACTATATGGAAGCTTTTCTTCTTTACTGTGCAAAGACACTGCATGCTGCTACTGGATTGTTAAAGCATGCGTGTGCTTCATTGAGAAGGGGACATTGAGCGGGCACATAGCCAGGGCTTGAAGTGGGGCATTTTTGTGCTTCAGTGATGCAGTGCCTGCTGTAAATGTTTGTGGCACCTTGCACTTTGCCAGCAAACACACACCATCTTCCTATTCACTTGCTCTTCAATGTTATGTACCTCTAACAGCAGGTTTAAAACTCAAGGGAGGAGCACACCCAAGACTAAGAAACTGTGTTAAATCTGAAACACATTGCAAGGAGGACCAAGTAACATCACTCAAAAACTTTGTGCTCAGTTCTTTAATGACTATATATCATCAGTGAGAGCCATTCATCATGCATTGATTTGTGGCTCCTCAATCTGCTCTTTCGCACGTTCTTCCCAGTTTCATTTGCTGAGTTTTGTGGGGTTTTTTTTTGATCCTGTGTGCTGAATACACACCACAGAAAGGCTGGCTTACCTCCTTCAAACACTGAAGGCTTTTATGAAAAATACAAATCGGTTCAGTTCAGATTTATTGTTATGTGCAACAAGTACATGTGGTCCTCTCACTTTGTCCCACCTGACATGCATCTTTGCTCAGTAGGGTATGTAAAATAACAACACATAATATAATAGGTTGGGTTTGGTGTCATAACACTACAAGCAGATAAATGAGCAAGAAATGCATCCTTGCTTCAAGAAAATAGTACCAATAGTACCAAGAATCTGTAATAAAATATTTTTTTCTAATTTCTTTCTATTATCACAAGGAGGGTCAGGGAGGTTAGAAGCAGTATTAGATACAGGTTAGATACAGCGCGTTGTCTCACACACATGACAAACCACCTCATTATTCCAGATTGGGACCCAAGTGCATCCACACAACAGGTCAAGGCCCTTAACCTGCAATTCCTGTGTCCTGTGTATGATGTTAACCTGCATCCAGGTCCTCCAACCTGCAGGGAAAACCTGGGGGTTGGTGGCAGCTTTGGCACTCCAGCCACCATAAAAAAAAAAAACTTAACACTGTTCCTTTCCATCTGAACTAGTGGAGTGGATGACTTATAAACATTGGAAGGCATGACCGTAAATCAAAACCTTTGTCACATCAAAGTGGATGTATTTGTTAAGATTTAAAAATTTTATGGCCCTGATGGACCCGAGTAACCTAAAGCCCCATTGTAAACTTCAAGAACAGACAAGATACTTTTCAAATTTATGTATAACGCTTAACTTTACAATACAATTTCAAGTGTATATATATATATATATGTTGTGACAGATAGGGAGCGCTGTCGTCCCCTTGAACCCTCAGACTAGATGCCAGACACCAGGTAAAAGTCCAATGATAATTTTCATTTGAACAAATACGTGTTGTGGAGGCTGGCCCGGACGCAGACAGGCAGACACGTTCATGTCACCCACAAACACGTTTATTTACACTAATTACAGTTCAAAGTGCGCCACAAACCCCCAAAGTCCCCTAAGTCCTGGCCACACAATGCCTTCTTCAGACCGCCTCCTCCTCTCTTCTCCAGCTCAGCCCACTCCACTCCCGACTCTTGCCCTGAATGAAGGGAGGCGGCCCCTTTTATTATCACCCGGATGTGCTCCAGGTGGGTTCCGGCAATCTTCCACGGACACACCCCCTGAAGCACTCCAGGTGTCCCTGCTCCTCTTCCCCCCAGCACTTCCTGGTGTGGCGGAAGTGCTGAGGTCCAGGGCTCCAAAGGCATGGGGGCGCCCCCTGGTGGTGACCACAGGCCCCTACAGGGTGGAGCTTCAAAGCTCTGTACCCGTGGCCCCCAAAGGAACCAGGGCGGTCGCCCCCAGATGGTCTGGGGAAGGCGCAAGCCCTCCTCCGGTCCTCCTGGGCGTCCCGGCAGGGTCGCCACCCCAGCCACTTCTGACAGTGTACAAAGCACCCTCCACATCAATATACTCATATAATAAACAATAATCAATCACAATACAATCCTCCACTCTCTCAGATGTGTTGCCACCCTGCTCAGCTCACTCGTCTGGGATCTTTCACAGTCTTTTATATTCCCTGAACCGGAAGTATTTCTGTAGCCTCAGTCCATGTGACATCCTATAAATTCCGGGTCAGATCAAAAGTTCTCTTCTTCATCCCGGAAGTATGTCATTTCCCCTGTCGCTGTGACTAACACGTACTTCCGGGTTATAGGGCACGTAAGAGTCTCTGGGCCTCCCAGCAGCGTCCTCTGTTGGCCCCCAAGGTATCCAGCAGGGCTGTAAAGGAAAACTCCAATGTCCATGATTCCCTGCTGGCATTCGGGGCACCTCCATGCTGCAGGGAGGGCTCCACCTGGCGGCCTGGGGTTATTGGCTGGGATGACTGGCCGGCCATAGTTCACAATGTATTGTGACCACCAGGGACTCTCCAGTTCCCCAGCACCTGACACAGACAGATGCTAGGCATGGGTGCAGTGCAAACAAAGCTTCGTGGGAAATGCTTTCAGCAAGTCTTCACACAATCAAAGCTCAGTACAACCAAGCACAGTCACAGTCCTAGGTAGTAACATAGCACTCTGTCCTCTCTCTGTCACTGCCTTCTCCAAACTTTGTCCTTCTCCTCCTGACTCTCGCTCTCTGAATGAAGCCATGATATCTGCAAGTATTTCCGGTGTCCCAAAGGCTTGGCCCAGGAACACTTCCAGGTAAAGCTGGAGCCTCCTGGTGGCACCCATGGCACCCAGCAGGGCAGAGTTACAGATCTCTAATTCTCATGAAGCCATGTGGGAAACCATGGTGCTGCTGCCACCCAGGGTGAATGCCATCTAACGCTCTTGGGGAGATAAAGTCCTGCGCAAAAAAATAAAATAAATAAATAATACCTCCAGAGTATTTTGCTTTGTGCAATCGCTTCTCTCTCTCTTCCAATGTTGATGCCATTCTGGACATTGCTTACACTATGCTACTCATGAACATGCAAGGATCTGACATCAAGTCAACAATTCTAACAGTCCTTCTAGCGAAGAGGGTCTGCCATTAATGTAACAGCGAGTTTTATCGATGTTTACAGCTTTTTATCAAACTCTACCTCTGAATGTCGACTTTAGTTATTATCAACCCTCAACGCTACATGTCGACAAATGTTCAACATCTGCCCTAAAATAGTTATTGTTTATATTCATACCCTTGCAAATGGGGACTCCGCATTCGAGATGATTTATTCTGTTACCAACGCTTTCATGATGACTCACTCTGACTCTGCAGTTGTGGTGACTTCAACCATGTGACTTTAGAAGGAGCGATGACAGATTTCTCTGAGCTTCAGGAAATAACAAGCTTGGACCTGCTTTACCAAATGTTAAACACGCCTTTAAGTGTAAATCTTTGAGCAGATCTGACCACAACCAGATTCGTCTTATTTCCAGCTACAAGCTATCTGAATCTGCTTCACATTTAATGAATGCTTTTGATAGTCAAGGTACACAATATCAAATGTGCACCTCTGACTGAAAGATTTTGGATTTCCTCAAAGAATTCTTGTATATTTTGTAGCATGCAGCAGATATTAAAGCTCAATGCCTGTGTAATTGTTCTTTAAGCAATTCCAAATCCTTGGTTAAATCTTTGCACACATATCCCATATACAATATGCATGCACATATGTTCTGTGGTCTCAAGAGGAGGCCATAGAGTACTTTGGAACATAACATTTTGACCCTGTGGGTATATTTTGGTGGGGTTAAGGAGGGTTCTCCTTTTCACTACAGTGAGATTATTAAGGACAGTGTCACCTCATGGCTCAGAGCAAGTGAAACATCAGAAAGACCAAAGCCAGACTAGCAGACAAAAGAACCAGAGCTTAAAATGAATTACCCGGGTAATGCTGGGTGATGCTACTAGTAACTGTTAGAGTTGATTTTTACTATTAAATATAGTTTTCACTATTTGATTATGATAATGAATGACTTGTATTGTTGTTAGATTTTGTATTTTGCATTCTTGGAAAGCATTTTAATTGTAGCCTCTTGATATGTGACCCAATCCTGCTGCTATTTCTCAACAAGGGTTAAGAGAACCAGTATACTCTAATTTAGCAGAATTCTGACTCCGAGGGTCTGTTTATCAGTAACTTACAAGGACATGAGAAACAAAACTAACCACATACTTACCGCATATTTAAGAAGTGTAATCAAATTCTTTAGTTCACTCTTCTCTTTTGTGGTACTGGATGCCTCGATGCGTGTGTCAAATCAGGGGAATTCTTCCAATTATGAACTTGCTTTGCGAATTTGACAAAATCAATAATTATTAAATCAATGTGATTTATGCTTAAATTTGTTATGCTAACATATATGTGACCCTTTACTAAATTTCCATATTTCACACATACAGTACATTTAGCCTGCACTTGCATATACAATTATAAAGGTAATTTAAATAAAGTGGGAATATGAGTCACTATATGAGCATCAGAACAAATTGTTTTGAATATAAACATCTCAGGAGAATCAAGAAAACAAAATTATGCCTGAAGGAATAAAAACTAATAAAAAATGTCTTGTTACAGAGGGAAAGAAAGTTCAACAGTGTACAGAGTTATAGTACTTACTGAGGAAACTTGTAAATAAAGTTTGAATAAGATAATGATTCCCGGTGCTGCCTTTTTATCTTCATGAGTAAACATCTAAGTTTTGACAGACAGAATGAGTCTATGCTGTTACTCCAACGTGCGCTGTGAGATTAAAAGACACCCGTGCCCGTATTTATCAAGTAGGAAAACGGTGCTAACTGGTTCAAAGATCTCAAAGTGATGCAAATTTGGTCCTACTCTTAGGAGAGTCAAAGAACTTTATCAGTTTTCTTAATTTAGCAGACTAATCCTATCTTCAGCAAGAGCTTGTGAGCTGTCCTAACTTATTAGGAGCTGCCAGAACATGGCTTTCAGGAGAGATCAGCACGTGGGAAAGGTGGAATGTTTTGAACAATGCATTTGTAAAAAGATGTCAATTTGACAGAAGAGGAGGAGGAGGTTGGGAGCTTGCACTGATACAGTACATTGCCGCACCATCACACGATGAACCACCTCAGATTTGACGGAGATGGAATAATATTCATAACAAAACTTATAAATCATGTTGTCATTCAATCAGCATGAAGAACATATGTGCGGTCAACCAAAATGAAAGTGTTAGGGTTAGGGTTACTGTTGTGTCTTTCGGCCACAGGGAAAGTGCAGCTTTGCAACAGCGATAATCTCGGTATGTCACAACCAACCATTTCTCAAATTTTTCACCAAACTCTGAATGCCCTTACAATGTATGAGGCGATACGATTTATACATTTCCCCACCACTTCAAGTGAGGTAATGCTAAAGCACGCTGCAGTCATGCAAATCGACGTGTGCACAGAGACCATTGTCTGAAGTACGGATGAGCAGGCATACGTGAATCTCAAGTGATGTTACAGTGTCAACACTCAGGAGGTCAGGAGTGCAAACCGTACTCTAGTAGCCAACATATTACCTTGAAGACAGGCAGGGACAGGATGGGCGAATGACAATGAAATGTTACACAGGTATGCTGAATTCTGCATTTCACAAAGTCGTGGAACATCTGTGTTTACACTTTACAAGCCCAGAAAAAAGACTGGCAGAGACTCCTGTGGCATTGAATAAATGGAGCCTTGCAGAAGATACAGTGCATCTGGAAAGTATTCACAGCACATCACTTTTTCCATATTTTATTATGTTACAGCCTTATTCCAAAATGGATTAAATTCATTTTTTTCCTCAGAATTCTACACACAACACCCCATAATGACAATGTGAAAAAAGTTTACTTGAGGTTTTTGCAAATTTATTAAAAATAAAAAAATTGAGAAAGCACATGTACATAAGTATTCACAGCCTTTGCCATGAAGCTCAGGTGCATCCTGTTTCCCCTGATCATCCTTGAGATGTTTCTGCAGCTTAATTGGAGTCCACCTGTGGTAAATTCAGTTGATTGGACATGAATTGGAAAGGCACACACCTGTCTATATAAGGTCCGACAGTTGACAGTTCATGTCAGACCACAAACCAAGCATGAAGTCAAAGGAATTGTCTGTAGACCTCCGAGACAGGATTGTCTCGAGAATCAGGGGAAGGTTACAGAAACATTTCTGCTGCTTTGAAGGTCCCAATGAGCACAGTGGCCTCCATTACCCGTAAGTGGAAGAAGTTCGAAACCACCAATAACTCTTCCTAGAGCTGGCCGGCCATCTAAACTGAGCGATCAGGGGAGAAGGGCCTTAGTCAGGGAGGTGACCAAGAACCCGATGGTCACTCTGTCAGAGCTCCAGAGGTCCTCTGTGGAGAGAGGAGAACCTTCCAGAAGGACAACAATCTCTGCAGCAATCCACCAATCAGGCCTGTATGGTAGAGTGGCCACACAGAAGCCACTCCTTAGTAAAAGGCACATGGCAGCCCGCCTGGAGTTTGCCAAAAGGCACCTGAAGGACTCTCAGACCATAAGAAACAAAATTCTCTGGTCTGATGAGACAAAGATTGAACTCTTTGGTGTGAATGCCAGGTGTCACATTTGGAGGAAACCACGCACCGCTCATCACCAGGCCAATACCATCCCTACAGTGAAGAATCATGCTGTGGGGATGTTTTTCAGCGGCAGGAACTGGGAGACTAGTCAGGATAAAGGGAAAGATGACTGCAGCAATGTACAGAGACATCCTGAATGAAAACCTGCTCCAGAGCTCTCTTGACCTCAGACTGGGGCAACGGTTCATCTTTCAGCAGGACAACAACCCTAAGCACACAGCCAAGATATCAAAGGAGTGGCTTCAGGACAACTCTCTGAATGTCCTTGAGTGGCCCAGCCACAGCCCAGACATGAATCTGATTGAACATCTCTGCAGAGATCTTAAAATGGCTGTGCACCGATGCTTCGCATCCAACCTGATGGAGCTTGAGAGGTGCTGCAAACAGGAATGGGCGAAACTGGCCAAGGATAGGTGTGCCAAGCTTGTGGCATCATATTCAAAAAGACTTGAGGCTGTAACTGCTGCCAAAGGTGCATCGACAAAGTATTGAGCAAAGGCTGTGAATACTTATGTACATGTGATTTCTCAGTTTTTTTTATTTTTAATAAATTTGCAAAAACCTCAAGTAAACTTTTTTCATGTTGTCATTATGGGGTGTTGTGTGTAGAATTCTGAGGAAAGAAATGAATTTAATCCATTTTGGAATAAGGCTGTAACATAACAAAATGTGGAAAAAGTGATGCGCTGTGAATACTTTCCGGATGCACTGTAAGTGTAAGGACTAGGAGTCCCAGAATACATAAGTCTCCAAAGCACTTCCAAAAAGGCTTATTTGAAGAGGAAATCCCATCCAAAACCCTGGCTAGTTACAAAAAGGGCCATGTAGATTTTTTTATAAAATAAAAGATTTATTCTTTGCAAAAATGTTCCGGCGGCATAGTGGTGCAGTGGATAGCGCTGCTGCCTCGCAGTTAGGAGACCTGGGTTCGCTTCTTGGGTCCTCCTTGCATGGAGTTTGTATGTTCTCCCTGTGTCTGCGTGTGTTTCCTCCAGGTGCTCCGGTTTCCTCCCACAGTCCAAAGACATGCAGGTTAGGTGCATTGGTGATCCTAAATTGTCCCTGGTATGTGTTCCCTGCAGTGGGCTGGCGCCCTGCCCAGGGTTTGTTTCCTGTCTAGTGCCATTTGTTAATTGGGATTTGCTCCAGCAGACCCCCATGTCCCTGTAGTTAGGATACAGCGGGTTGGATAGTGGATGGATGGAAAATGTTCCTCAATAAAAAATTAACTCTGTGGAGCAGATAAAAGCAATAGGATTTGGCCAAAATAAAGCCAATCCAATGAAACCAAAGACCAAATAGAGAAAGCCAAAATGAAGTCATAAACAAAGCATGAAGTCAAAACCCAAAAATCATAATAAACATAGAAGATCGCTATACCTTACCACTCCCTAGCACTTTCTAGATGAATGTAACTGTGGAAGACCCTCTGGATTTATGGGGGGGAGCTGCTGACGGTGATTGGTAGGTGGTCCAGCCTATTGGGTGACCACCAACAAAACACATAGAACATAGCACAGGCATAGAAGATCAAGTAACATTAACATACTTCAACGAACAATTGAACAAACAAGACATAAAACAAAACTTTGAACATCGGCTGTGATATAACAATAAGGGGGATCACAGAGATAGACAGATACTGGAAGATGATCTGGGACGCTGGAAGATTGAACATGACTTCAGAAAGAGCACAAGAATAGCCGTGGGTAGTTTCAGTAATTGGTATCTTGTGAGGCCTAAACTCTCATTTAGTGTGTGTGTCTGTCTGAAATGCCATCTAATGAGTTTGGCAGCATTCACTGGAACTTGAGCAGATCAGATGTTTTTATACACCTCAGAATTCATTGTGCCACTGCCGTCAGCAGTTCCGTCGTCATTGAAGAGAAATGATCTAGGACCTGGGGCAACCATACATGCCCAAGCCATAACACCCCCAGCACCACATTTAACAGATGAGGTGGTCTGCTTTGGATCTTGGGTAGTTCCTTTTCATCTCCACACTTTGCTCTTGCCATCAATATGATGCAAATTAATCTTTGTCTTGTCTGTCCACAAGACCTTTTTCCACATCTCTGCAGGCTCTTTTAAGTCCTTCTTTGCAAACTGTAATCTGGCCATCCTGTGTTAGTGGCTAACTAGTGGGTTACATCTTGCATGAAGTCTTTTGCAGATAGTCATCTTTGATGGAACCACATCTGCCTCCTGAAGGCTGTTTCTGATCTGTCAGACAGGTGTTGGGGGCTTTTTCTTTACAATAGTGAGGATTCGTCTGACATCAGCAGTGGAGGTCTTCCTTGGCCAACCAGTCCCTTTGTGATTCCTGAGCCCATCAGTGTGTTCTTTTTTCTTAATGATATTCCAGACAGTTGATTTAGGTAATCCTAAGGTTTTACCAATGTCTCTAATGTTTTTATGCTTGTCATTCCATTGTTTTCTTTTACTATTCTATTCATATATCATTATTAATATTATTTATAGATTCAGCACTATGCACAGAAGATTTAACAATTACAAGACTTTATATTCCATTCAGACAATAGCCCCCATTACAACTTCCCATTCAGAAAGTAGTTCAGGGAATCCTGCAGTTCCACTTCTGTCCACAAGGTGGTGGAATAACCCATGACATGCGTGGCCTAGTCTTGTAAAGCCCTTCCGTGCACACATTTTTGTTTGGTATTCAAGGCTGTGTATGCAGGTGGCTAAGTCAGTGAATTAGACTACAGGCGATGGATCTGTTCTTCTGATTTATTTTTATGGTCCTCAGGAAGTGTTTATATTACACACATGTGAAAACAATTATTTTATATTGGACACCAGGAGTGCTAAGTTGTGCAGTGGTTAGTGCTGCTGTCTCACAGCTTCAGCATCCTGGACTTAAATTTCATGCCGGAGCTTTTGGGTTTTCCTGCCAAAGACATGAGCATCATGTTAGTTGGTGAATAAATTACCTTGCGTATGCCATGAGATGGATACAAGTGTTGCAGCTTGCATTGCTGATGGGACAGAGTTCTGTCCAATGACTCTGAACTGGATTCAGCAGGTTTGAGAACCTATGTGTGTGTGTATATAAAGTGTCCTGCAATAGCCCACACTATAAAATGGGGGTAAGTGAGTACTTAATATGTGAGGCAGTAGGAAACAAATCAATAACGGGCAAATATACCTTCTTTTACTGCACATAGGACATTTTTACAAGGGCCATCATCTCAATGTGACTAACAATTACAAAACTGTTAACTCGTTCTTGGCGTCTGTTACAAATGGAGCACAAGCTTGGTCAGAGTCACACAGTGATCTGTCATTCTTCTGATCTGCCATCCAGTCCAGTTACCCATTTGACCCACTGTAAGCCACTTTAGTCCCCATTAGTGCCTCACTCTGTGACCCTGACCAAGTCACTTAACTTGCTAAGTAAGGCCAGGTGCATTGTCTCTGAGGATAATGTCCACTATGGAGAGGCACCATGTAAAATAAAGTGTGCTTGTTGGAAGTTTTAGCTCACTAATACTGTACTGGAAACAAAAAGAAAGATCACATTAACTCTCTTAAACAGAAGGCAACTCGTTCATCTTGTGTGTGTGATCTATGGAGCCTTCTTAAGTCAAGTCTCAGAACAGCTGATAAAAATAGAATACAATAGAAAGAAAATGTATAAATAAAAATATACATGGCATCCAACATATACAGCACCTTCAGAAAGCATTCAGACCACCCCCTCATCATATTTTCTCCCTCATCAAGCAACACTCAGGTATGTAATAACCCACTGAGATGGGTGGGGGGGCTACTGCCGAGAGACTGCCCAGTAAGGGCACTTAGCCCGGCTCCTTCCGGGCATTTCGCCATAAAAGACACGCAGCCTAAAGAGATTCATCTTTTGCTGGAAGACATGATTAAACTGCACAGTGGAGTACAAACTTAAACTCCGGAGAAGGAGAAACCCAGGACCAGGGAGCAGCACATTTTTCTTTTTCATTCGTTTGGTTCATTTTGTCTGGTTGGCATCCCAAACTTCTGACTGATTCCAGTTTGTCCTTCCACCGTCTAACTACAGATTATTTGTTTATTGAACTTGACGTTTTTGCGCACTGTTTTGGTTTTTGGATGGTTTTAATAAAAGCATTTGGCACTCATCTGCTGGCTCATCCCTTGGGCCCATTATCTAGCAGTAGCGGGTTCAAGAGGCTCCCTGGAAAGGCCCTGTAGCATGGGGCCAACCTGCACTGTCACCAATATGGGAGGAAAATCCACACAGACCTGAGTAGTATACTCGGAGGAAGCAGCACTAACTGCTGTGGCATCATGCCCTCCCTATAATAATAATCATCATCACATTAATAGTATTGGTTGATGATGTGATTGGAGAAGTTCAGCACCAGCCAGAACAGGAACCAAATCAGAGCCTAGAATCGCATTTTTAGAAATTCAAGCAAGATACTAAGCAGTTCCATTATATCTAATGAAAAAGGTCTGGACTTCCTACGTCAGTTTTTTTTGGCTTTTGTGTACCCATTTAAAGCCAATTTTGTAAGAAACAGACCGACTCTGTTCAACTCAATTAGGCAGAGCCATGTGATCAGAGTAAATTGTGTTTTTTCAGGCTGGCAACACAGACACAGTTGGCGTTGGAGATATGATGAGAATTTTAACAGCATCTGAACCTCTTATAAATTAAATTTGGTCAATACATACTACATGAAATGCTTTGTAGCTGCAAGTCTGCTTCTCCTGCGACTCCTGGGATTATTTTAGTTTACAGGGGCTGGTGAGTTTTAAAGCCAAATGTTCATTCTGCAGGTTTCTCAAACCAGCTGCTTATCTGAAGTGGCCCTTGGACACAGGGCTTCCATGTAGTTTCTGTTTTCAACACAAAATGCTAGTCGTCACCCAGCGTAATTGAACACAGATAGTGTGCTTATAGAACTATAAGCAACCAGTGGGCACCACACACGCACATGCAAAGCGACACTGTATACACTGTACATGAAATTGAATGTCATACAAACAGCTACTGTACATATACAAATCTGTGATATAAATACCAAATTAATATTTCAATGTTTGAAAAGGGGTGGCACGGTGGCGCAGTGGTAGCGCTGCTGCCTCGCAGTTAGGAGACCTGGGTTCGCTTCCTGGGTCCTCCCTGCGTGGAGTTTGCATGTTCTCCCCGTGTCTGCGTGGGTTTCCTCCGGGAGCTCCGGTTTCCTCCCACAGTCCAAAGACATGCAGGTTAGGTGGATTGGCGATTCTAAATTGGCCGTAGTGTGTGCTTGGTGTGTGGGTGTGTTTGTGTGTGTCCTGCGGTGGGTTGGCACCCTGCCCAGGATTGGTTCCTGCCTTGTGCCCTGTGTTGGCTGGGATTGGCTCCAGCAGACCCCCGTGACCCTGTTTGGATTCAGCGGGTTGGATAATGGATGGATGGATGTTTGAAAAGGGTGGCGCAGTGGGTAGCGCTGCTGCCTCACAGTTAGGAGACCCGGGTTTGCTTCCTGGGTCCTCCCTGTGTGCAGTTTGCATGTTCTCCCCGTGTCTGCGTGGGATTCCTCCAGGTGCTCCGGTTTCCTCCCACAGTCCAAAGACATGCAGGTTAGGTGTATTGGCAATTTTAAAGTTGTGTCTGTGGGTGTGCGTGCGCCCTGCGGTGGGCTGGCGCCCTGCCTTGTACCCTGTGTTGGCTGGGATTGGCTCCAGCAGACCCCCGTGACCCTGTAGTTAGAATATAGAGGTTTGGATAATGGATGGTTGGTTGTTTAAAAAAGTAAACTAAAATTCCTGAGATGGAAGGCCGAATGTTTATTCCTACATACTGTAACAATAGTAGATAACTGGAAAAGATAGGCAACATCCTGAAAGCACCCAGTATAAGCAGTAAATACTGGAGAGGCCAAAAGGTTTAAAAAATGGCAAACAATCTACTAGAACCTCTCCTCTCTGGATTCCAAAAAGGCCACTCTACTGAGACTGCACTGTTTTCAGTCACAAATACTCTTAGATCTGCTCAAGCAGCTTTTCTCCTCTTAGTCCTTATCCTTCTTGACCTATCATCAGCTTTTGATGCTGTTAACCACTGCTTGCTCTTCTCTTCCTTCAATTAACTTGGAATTCATGGTTCTGCTCTGAACAGGTTTAAGCCCTGCCTTTTGTGTCTAACTCATGTCTTCTCCACAGAAACTCTCCACAGTGTTGGGTCTACATATCCCTTTCTCTTGACAATGGTTCCTTAGGCAATGTTATTTCTTTGCATGGCTTCTCCTACCAACTCTGTGCTGATGATGCACGGATCTTCCTCTCATTTCCAATATTTAACCCACAGGTTTCAGCCCAGATCTCCAGCTGCCTCTCTGCCATCTCATTCTGGATGGATGCTCATCCCCTTAAACTCTGCCTTTCAAAGTCACTTGCCTTCCGATTATCCATTCACTGATTTGTCTCTAAGCATAGCTCTTTAGGATGTCACTCTTTCCCCATCAGTCATGGTCAGCAATCTCAGTGTGACTCTGGATTCCTCACTTTCATTCATTCCATATACTTCTTCAATTACCCAATCATGTTCCCTGCACATAGCCATAGACCGGAAAATGTGTGTCGACCTAAATTAGAAACTCACCTTCCCATCTAAAATCAAATTCATCATCAATCTGCGCCCAGATTTTGTCCTCTGGTCTAACTCCTGCATTGTGCCTTCATTGTTGAGCTGACAGTCCCTTGGGAGGATGCCAGATGAGGCATATGAAAGAAATAGCTGCAGTATACCAATAGCACAGCTGAGGCAGAGGAGTGAAGCTGGAAGGTTAAGGTGTGTCCAATGGAGGTGGGCTGCAGGGGCTTTGCAGCCAGTTCCACTACGAGGCTGTTGAAGGAAATGGGCATTCGAGGGCAGGCCCAGTGGAGGGCAATTATAGAACTGTCACTGAAAGAAGCAGTCACTGGTTGTGGCTGAAGTGAAAGGAGACAGTTTGGGTTACCAAATGACTAATTAGTAACCGTGTGACACACACCTAGGTCTGATCAAACTGTGGTGGGCCTGGCTCAGCTGAGGATGTCTTGTGGTAAAAGGCTGAAACACCCTATGAGGCAGGGGTACAGAACAGATGATGTGTTATAATGGTGGAAACAATATTAAGTTGTCATCATCAAAGTCATTCCAACAAATGAAGACTTCTCCAATCCCACTCAAGACAAGTGCTGTGCTAAATCATCAGGGATTGTAACACCTCGTCCAATTAAACAAACTGAACAGGATTTGACCCTTCCTCAGTAAGTATGCCTTGCAACTCCTTGCTCAGACACTGGTTCTCTCTTGGTTGGACTATTGCAATTTTCCTGGCTGGACTTCCTCTAACTTACAGGTATATCAGACCTCGTCTGCTCCTGAACTACTCCTACTCTGCTTCGGTCTCTCCACTGTGTTCCTGTTTCTGTAAGGATCGAGTTAAAAACTCTTGTCTTGTCTTAGTTCTCTGAATGGTTCTGCTCCACAGTATCTCCAGTCTTTGGCCTCCCCATACAGTATGTCCCTTCAAGAAGACTCCACTCCGCCTCTGCCTCTCTGCTAACCATAACTCATCTTTCCAAATGAGCCAAGATTGGACAATACTTTTCCATTCTTGCTCCAAAGCTTTGGAATGATCTCTCTTTGTCTATTTAAAATGCATCCAATTTACTCAGGTTTAGGCATCTTTTTCATGAAATGTTTTGCAACTGCTTAGCGTCTCTTCAGCAGGACAGCTGATGTTGTACTGACAAAGAGTTTAGACTACTGATTTTACTCTTAATCTAGATGTAAGTATAACGTATTTAGCAGTAGTACTCCTTCCTCTTGCTTATATTTTTTATCTTGTTCTTTGTTCCTATTGATGCGTGCACCTCCTAATGATTCTTGTATGTATTATATTGTGCTTAATAATAATAATAATAATAATAATAATAATAATAATAATAATAATATGTCACACACATGCATATGGGAGATTATTTTCAGGCTCAAATAGTGAGGTTTCTTAGTCGAACCAGGGGTTGGTGTCAAGGCCATCACAACAACATTATAGGCCTCCTGGCAATGCAGTGCACCCACTCAGCAAGTCACAACATACATAGATTAGCACGGGGCCTCTATGATCTTCGGCTGGGCTGCAGAGGGACAAAAGGAGAAAGCATCAGATGATAGCACCAACCAGGGCCATCTTAACGCATCTCTCTGCAGCCCAGCTGAAGCCCATGCCTCTCAGTGACATCACTACTGATGACATCAGTTCTTGCCCCAGGTGCTGACATCACTTCCAGTACCCAGAATCCATCTGCCTGCCACAACAGTTCCTGTTCCAGCATCCCTGACTCCACTTTTCCTGTCTTCTACCATATTTATAACCCTGTCTCACCATGTTAGTCAGCTCTGTCTTGAACTCGTGTTTGTGAAGACATTTTTTCATTTTGACTGCCTGTTTTTAAAGTATACAGGGTGGCCATCCCCAAACCTTTTTCTTTCTACTGCCTATTTTGTTATGAATAATAATAATAATTAATGTGAGTTTTTGTTATTAAATAATAACAGGAATGGATAATAATGGGAAAGTCAGGATTACAGTGGTGGGCACAAAATAACAAATACATTTTGCCCAGGTCCCGACAGCCCCTTTCACCTTCCACATCTCTTTCTTTGGCCTCTTTTCCTCCTGCCTAGTTCTCTTGGCATTCTTTGTCATTCTCATTCCCAGAATCACTGGGGTTCAGAGCACTATGAGGATAGCAGGTTTAGAGTTCCCTCTAGTGGTCCATGGTGCCCCTGCAGCCAGTTTTTGTTCCATTTTTGTTCCCGACTGGCCTATTTACACAACGCTGTTTCTGTATGGAGGAATATTTTGGACAAAATTAAATAAATAAATAAATAAATAAATGCATAAGTAAATAAAAGTACTGTGAAATGTGAGCATAAATAAATAAATGTGTCATGAAATGAGAGCATAAATAAATAAATATGTCATGAAATGAGAGCATAAATAAATGTGTCACGAAATATGTTTTTTGTTGCTTATTTATTTATTTCATTTTGTCCATAACATTCCTGCAAACCGTCATGAAATATGACTTGAAATAAAACTGTCACTTTCACTCGTCAAAATTGAGCGGGTGGGCTCTAACACGCCCTCTAGTTACTGATTGGTGAATCGATAGCACAAGAATTAATTAGCAAAATGGATTCTGCCGAAGATATTACATACTGTATTACAGAGAGAGATCTGAAGATTTATCGGAAGAAATTACAATGTTGGCAGCCCTTTTGGACTCCGATATAGATGAAACTATTTTTGAAATTATCAAAGAACAGGTGGAACGGACTCTACTACACTCCAGTTCAGGTGACACAGTTCCCTGATCTGGACGTCCATCCTTTGACATTCCAGCTGAGTCAATAGAACACCTTCTGTTATGCTGTTTAAAAGTACGACAGATTGCAGATTGCAGTGTAGTCAAGTCCGTTCCACCTGTTCTTCGATAATTTCAAAAATAGTTTCATCTACATCGGAGTCTAAAAGGGTCGCCAACATTGTAATTTCTTCCGATAAATCTTCAGATCTCTCTCTGTAATACGTAATATCTTCGGCAGAATCCATTTCATCGTCAGTAGTAAGCTTTTTTCTAATTAATTCTTGTGCTATCGATTCACCAATCAGTAACTAGAGGGCGTGTTAGAGTCCACCCTCTCAACTTTGACGAGTGAAAGTGACAGTTTTATTTCAAGTCGTATTTCATGAAGGTTTGCAGGAATGTTACGGACAAAATGAAATAAATAAATAAGCAACAAAAAACATATTTCGTGACACATTTATTTATTTATGCTCTCATTTCATGACATATTTATTTATTTAGGCTCTCATTTCATGACACATTTATTTATTTATGCTCACATTTCACAGTACTTTTATTTATTTACACATTTATTTATTTATTTAATTTTGTTCGAAATATTCCTCCATATTTCTGGGGCACCCTGCCCACACCTAAGGCATACTGTACCTCTTGTATTTCCATTACCGGTGTTTTCCTGTTTTTCTTGTATGGTTCTGTCCTGTTCTGTACCACCTTGTCTTGCTAGCTATCCTGCCCCCTTATTACAATACATAAAAACTGACATGATGAACTGGGCTGAACACTTTAGGAAAACAGATGAGCGGATGGATTGAAATTTCCTTAGTAAAGTTTGCCTTTGCTTGTCAGAAGCCAGCTTGTGATTAACTTGCCCTGAACCATCTATGGGGTTTGTTTGTTCTGCCTTGAGTTATGGTAAATGCCAGGTGTTCAAAGATTACCATCACTATGTAAGGAAACAGGCAAAAGGCACCCACCTCCCAGGCCTCCTCCACATCTTGTGTCCAGTGGTCCCGCAGAATGGGTTTTACTGCACTGATGAACTGAACCCCAACGTACTGCCAAAGAGAAAAGAAGAAATTATTAGCTAAGAACTGTCCCAAGACTACACTGCTTAGGGACTCTGGGGGTGCACCAAGGTGTCAGAAGTTATAGCTAAACTGCTTTTATTTCCTCTTGTAAATCTGTAAAGGCCATCACCATGAGGCAGAGATTGTAAAATCCTCTCTTTAGATCACCGTAGCCATTCAGCCTTCGCCTTTAGGCCATGATGCGCACTAAACTCCTGTCAGGAATGCCAAAAATAATGGCTGTTAAGTTGTTTAAAGGGCATGGCTGGTAATATGAAATGATTCTTGAAATTCATGATCCACTGAAATTGTAAAACACATGATGAGGCTGGTGGTGGTATTGGGTAAATTAACTGGATGGCAAAGGAGTTCTGATTCTCACATTGCAGTGAAGGGTGATGTTATGGAGTGGGCAGTCATCATTTTGGGACTACAAGCACCATATTAAAAGCAAGGAGCAACCTGCATCATTTGAAAGTTTGTTCTCAGATGGACCTGATCTCTCTGAACACAAAACAGGTCTGTGCAGCTCTGACAACAGCAATGTTATTAGTGACACTGTGAGAATGTGAGAGTGGCTTCTGTTTTTATTTAATCCTACACACTATGCATATTTTCCTCTTTATGTTATCTACCAGAAAATCTATGTCATATTTTAAATTGGGTATCTGTTTTTCTCAAGGAATCTTCGACAAGATGAACTCTTCTGGGCATACCTTGATGATCAAAGCTTGTAGGCAGAGCTGTCCATCACCAGAGCTGCTAGCCAGTCACCTGTGTGTGGCATCATGAGGTACAGAACCCCATGTGTGTCTTTTGGCATAACGAACAGCTCAGATGAAAAACTGAGAGACAACTGAGACATCTGAGATAGTCCTTTCACCAGGGCTGACTGCTGCTCTTCGTTGTGATCGCTAGGGGTCACTGTTGCCCCTTAAACCAAACAGACAAACATGCAGGATACTGGGTAAAAGCACTAAGAAGATATTTATTTAACTTTTCTTCTTGTAAAGTGCCCTGCAAGCACCACAGCCACCAATTAACAGGCAAATAATCAAAATAATAATAACCACAATTGTCTCTCTTTCATGAACTGGAGTTTTTTATTGGGCAAAAACATTTTCTCCTGGGACAACAAAAACATTATAGAGGGCCAACAACAATTGTGTTTGTCTATTTTTTGCATACCACTCTCCAAAATTATTTAGTTCATTTATGTAGTGAGAAGAGGCGGCACGGTGGTGCAGTGGTAGTGCTGCGGCCTTGCAGTTAGGAGACCCGGGTCCTCCTTGCAGGGATTTTGCATGTTCTCTCCGTGCCTGTGTGGGTTTCCTTCCACGGTCCAAAGACATGCAGGTTAGGCGCATTGGCGATTCTAAATTGTGCTTGGTGTGTGGGCTCTGCTGGCTGGGATTGGCTCCAGTGGACCCCTGTAGTTAGGATATAGCAGGTTGGATAATGGATGGATGTAGTGTGAAGTCAAGCAAAATGACACACTTTATTGGCTAACTAAAAAGATTACAATATGCAAGCTTTCATGGAAACTCAGGCAAGATGAAAGGTTATTTACCAAATACAGCTTTATGAGCAAAACACCTGGAGCAGTACTTGAAAATTATACTACTGCATGTTATGTAACGGACGTGTTCCAAATAGGTTGAGGGCATACAGAGATGGGCTTCACTTTTGTGACAGCAGACATTTCTAATGAGTTTCATTTCACTGCATGATGTTGCGTATTTACTATCCAGTAGCCATATGAACGTAACCACAATTTAGTTAATCTCAGCCTCTGTATCTGTACAGTTGTGGCCAAAGGTTTTGAGAATAACACAAGTGTTGGTTTTCACAAAGTTTGGTGCTTCATTGCTTTTAGATTTTTTGTCAGATGTTTCAATGGTATACTGAAGTAGAATTACTTGCATCTCATAAGTTTCAAAGGCTTTTATTGACAATTACATTAAATTTATGCAAAGAGTCAATATTTGCAGTGTTGGCCCTTCTTTCCTTTTCAAGACCTCTGCAATTCAGCCTGGCAGGCTGTCAATCAACTTCTGGGGGGTTTAGATTTGAGGATTTTGATTTGGTGAGCTGAAAGCAATCTTCATTTTTCTGAGTCAGCATGTTTTGGAGACTGCCAAAAAGAAAAAGAGAAAAAAGAACTACAATTTCACTTAAGAAGTGACAGAACCCACGTGGACTTTGTGTGTTGCCTGTGGTTGAGGAGTTTTTTTCTGCTCGTGTTATCTGTGTACTGTACATGTTGGTATGTGGTTGCGCTGTTTTTGCCATTTATGTTTTATATAAGTAATTTAATACATGTACATGTATTTTCCACTTTGTATTTTGCTCCTTCTCGTTTTATTAATATTATTTTAATCATATTATTTAATCTATCAATACTGCAGGAACAGGAGGTTGACCTGCTATCTGGATCAAACACATCACCATAAACATGGTGATTTATTGTGGCATCATCTGGGAAAGGGCGAAGTGTTATATTAGGCTTTGCAGGGATTACTGAAAATCAGTACTTATGTATGTGTTTATTAATTTTAGGGTGTGACAGTAGACCAACCCATAACAAACTTGGTAAGTTCCACTAACCTCATGTTAATACAGGTGAAGCTGGCATGCTACAGCCATACAATAATAGCTCACACTATGGTGGCACACATGGTAGTAACATTGCCACACAATGGATAGGCAGTATTGTTCCTGATTTTTTACCAGACTTATATGAAATAATGACAGAAAAGCCTTTGTCTATAAGTCACAAGACCATTTTGTCCTTAGTGCCAAATGAAGTTTGCCATAACTTCTGCCAGCAGGGCAAATACCCACTTTACATCTGATGTTAATCATACAGTACCTCATAGTATTTAGGTGGAGCATTGTAACGGCAATGACTTCTTCCCAGATCAAAAGCAATCTGCTCCAGTTTGTCTTCTTGGGACAGCCTCGCCACACTCTTCTCAATGAAGGACATCACCCTGAAATATGGACATCCAGAATCATAAGATGAGAGAGAGAAAGAAAAAGAAAGGTCTATTACTTGTGCTATGTGTTGTGCTATGAGAATGGCACCCCAAGAGGCAGATCCACCATGACATCACTGATGAAGGACCATCCTCTGCCTAATTTTTCTCGCTGAAAGCTAATGTCCTTCAGAGAGTCATTAAGTGCTGCAGTGTGCAGTTCATCAGTACTATTCAAATTTCTGTTTGTTGTTTTTCTTATTACTGTTTCTAGCTTTCGCATTTTGATTACAACTGGATTTGTTTGCTTTGGGTTGTCTAATTAGGCAAAACAATTTTTGATTTTTTTTTTGTCTCCTTATCCCCTGTCTTGCCTGTTTATTGTTTTTTTTTCATTATTTAATAAGCTATTGAAATATAATGAACAGTGTTTCATTTTTTGTTTGAAAGGCCAGAGGTTTTCAGTTATCCTCTCCACTGAATGACATTTTTGAGTATTTTTGAAATTACTGAGCCTTAAATGCCTGCCGTTTGAGTTTGGGGCCTCTTCCTTGATGTACTGTCATGAGTTAACATTACAAATAAAATTCAAGAAGGATGCCCTTTTATTACAACAATTGATTTGAGGCCCACCATATGAGCCACTGACCTCTCTATGGCAAGACTAAATGAATCTAATAGAGTAGCTTCTTTTATCTGTCATGCTCATTTACATAACATAGTCAAATATCATTTAATTTATGCCACTCAGCACACACATAAGTAGTATTTTCCAATAGCATACCCATGTCTCTTAAAATTATTTAAATATCCCAATATAGATAAAAAGATTATAAAAAAGTCTTACATGAATACATAGTTCATAGAAATGCAACATCTTATGTGTTTTTTTTTTTTTTTTTATCAGAGAAGAAAATATAATGTGAAAATATTACATGATCTCATCTCTAATTTAAATGTGCTGGTACAAATGGAGACACAGTAAGATTTTTTTCCTTACAAGGACATTTTTGGGTAATTATGAAATTACCTATTGTGATTATTTTTGGTGCTTCTTTATTCCTTAGATTGGCTTGTTGCTGTTCTTTTTTCTTTATTTGATAAGCAATTGAAATATAATGAACATTGTTTCATTTTTAGTTTGAAATGCCAGATATTTTTGATTATCCTCTCCCCTGAATGATATTTTTGAGTATTTTTGAAATTGCTGAACCTTAAATGCCTGCCATTTGAGTTTAGGGCTAGGCTGTCTGGGGTGAGACCATTACCTAGTGGAGACTGGTCCAGTTTTTCTTTATTCTGAGCCTTTTTTTGCTACTTTGGTGTTGTCGAATCACAATAATATATGCCCCCCGCTGTCTGATAATTCTTTCACAAAAGAATAGTCTGGCTTGCTTTGGTCTGATATCTTGCTATTGTATAAGGACAGATTGGTCCTTATCGAATCTCCTTGCCTTATTTTCAGTACCATTGTTTACAGTACCTCAGGCCATGTGCTTGGAGTTCCTTGCTCATCTTCAGCTCCTGCAGATCATCAATCTCACGAAAGATGAAGAAGACATCTTTACACTCAGGATGAGTCTCAAAGAGCCTAAATATTAAAAAAAATAAAATAGAAAAATTAGACTCTTCGCTTTTTTAAGACAGTAATGTCAGCAAATACAAAAAGACTACAGCAAAGCCTTTCAGGCCCAGTACTCTGTAGTGGCAACGATTCTGGTAGTGGCTCTGGTTGGCTTGCTTGTAAAAGTGTACCTCCATTACTTTGGTCTCTGTCTAGAGGTCATCTAGAGTCATTACCCCTTATCCCTTTTTAAAGGGCTTTGTAAGCTTTTGAGCTTCTTCTATTGCTCTCTGTGAAACGTTTAGCCAGATGCCAGGAGTTGCCACTTGTGCCTTTCTCTTTCTTGGTCATCTTTTCATTTTTCTGGGTGGGATTCCCTCTACCATTGATTTGTTTAGGTAGACTTTATCATCCCAGACTGAACTTTGTTTGCAGCAGGAAAGTAGAAATACACAGGACACGGTTACACAGATACAAGAAAATAAACCAAGACACAGTATAGGATAGAAATCATTCAAAAACAGTACTCACACCTACAGGACTTGTACAAAGAAGAATAATTAAATTTAAGAGTGCACAGTACTTATTCAGAAAGCAACAGGATCCCTACAACTACTAGAATTGAAAATGCTTATGAAATGAAGACAACTTAAATCTGCTCCTTACCTCTGAGAATCAAAATCTGCAGCCTGATGGCAACAAATGAAACTTTAAGAAGACGATGGCTACCGTGTGACAAAACTGAGTCAGCCTTTGTTCATACTTGTTTGTGGTTACAGCACAGTACCCCAAAACCAATAGTTTTACCACTAATTTTTTTTAGCCAGTTTATGTTTGCAATGCTAAATTATATTTCCTCTGCCGGCATGTGCTTGTCTGCACTGGTTTGAAAAATGAATTACCAGCTGTGGTCCATGGCCGGCCATTTATCCCAGCCAATACCCCCAGCCTGCCAGAGGGAGCCCTCCCTGCGACATGGAGATGCCCCAAATTCCAGCAGGTCATCATGGACTATGTAATTTTCCTGTAAAGCCCTGCTGGATAACATCGGGACCACCAGGGGTCACTCCAGGGAGAACCAGGGACTACTATTTGCCCTACGCCCCGGAAGTACGTCCGAGTCACATGGACAGGAGGAATGACGTACTTCCGGGGTGAAGAAAAGGACTTTGTATCTGACCCGGAAGTGATAAGGAATCATGGACTGAAGGATGGGAAGCACTTCTGGGTCAGGAACTATAAAATGACTCTGGGAACTCCCAGATAATGAGCTGAGCTGGGTGGCAGGGTGGCAGCGCGTCTGGGAGAGGAGGATTGATTATTGTTTATTGGAGAATTGATTTGTTTATGAGTATTTTGGAGAGGAGGTTGCTTTGTGCACTTTATTATTATAATAAATTCAAACTTTGGACTTTTACCTGGTGTCTGACGTATAGTCTGAAGGTTCAAGGGGACAACAAAGCCCTAAACTGTCACACAGCGTAGACTTCAGTCTTTCTAGAGGACCGTAGTTGTACCCTTAACTTGTTTACTGCCATCTCTATGACATTTGTGGTCCAGTGTCGTAATTTAAAATTCGACCACCAGAAGACTGCCGCATGGGCTTTAAATGATCAGAGTAAGGGAGTAACAAGATGTAACAAACCAACACGTATCACATTCAAGTTCAAATTACTGAGAAATGATGGAGAGTGGTGTGTATCCAATTATAAAAGAAAAAACGGGAGAGCAATTTACCACATTTTGCTGGAGTTGTTGCAATGGACATCACTTTTTATTGAGTAATGAGACATCATTTAGTAGTTAGAAGTAGTGATGAGTGAAACAGGCAAGTTTCGATTTGCATACAGCTACACAAAACTGACACCAAAATTCGTTATGTAGGCAATTTCACAATTATCTAAAGTTAGAGGATGGACAGATATATAGATGGAGTTTTTCATCCTCATGAGCTTCTGACTCATGCATGAAATTTCTCTAACTCTCATCTAGGTGACCCCAATAAACTGTGGGACCCCCTCTGACATGGATACTTGGCTGGCCAGTCTCGCCCTGTATGTTATTTGATTAGCCGACTGACTCCAGTCTGCCAGAGTTTTACTTTCTGTGAGAGCTTTCTTCAAATTTGGTGTTCACCTCCTGAACTGTAGGAAATTCTGATGGTTCTACATTTCTACTTCTTCGTTATTATGAGAAAAGTGTTGGAGATCTAAGGCTTTGCACATCTGACTCACTTTCAAAGCATTGAAGAATATCAGACTAATCTGGATGAGATCAGACCATTCCAACCAACTAACAATCCTCGTCAGTCTCTATTTGCTGGTGATGAACAAAACAGCAAGTTTCGATTTTAATATGGTTATGTGAAAGTGACACTAAAATTAATTTTGTAGTTGATTTTGCATTTTTGAAATGTGAGGACCCTAATGTTTTTTGGAGTTATTAAGTTTTTTGTTTAGGGACTAGAAAACAAGTAATACTGGTCCCTAAGTCCTTGTTCACACTTCAGTGTGTACCTCTCAGCAGCTGCGTAATGCGTGTAATCTGTCACACAACTAGAAGATCAATTCTATTTATGTCTCTCAATCACATCACTTTGGAGAAGCAGTGTGCATTTTTTTTAAAGTAACAAGCTGTGAATTTTACACATTAATGGACACTAAAACGCATGTGTTTTCTTTACAGGAAATTCTCATTACATGAAAACCCCCCGACTCTGTCGTTAGCATTACTGTCAACTAGCTAACGTCCTTTCTCATTTCTTTATTCCTATAAAATCTCCACTTGACTTTCTCATATATGTAGAGATTATATGTTAATTGTATGAATATTTCAACTTGTGAAACAAAACATCTACCTTTTCAAATTTCAAGTTTATTAGATAGTTCTTTTACCTATTTAAATACATTTCCAATTACAGTGTTATTTTGTGTTTGTACCATGTATTTTCTTTGCATTGTTGATAAGTTAAATAACAGTTAAAAATAACAATACATGCAACGTAGTTAATAGACTTTTAATAAATAAGATGAATAATTAGGTATTCCCAGAATTATATATTATTCTTACCCTTTAACTCTTTCATTCTGTTTATATGAAAAATCAGAGTGTAAACGTGTGTGCAACTGATTCATTTTCTTCTGCCTTTGGGATGCTCTTTGCTTTTTAACTCTCATTTTCAAATAAAAGATTAAATGTAGGTAATAAAAAAAAAGATTGGGCAATCTAAAAATTACGGAAAACAAGAAGAAATGTGAATTAATTCACAAACAGTACAAAATCGATGAAAGATCAAAACATATATGAAATACAATTTGTGGAATTAAACATAAGGACAAAGAGGTAAATGTGTAGCGCAAATCAGAAAGGTATGGTATATAAATTTCACAATTTTAAATTTTAAATAATAAAAAGGATCTCTTTCGGGGAAAATGATAAAACAATTATTTCATTCATTGCAATATAATTTATTAAATTAGTTCAAACAATCACTGTAATTACCGATAAAACAAATTTCTTTCATTGACAAAATAATGTGTAACTATGAAAAACAAACTCACCCACTGTTAGCGTTCATATGTAGCCCATCATACTTGACAAGTATTAAATGCTAATACTTACTAATGCTGAATTGTATAATTTCACCAATGAATTAATAATCTTTCATGGAAATTCAGAACCAGCACACTGAAGAAAATTTCACAAACACTATTTAATCACTAAAAGTACTGTATTTTAAGCACAAAATCAAAAAAAGCAAAAAGTTAATTTCAACAATGCGCAGCTCAAAACAATTCTGGAGAAGAATTTGCTTTAAAAAAGACAGCAACAGGTACCTAAATGTCGAAACAGGATAATTTGTTTAGCAGATAAACCTGCTTCAACAATACCACCACTGCCCCCCACATCACATGAAAACAGCCTGGCAGCCAGCCTGTGTGACAGATGGCTGGGGTCCTTGCCTGGTCGGTTCGCCCTTCTGAGAAGAGGACCGGGGGAGTGGACATGACATCAGCAGTACCTACCCCGGGACACGAGAGGGCAGCCCCCCTGGGTTGAATTGGGGTCACTGAAGCTCAGCCCTACTGGGGTCCGTGGCCACCGACAGGGGGTGCCTGGACAGCTCCAGAGCCTTGGCATGCAGCATTTCCGCCACACCTGGAAGTGCTGCCAGAAGAGGAGCTGGATTCCCATGCAGCATTTTCGCTACACCCGGAAGTGCTGCCGGAAGTTGATCGGGGAGCACCTGGTGTAGTGTAAAAGAGGCCGCCTCACTCCATTCGGAGAGCCAGAGTCGGGAGGCAGAGGACAGAGAGGAGAGGAAAAGAAGAAAGGACTGAGCACTGTTGGTGATTTGTGTATTGTGTTGTGCTGTAAAGCAAAAGATGAAAATAAAAAAGTGTGTGCTCTGGACATTGGGAGTTGTGTGTCTGTCTGGGTTGAGGCTGATCTTTCACACCTGCTGCACACTCCTGGCGAACAGGCAGTTGAGTGAGCTCTTTGTGAGGGACAATCTCATTTAGTTATCAATTGACAACACACTCTAGTCTCAGTCTGCATGTTACTGTGGTTAGCTCCAAATTGAGAGCCCACCTCCTTATATACTGGGCAGAGTGGGAGAGGTGGGGCTTCCTTGGCTTCATTGCCCATGGGGATGTCTGGGGTTCTCGAGACTGTGAGGGTAAAGGAGACAAGACTGTTACCAACTATACCCCCTGTGGTCCTGGGGTGGTACCACTTACTTGAGGTGAACCTGGCACTTTCTAATGCATTTCTTTACATTTTTTATGAGTTCATTATTTATCATATATGCATAGACCAATACTGCAGCATCCTGGTAATAAATGATCCAGTATTCAAAGTGCTGTCCATTCACAGCATGTTACATCTCTTAAGATGTTAAAGCTTGGAGAGTTGCAGGGTAGATCAGAAGCTGGAGCTGTAATCTTGGGATCAAATGTTTCGCCTGCTGACTGTTCTCTTTGTGTCGGTGTGGGTTTTTCCACAGATACTCTGATTTATGCACACTACAAAGACTTAAGTTAATTAGCAGGTCTAATTTAGCAATTTAGTGAGTGTGTCTGAGTGGGCACAGTGATGGTCTGGTGCCTGTCCAAGGCTGGTTCTTGTCTTGCTCCCACTACTGCCATGATAGGCTCCAGCACAATGTGATTAAGAGGACAGAGAACGTTGTTTTAAAGCTTAGCATGATGGGACAAAATGTATTGATGAATTGCAGAGTTGTGAGTGAAGGTGGAATTTATACTGAATTTTGAACATTAGAACACTCTAGACGAGAACAGGCCATTCGGCCCAACAAAGCTCGCCAGTCTTATCCACTTATTTCTTCCAAAAAAACGAGTTGAGTTTTGAAAGTCCCTAATGTCTTACTGTCTACCACACTACTTGGTAGCTTATTCCAAGTGTCTATTGTTCTCTTGTGTGAAATTTACCCTTAACAAATTTCCAACTGTGTCCCCGTGTTCTTGATGGACTCATTTTAAAATGCAAGGCTTGATCCACTGTACTAATTCCCTTCATAATTTTAAACCCTTAATCATGTCACCTCTTAATCTTCTTTTGCTTAAACTGTAAAGGCTAAGCTTTTTTAATCTTTCTTCATAATTCATCCCCTGTAGCTCTGGAATCAGCATAGTCGTTCTTCTCTGGACCTTTTCTAGCACTGCTATGTCCTTTTTGTAGCCTGGAGACCAAAACTGCAAACAGTTCTCAAGATCCGGCCTCACCAGTGCATTATAAAGGTTGTAGGTCATTGAATAAGTCCAAGCGTTTGAATGGATGTGCCGTGCTTGGAGACAACCAGTTCAAGAGAAGACAGTGGTCAGTACACAAGTAAGAAAGGGTGTGCTGTTTGCAATCTTTTGTTGTCAAGACACTTTTTTAAGAGTCTTTTTGGCTTGGGCATCAATGAGGATGATAAATCACATCATTCTGTGTGCTGTATTATTATAAAAGAAAATATGTGAACCAGCAGAATGGGAAGAAAATTGCTTGTCGAAGAAATCTGAAGCTTGTCTGTGTTGACTCTATAAACATTGACCTCACTGACAATGCCAGCAAAATGTTACTGTAAGTAAAAATGAGAGGTCAGTGGGCTTACCATCAGCTTCATAGGCCCCCAGGCAAAGTAGTGCACTGAAGCCCCTGTTTTGATAGCAAAACAGAAACATAAATAAGCATCAAAAACATTGTGGGCCGCTATGATCCTGGGACCCCTGGCCAGTGCCCATTGTGCCCATATGTTACTACAGCCCTGGGCTTAGTGTTACCAGAACAGATAAATGTCCCACATCCTTTTGGGGTATGCTGGCTGGAAGGCTGACATGCCGTGGGTTTGTGTCACTTGGATCTTGTTGCTGATGCTCAGAGGGCTCTAATAAGCAAGGAGCCTGTCAGCGTTTACACTTTAATGAGAAAGAAATGACAGGCCGGTACGCTGCACTAAGTCTGCCCTTTAGTTTCTTACAGTGACAATTAAAATGTCACAATCCTGTTTAGTTTTTCTTTCCACAATGCCTGATGTCCCCCATTGTGTGGTGTCACAGAGAAGTCCATGACCCCGCTACTGAAGCCCACTAATCAGCAGCTTTGGAACATGTGGTGGATCACAGGGGGCAGGAGACTTGATGAGCACATCATTTAGCATCTCTGCAGGAGGCACATAATCATTGCAAGATGAATTTCCAAGATGTAGGGCAGCTCAATCAAGTCTGACAAAGTTAACACAGATGCATCCGCCTGTCTCTGTAGCTATACTTGGAAGACATTTTGATGCCTTCTCACTCAAGATGTGCCACAGAGCCACAGTGGGTGTACTGCCAGCAATAGCAAACGAGTGTTATGCATTGCACGAGGAACGGCAACAATATTTAACTAGTGGTGCTGACCTGGAGCAGAAACATGTAAGCCAGCCTGAAATTCATAGCCTAAATACAGAAATAAAGGTTAGCAATCTAGGAATTCCAAAGAGCACTAAATGATGATTTTTATCTTGGGATATCCGCAAACTTAGATCAAGACAAATCCGACACAGTGATTTTTATAGTATCATGATGGCTACATCAAATGCATGATTTCCAAAGCCAGACTCCATTGCAATTGCTGGTTTCTAGTTGTTTTTCTGATCATTATCATACTGCCTAGTAAAGCAGCTGTTTTGTCTTGGTAGAGTAATATTTTACTCTATTTTCCCCTTTTTTTACTATTAATGTGTAATCTTTGTCAGAATGCCTCAAATCTCACAGACTTACCACTGTTTAGAAGGTATTGTACCATATAACTTCTTCCAACCTTTCCTTCTACATCTATAACCTCAGGCAATTAGGTGTAGTAAAAGACAAGCAGGAGTTAAGTTACACTTTGAATAATGTATTATTGATAATATTCATAAATAGTAACAATAAGCAAAGTACACGTGAACATTGGCAACCATACAACCTGATAAATGCTGATATGTAGGTTCAGGTGGCACACGGACTTGTTTGTTACTTAAAATGTCTCTAGTTAAGCTTTCGGTTTTGGTCAGCTTTCTTCAGAACAGGCCACATACCTGTCTCAATATGAATGCCGAGTTGTGCTTCTCAGTGTGGTCTTTTTCAGTTCAGTGTGAGATGCTCCTTCATGATGGTGGTGTAAGAGAGAGAGGGAGGGGTAAAGCAAGCAAATTTATAGACTCTCTGTCCAAACCCTACAGCCAATAGGGTATTGTGGTACTTAATGGCGTCTGATTTAAAACCAAAAGGCAACTTTAGACCAATACAATTCTGGTGTGACACAATGGTTTCACACTTGCTCCCAATACCATTTGTTAAGGTGAAGCTTGCCAGTTAGGTAGTTGGCCTCCATGTGGGGCTCATACGAATGATGTCACTTCCGGTCCCTCGCCTATGATGGCACTTCCGTTCAGTCTGAATGACGTCACTTCCGATTACATCTAACTTCCTGCCAAATCATTTCCTGTAGCCATTTTCTACTGTATAAAAATGAGCTTCTCAAATCCATGAATGTCAAATGTCTGATTTTCTAATTATTTTTGACCAACTATTGCATCCTAGCAATATACGGGGCAATTTTCTTTATTGGACTTTATTTCATCACAAACTTTATTAACCCTCTCATAAAGGTTGATAGAGGGCTAGATCCCCAGTAAAGGATCAAAAATGTAAAATAACCTAATTTTTTTAATCTCTGCCCTTGAAATGGTCGAAAATGATACCCCACATGCTTATATTTGAAATGTGTTATTTTTAACCTTCTGGGAGGTGCTCTTAGAGGGCTAGGACCACCAGTAAAAGAATCAAATATGAAAAATATGACCAAATTCATGATTAGCAACTTCAAAAATAGCATAAAATGACACTCCACACACCTATATTACAGATCCTCATTTTTATGTTGTATGAAAAGAAGTAATGTAGACCCCTTGTATCCCATTAGGGTGAACCCTTGGAAGTTGGCTGATGTGTCCTGTAGATCTTCAAGCACTTCTGATCATTTATTTTTTTTTGTGGACACCTATTGGTTTACTCTTTCACGAGAAAATTCTTTGTTAGTTGTGGTAATTATAACTCAGAGACACATGATATCCTATATGGTGTTCCACAAGGCTCTATCCTGGGTCCGCTGCTGTTCTCAATCTATATGCTTCCGTTAGGTCAGATTATCTCAGGGCACAACGTGAGCTACCACAGCTATGCTGATGACACACAGCTGTACTTATCAATAGCACCTGATGACTCAGACTCTCTCGATTCACTAACACAATGTCGTACTTGTATTTCTGAATGGATGAATAGTAATTTTCTCAAGGTGGGAGGTGATAGCCAGTGAGGCCACTAGTGTGATAGTATAAAGGTCAGCATTGTTTCTGGATTTGCATTGATATTATGAGGGTTTTGCTTTGACTATTCGGCAGCATGTTATTTTTAAATTTGCCTTTGGTTAGTGAGCTGTGCTATTGTTTGGCACTTGACTGTAACCTGTATATAAACTTTCTGCTTTTTGTCATCTCCTGGGGCCTCATGTATAAATGGTGCGTATGCACAGAAATGTTGTGTAAGAACGTTTCCACGTTCAGATCGTGATGTATAAAACCTACACTTGGCATAAAGCCACGCACATTTCCAAGGTACCTCATACCCTGTCGTACACATGTTCTCCGCTCGGGTTTGCAGACTGGTGGCACCCAGCGTCAAAGCAGTGCTACTGTTCCTGTGTGGTTATTCTTTCTTTTCCTGACGCGGTTTTATAAATACACTGAAATTAATCGCATATTGTTTATTAGTGTAATGCATCTGATTGTAATTAACCTGTAACAATATAATGGTCCATGGAATAGCCATAGTATTCCAAATACCATAACTGCTTTAGTGTTGTTATCCTCACTGCACCTTCTTCTTCTTTCAGCTGCTTCCGTTAGGGGTTGCCACAGCGGATCATCTTTTTCCATATTACTCTCACTGCACCACTCAGAGTATTTTTATCACTGTATCTGAGTGGGGAATCACAGCAGCAGCTGATCAGAAAGAGAATTATTGGTATAAAGCATCAAGCACACGCTGCCTCAGCCACGGCAAAACGTTTTAAAGCCTTTCCTGTATGGACCTCGCGGTTCAGAAACAGTTTCATCCCAAGAACTATAAACACACTCAATCAATTACTCCTTGTAGAACTGTTTGTACTTATAAGTTGAATTACCTCACTGTAATCTTGCACTACAGTTATAATATCGCACAACCTGCGCCACTTTATAAAGCGCATATTTACATATGATGACGATATCATTTTTAAGAAGAATTGTAGCAAAATATGTTGATTATATTATACAGATAAAACTTTAACTTAATTTAAATAATCTGTATTGTTAATAATTAAACATGTGAGGACACGGTGCCGCAGCGCTAGCAAGTTCATGTATTGTTTCTGCCCTGCGCTGTATATTTACTGAGGCTGGCTCGACACTGGAAGGATAGAAGGATAGAATAATTAAACACGTACTATGAAGATATTTCAATGTTCCTTAAAAGTTTTGAAGAATCGTCGTCGTAAGCTTACAGATGGCTTAACGTCTATTACAGAGCTGATTGTGTGGCGATTAGGTATTTGGGGAAAGAAAAGTAACAACAGGAATTGGAGGTTAGTACATTTGAAAGAGACAGTACTACTACAATAAATTATTTCATCAAAGGTTGTGCATGGCGCAGCAGCATCTTGTGTGAGACATGAACAATCACTGCACCATCATGTTCCCATGTTTAATAACATGCTTTCATTCCAATCATCATGAAAATGATATCACGCATACATTTCAGTATTTTAATTATTCAGAAAGCTGTAATATCACAAATGTAATGGATTCTGTGTCCTGTCGGAGAAAGAGAAAGAACGGAAGCACGTAGTGATTCACACACACAGAGCACATTGAATACAAAAAAAGCATTTAACGTGCTACTTTAATTACGATGGGATTTGAGAAACTAGTAAATTAAATGATTTTAAGATTAAGTTTATGATGTTTTACTTTAATGACAAAATAAACTACGTGATTAAAGTGTAAATTTCGAGATTAAAGTTGACATTTCATGCTTTTTTTCCCACCGTGTGCCTTTTTTTTTTTTTGTCTGTACCCTAATAAGCTTTCATATGACACTCAGACGGTGGGCTACGACTCGCCTTTTCACGGCAATTTTGATATGTGACTTCTTTTTTATTTCCTGCACTGTGTGACTTTGTGAACTTGAGCTTTCAAGTTTCTCCAACACACTATGTCACTCAATCAACTTCCTTTTGTTGTTTAGACCACTGTTTAAATCAACAAATAGTATGTTTTTCCTTTGCATCCACTTGGTATTCGCTGAAATTCTTATATTTTCCCCTATGCTTTTCCCATTGTCTTTTCACAGAACGCTGAGCTTAAGGGCTATTTATATTGATTTGCATATTCATAGAGGCGTAATTCTGGGAGGAGTTGGGGCGGGACAGCACACGCGTGCACGAGCGTTACTTTTCACGCTGACCGGGATTTATGTAGCAGAAGAACGCGGAAGTTGGCGAATGCACAGATTCCTGCATCTGGATTTTTTTGTGCGTAAGCACATTTCGGCTTTTGTGCTTACGTCATGTTATAGTGCGAATTCTACTCACGCCGTTATGCATGATATCCCTGGTCCTTTTCATAACTTCATGGCTGTCCGCTTTGCCAGATACCACAGTTCTTACTTGGAAAGAAAATCAGTCAGTGGGAGGGCTCCCCAAAAGACACACTCAAAAAAGGACCGTGTTAGAGTTGACCATCAATGTTACTTTAGACTATAAGAAGAAACACAAATACATGGAGAAGATTGATGGAAATTGGTGGCACTAGTTGATTGGATGAAATAATAAAGCTATGCATATTAAGAATCTGATGATGTGATGTATTAGATGAGGTAATAGTAATAGAAAAGCAGAAAAGGAAATGAATTGTATTATTGGTTGCTCACTCCACAGACCGAATCATTTGTGCATATCTGTGTGCAAATAAAGAATTGTTCTGCTTTCTCATCTGCTCGCCATAAATGAAAGTTTTTTTCCAGATGTATTATTTTACATTTACTTACATTACATTTCATCTGCCAGAAATATGCCCGAGCCTGTATGTTGACCAAATCCCTCAGTAATGATTTAGCTAATTCTGCATTGTCCACTACTCCACCTTGTTTGATATTATCTGCAATCTTAACCAGATTGTTGATTATATTCTCATCCAGATCATTTATATATACTAAAAAGATCAGTGGTTGCAGCACTGACCCATGAAGGACATCACTTTTAATATTGCATAACTTTGAATATATTTCCCTTACCATAACCCTTGACTGACTGTGTTTGCCTTGCCTTAAATTCCCACTTCTTTTAGTCTGATCTTTACTTTACATGTGGCACCTTATCAGAATCCTCCTAAAAATTAAGTGAAATAATATCATATGCTCCTCTCTTATTGAATGCTTTTGTTGCTTTAGATTTTAAAGCAGAATTTCACTGTACGTTGTACACAAAACAATACTACTATTGCTACTATTACCTCCAGAGAAACCTCTACAATCAGTGTTTCTCAACTGCTGGGTCACATGCTACTGTCGTGACTGGCAAGTTATTGTTTGTAATGGAAGTTCATGCAGTGGATTGCAAAGTGGGTCGTGGTGGGTCATGAAAGGATTGCACAGTTGGTTATTGTGGGTCACTGTTCCAACAATTAGTTCGACCCCCGCTTCTCTGTTGATCACACTCAATTCACCAAGGGTAACAAACCACTCGTGTTCAGTTCACCTTTCTGATGATCACACCCCTCCTTCATGGATCATGAAGATACCAACACAGAAGAGTATGGGTCACAACATCAGAAAGGTTGAGGAACTCTATACATAAATGGAGTACCCTGGGGCAGAATTTGAAGTGAGATTCCAATGATTGGCTCACCCTCAAAAACCTTTCTCAATCCCGGTCTGATGATCACACTCAAATCACCAAGGGGGACCAATTGCTTTGACAATCGGGCTCAGTTCACCATGGGGTGCTTCTGAGGTTCACACCCTTCCTTGATGGGTCACAAAGGTACTGACATAGAAGACATGGTTGTGACATCAAAAAGGTTGAGTAACACTGATCTAAATGGAGGCCCCTGGGCAGAATTTGAAATGAGATTCCAACTATTGACTCAATCTCAAACCCTTCAAATCACCTAGGGTGACCAATCATTCTAACAATCATGCTCAATTTACCAAGGCGTACTTCTAATGATCATACGCCTCTTTGATGGGTCACAAAGAAATTGACATGGAAGAAAAGTGGGTTGTGACACCAGAAAGGTTGAGAAACACTGATGTAAATGGAGGCCCCTGTGCTGGATTTGAACTGAGATTTCTTCTGGCATCACTCAGCCAATTGTATAGAAGTGAAGAGGCGACAAGTGTATGAAGCACAGCTGCAGCTGAACTCTGCCAGAGACATTGCTTACACCCTGGCTCCAGTGACAGACTCTCATCTATTTGTTTTGGGCATTCTCGTCACTTTGGCACTAGTGTATGCTAGCAAGCTCTAAAGATGTGAAATGGGTGTTTGTAAGAGACGGAGCCAAGGAAATATTTTGACTGAATTTGGAATTGGGTTCCAGAAGATTTTCATTGAAATGGAGAATATGCCGACAAGCCATTCAACAATATGCTCCTGATGTTACATACCACTGAAGGCATTTTCTGTACAGAGGATGGGGCAAAGGCAGCCTTCTGCTGTGACTGAGGCTTAATTAGCACAGTGCAAGGAGAATGAAGAACTTTAACACTAGAATCCCTGAAGCCTACGAAAAAACTTGTAATCCCGACCCACCTTAAATTCCTTTGCACATCTTCATCAGCGGGCAGTTTCTGGAAATAAGCCTTTTTATTGTATAACAATTCTGTGTAGCCCTTTTTGCATCTAGACAGGGTGTTTGACAGGATTCATCCCCCTATTTTCAGAAGTGTGTTTAGGACTTACGTGTTTTGGGACTCCTAGTTCATGACAATCCTCTCATATTTGTGTATTTTGAACTCTAAAAACCTGAGTCAGGAGGCGACTGACTGAAGTGATTTCAAAGCGTTCATAAGTATCTCATATGAACACAAAAGAGAACCTCAGCTACTAGTGGTTATTCTCCATTATAGTGTATGTGTCAGATCAAGTGAGTATGGAGTATGTGTATTACCACTAGATGGTGGTTGTCAGGGCATACGCAGTCTATGTAAGTGTCTAGGGTGCCCTCTAGTGGTAAGGACACATTGCTGCAGCCCCATGTAGAGATTCCTATCTTTATTTTGTTTAGAAATATTTGTCCAGACTAGACCAGAACACAAAGAAATGTTTATGTTGTGCGCCTCAGCTGCACCTTCACTGTCTCCTCTATGCACACCACAAACTGCTCTGGGCAACGCAACATTATTTTAAACAATACAGACCTATGAACACTTGAACTCAAAGCGAATGTTCGATTATATTGTTTATTATTTTCACATACTAGAGATATTTGGTCTTAACGTCTGACAACCTACAGAGTCCAACAATAACATGAAAAACAACAACAATGGTAAAACTGTGGCATAGAGAAGACAGACTTGGTGAAATAAAATTAAACGATCAAAACAGCAACAGGACTGTAGCTCTTGCGTGAACTGCTAAAAGCTGATTTAACCCAAACTATGATCGTCTCACAAATGGACAAACGTTAAAACTTGTGTTAAAATTTGGAAAAATTCCTTCCTCTGTTGCTCACCACTATTTGTGAGATTTGCTCTGGGCACGCTAAAGCAGTTGTGTGTTTTTGGATAGGTAGATTGCAATATTTCCATACAAGAGCATACGGTAAATAGGAATTGTCTGTAAAGATTCCTATTTAAACATAATCATTATATTCCCAGTTTTACTGAATGTTGCCATTATTGTGACGATGCGGGTTCAGCTCCATGCTCCCATCTGTCTTCTTTGGAGCTCTCGAACCCGACACTCTCGGTAATGTAACTGGATGAGCTGGACAGTGAAGACATCAACAACGAAGCAAGGGGATGGTGCAAAATGTGTAAAGTGCTTTTATTTAAAACAAAACCAAAAACAAAGTGTTCAAAAACAAGTGTAGTGCATAAAAGTGTGCAATAAATAAATAATCCATTAAAAACAAGTGAAAATGTGGAGGTTAAAATGAAATAAATAAATCCAGTTAAAAAACGGGTTTAAAACAATGGCTGGAAGCAGTCCTTTTAAAAACAAAGCCGGGTGCCTTCTTTTTACTGGCGACTCCCCTGCTTCTCCCATCCAGGCTATGCACCAGGGGAGTCACCCTACCTACAGCTGACATTCTCTGCCTTCTGCTGGTCTGTTCGCCTCTCTGATCCCTGGCTCCGGTGGGCTCCACCAGACCGTGACTTGGGCTCTCCAGCGACCAGGGCGCTCACGCTGGGGCTTTCAATTCCCAAGTCCCACACTCCCACAGCCAAGTGCGGCGAGCCATCCTTTTTCTGCACTAATGCTCAGCAGGAGAGACCACTACCGACTGCCCCCAAGTGCCGGCCAAACACCCCACTAGGGCTCACTGCTCAGCTGCCTTCTTTCTTACAGTGAGCCTGCTCTTGCTCGCTCACTCGTTCACTCCCTCATGCATGGGCTCCTTCACTCCCAGCTGTCTTCTTTTCCCTTAAACTCCGTTCACTTTTTCTTTTTCTTTCTCCCCATTCTACACTTATGCTCCTACTATATATAATGGGGACGTGGTTCAGGTATGGCGATTAGCAGCTCCCGGCTTCAATTACAGATGCGGACAATTCCTCACCTGTGCACATAAGCAAGGAAACAGCCGCCTCACGCAGCATCCAGGAACCGCTCCGGCCACACTACAACACCCCCTCTTTAATCCACGAGTGTGGTGATTATCTATTTAAAAACTGGCCTTTTTAATCTGAGATATGGACCCACTATACCACAATTATGCTACGTTTTCAATTTATTTTATTAATTTAAATGACGTTTATTTTATGTTAATGTCTTAGTAAAAAAAAAAAAATGTAGAATGTCAGCATAATCGAATGGCACACATTTTTCTAGTAGTTTAAATATATAACTGTAGAGAGTAACAAATAGGTTTAGCAGTAACTATAAAGTTTCTTTACAGATACTGAATGTTTAAAGAAATAAGTACAGAGCCCTAATATATCCTAGTTGTTTTCTGAAAAGGCACCCATCAAGAGCATATTTTTCTGAGACAGTCTTGTAAACAGACATTGCTATAACTCAACATCCTCAAATTGTGAATTTGATGTCATAAATACTTTTGCTGCTCCCAGTCCTGACTCCAGGTCTCAGTGTGCAGGTCTGGCAGTGATGATTCCTCTCAAAGCAAAGGGGTTGATGGAGTGCCATTTACGACTTTGCCTAGGGCAGCAGAAATCCTAGAACCAACTCTAGTGGTTATCCTATTAAGTGTAATCGGAGCTTGGGAATGGTAAATTGGAGAAACAACGTCATAATAAATACACACCCTGGCTTCTAAGAGAAAATATGGTGATCTGGGAAAGAACCACTAAGGCCCTGTCTTGGTTAAGGAGGACAGACAGCGTTTTCTCTATCATAGGTTCATAGGTCCATATTATCAAATAGTGCTGGCCACCATACAGTTTTAGAGAAATACTGTATATCCACCACACAATAATAAGGAGATTTTGAACAGTATAAGGCAGTTAGGTCAAGTCCTTATCACTTAAGGCACAATACATACCTCTGGTACATACATAAATAGATTATTAGGCCATCTTACATCAATTCAGCATCAAAGGTGGGCTGAAGCCTATCTGGACAGCACTAATCACACAGTAGGAAACAGACTTGGGTAGGACGCCACTCCAACGTAGACCCCTGAGTACTGCCACATGCCAAATCATTTTGAGGGGATTCATCACTCCCCTCAAAAATAAGAGAACATTGAATTGCTTGGAGTGACTCTAAAGTGCCTTTCTTGGTTTTGTACCACAGACTGGCGTATCATGGCATTTCACAGATTACTTTTTGAGTCAGAAACTAAGAACAGAGGAGGCACACTACAGAATTTCCTCTCTTTAGCTCCTTTCCAAGTTTATAATTTGACAAGTGTGCTAGTCTACACACACACCACAGTGTCCTGCTGTATCTTGCAATTGCTGAAGTAGAAGCGGCCCCATTATACAGATTTCCTTAAGTGAACGCGCCATCATTTAGGCAAAGAGATGCTTTTGTTGTGCAGAGGGAGCCTCAGGATGGCACAGTGGGATCATTTCCAACAACTTGAAAAAATAAAAAGAAAAGGGAGAGAAAAAAAAGTGAATTATGCACAGATCTTCAAGGGAACAGCAGCAAACGGTTTCCATTATTTGTAATCTTCTCAGCCCCGATCGAGAGAAGAAATGAAATGCGGGGGATAAAAATAGGCCTCTTCACAAAAGCATCTTTGGCTTTTGATTCAGCTTTGTGCACATCAAAAAGTACATTTGCATGTCAAAAAGCTGACCTGGTAGGCATGTGTCTTTTTTCGTCTGAATCATGAAAATAAAATAAAGGCCACCTTTTTAAAGAAACCACTAACTATACCTCCTGCCTGTTTGTATAAAGCAGAGCCTTGGGACCCTGGGCAGCAGTTCATGAATCTTTTTACGTCTGCTCAACAAGTTACTCTTTTGGGTCCCGTTCAACCACCATCCTTGGTCACACTGACTGGAACTTGAGGTTATCTGACTTAGCAGTGCATAGGTGTCTTTATTTAATTTTTAAGGTGGTCTGAAATAAATGTTCCCCTCCTTCTCTGTGTATTGATCAGTTCTGCCAATTGATGAGACAGAAACAGAAATGGGAAACAAAACAAGTAAATGGAACTTGCAGAGGCAATGGAACTTGGGGGGCTCCAGCTCCTGAAACCCACCACAACAGACACAGGGCACAAGTTATAAGCACACAAGAGCCTTTTTATTGCATGGGAAACTCTTCACACCAACGTTTCCCACCACCACAACCACAGGCACAAGAATAGTACAGCACACAATGACTCTTCTGGTCTTTGCCTCCTCTGCTCCTCCCAGCAGGTTTTGTCCACCTTCCACCTAATTCTGGCTTGTTTCTGTGAGATCAGCAAGTCCTTTTATGTTGGCCAACCCGGAAGTGCTTCTGCTCTTTCACCCACATGGTCTGTAAGCACTTCTGGGTAAGGCAGAAACCCCGGCTCCTCATTCCTTGCAGATCCTCCTCATGGCACCCAAATAGGGCTGAGGTAAAGAACTCCAAGTCCCAAGATTCCCTGTTGCAATCCAGGGCACCACTGCAACCCAGCTGTCATGTAGCCTTCTGGGGGAGGCAGTGCCCTAAAGAAGCTGCCTTCCCCCATCCTTCCTTCTCTTGATAAGCCCGGCCGAGTTGGGCTGCTAGCCATTACTTACACTGTTAATTATCCATGTTCAAGTAATAAGGGGACACAGATGGTCCAAGGAGTAGCTAAGCAAGGTTAGGACTTCATCAATCAGACATGCATGTCTTTTGGATGTTGGATGAAGCTAGAATACATTCACAGTACACATGAAGAACATACAAACTCCACATGGGCAGTGAGCCTGCTGGGATCCACCCCAAGGCCCTGGAGCTATGAAACCCACACATCTGTGCTCTGTTATAGCTAAGGGTTAGTGTCTGTGTGTCTGTTTGTTTTGTCTCTCTTATTTGCCATTTCGCATGGGGTTCATAAAAGCAGTGGGAATGTTTGTGATGGTGGCATGGTGGTGCAGTGGTAGCGCTGCTGCCTCTCAGTTAGGAGACCCGGGTTCGCTTCCTGGGTCCTCCCTGCATGGAGTTTGCATGTTCTCCCCGTGTCTGCGTGAGTTTTCTCTGGGTACTCCGGTTTCCTCCCACACTCCAAAGACATGCAAGTTAGGCGCTTTGGCAATCCTAAATTGTCCCTAGAGTGTGTGGGTGTGTGTGCCCTGTGGTGAGCTAGTGCCTTGCCCAGGGTTTGTTCCTGCCTTGCACCCTGTGCTGGCTAAGATTGGCTCCGCCTGTGACCCTGTAGTTAGGATATAGTGGGCTGGATAATGGATGGATGGATGGAATGTTTGTGACGTGCCATCTGTTGGAGTGAAAAATGCCATGTATTTTATTATTACATGCATTAAAAAATACATTCCAATAATGGGGCAATGCAGATGTTAACACTAAATATATCCAACAGAGAGTAACTGCCGAGAGACAGAAATCAGTTTATCCACCTTAATAAAAGGACAAGTGTCTGTGTATCTGTGTGTTCTGTCCAATTTTTATATCTCCGTTATATGCCATTTGGCATGGTGTTTTTTCTAAAAGCTGTGCTAATGTTTGTGATGCACCATCTGTTGAAATGAAAAATGCAATATATTTTATTACTTACATGTATTACAAGATACATTCCAATAATGGTACACTGGATGTCTATACTGCCTCACCCTTTAAATAAAGGAACACACAGCCTGGTTACTGACAAATCTGTTCTCTTCATGTAAGATTGGTTAGTGTGAGCTGTGCTTTGATCCAAACAAATGTCACAGGACCTTAGAGAACTCATTCTAGACATGAATGGAGCTGGAGAAGGCTAAAAAAGCAAAGATAAAGACCAGGGTGTTCATCAATCCATGGTAAGAAAAATTGTCTACAAGTGGAGAAATTTCAGGACTGGAGCTACGATTGAATTAACTGAGCCATTTCAGAATGGGGAGAATATTTTTATTTGACAATTGTGTGGAGTTTCCCAGTACCAAGAAGGAGATGACTGAATTACAGCAGTTTATTACACTTCCTAAATACACAGAGATCAGTGGGCATTTCGCATGTCCTAGCAAGTTACTGGTAAATGGACCCACGGAGTCAGACTTCAGCTCCATTAGATTATAATGGCTGTCTTATTAAAACTTAACATTGCAGAGAAGTAGCAGTGGGACTAGGTCACAGATCAAGAAGCTTTAATTGAAACACTTTCTAAGAGTGCTAAAGGCAAAAAGCTAATAGGGAAAAGTTAAAGTTGGCAACAATATAAGTCATTCAAGATAATCAATAAATAATCAAATAGTTACAATCATTGTTAACAGTAAATATTAACTCTGACAATACTCTCCCTAGGAGTGGACAATCCTGAAAGATGTGCAAAAAAACCCAAAGGTAACAGCAAAAGAGGAGAGAGAGAGGCTGGGAGCAGGCACTGACACGGTGCATTGCTGCACCCACCACATGACGGACCACCTCAAGATCCCAAATTAGGGCCCAAGTACTTCCGAGGAACGGGTGACACCTCAGCACCACACTAGCTTGAATGGAATGGAACAGTGTGAGTTTTTTTCCAGTGGCTGGAATGCCAAGTCTGCCACCAACCCCCAAATTTTTCCCTTGTAAGTTGGAGGACCTTCTTGTAGGGTTGGATGTAGGTCAATGTCACTCACAGGATGGCGCAATTGCAGGTTAAGGGCCTTGCTCAAGGGCCCAATGGAGTGGAATCACGTTTACAGGATTTGAACTGGCAACCTTGCAATTCCCAAGGCAGATCCCTAACTTCAGAGCCACCACTCCACCCAACAGAAAAAAATACACCTCTGGAAAAGTCCAAAAACGGAGAGCATCTTTGCTCATGTGTCCACAATCAGAAAAGCACTAAACAAGGATGGTATTCATGGAAGGACACCATGTAGGAAGCCACTGCTATCAAAGAAAAAAAAGCAAAAACATTGCAGGACGTCACTCAGTCTTGCCCAAAACCACCTTAACGTTCCAGAATGCTTTTGAGGAAATGTTCTGTGGACACATAAGTCAAAGGTTGCATTGTTTGGCACAAATGCACAATGCTATATTTGGAGGAAAAGGTTTTGCACACCAACACCTAAACCTCACCCCAACTGTAAAGCACGGTGGAGGCTTTGCTGCTTCAGTGCCTTGCAATCACTGAACTGAAAAAAGAACTCAAAGGTGTATCGACACATTTTACAGGTGAATGGCAGCAGTCCATGACCTCAAGCTTAAAGGAGGCTGTATGAAGCAACAAGATAATGATACCAAGCACACAAATACATCAACTAAAGAATGGCTTAAAAAGAAGACGATTTGAGTTTTGGAATTACCAAGTCAGAGTCATGAACTTATCCAGACAGATTCAGTGGCATGACCTGAAGAAGACTGCTGTTACTACAACCCAGAAATATTCATAAACTGAAACAGATTTGTAGGGAGGAATGGTCCAAAGTTCATTCTCAACATTGTGCAAGTCATATAAGTCTGAAATACTTTACCATTAGAGATACACCAGACCAGTAAAGCTGAACACTTCCAAAAACCTCTAAAACCCCACCTCTTTAATCTGGCTTTCATGATCACCTAAGAAAATTACTAACATCACGAACATTCCTTCATACTGATGGAGGAGGAAATGGCTTCTTTTCATTAAATGTAATTCTATTTGCCCCATTGTTTTTGGGCTAGTCACCAATCACTACTTTTAAGTGTTTTCTTTTTTCTGGTAGTCTGTGGTGATGCTCTAGCCACCATTGCCCCCTGGCCTAAGTATACTGCAGCCACTTGAGACGCTGAGAAGATGAATAGAGAATCCTGTTAATGGTGACACATTCATAGACTGTACAACACCCAAGAGGTTCAAGTTCAAGGTTCAAGGTTGCTTTATTTAGTCATATTTACACAAGAAAACATGAAATGTGCCTTCTCAGTTGCATCTAATAACAAGACAGGAAGTAATGAAACAAAACAAATTGAGACAAAAGAGGTTAAGGTAAGGCAGTTTGATAATTCATATTTACACAAAAATTGTTACAGGATACTGTGGTATAGCGGGTCCACGGCTTAGAAAAAAGGCCAGCTTTAAATACATAATCACCGCACTCACGATTTATAGAGGGGGCGTGGTAGTGTGGCTGGAGCGGTTCCCGGACGTGCCGTGTTGCAGGTGTTTCCTTGCTTATGTGCACAGATGAGGAATCGTCCACATCCGCAATTAATGCTGGGAGCTGCTAATCGCCATACCTGAGCCACATCCCCATTATATTTAGAAGGAGCGTGAGTGTGGAGGAGGGAGATAAAAACAAGAAAGAGAAAAGAGGTTAGGGAAAGAAGCAGAAGAAGAAGAAGAAAGCTGGAAGCTGAAAGCCGGTGTGCGAGAGAGAGAGTGAACACAAGCAGGCTCGCTGTATAATGACAGGCAGCTGGGAGAAGAGCCCTAGTAGAGTGTTTGGCCGGCACTCTGGGGCAGGAAGTAGTGGTCGCTCCTTCTGAGCGCTTGTGAGGAGCAGGAGTGACTGGAAGGAGGTTGGCTTTCCGCATAAGGCCGCAGAAGGTAGTGGGAGTCGGAGGCCTAGGAGGTGGAAGCCCCAGCGTGAGCACCCACGTCGCTGGAGAACCCAAGTCTCGGTCTGGCAGAGCCCTATGGAGCCAGGGACCGAAAGACTTCCAGACCACTAGAGGAAGAAGGTCAACTGCAGGTAGGGTGACTCCTCTGGTGCATAGCCCGGATGGGTGAAGCAGGGGAGCCGCCAGCACCGGGTCTTGCTTTTAAACGACTGTTGGCAGCTATTGTTTTAACCTCGTTTTTAATGGAAATATTTATTGGATTTTATCCGCCACTGTTTCACCCAGTTTTTAATGTATTATTTATTTATTGGCTTTAAGAAGCACTGCACTTATTTGGACACTGATTTGGTTTTGTGTTTTTAATAAAAGCGCTCATGCACTTTGCACCTTCCCCTTGCTTCGTTGTGATGTATTCATTGTCCAGCTCATCTGGTGACGTTACCGACGGTGTTGGGTTCAAGGGCTCCCAAAAGTGAAGTGGAAGCATGAAGCAGAACTCACATTGTCACAGATACATATCAATCCTTAATTATTTTCTCTGATATTCCTTATTAAAAAGTCGTATGGTGCTAGGAAGAAAGGAATTTCTGGAGCGATTTGTGTGGGTTTTTAAAGCGACTATCTTTCCCGATTTGCTGAAGTTAATGGATGTCTGTCATCAGTTGAGATGATTTCTAGTTTCTTTAGCAATTGTCCTCTGACACACACTTGCCAGATCATCTCCATCAATCCCAATAACTTTAGCTGCAGGCTTAGTAATCTGCTGGAGCATTTTTAAATTTTGGTTTGTTAGACCACTAAACCAGGCGATGAAACAGAAAGTGATAACAGACAACATGTGGTCCTTGTCTACTTTAAATAGTTTGAGTTTACAGAGGAGAAATAAATGCTGATTGCATTTAGAGAATATTTTTGTATATATTTGCATTCCAGTCAAGATTGTTATGTAAGTTAGTTCCTAAGTATTGTGACACTAGAGGGAGCTGTCACTCCTCTAACCCAACAGACAAACGTCCAGGACACCAGGTAAAAACACAAAAAGGTTTATAATTTCTTCCTTTTCTGTAATAGTGCCTCTAAGCACCCCAACCACCATACACAGGCAAGTGGTAATAATAATTACAATAATAAGTACACAATTCTCTCTCTATAAATCTCTCCTCCACACCTCCCAGCAAGCTCTGTCATCTACCTCCCAACTCCAGCTCGCATGCTGGGTTCACAGGAGTCCTTTAAATAGTCCTTGACCCAGAAGTGCTTCTGTCCTTCCATCCTCATGACTTGCCAGCACTTTCGGGTCAAATGGAGAACTTGTAAATTCTTCAGCATGGAAGTACTTCTGTGCTTCCATCCCAATGACTCTGAAGTAATTCCAGGATATGTAAACAGTAGGGAATCCCCAGTCTCCCTGCAGTGTCTACCGGGGGCACCCATGGTACCTAGCAGGGCTGTGTTGCCAATCTCCAAGTCCCATAGTACCCTGTTGGCATCCGGGGCACCACCGCAGCCCAGGGAAGCTACCATCTATCGTCCTGGGGGAGGCAGTGTTCTTGATAAGCTGCCTTCCCCCATCCTTCCATTACTGGGACGTCCCGGCCAGGATAAACTGCCGGCCATTCCTTACAGTATTTATATTCAGTCACTATTTCTACCTCATCCCCGAAAACAACAATGGGTGGATATACAGATTTCTGTCTCTTAAAATCAAATACCATTTCTTTGGTCTTTTGTACATTCAGAACAAGACAATTCTTATTGCACCAGTTTATACATACAGCCCACTTGATTTAGATAATGGCTCATCCTCCCCAGATATGCCTCCTATAAGCATGATGTCATCAGAATATTTGATAATGGAGCAGTCAGTGGTCACTGTTCTGTCTCAGGTCACTTGTGTACAGAGTAATGGTGATAAGACACACCCCTACGCACTCTCTGTGTTTGAATGAATAACTTTTGAAAAGTGTCCTGTACCTGGACTGTATGTGAATTAATTAAAAGAAAGTTGTGAATCCATAATGTGACAATTGGGTTTACATTCATACTATTCAGTTTTCCGATCAGTATGTGAGGCTAGATAATATTGAACACTGAAGAAAAATCCAGAAATAGTGCTTTGACATACAGTATGTACCAGGCTGATCAAGTATAGATTTGATGTACGATAACAAGCAGAGCATCATCAAGAGGGTCAGGGTGGTCATTGGCCTTGGAACCTCACAGGTTTTTAAACGTTTATTCTTATTTACTCAATGTGCTCAATAAACACATGATTAGTCCTGATTAGTTTAGTCAGACTGTGTTTGTCTGTAATTGTGACTTAGATGAAGGTCAGATGACATTTTATTAGTAATCAATTCAGAAATCCAGGGTAATTCCCAAGGGCTCATAAATGAATAGATGGATAAAAGGATGGAAGTAGACTCAAAGAAGCAGTATTGGCAGATAATAGTATGGGTTTTTAAGGGACTTAAAATCAGTTGCGAAAGTCAGCTAAAACAAGAGATACCGTAGACCTGTTCAAAGGATTAATCCAGGAGCAACAGTTCCAAATAGCACTTTTATTTTAGCAGACTTCTTGTAAGTAAACCTTGCAATCAAAATGTGGAGGTAGTGAGTAAAGGGAATACATTGAAGGAAGTGTATTTTGGAAACACACTCACCAGTATATGCATAAAATAGCACAATGATTTTAATTGGCGGCTATTTTTACAAATACTTCTTTTCAGGCAGATACGTGAGTGCATTGCTGGATGGCTAGTTTTCTAGCCTATTCTTCAGCCAAGCCATTTGCCGTTCTGGCAAAATCAATGGCCAGGGAAGGACAGCAGCAGTGATGTTTTATAGTTGAACACATAAATAAACTCAGGCAGGAACACATTCATTTAGATGAGAGTTGATACACAGAACTTGAATGACCTACTACAGCAGATCTAAAATGTTTTGATGCTGCAACATAAAAGAGATGAATAGATCTCAGAATCAACAAATATCTGATCATTACTTCACTCGTCTGTCTAGATAAAGGCAGCCTGACCCCGAGCTCAAAAGGCAGAATTCAATGCCTTCAAGATTCAAAGTGGGGCTCAGGGTTTAACATTTTTTATCCTGAAGATAAAAACAAAAACCAAGCTCTTAAATTTCAAAGAATTTTTTAAATAAATAAAGAAGGGAAAGCAGGACAAGGAGGAATTTCCAAAGATAAAGTTGAGAAAACTGGAGCAAAATCCATAAAACCAGAAACTTCCAATCTGTACTTGCAATAGATGTTCTGAACTCTATAACACTCAGTGATTGTTCATTTTTATGATAATATTGCTGTTCATTTAGTTTCTTATCTTCAAGGTTCCCTCTGCAGTA
>JANRMT010062796.1:80915117-80936610 GCA_026402145.1 Polypterus bichir lapradei
CAGGCTGCCTGGTGGAGCCCTCCCTGCAGCATGCAGGCACCCTGAATGCCAGCAGGGAGTTATGGACATTGGAGTTTTTCTTTACAGCCCTGCTGGATACCTTTGGGGCAGCATACTCCAGCAGCAGCATACTGATAAAAAACAATATTAAATTAAAGTGTGATAAAAATGCAGGTAAAACAGACAATAACTTTGTATAATGTTAACGTTTACCCTGCCGGGTGGAATTGAAAAGTTACATATTGTGGGGGAGGAATGATATCCTCAGTCTGTCAGTGGAGCAGGACAGTGGCAGCACTCTGTCGCTGAAGCTGCTCCTCTGTCTGGAGATGATAACCCTAACCCTAACCCTTAACTACTCATGCTGGTTATTTTGTACACCAATCTCAGTTATTTTTGTCCAATGTCCTTTTACTTGAACCTACCAACAGCATCTGCCATCTATCATCAGTTTATTTAGCTACAAGTACAGTGATGCAATGCTTTCTCTCCAGTATGCACCCAGTTGATTTTATGAGTGGATGCACAGTCGCAAGTTCCATACGGTACATATGATACACCACGCAGGTACTTAAGTATATATGATAACGATGAGATGCTCTTTTCGCAATGACTTTCTCTACAGAGAACATTCAACAACTGAAGTGAAATGTGATACATGTACAATTCCTGCAGAGGACGAAAGTGTGACCGGTGACGAATGAGCAGTGGAGAAATGGATCAAATTTATTTTAAGATAGTCCTGACTGGGTCATACTGTTAAGTAATATGATATTAAATTACATTTAAAATGTGTACAATTTGAAATTATTGCAATATTCTATATTATAACCTTACAGAGTGCATATAAATAGCCATTTGAACAGTGGTGCATAAAATACACCATTGTGAGTCCATGTGAGATGTGAAATGGTGTGAGTAGCGAAGAGTTAATTATTAGTTTAACTTTATATTGGGGATTCATATTGTTTAGAGCCTTCTCACTCAAATGCAAATGTCTGGCTTAAGATTTGGTTGGGCTAACAGGTCTGATATATACATATATATATATATTGTCATACACGTGCAACTAGGAGTGAGCTGAGTGGACCAAGTGGAGGTAATTACCCGCAAGGCCAGGGGGTGGCGGGGTGCACTAAACCTACCTCTGTTATCTTTACAGGCCAAAAATGGGAAAACCTATCTGATTCAATGACACTTCCGGTTCACCCCCTAGACTGAAGTAACTTCCGGTTCTGGCCAGATGACATCACTTGCACCTTTCGGCTTATAAAGCTACTATATTTCCTCCACTAGTCAGTTCAATGGAGAACTCGAAATAATGCACAGCAGTGTTGTACAAAAACCCCTTTACAGCCAGGAAAATATATGGGTGGCTGCCCCAAACCTTTCTGTGTGTGTCAAGGCTATTCATTTCACAATATATATATATATATATATATATATATGGAAATGTTCCTAAATAAGTCTAATCAAATTATCAACCTAAATTCCTAGAATGTGTGTATGGTGTGCACAATATCACTTCCCTTCATTGCTATTCCAATTTTTTATTATTATTTTTTATAAGCAGACTATTTGCAAACACCAAGAAATGACTCATACAGCAGGTGCCCAGTTTTAAATACAGACATGGATGTGGGTGTCTGTTTGGGAGGGGAAGTGCAGAGAGGATCATTTCAGTGGCAAATAAACAAAAAAATTAATAAAGATATGATTCTGTTAGTCAGTATGCTGTTCTGGGGCTAATGAAATCAAAGAGCAAAATCATAGAGCAAATGTTGGGCCTTCTAACACAATTAGGAGTACTAGGGTGTTGCACCTATTTTGCACCTACACCCTTTATTGGCTAACTAAAAAGATTACAATATACAAGATTTTGAGGCAACTTAGGCCCCTTCTTCATCTTCTTATTGATTACATCTTGCCTGAAGAAGGGGCCTGAGTTGCCTCGAAAGGTTGCATATTGTAATCATTTTAGTTAGCCAATAAAAGATGTAATTTTGCTTGACTTCTCATTAACACAATTGGGATGAAGGAATCATTGGTGGGGACACATCACAGTCCATCCGCTCCAACCTGTGACTTTATTTGTCTTCAGATAAAATCTGCATGAGTGCATGTGTTATGATATTCTGAAAACAAAGCATAATGTGCAAATGAGCATCTATAATTACTTTGTGTCTGCTTATCTTGCTTTGAATGTGTGTTTTCTTACTGGATTTGATGATCGACTCTCAAATGTGCCATGCTAAACTGAACTTCTCGGCTGGGACCCCAACGCCTTTTTACATTTGCTTTGTGTTTATTTCTCACTCTTCATCACCTGATGAGTTAGAATGAATAACTTGCTAAATTAAAGACAGGGTGACTAAGAGTGTGGCACATGCACTGGGCATGATGAACTGTGTGTAGCAAGTGGTAAAAAGGGCCGGGATGAAGAAGTGAGTGTGACAGCTGCTGGGGTGCATTTTGAGCTCAGTCATGCTTCTCTATGGTCCTTTAATATCATCTGACAAGCACTTAGCTAATACACAATGGTACAAGCAACCATTTCGATGTCGATCACCAAAAACGTCTCTCAGAAGGCTATCATGTTAGCATTTTTCTGATTTTATTTTGTGGGTTTTTGTACCACTCTTGCTTTCCATTTTGCTTTTCATCTTGTCAATCTGTGATCTTGTTACTTTCCTGTATACTGTATTATCATGATATTTCCCTCTATTTACCCTTTACCTAGGGGTAAGTGTACTCATCAGATTCATTAACGGGTTGGTCTACTGTTGCACCTTAAGATTAACACACGCATACATAGCTATACGCATACACACAAAAACTCAGCAGTGCCCTATGAATGACAAACATACAGCTGGTTAATCTCTAGCACTTTAAACCTCACAAGTGCCTTATGAAAAACACAACTTGTCATTCTTCTAGCACTGCATGAGACTTACATATACACATACCCTAACCACAACAGTGCCCCATGAATGACATACACACAACTGATTAACCTCTAGAACTTTAAACCACACAAGTGCCTTAGGAAAAATACATCCTGTCATTCTCTCAGCACTTCAAGAGACTAACTTATTATCGACACGAACAACATAAAATGTTTTAAAGATACCTCAGACCTAAATATTACTTTCAGTCTCCAAGAATACATTTAAACATACAAAGGCTCAGCATCCTTGACTATAGGCCATTTATTAGCCAAGAATGCCTTTCTTTACATACTGTTCCCTACTTTTGGGTGGAGCTCTCACCCTCAGCCTTAATAAACCTCACAGCACAGAGGTAATGGCAAACCTCCAGTTGCACCAGGTGCTTAAAGAAATCTACCTTATTACTTCAATCACTTCAGACATTAAGACAAAGCATAGAAAGTTAAAAGCAGCGTGGTATTTATTACAGGAATAATAATACCAGTAGAACAAAGAATAATTGAAAATAGGACTGATAGTAAAGTCTGGATATATATAGTCTACAGGTGGCTTGTGATCTAGCACTTGTGGTTGTTCATTATATGTTTTACTGACGATCAGATGGAAATGGCTGCACATTGCTGGCGCCCTCTTCTGATGTCACTCTGTTCCCTTCTCCTGACGTCTTCGTTCCTTCTTCTTCCTCCCTCCTATGCTGACGAGGCATATTTATTATGAAATTCTACTGGGGGGTTTTGTAAGATGTGATTGTTAGATATTCTGATTGGCTGGCTGTCAAAATGATGAATGAAATCACTGTCCGTTTTCCCAAACAATAAAACTTTTTTTTGATGTTGCTTAATACCTACTGGCATGTCTTCCTTTCCCAGGCTGTAAACCAGTTTAGCTACTTGTTGTCCGAGGTGCCCAAGTTATAAACTAATCAATAGCCTTAGGCACCAGCATGTCTTCCTTTCTTTGTTGGAACAACTGTTTTAAAAGTGAGGTGCAACTGGGAAGACAATGTGCTTTGTCCTGAATTTTGTTCATCTGTTGTTTTGGCTTGAACAAACTATAATGGTAATATAAAGATTTTGTACCCCACAACATGTACGACATATAGGGAAAATATTGTAATCGTCCAAAAATTAGATGTCGAGATTTTGATAAATCTTGACGTTTTAGACCTCCCTGACTTTCTTGTATACAAAGTATAGGGAAAGTATTGGAATCCTCCAAAAATTCCATTTTGAGATTATGATGAATCTTGATGTTTTAGACCTCACATTTTTGTAATCAAATCTGTGTGTGTGTGTATGTAAACATGATAACTTGAGTACACTTTCACTTAGATCAACCAAATTTTGCATGCAAGTATTAGTTACAAAACATAGATTTCAATCAACGTTTGGGCTATTTCCGTTAACTGGAAGTGGTACTTTACCTTTTATTTATGCAGCTGCAACTTTACTTTTGTAGTAATTGTTCAATATATTATTAATTTGATTTAATTTGCTGTTGATGGTTCTTTAATGTACATAATATAAAAATATAATCATTGTCTTGTGGTTTACTCCTCACATATCCATCCCCATATCTGAGTATACGAGAAAGTCTAGGGGAGACCACTCACATTTTTTTTTCCTTATTAGTGTCCATCAATTCCAGTCACACTTTTATACTACAGTTGCTTGTCTGCCGTCTACAGGTCCACTTTAAACCATGCTGCCAGCTGCTTTCATCTTCCTTTTGTCCAATCTACGTAACCAGATGTCAAAATGGAATATGAAAATGTAAAGCAGTTTTTGGTGAAAATCTCTAAGAACTGCAATACTTACAGTACATGTCTGCCTGACACCATCTGTTCATCCGTTTTATTATCTGTGAGCACAAGACAGACATCTTGTCCATCCATCTATTCCATTCACCCCAAGCAAGGTCATGGGGCAAGCTGGAGTCCATCTAAGCCAGCATCTGGAGCAAAGCAGAGACAATCCCTGAACAGACAGACAGCATACCCCAACTAAATTGATTCCTTCACCCTGTTTCCCCCCATGTGCCTTTCTATGGGCTTAGATTGGTAGTGAACATGACAAGGCAGACCTCCAGCTATTCTTCCAGCCCCATTCAAGACATTGAAATGCTAAAGGTGGAATGAAACGTAGGTCTGATATGTGACATTTCCATCGTACACTTTGGAACATCAGCATGGGATGGCAGACTTGCACCTCAGGTAACTTGATAAGCAGTTTCTGGTACTTCACACAGTTGCCGACAATTGCTTCATAACACAAATTGCTTCTATTCATCTTTCTAATCTTTCCACTGATTACAACCCTGGTACAAGTAAAGTGGATCAATTTGCATGAAAGTTATTATAAGTAAATGCTTCAACGACAACGAGACTGTTAAATCACATCTTGTCTCTTTCCCCTTAACCGCCCTTTGTAGATGACAGTAAATTACCTCCATTTTAATTTAAGCCTGGAGCTAATGTGGCATGTTTAAAGCATACTGGTAATGTACATCCCGCCGCTGCAGGGTATGAAAAGTGTGACTTCAATTAATGCACCGATGAATTCTGAAGGATAGAGATAACAACAACAGAGAATCTTTTATTGGTTTGCTACCTAAATTAGGACCTAAAAGCCAGGGTGTATGTTAATGGTTTAGGCCAGGGGTGTCAGACTCCAGTCCTGGAGGGCCGCAGTGGCTGTAGGTTTTCATTCTAAACATCTTTTTCATTAGTGACCAGTTTTTGCTGCTAATTAATTTATTTTGCCTTAATTTTAATTAACTTGACTCAGGCCCCTTTGTTGTTTCTCTTTCCTTAATTATTGGCCAAACAATAATGAGACTCAAAACAAGCCGCCATATGCCCAGCTCACCTGTGCCCATCACACAATATCTGAAAATAAAGAAAGATGAAGGTCTCAGTAAGGTTGATCTATCAGGTCACCAAAACATTGTGGCAATATTCTTAGAAAAAAACGAAAAATCAACAGTTTTGGAAATGTCTGCTGTGGCAGAATGAGAGCAGAAACAAGCTATGGAATAACAGCAGGAATCAGCTTCTCATTTAGAAACTGGTTGGAGTGAAAATGGTTGGAGTTTGAAGCCCCAGTTGAGCTGGTCATCTGATGGCTCATTTCACGTCTCAATTCTGATTGGCTGTCATTTAATGAGGCGGCATGGTGGCGCAGTGGGTAGCACTACTGCCTCACAGTTATGAGACCCAGGTCCTCCCTGTGTGCTCCGGTGTGCACTGGGTGCTCTGGTTTCCTCCCACAGTCCAAAGACATGCAGATTAGGTGCGTTTGTGATTCTAAATCGTCCCTAGTGTGTGCTTGGTGTGGCTGGCTGGCGCCCTGACTGGGGTTTGTTTCCTGCCTTGTGCCCTGTGTTGGCTGGGATTGGCTCCAGCAGACCCCCGTGACACTGTAGTTAGGATATAGCGGGTTGGATAATGAATGGATGGCTGGGGAGCTGTCAAAAAACAGGGCAAATTAAAACCCATTGTGGCATTCCCTGTGTGATTTTGTGCTACACAAGAAATAAACTGTTGTTGTTGTTGTCAGTCAGACTGTCTTGGGCTCCCACATAACTAAACGGGCATTTAGTTAAATTAAATTAAACGCCCATGTTTGTACACCACATGAACTGTGATGGTAGAAGATGGTTGTCTTTCTACATGCTTTCAAGTCTATGATTACCACAGTAAATAGGAACATTAAAAAAATTGACAAATGAAAGAAGACCATTTAATCCATTAAGCCTGTTTGTTCTGCTAACACTTAAGTTGTCCCAATACTTCATCCTGATCCTTCTCAAAGGTTGTCAAGGTTTCTGCTTCAACTACAACACGTGTTATATGTTTACACGGAAGCACTTTCAGTTCGAGTCTTTTTGACCCTCTTATTTTGTGTCTCTCTTTCTCTTTTTTTATCTAGCTGGCCATGGCCACACTACTACATTTTTTTTTAACGATGGCATTTTAAAATAAAACAATCTCTCTCTACACTAGCCTTGTTGTTTACAAAGTATCTAAAATGACTGAGTGTGCAATGGATGAGAAAGAAGTTTTTGGAGTGAGTTGGATGAAGCAATGAACACTGTACCCAAGGGTCAAAAAGTGATGATTGGAGCGGATTTCAATGGGCATGTTGGTGAAGGGAACAGAGGAGACAATGAGGTGATGGGTAGGTATGGTGTCAAGGAGAGAAATGAAGAAGGTCAGATGATAGTGGATTTTGCCAAAAGGATGGACATGGCTATGGTGAATACATATTTTAAGAAGAGGGAGGAACATAGGGTTACAAACAAGAGTGGAGGAAGATGCACACAGGTAGATTACATCCTATGCAGAAGAGTTGATCTGAAGGAGATTGAAGACTGTATAGTGGTGGCAGGGGAAAGTGTAATTAAGCAGCATAGGATAGTGGTCTGTAGAATGACATTGAAGATCAAGAAGAAGAGAGTGAGGGCAGAGCCAAGGATCAAATGGTGGAAGTTGATAAAGGAAGACTGCAAGGTTGAGTTTAGGGAGGAGGTGAGACAGCTGGGAAACTACAGCAGATGTAATAAGGGTGACAGCAAGAAGGGTGCTTGGTGTGACATCTGGAAAGAGGAAGGAGAAAAAGGAAACCTGGTGGTAGAATGAGGAAATACAGGAGAGTATACAGAGGAAGAGGATGACAAAAAAGAAGTGGGATAGTCAGAGAGATGCAGAAAGTAGACAAGAGTACAAGGAGATAAGGCACAAGGTGAAGAGAGACATGGTGAAGGCTAAGGAAAAGGCGTATGATGAGTTGTATTAAAGGTTGGACACTAAGGAGGGAGAAAAGGACCTGTACCGATTGGCTAGAGAGAGGGACCGAGCTGGGAAAGATGTGTAGCAGGTTAGGGTGATAAAGGATAAAGATGGAAATGTACTCACAAGAGAGGAGAGTGTGTTCAGCAGATGGAAAGGGTACTTTGAGAGGCTGATGAATGAAGAGAACGAGAGATAGAAGAGGATGGATGATGTGGAGATAGTGAATCAGGAAGTGCAACGAATTAGCAAGGAGGAAGTAAGGGCAGCTAAGAAGAAGATGAAAAATGGAAAGGCCGTTGGTCCAGATGCCATACCTATGGAAACACGGAGGTGTTTAGGAGAGATGGCAGTGAAGTTTTTAACCAAATTGTTTAATGGAATCTTGGAAAGTGAGAGGATGCCTGAGGAGTGAAGAAGTAGTGTACTGGTGCCGATATTTAGGAATAAGGGGAATGTGTAGGACTGCAGTAACTACAAGGGAATAAAATTGATGAGCCATAGCATGAAGTTATGGGAAAGAGTAGACCTCACCACGGTCACACTTCCCTCGTACATATCCTGTACCACTCTTATGTACTTCTCTACCACTCCCGACCTCCTCATACAATACCATAGCTCCTCTCGAGGCACCCTATCATATGCTTTCTCCAGGCTACATAATAATAATACAAAAGGGGAAAGTAGAGTAAAATATTAGTCTACCAAGACAAAACAGCAACACAAACACACACACACACACACACAAAGGCGAACAAAGCAGCTGAGGAAATGTAAGGAGGGGGATCCAATCAGCAAAGGGCCATGTAAAAGTAACAAACCAATTAGCATTTCAAGAGTCTGCATTTTCTGGGGTTAAAAATGCTGGGATAAATCAGATGAAAGGTGAAAACAGAGACTAATATCTTCGTTTTAAAATGAAAATGTAGTAATGTGGATGCAGCCTCTGTTGCTCTGTTTCTCTCCCTCTTCCTAGAACGTTATGTCTCTCTCTTTCCCAAGGCCATATGTGGAAATTAATTCCCCAGATGTCATTTCTTTTTTTCTTACCCACCTCCCATTCTTTATACCTGTCTCTTTCTCTCTCTTACTCTCGAGTGCCGTCGACTTGTCAAATGAAATCCTCCCTGAAGACCTCACTGGAGATATTCGGTTGCCATTTGGCTGCTTCCTACTTGAACATTTGGGTCCATATTCTCATGTACCTTCAACAAGTCATGCATGCAGACAGTTTACTGCAAACAAGGCCTTCCTGCTTAAATTAAACAGCAAACAGTGTGTGTTTACACTAAGCCTGCTATCAACTCATGTTGTCATCTTCCCTTATCCTTTATCATCTTTATCTTTGTTCCGCTAAAAGCAAAATGTGGTTTAATGTTGGTTTATTGAAATTCTTCATTTATTTTCGACTTTCTAACTGCACTAGCAAGGCCTAAAATAGCTTAGAACATGTAAGTGCTGCAGAATACGCTGAAAAATTTTTATTCCTCACTTTAAAAATAATCAGACATCTGTTGATGAAATGCAGATTTGCTTGTTGTGCTACAATTCCAGTCATCAAACCCCCACACGCAGATGTGCATTACTGGGCTCGCTCAGAATCACCATCATCAAATAAAAAAGAAAAAGGAAAGGTGAACTGAACACAAATGTCCGTGGGGGCCAGTTGTTGAGATACCTCTGTCTTGTTAACAGTGCTGTGAATTACAAGGAGAAAACCTGATAGACTTTGGTGATTTAAGCCTCAAGCTCATCCGCAAGTCACTCATTCTAGTTCACGTGTGCCAGGATGTTCAGCATCAATATGCAGACAGAAAAGAGCCACACTGACCAACACTTTGATTTTCACAAGACATAATAGGAATAACCAGAGTCAACAGAAGACATCCAGGCAAACAATAGGAGGACACAAAAATGGTGTGCTTGATGAATGAATCAAAGAACACTCCACGTAAATGCCATCTAGCCTTTTGATTTCTTTAAAGAGTTAACAGAAAATCCTCGTATCTCTGACCTTTGTGGCCAGTAGGGTCGATCTCAGACCTCAAACCGCAGACCCTACTACACAATACACAAGTCCTGGGGTCAAATGATGTATTTTTATTTCACAAAAATACCTTTCCAGTCTTCCTCCTACCACAGTCCCATCACAAGTACAAATCACCTTTTCCTTCTTCAGTCCTCCCCAGGGAAACATTACCCTCCTCATCTCCTGACTCCTACTTGGACAGGTTATTCAGGAGTACTTCCATTATCACAACATTACACCTCCATAAGACAAGGGCATCCTCTTCCAGCAGCACCCTCTGGTGGCCCTCAGGGACCCCTATAGATCTGTCTCTCCAAAACTACAACTTCACTATTACTGGAAAAGCTGCCATCTAATATACTGAGGGAACACCCAGTCTTGGAGCGCAGTCTCTCTCTGTCCATCAGTTATCCCTGATTCTCAGCTACTGCAGGGCATTGCACCCATCCTGCTCAGGATGCTTACCCACCCCTATGGTTGTCCATCCTTGATCATTGCCTCCCTCACCAAGCAAATGCTTGTCCTTCAAAACCATCCTTTGCATTGGCCGTAATCAATTGGGGAAGGAAATGCAACGCACCTTCATCAGAATGCTCTTCGATCCCCTTGGATCATCCATTATACTGGTTTCCCAGCCATGTAAGGAAACACAGTCCATCCCCGCTGGGACACCAGCTCATCCATGACACCCTTCTTCATTACATTTATAAGACTGTTTTCCTGAAAATAACAACCTACAGTTTATTCAGCAAGGGCTGCAAGTAAAGGATTCTTTGAGACTTTCAATTCCTGGAACTGTTGTTGCAGAAACACACTGCTCAAAGAAGGCACATGGAGTTTCAGGAAGGTAGCAAAATCCAGTTTAATTATGTGATGCATACACGGACCCAAATCAAATGAAATGAGCAATTAGCAAACTCAGCAAGCTTACATTTATTACAAATTCTTATCACTTATGCAAAATACTCTCCTCCTTCTGGCTTTTTCCATCATTACCTAATGTCCATCACCTGACCGAAACTGCCATCATTACTTCATACCCTGTGCAGGAGTCCAAAACTTAATTATCAATCGATTCCTACCATTAAGTCGGAATCAGGCAGACCCACACATGAGATATTGGACTAGAAGTTGGGGCAGTTGTGCCCCTAAAACAATAACACATTTTTCTTGACTTGTCATCACCTGTCCAGGCAAGCAGACAGGGAGGCAGATGCCCAGCCGCTGCAAATGGAAGCAAATGGCTTATCTCAGCTGCAATTCTTAAAACAATGGCCCGTTTAGCCCTCTAAAAGTACACAATGTCCTTGACTGAAGTTTTGTAAGCTTAGCAGCTGCAAAGAAAAAAATAATAAAATAGACAAGCAAGGGCTTTTTATGGTTTAACCCTTACTATGCTAATGTGCATCAGAATATATAATGTTCTCGTACATGCTTTATGGTCTCTTTAAATATATGCAAATCGTCAACTTTAAGAATATCCTTTTCTACAGAACCAAGGGTTAACATCAAAGAATTAAAAGGGCATTAATCAGACACCCACAGCAGTGCTCATTTAGATTTAGATTTGGATACAACTGTATTTGTCCCCACAGTGAAATCTGGCTTTTTCAGAGGCTCATTAACTAACTAACTAAATAAATGTTCCAATTGCAAAGTTACTTATTGTTACACGTTTTACTATATACCTATTGTCATAGACAACGCAGGTTGGCTGGCATCCTCACCGGGACAGATGGTCTCTTACCTGGGTGGATGGGCATCCCATGTTGGTTATTGGTACCTTTCTCAGTCAGGAGGCCATTATAATGAGTTCAAGAATGTTAAGTTTATCAGTATGTTATCCGGCACACAGGATCATTCATCTGTAATATTCCTTTCTCAATAAATAAATGCAGTGATTATCCATTTGACAACAAAATAAAATGTACCCATCCTTATACATATCCATCAATTTTTCCTTTGCATCTTACATGGTTAAAGAATCCTGGAGACATTTCCTCTAACATTGGCACTACAAGTCAGGAACCAACCCTGGATGAGCTGCCAGTCCATCGACCGTTAGACTCGTGTAGGACAAGGACAAAAGCGTAAGTTATCCCAAATAAATGAATGTTAGGCTGTAGGAGGAATGTGAGTGTCTGCAAACAAACCCACCGGAAAGAAGGAAGAACATGCATGTGCCTCATCCCCAGCATCAGACCATGTGCTCTCAAATACTAAAGAAGCAAAGCAGCAGACAAGTGGATGGGTGGTTGGCCTAAATAAATCCTTCCATCTTGGAAGCAAGTCAAGATAGTGGAGGAAGCAGCTGAAAACAAAATGCCAATGCATCACAGATAGTGCACACCTACACACATTGGACTGCTTTAGATTTGCCAATCAATTCGACAGCATGTCTTTAGGCTGTGGGTGGACATTGGAGTCCCCAAAGGCCTACACACAACATAATGGACTTGTCATGTCTTGTAAAATCACTGCATCCTGTTAAATCAGAATTGTTCCTAAGAAAACCAGACAAGCCCACACAGAGACAAGGAGAGCTTGCAAATGGCACACACGTGACTGCTGCACACAGATCATGAATCCAAGATGGTGGATCTATAAGACAATACTGCTAATCAACGTGACATCATGCCACCCTGCTAGATTTGGAGGCAGGTTTACACTGACCAATGAGGTAGTCTCTTTGGGGGAACTGGCACCCCAATGGATCTTCTGTGCTGTTTAGATAGGCTTAGGTCTTCTGAAGCCTTAAACATTGTATTGGATGGGCTTAGCAAATGGATGAATACATAAACAGCAGAATATACACAGAAGAAGGTAAATCAGTAGGAATAATTTGATTGTTATCTGTTGTCTATTAAAGTTACATAAATACTTAGATAGATAGATAGACATGAATGACAGTTCTGTGTTACCACTGTAACATCCATACTAAACTTTCTAAACTTCAACGTGATTAAAACTACTATTAATGCAAGCCTGTAATGTCATGCTAAGTTTGTCACCTTCAAAGATGGCACGTATAAGACCAGACAGAAGGTGAGAAAAGTGCCTTGAAAATAATGAGTCTGAGAAGCAGGCTGTATGGGAACGTGCTCGAGAAAGGGAGCACCGGTGAGGAGTTGCTCACATGCATGCAAATACAAAGGAAAGACACTGAAGGTACAGGTTGGACAAGAGATGGCAAATATATATATATATTATTTTCTATTACCTGTCTTCAACACATACTGTAGCTAATAAAAGGATAAGTGCCTGTGAATATGTGTGTCCATCCAGTTGCTTTGTCTCGGTCATTCCAACAGATGGCGCATCACAAACATTTGTAGTGATAAAATACATTGCATTTATCATTCTAACAGATGGTGCATCACAAACATTAATACTGCTTTTATGAATCCCATACCAAATGGCATATAACAGAGACATATTCATTGCTTTCATAATTCCAACAGATGGCGCATCAGAAACATTTGTAATAATGCATTTTATTACTATGTCTGTTGGGGCACTTGCCCATCTTACGGCACATTCACACACATTTCAGTCATAATAGGCAACTCAAAGTTAGCAATCAACCTGTTATTCATGTGTTTAAATCCATGTGGGAGGCAATGAAGAGCACAAAGACACTGTGCAATCTTCATACAGGAAGTGTGTGCATCAGGATTTGGACCCAGGACTCAGGGACTATGCGATAAAAATTCTAACAACTGCACTACCCATGACAGGTTTAGGTAGAGGTACCTTTAGACAGGGTTTGACATGACAATTCTTTACATTGTCCTGACAGCCTGGGTCGATTCTCCCTCCATTTCTCATTTAGGTTTTCTTGGGGTGTTCCAAATTTACAGGATGGGATTTCAGATATTTCATTGGCACTGAACTGGCTGGGTATGTGACGAGTATGTTTGGGTATATAGCTGTGCCTTCTTGTGGGCTGACCTCCCATTCAATTTATGACTTAACCTAGCTCGCTCTTTCAGGTGTCTGTCACATGCTTTTAGGGGCATCTTCAGAGGTCTTATATGGAATGTATTCACCTCTTCACCATGGGTCAATGCTGTTAATAACTCCTTCTTCCTTTTTACCCTCAGAAGACAGGATGATCATACGAAAGAACATTGACAGCATTTGCTCTAATGTTACAAAGCTTCCACCTCAAACAAAATATAAAAGCAGCAACCACCAGGACTCAGCTTTCAGTTAGGATCCCACAGCTGATGAAATTGGACTCTTAGTCCAGGAGTGATTTATTTGAGAACAACAGACCTATGATGCCCCACATCATCTTATTTACTGTTTTCTGCTTTTACTTCATCTAATAGGCGTGTTTGTTAAATGGGGTTCACCAGGGTGGTTCCCTAACCCTTCATCTTGTCCAGTTTGGTTCTCTTGCATTGGTGTAGTCGTAAGGATATTGGGCTGGATCCATGATAGAACTGACTGACCTAGCATCCCTCATCCAGTCTATGGGCAAACAACTTCATCTTCTTTAAGTGTAGGTAGTGGCACAGCAGACAGCCATGTAACATCTCATTTGCTGTTGTCATTAAATCTATTAGGCTGGCCTATTAATTGGAGTTCATCAGCTTGGTGCCCCAACTCTTTATCTTGTCCAATCTGGTTTTCTTATACAGGAAATAGAACCCCTGCTCTCTATCAACTTGTATTGAGTAAAATAGGTTCAGAAATCAGATGGATAAATGAAATGAACATGCATCATTTATTTTTTTATTGTGCCTTTCTTTACTGAGCACCTCCTCAAGGACAGCAACCAGGTTCATCCCAGGACTATATGGGTATGCCCTACTCTGACTGGCTCAGAAAATTAAATCTGTTTATCCTCAAGCAAAGGAGACGATGTGGGAATCTAATCCAGGTCTACAAAATCTTCAAAGGCATAGATAACGTAGATCCAGCAGATTTCTTTCAATTAAATGGTGAATCACGTGCTTAAGGACACCAGGGGACATTAAGGGGAAGTGCATTTAGGATCGAAGCTAGGAAGCATTTCTTTATGCAAAGAGTTGTGGAAATCTGGAAGAAATGACTGAGACATGCAGCTGAAGCAGAAACCTGACAACTTATTTGAAAAATCTGGATGAGATATTGGGACAGCGTAGCTCATACCTGAACAAACAAGCATGATGGACTGAATAGTCTCCTAATATATGTAAAGTTTCTTATGTTCAACACAACTATAGTGTAACCTGTTGGGGGCATCTCACACCCCTAAACCCCCAAAACAACTCCACAGACTCAAGTCCCAGCTTCAAGTAAGTATTTATTTTAAAGAAATACCTTACACAGGATCTTCCACTATAAATGATACTTCCTTTTTTACTTTTCCTTCTCCTCACATGATTCCAACTTGCTTGGCTGAGACGGAGCAGCTTCTTTTATGCCAGATCTAGAAGTACTTCTAGTGACACCATATTGCACTCTGGAAGCACATCCAGAACCCTACTAAAACCAAATATCCTCCTTTCCACAAGTCCCTCTGGTGGCTCCCAAGAAACACGGCACGGCCACCCATCAGGACTGCAATTGCCCTGCTTTTGTACGCATGGGACATCCACCAGAGGGATGCTGCCACCCATCATGCAAGGGGAACACATGGCTGCAGAAGGTGGTCTCATCCTGTCCATCCATTATAATATCTCGACCGGGAAATTGTGGTTCACCAGAAGGATGCTGCCACGCATTATGCTAGGGGAACTCATGGCCGTGGAAAGTGGTCTCCTTCTGTCCATCCATTATATTATCCTGACTGGGAAAGGGTACACACGCAATTCCACCCCAGAATGCCCATCCATCCATGGATACCATCTACTATGAGGCCCTCTTGACTGGGTAATAAAACCATTCATCCTGGCTGGGATGGCTGCCATTCTATGTCCTCCAGGACATTGGTTTATATGCAGAGACTGGCAAACTAATATTCCTACTCTATACACAATGCTGCTAAGACTGCTTTGGCTTTCGTAAAAATAAAAATGGGCACATAAATTTGATGCATAATTGGATTTAAAAGTTAAGCTAGCAGGCTTTTAGGAAACATAAATAGACTGCACTGTTCACTGCGCAACAGTTTCTTAGCTGTTTTCAGAAAACCACAAGTGATACAAGTGATGGTGGGTGTCTCGGGACCCAAGGATTTAATCTTCCTATTAGGCTGGCACACTACATGAATTTGAGTTGGAAAGCTCGGCAAACTTAGTGATTGCAGCTGATTAATCTCGTTGCCTTGAGGACATCAAATCTCACGACTAAGAAATAAAAAATTACGTGAGTGCTTTGTGACTTTTCAGTCTCTGCATTTTGGCAGTCAATTAATATGCTGCCTGACGGTGCCAGTGGACCTACAACATTTTCCAAGTAAAATGACTTCAGGTGATATCTTGACAAGCCTTTCTGCCTTTTCTTTTGAGGTATAAATCACACGTAATCCAAAAGAGACGCTTTTCTTCCTGGATTGTGCTTCTGCCTGAGCACTCACTGGTTGTTACAAGAGCTCACTCTTCTGACTTAGCTTAATTTTTGTCATGCTGAGTCACAGAAGGCTATGACTGAGCCACTGGGGATGTCACACTCTATAACTGAAGGTCATGAAGGTTATGTAAATGAAGGCTACGACTGAAAATCACAGGAAATGCCGTGTCTTTACATCACACACTTACACTGTTGTAAAATGCCCATGACAGGGTGGCTGACCGGTTTGCCAGGGTCATCAGAAGAGTGGCATGGCCTATGACTTTTCTCTGACTAACTTTGAATCCTCCAGAGTTTTATTTTTGTCAGGAATGCCACTGACTCAGGTTTTTCTTTACCTCTCCTCCATGGTCAGCTGTCCAGATCTTAGTTATATCAATGGACATATCTTTTATGGCCACTAAGGGGCGCCTCAAAGCCTAAAAGTCTTGACCCAACTACAAATACACACTTTCTTAGTTCAGGAAACCCATTTTATGAAATACCTTGATACAAGTTTCTCCACATAAAGCACAAAGCTTCTTTCTTTCTTTCTTTCTTTCTTTCTTTCTTTCTTTCTTTCTTTCCCCCAGTGCCCTCAGCCATGGCTTGTTCCACTTCCTGGTACGTCGATAGTCATAACCGAGGATGGGCTAGGACAAATGATAACACACAGCACAAGTCTTATGGTGCAATAGTGCAAAGTGTGTTTATTAAATGAAAATGGTGCCCTGTAAGAAGGGTGTAAAAACAATCTTCAATAAATAGACCATAAAATAGTGCAGTGAAGATAAAACCAATAGATAAATGTGATAAATATTTTAAATCAGAAATAAAATCAGAATTTGCTCCTTCTTTCTAATCCCAGTACTCTTTCTCTCACTCTCATCTCCACTGCCCACACCCTGGGTCTCACAGCAGGACGGAGACACTGTTGAACGCGGCCAACCGTTTCACTTTTGTTCCAGTCATCTCCTTTGGTACCCGCTGGAACACACTTAGTCTGTCTCCATCCTTCTGCCACGTTGGTCAGCACAGGACCCTCAGATTGCACCTGCTCTTATGTTCAGCAGGAGTGATCTGCCCCTCACTCCACCATGGGACATTCCAGCAGCTTTGCCTTTGCTTACTCTTTGTTCCACTGACCCAATCGCCTGATCCTGCTCTCTCTTTCTCTTGCTTCTTCCTTAGTTTTATCTTCAGCCATCTTTCTTTCCACCCTTCCTTCTAACCCACTCAAACCTTATATACACTTTGTGAGAGGAAAGGTGCACTAAATGATCAGTGGAGCACCCATGATGGATGGCTGTGCCAACTGCTCTGCTGCAGGTGACCAAGAAATGAGCCAATTCCTCCATTGCATGCTCCACAGCCGTATGGTTCACCTCCCGCACACATACACTCTCAAAGTCTGGGCCATATTACTCACCTACTCTGATCCACCATAGACCCGGACACGTTTCACCACATTTGTCTTGTGACTCTGACTCACCTGGAGAAGATGGATCTTTTTTTTTTTTTTAAACCTGACATCACTGCTGGTACAGCAACATTGGAACGTCTCTAGTAGAGTTTGATCTGTCATAAAATGAGTCTAGACCTCCAAAAAGCTCCAGAAGAGAAGGCATGGACCTTCCCTGGTCTGCTCAGAAGGGGCTCACTCAGTCCAGTTTACTCCCAACTACCATTGTAAGTTGGGAAGTTAGGGAAGTTAGGGAAACCGGCTAACAAAATTCAAAAAACACTTAATGTTGCAAAATGCCTCACAAGAGGGAAAAGCCGAGCAAAAACTCCAGCTTGTGACCAAGTAGGCAACAAAACTCTTAATAAATGAAAGATATTTATTTGTGAAAAATCAGAATTTAAAAAGAATGCACAAAGCAAAAGGAGTTGCCTAAATGGTCCTAATCTATTAATCCAAAGGTCAAAATGCAACACCAGTAACAAAAAGATGAAGGAACTGGCAAATGCAAACTAATAAAATAGCCATTACTTATACAAAACACTCAAAACAGCTGCTCAAGCTCCTGTTTCTCTGACTTTAACAGCCAAATGGAGGGCTTGGGTACAATTATGTCAGGATTGCCCCACCTGCTGGGGAGGAACTCCCCCATAAAGAACATGGAACATACACAAACATAAAAGGACAGAGTGCAAATAGCCAATGATGAAGAAAATCAACAGAATCTAAAAAACACTTGGACCTCCCAAGATTGAAGTTCCAGCACCAGTAGTTCATGAATACCAGCAGATTGCTTTGCTGCATCGGCTTGACACTCAGCAGATGCCGGGGCTTCATTCTCCTTCTTCCTATCACATAATCAGCTACTGCAGTTTGCCTCATGCTTGGCAGATATTGCTGCTCTTCTTTTTCCTTCTGCCAAGTCACTTCTTGTTCAGTCCATCTACATTATTTGCCATAATAAATATATGACCCCTGAACACTTTGAGGAGGCTCCTGCTTGACACATTTTTTGCTTTCCTCTTGTGTGTCATGTCATAAGTTAGGCAGTATGGCATAGTGGTTAAGGCTCTGGACTTCAAACCCTGAGGCTGTGAGTTCAAAATCCCTTACTGACACTATGTGACCATAAGCAAGTCACTTGACCTGCCTGTTGTGCTCCAATTGGAAAACCAAAAAGATATGCACCTAATTGTATCATAAATGTTGTAAGCTGTGATGGATAACGGAGTCAGCCAAAGAAGTAAATGTAAAATTTACATAAGCCTTTCATTAAGTCCAAAATCAAAGTGCTAGCCCTATTGGTTTGCAAAAAATCACGTGACAGACAGACACAACCTTTAAAATTTTATATATTCAGGGGTGGGCAAAAGCAGGTTTACACTTGTTCATATGGAAAAAGACATGCAGGCTATGATTATTACAATAGCTTTATTAACTCAATAGCTTAAAGAATGTCACAATGGCACAGTGCCATTAGGTACAATCATATAAGTGCTTATTACCAGCTATCATTGCCTAAAATATAAATCATAAGTAAGGATACAAAATAATAACAATAATAATAATAATAAGAAGAAGAAGAAAGCAAAAAAGAAGACAAATAATACAAATAAATAATACAATAATTCATAAATAAACAATAATACAAGAATAAACTCTGTGTTTCACACACTCACAACACTAGACCTACTTTTGCCCACCCTTGTATACTAGCTGTGCTACCTGTCTAAAATGGGTTGAAATATAAATAATCAATGCACCTAAGTGTTAACATTTATAGTCCAACATCTATTGGAATGTTTTTTCTAATGCATACAGTAATAAAATGCATTGCATTTGTCATTCCAACAGAAGGCACATTATAAAAATGAAAATACATTATTACAAATGTTTGTGATAATCCATCAGTTGGAATGACAGATGCAGTGCCTCTGTTATATGCCATTTGGTCTGAGATTCATAAAAGCAATGCTACTGTTTGTGATGTGTTGTCTATTGGGATGACAAATGCAATGCATTTTATTACTACAAATGTTTATGATGCACCATCTTTTGGAATGACCAATGTAGTGCCTCTCTTATATGTCCTTTGACCTGGGATTAATAAAAGCAATGCTAATGTTTTTGATGTGCTGTTGGAAGCCTGAACCTGACATCATGATTTTCCTGTATTAATCACTTTGAAATTGTTCCATTCTACTGTGTGTTCAAACAAATGTGTATGTTCGGTTATGCAGATGATGGTGTGGTTTACTTCTTTGTCATTTCATTGCAGCTGGAGACTTGTTGCTAGGCTAAATTGATTTGGACTGCAGGTGTGGCTTTTTTTTTTTTCTTTCTTCCTTTTCCTCACCAGTTCCTCACCTCACATACACGATGTGAAATGCTGAAATGCTGACTTTCCAGGATTCATTTCATTTTTCAGCTTGAAATGAACTTTCATACATTTTTTTTTGTACTTTACAAACACCACATGAAGATTTACGTCAGGAGGTGTAAGGTTATGTGCCTGTCAGATCCGTATCACATAAAACTGACAGACCCCAGGTCCTTGATGGAGGGACCGAGAGGCAGACGCAGAGGTGCATTTTGCCAAAAACGATGCATTTTATGGTGCAATAAATTGCTAAAATAGTCCCAAAAAGGGCATGTAGCAAAATGATGAAAGATAAACCCAGTAGCTTATAAAACATACTAAAATTGCACAATCTCAAGCAAAAAAAAAAAAAATTGTGAAAAAGCACCCACCCAATTATTGTTCCATCTGGGTGCTGCACTCCCAGCACATTCAATCTCTAACAGGCTCTACTTCATAAGTTCCTCTGGTAACCAGCTGACAAAGGAACTGGTCACCCATTCCCCTGTCACGCGTCCCGTGCCCCTTTAAAGCAGGGAGTTAATCGCACGCGCGTGCACGCTCACCTGCTCACCAGACGCCGCTAGTTCACGCTCATGTACACCTCCCGACTCCTGCTCATGGCTTCCTATACCCGATCAACTGCACCTCCTCAGTCGGCAGGAAAAGCAGCCAAAAATGTAAAAAAAAGCAGTCTTTAAAACTTTTATTGCACGTCCCTATCTTGCCGCCTCCAAACCCGCAGCAGCAAGCAACCGCATCCAGAAGAAACGAACGAGAGGTGGCCGATACAACTCCCCGAGGGGCCTTCGGTAATGCTATCTAAAATCACCCGGTGGCCGCTGACATTGTCCTACTGTACAGCCCTTCATGTGTACCTAAAAGGATGCAGCAACGTGTCATTTCTCAAAATGTTATTTATATTACTGAGGACGGACAGGGCCCAGTTAATTATAGTCATCAGGACACCTTTGTGAGGAACTATAAACCGCCCTGCAACAAGCTGGTGAGGTCAAATATACCCCGACATTGTTATGAAGGGAGTTGCATCTTCACAGTGCCAAAGACTGGAGCTCACGTTCTAGACGAGGGGCCTGAAGGGCTTGCTGTAGTGCTTCTGTTAGTCACTCATCACCATGGTACACCAGCAGAGCCTTTGTTAAGATCGTGTTAGGAAGCAGTTACTGACTTGCTGACTGGCTCTGCAGGCAGCATCTATTCTCAAGTCTCATTGGTGTTCGGTAAGGTTTATTAGGATCAAACAAAGAATTTGTTAAGCTATTTTTAGATGTCAGTAAGTGAGTAACAGGAACCCTACAAGTCACGGTTATCTCGTCACTCAAAAGAAAGGAAACTTTACATTTTTGAGCCAATGAATTGATAGATAGATAGATAGATAGATAGATAGATAGATAGATAGATAGAT
>JANRMT010062796.1:80936620-80955545 GCA_026402145.1 Polypterus bichir lapradei
TAGATAGATAGATAGATAGATAGATAGATAGATAGATAGATAGATAGGAAATGCATTATAGATAGATAGATAGATAGATAGATAGATAGATAGATAGGAAAGGCAAAGTCATCCGTTCATTTTCAAATTCGTACACTCCACAGCAGCGCCACAGGAAGTCGCGGCCTATTTCGGCAGCATTGGGTGCAAAGCAGGAATCAATGTGCCGGTCGAAGCCCACTTTGGAAGGAAGAAGTAAGGGGGTGGAGACGTAGGCTGTCGCGCGTCCTTTTAGTTACCAACACGGCGCCCCTCGGTGTTCATAGCGCACGTTCACCAGTCCACTTCGAGGACCGATGTCGGTCACCGTCCTTAACTTTCATAAACGGCACCCTAAGCGGCCTTCTGAGTCGCCTAATGGATTGATGATGCTGTAAATCGAGAGGCAGCACGCGTTGTCAATTGACGGTATCTGTAATCATCGATCTCAGCATCTCAAAGTGACAAAGAGCTTCCACATTTAAGCGATTCTGCCTAAAAGGAGCCATCTGAAGACAAAAAAAAAGCTAGATGTGAGACCCTCGCACAATGCGATCAGTTTTTGTTAAGTTAAGCTGGTCAAAGTTTCCGCTTTCTCACTTCCCACGGCAGGTCAGCTACACGCCCCCTCGGCTGTGCAAGTGAACATCATTATTCTCATTTTAAAATGAATACACACATGCATAAACACGCACGTAAATAAAATTTCCCCAAGTGACACCCTACCTGCCCCTGTCGCTCCTGCTAAACCCCTGACAGACTTCGTTCCTGACTCGCGGCCGCGGTGTGCTCCTTAAATTTTCGTTTCGCGCACCGAACACCGCAGATTAGTCCGTGCTTTGCTGAGTGAATGGATGAACACCTATAGTAAACTTCAGCTGTAAAATAAGGAATAAAATGATAGATACCGTGCCGGGGTTGACGCTGTTTGTGGAAGCTGGCAGTTCCAAAGGTTGCTGGGATGTATCTGTACCTGCCGATGTTATCTTCACGGGTTGTCCCTGTCATGCGACCGTAATGCATTCGGACTTCCGTGACTGTAAACTAGGAATGAATGTTTTGAGAATTTTGCTGATGGGTTGTCGCAAATCTCGCGCTCTGCGCTGACATATAAAGCATTTGTTGAATAGGGAGCGAGCGGTGGCGCTTAAAACCCAGCAGCAGTACATATCTATAAGGTCTACCAGATGTTTGAATGGTTTTCTTACTGTTCAAACTTCTTTTCTTCGAACTCCAATTGCCGATTCCAAATCGTACGGAAGAAGTGAGTAGGCGTGTGCGCCCTGCGAAAAGCTGGTGCTCCGTCCACGTCTTATACCCAATGCTGCCTGGATAGGCTCCAAATCCCCGCTGCCTTTACAAAAAGCAGATTTAAAAAATATTTGGAGGGTGCAGCGCAAGAAATAACTTGCATTTTCGTCTGCAGCGTCTCGTAAACCAAAACAGCTTGCGGAATAACTGTTAAATGTTTTTTTTTTTTCACACAACAGACGAAATTGTTGAGCAATTGAACGGTTGAGTTGTCACACTATGCAATGTCGATATCTGAAGTGCTTATACGAAAACAGAATCAAACCAGAAAGCAGGTGATAACGTCTACCTGCGTTAATATGCAACGAAAAATGAATAATAAAACCTATACTGGAGGTTCTAAATTAGCTTCGAGCAAGGGAATACACCATTGGGGTCTAACTGGAGATTTCGCCCCGACCTGGGATGGTGGGATGGTTCCTGCCTTGTCCCGATTCCTGCCGGGTCCCAATTTAATTTGGCTGGGGTTGAAAATGTAATATTATAAGCATTCTTGAAACATTATATACACCTTTATTAAATAACAAAACATTAATAGCTGATTTTGTAAAATAACGGTTATAATCACTACTTTGATAACATTTTAGCCGTTACACCGGATCCTACAGAATACACGTTCACTTGCAAAACTGTTGTTTTTCCCCCCGCTCGAATAATCACCCGTCTTACCGTATAAACATGATGATTCCGACTCGGGCTATATCTTGGTGTAATATTGTCCAGGATTCCCGGATCAACTCCTTCTGCGCCTCCGACAAGGGGAAAGGTTCCGGTTTGGAACGAGCCATCGTCCCGTCCACGCTGTCGGACTCGGTCCCGGAGACGGGTGCGGGTTCTGAATCGTAGTGACTACCAGCTGCTCCTGCTGCATTCGATTCTGGCGCAGCTTTACTCAGATTCACTCCAGTCCCAGAGAGCGCACAGCCCATGACCAATCCGACGAGGAAAAAAAATCAAGTCGGAATTTATCAAAAATAATTAAGAAAGGGATATCGATCCTCTATGGACGCCAATAAAAGCAACGAGACATTCGTCCAAACAGCGCCTTGGCTATTCGAGGGAAAACAGTAGTGATATTCCTATTTTGAATCTCGTTAAAATGTGATTTTTTTCTTTTCTTTCTTTAACCTTTAATTAATTAAAAATCCAAATGCGACAGCGAAGTCGACGGCAGGAGAAGACGGACGCGGACGTGAAGACAGAGCGCACGTTTTACTCCATCGCCTGGACACCCCCCATGGAACACACGCACACACCCAGGAGGCTGCGCCAGTCTCGCAGATATTAAACCATCAATCAATACTTTTAAAGGCACACACGAACTTCGCTTGGGAAGGAGGGCGCAGCTTTCTGTCGGGGATTGTTGACAACGCTATCGTTTTCGTTGGAAGTTCAAATCGATCCCCTTTTTCTCATCTCATATTATTGTTTTACTTTCGGTGAAACTCGCTTCTGGTGATAAAAGTAAAGTTGAATATCATCGGTGACTCACTTTTAAAGAGCACAGGTATCCCATCAGCACACACTCTAAAGCCCATTGGATTGGAGTAAAACCTCTTGGACCGCGCGAAGCTTTGTAAGCGCAATGCAGAAGCTCCAGACAGACATTATCTACAATTTCTGTGTATGTCTGGTGCTCTCACATATCTTTGGTGTAAAACATTTGAATTATAAATATTTGATTTGTTAAAAAAGACTGCATATTTGAGAACTTTTATGTGGATATATGGAGCTTATTGACGGCTGGGTGACGCAGCCATTAGCCCTTATCCCTCACTGATCCAGGTCTGCGTGGAGTTGGCACGTCCTCCCCCTGCTCTCATTTAAAATGTTCCTTAACGCGTGTTTTTCCAAGACTTGTGTAGTTTAATAAATCTAAATTGGCCCCGTGGGTGTGTGTTTGGTCTGGGCTGGTTGCTAGCGAGGATTGACACCTATTGAGTTCTTGAGTCATTATAGGCGCCTGCTCCCCCGGCCTTGACTGCAATAAGGGGTTTGGGGAAATGCTTCCATGCTCTTCTTAAGTAATTTACACATCTCTCTGCTTCTCTTCATCTTCTCATTATTATTATTATTTTTTTTTTTTAGATCCCATCAAAGATTTTAACTGTTGTTTATATATTTAAGGGTGCTGAATGCAAAGCTAGCAACATATTTGCTCTGTTACATTCCATTTCCAGTTTTTGAGAAGTGAAGGTTAAAAAAAATAGAGAAAAAGTCAGTCATCTTCCAACCCGCTATATCCCAACACAGGGTCACGGGGGTCTGCTGGAGCCAATCCCAGCCAGCACAGGCCACAAGGCAGGAACAAATCCTGGGCAGGGTGCCAGCCCACCACAGGACACACACACCCACACACCAAGCACACACTATGGATAATTTAGTCCATAGTGCACCTAACCTGTATGTCTTTGGACTATGGGAGGAAACCCGAGCACCCAGAGGAAACCCACAAAGACACGGGGAGAACATGCAAACTCCACATGTATTTGTTTTCAATATAATTATTACTTACAAAAACAATTAGTAGTTTTATTCCTCTTTTCTTCTTATGAATCATTTTATGAATAGTATGATTTGGGTAGGTGGGTATTGGTGGGCTATCCTATTGGGGGGGGGGGGGGGTTTGATGTAGGCATGTGTCCTTGAATCTTTCAATAGAATTGTTGTTTTTATGGCACCTTGTTATCTTTTCTCCTTGTGAATTATTTTAGAAGTGGGATGGTTCACTTAGATGGGAATGCATGTGGGAAAAGGATGCAGGTGTATGTGAGCTGCACCACCAAAACTGCCAGGCTCCTTGGGAGTGTAGTAGATTCTCTTTCAAGTCTTCTTTTACATCCTCCCTCTGGGTGGGTCACTCGTGCTCTCTGTACCATCTGTCCATGCATGCGCTGTAGACACCTAGGACTAGGACGTCTGATCCGCCCCATAGCTGACTTACTTTACAGGCCCAAGTCGTCCTTGGCTTCCAAAGCTGGCCACCCCTTTTGGGACTACGATTAAGATGGCTGCTCCTGTCAGACTTCAGCCAAGAAGGCTGCCTGCTTCCATTCGGATGACAGCCAGAATTCCTGCTGCTTCTCAAACCACACACATCAGGTACAGACTATAGGGTGCAACTTCTGCTAACTAGGCTACATAACGGGGGTACAAGTAATGTGTGAGGGGGCATGACTTATACCTGTCAGTTTTTTGTTTAATCAATATTGGTGCCCTATTTTAATACTCTCTTATGATCCTTTGAAGATGGAATGACCAACTGATGTCTACTTACATAGACTCACCCACTTTCCACTGTAACATCTTCCCATTTCAGTAATCTCCTAATGGAGCCACTCCTCATGTTCAGCAGAGACTGCTGTCATGTTTTAATGGAAACAAAATCTAAATGAGTGTAAGACGTGGATTTTTAAAGCTATGTTCCACCCAAGTGCTAGGTAAGAAGAACAAAGCTCCTTTTGCTTCTCACACTTCTTATGTTTTTCTGAGTAAAATATTTGAATAGTCCACTTCATTCTTTGTGCAATGGTTGTCTGTGTCACACTTATAGGTAATCTAACTTATATACGGAGTAGTGGCTCTGAGGCTAAGGATCTGCGCTGATATGCAGAAGGTTGTTGGTTCGAATACCCGTCACTGCCAAAAGAGATCCTACTCTGCTGGGCCCTTGAGCAAGGCCCTTAACCTTCAATTGCTCCCGGGGCGCTGTACAATGGCCAACTCTGACCCCAAGGGGTATGCAAAAACTAACAAATTCCTAATATAAGAAGTTGTATAAGACAAAATAAAAAACCTAACACAGTTAAAATATCCGAGTACACCCTCCAGTTTTACTAAGAGTCTGAGAACTCTTGAACTTTAAAGATAATAGTATAGAGGTCTCTTTAAATTGGGTGGTGAGTAAACACACAAAAAAAGACACGGCAGCAAATTTAAGAAAAACAACAGTAACTTGTATTACACTAGACAATCTAAAATCCACCAAGAAGAAAAAAGTACATAAGAATTTAAAAATATCAGGAGCAAAAACCTTTAAAAAGAGAACACACAGTCGACACTTCAAAAGTCCTTTAAAACATAACCTTGGAGGATATAACCGTTGGTGGTGCGAAGTCCAAGTTGCACACTGTGTTAACGCAACACTTGGTCTTCCATACTGTCCCACATTCTATTCACACTGAATGCTTGTTTCCCAACAGAAGTCTTGCTTCTTGTCTACCAGCTTCGCTCAGTCATCTCATGAGTCTTCCCGCTCTCGCTGGACCCCACGTCTCCCTGGTCTCTTCCTCCCTGGAGGCAGGTGTCACCGTCCGTGTGCCTCGTGTCTTGTCAGGTACATCTGCCTGCAAGTCCCTGCGGTCAGTGAGTGTGACCTTGACAATGTTCTCGGTGGACCGTCTTTCTCCTACACCATCTGTGCCCTCATACCATGCTCTGGACTTGCTCCGTCCCTTCTGCTTGCGCTCTTTCTCTCTTCACACCATCTGAAACACTGCTCAGTAATATATAACTGCTTACATCAGCATGACAATTGATTAAACAATTGTAAATATCAACTTCCTTTGCGTATCAATAGTGTAAACACATTTTCATTGGTTAAAAAGAGTATTGTTGTCAGCTATGAAGAAGTACATATCCCACTACAGTATATGCTGATTAGAAACCAGTGTCCACAGAACAAGTTAATTTTCAAATGAGGCAAACACAAACATTTTCCAAGGAAGCAGACATTTTTGTTATCGCAATATTGTATGTTGATGAGATACAAAGCAGTTTAATCTTCAAAGCAGGTGAGGCTTCTGCAAAACAGGTAAACATCAACGTTCTTTAGACAGCCATCACAATAACCTGTAACAGAATTATTCACAAAATTTGCCTTATTTATTACTTTGATCTCAACAAAGGGTTCCTATTGCCCCTTCATCTATCGGCTTTGACATTTATTTTTTATCTTGTAGAAAGACAGCCCCTAGGCACAGACAGACACCAAATGTCCAAAAACACACACGTTTATTTCTCTGAACAACATCTGCACCCACAATATAGTGCACAGACCCCAATAGTCTCTCTTCTTCTTCTTCTCCTTCTCTTTCTCTTTCTCTTCACTCGCCTCTACTCCCCTCCTCACAAGAACCGTCTCCTTCCTCCCGACTCCGGCTTGTCTACTGGATGGAGGCGGCCTCTTTTATAACAACCCAGATGTGGTCCAGGTGCTCTGTAACGATCTTCCGACGGCACTTCCTGGTGTGGCGGAAGTGCCGCATGAGAAACAGGAAGCACTTCAGGTGTCCCTGGAATTCCTTCCGGCAGCACTTCCGGGTGTGGTGGAAGTGCTGCCATCCAGGGCTCCCCGTTGTGGTGGCCACAGGCCCCCATAAGATTGAGCTTCCATGCTCGGGTCCCGTGGCAGACCAGGGCGGCTGACCTCTCGTGGCCCAGGGGAGATATGGTCCCTCTCCTGGTCCTTCCAGGCGTCCCAGCTGGGCATAACCCCCAGCTGTCCGCTAAAAACCTGAGAAAAAGAAAACCACCCACTTCACAAACATGTTCTCCTCTGACATCTTTACTGATCTAAACAGTTCAGTGGTCTGCACTTCTGACTGTTTTTTGACAGTTAAAAGATTGGCAGCTCAGCTGTCAGTCACCTGAACCATTAAAATGCTTTACATTTTTTGAGCATTTTGATTCCAAAAAGCAGGCCATTACTTCAAAATTTGTGAGCCGAGGAACATACATCTGCCTCCACTTTGGCTGTCTTGCCTATCACAGTCCTTTTTACTCTTTTGCTGGATTTATTCAGACAGGTTTGGTTTTTAGGAGGAGTGCCCGTCGCTTGTGCCCAATCTTGTGTGGCACCACGCTGTGCTGCCCTACTGTGGGTGCTCCTCCATTTGAGGTGTTTTCTTTATTGCTTGTGTGGTTATTGGAATTGTGTGATGCACTTGTGGGACAAGACTGTTACTTTTTTTTTTGATTTGTGTATGCTGTCACTTTGATTATATGAGAGACGCAAGAGGATTGTAAGACTTGTCTGTTGCCATTACTTACAAACTCTTGTTATTCAAGATTCTACATTCTATAATTAAATACATGAATCACAAACAAGAGACCACCTCTGGATAGCTTAAGAGAGTTTTAACTCACTTCAGCTGAGATTAACATACACTTTACAGAAAAAAAGAGCTTGTGTTGCCAGCATGAAGTAGTGTGTTACTCGTTAATGTTGGACACAACAGAGGTGAAGAAAATATCTTGGGGTGAATCTAGAGGCCTTGTTCGGAACAAGCCAGCAAAACATAAGCTTACCATGGAGGGTTTATACATACATCTGTTAATTAATGTTTGCTTACTGTTTAGTCCTATGGTGACCCTATTTTCCCCTTTATATTTCTACAAATGTTATGTTTCAATTATTATTTTTAAGGCTTTTATGTCATTCCTGTTAGTTTTTAAAAATAATTTATTAACCCTCAATGGTTCCTTGGGGTGCGTTCTGCACCCCCTGGCCATTTCTATGGCTACTACCATGTTATTATTAAAATTTCAGCAGTTATCCTCTAGGACATTGTAAGTGCACTAGTTTTTCATACGGTCATGCATAAAATGATAGAAAAAGTGTTAACGTCAATTATCGCTGGCATATTTTCATCAGGGGTGCAATATGCACCCCCAAAAAAACTTAATTTTTGACAGAAGTCTGTGGAGATTCTCAGCTATCCAGGTCATGGTTATCCTAAAAAAGAGTTATGCTGGACTTTGTTTCCATCCAGGGTGCTTTCTCAATTCTAACTGATTGGTTGGCAAAGTTAAAAGAACTGCATTGTAGGTGGATTGGGAGGACAACTGATTCAAATGAACGACCGTCGTTGAACAGAGGCGGTGGCCTTATACATAATCTATCACTGACCTACAACGCAGTTCTTTCAACTTTACCCAGACGGTTCCACAGTCGTTCACGCTGGGAGGATGACTGGTTCAAATAAACGACCGTCGTTGAACAGAGGAGGTGACCTTAGACATAATCTATCACCCACCTACAATGCAGTTCTTTCAACTTTGCCCAGACGGTTCCACAGTCGTTCACACTCGGCCTCAGGTGGTATCAGTGAAACACGTGTTGTGAAAGCAATGGTATCCCTTTGGTACAAAAGTGGTCGTAATGTAGTGGGAGATAACCTGTTTACAAGCATTGCACTGACAGAAGAATTGCTTACACAGGGTATGACCTATGTAGGAACGATGCGCAAGAATAAACGAGACATTCCTCTGAGCATGATAGCAAAAAACAGAGACGAATTTTCTTCGATCTTTGCATTTGATGGCAACAAAACTTTGGTATCATATGTCCCCAAAAAAGGAAAGTCAGTCATCCTTTTGTCGACAATGCATCACGACAAGGCTGTTGATGGTCTGAAACAAAAACCAGAGATCATCCTTCATTATAATGCTACTAAGAGCGGCGTAGATAACATGGATCATTTGGCCTGCATCTACTCTTGCAAACAAAAAATCAACAGGTGGCCAATGGTCCTGTTCTTCAAAATGCTTAACACAGCTGCCATTGCCAGTTTCGTGATCTGGATGTGCAATAACCCTGATTGGAACAAGTCATCCAAAGCGATACGTCGTCGCCAGTTCATCGTGAGTCTCGGGGAGTCTCTTGTCGAGCCACTGATTAAAAGACGTTTGGACAATGCAGCCCAGCTCAGAAGACCGATCATGGATGCAATCCAACTTCTAGAGCTGGACTCTGGAGAACTAGAAGCAGGAACTGAGAGACCAGCTAAAATGAAGAAGACACAGGGACATTGTCACCTGTGCCCGCGTGAGTTTGACAGGAAGACACGCAAATTCTGTGATAAGTGCTCTAGGCCTGCTTGTCCAGCACATTCTGTCAATAAATCAAATGTACTTTGTGACAAATGCATATAACTTTAGACATGTCATTTGCAGAAATCTTAAACGTTTGCATCTAAAAGGTGTGATAATATATATTTTACAATCTTATTAGAACATTGGAATTAAAATGGCACTTACATCGCGGCAGTGAAGGGGTCGGCTAGACGGAATGTGCATTATATGACCAGTCCCCTCCGCTGCCCCAAACCACTGCCGCAACCCCATTAACTGCACTATATTACTGCATAAGCTGTGAATGCATCATGCACTTACCTAATAAACGCATCTTAACTTTAGTTCATTGAATTTGAGCTTGGTACCATTGAATTATATATACCAACGAATAGGGGTGCAATTTGAACCCCAAGGACCTGGAACGTAACTTTCTAACAAGGACCCATTGAGGGTTAAGGATGTTGTAACTTTAACACTAGAATCCAAGAAGCCTATGAAAAAAGTCGTAGTGCTGGGCCACCTTAAATTCCTTTGCACCTCTTCATCAGCATCTTTGTTTTGCAAGTGTGTCAACCACACTGGCAGCAAGCAGCCTGCTATCCCATCTCCAACCGATGCAGCTGAAGTTTGTTTATCTGGGCGTGAGGTGTCTGGAATTGAAAAGAGTAAATGCTATCGTTATTTGGAATACATACGCTTCATGTGTGTTGCATTTCTACAATGATTTGAGTAAATGTAGGATGACAGGAAATGTCGAACACATAACTAAAACGTAAATTTTTTTTATGTTATAGTAATAATAACAAAATGCTGACGTGAAGTGTATAATGTGTGAAAACAGAAGTCCAGATATCAAATAAACATGTTCACAAAAGATATAACAAAACAAGTGCACTTTTATTCAAGAATATAACGTAAGAAAAATAAATCATTCAATTTACATGTTGCTGTCAATGAGTAAAAACCTAAGGCCAAATATCAATTCACACAAAGTCGACGCGTCTGCTTGGCTGGTGCAGAGGTAAGAACTGCTGCCCCCTACTCAAAAGGTTGTGGGTTTGAGTCCGGTTCTCCTCATTTTGAGTAGTGAGCTGCTATTATTATTATTACTACTATATAGTCATATGTTCAGATGGTTGCAGTTCTGTCTTATTAGTTTCCTTTGACTGCAATGGACTGATGACCCATCAAGCCTGGCTCTTTCTCTTGTCTCTCACCACTACAGGACAGGCTGAATAGCAGTAAGTATGTTTAAATTAAGATGGACGGGAGGAATTTCTGTTCATTGGATATCCTTCAAATACAAATCAAATAAAAATCTACTTGAAATATATTTAAAGACGGCAGTGCAGTAAAGCCAGGGCACTAAATGGGTCACTTGGGGAATGATAGCACATGATAATAATTTCAAAATGGAAACAATCCGAGTCATGCATGACCTTGAGCTAAATTAAACAATCTAAAAGGAACATTTTTAATGCTCTGTGCTTACAACTTATTAAATAAAGAAGTTTTTTGACCCTTTGAAAGCCTCTGAGTACAGAGGCAGATGTTGGTACTGATGTCTCTGTCAAAGACTGTTCATGAGTAGCAGTTTCAACATCTGAAATGTCAGATTTCCAATTTCTGTTTGTCTTTTAATGAGAAGTATGATCTGAGATTTTTCAAGTAAGGAAGACAGAGGTTTCAAGACGAGATGGTCATACTCCCTGATCATGGAGCTGGAGAGTGGCAACACATTGGTTGAGAATTTCAGTGTATTCTGTACACCTGACACTAAGGACCTTATAAATTCACACATAAAACTTACAAATGGAAATGTTTTGGTTTTCAATATATAGGACAACTGTGATCTATTTAAAATTATTAAACCAGCTTAATGTCATTTTAAGATCTAGGAAAGTCACAACCTACCTGGGCAAACTAAAACACAGGCCTGGAGACAACCCTGGGCAGGAGGGTGATGCCAACAATCATTCATAGATGAGTTTCAAATTAATAGTCAATCCAGCAAACATGCTTATGATATATGAAAGTGAAAAATGAGAGAAACTGGCCACAAGGAGGCTGGGCGAAGGTGCAAACATAACACAGCTAGAGACCAAGCTGGGACTCAAACATGGGCTTAAGGAGCTGTGAGGTAGCAATGCTAACCATTGGGCCACCAAGCTACCTAACAGTGACCTGTGAATTCATTTTAAACCGAAAAATGGCTGCATATTCAAATGTGGTTCAGCGACTGCAGTAGATTTGTAAAACAGATATGGACACACACACACGCATACACACTCACACATACAGTCACACACACACACGCACACGCTCACGCTCACACACACATATACAGTCACACACTCTCACACACTCTCACACACACACACACACACACAGATGTTTCAGGCAGGCACGTCAGTAGACCGGGCATCTTGGAGCAATCGACTTCTCATTTTAAAGGCGCATCAATCTGACCTGAAACTTTGACAGAATGCCTCCAAACTGCACAGCCTGTAAATGCAAGGTGAGGAGAAACCTGAAGACATGGCAGTAAAGGATCCGTTCAGACCGTTGAGAGCACTTTTATGTGTGTTTAAAGTTTATTACAAGTTTGTGTTTTCCGTTACCAGCACTGCCTAGTTAACTGTGTCAGCCTATAATAAAGGCAAAATCAACAATATATTGATATCTTAGTTTTTATAAATTCATAAATACGACAATATTTATTAAAGATTCATTATTTGTTGTGTGGATGTAGGTAATATTTTTTCCCATTTCTGATACAGTTGTGTGGTCTGTTACATCTCTATCATGTGTAATTACATATTAACATTAACAAATCTTCTTGTTTCTAGGATATTAATACTTCATGAGATTTGATGGGGTTATATTTAGACTACCTGCTCAAACTTTCTAATCAACAGTCATATTGGTCATCAGTGTTGTGCTTGAGCTAGTTCAAAAGAGTGCGTTCATTGATCAAACTCCTTTTTCTAAGGACGGTGAACTTAACGTAGTGAAGAACTCGAACGTGAGCAAGTTCAGTTTTATGTGACATTCAGCAGCTGGTTTAGGTCCAGATTAAACGTTTTGCCTTACCCTGTAATGTCAGGGTGGAGCCGAATCCAATAAACACAAATAGTGGATTTTTATGAATATTTATTTCTTATGAATTTTTTGCCATTTATTTGTATTCGGAAAAAATAACGTAAAATCTAATAGGCAATGTCTGTGTCTGCCTGCTTGTACTTAAGCTGCACCCCCGCTGATACGAGTATGTGGTGAAGCTCTGCTTTCGCGTTTAGGAAAACGTTGTACTTTGCGAGGCCACTTTATATTTTTCCCCATTGTACATGAAATTTGTGACGTGAATTCTGACTGGCGGCGTAATGGGTCAGTTCACCTACACGCTGGTTCTACAGACACCATTTGTGTCACACAGTAATTTATATGTATACTTGCTATTTAATTTCTTTTTTGACCGGGAGGATATTAGCATACATGGTTATACGTGTTTGTTGCTGGGTATAACTCAATAAAGCGTATTTAAATAAAAAAGTCTTCATAATTATTGTATTTTATTCAAGAACACTTTAATAGGCTAATAAAAGGCAAGCAAAATTGAAAAAGTAAACTCATAGGTCATTTATTCTCACTCCTTAAAAAATACAAAATGAACTGAACATGAACTAGTTCAAAATTGAAATGGTGAACTTCGAACGTGAATTTATTCATTTTAATTTGTGTAAACTGAACTTTGAGCGAGTTAATGTGAGGTGTGAACTTGCACAACGCAACACTGTTGGTCATTGTGAAGTCATTCAACCATTTAAATAAAATAGACAAGATGTATGTAAGATACTGAAATCAGGCTTTGAAATCACGTACATGTTTTTATTTTTTCTCCTGACTCACCAGTACAAAAAAAAAAAATGTTATAAAGTATTCTGTTTGGCTTGAGTTAATGTCCAGTTATGGAAGACATCAAGCCTTTTGAAGTTCCCTCTGTTTTTGGTCCTTTTGGGACCATATTTTGTGCAGAAAATGACACCTTCATGATGAAGAGTAAACCAATAGATGTTTTCAGCAAAAATCATCAGAAGGACTTCAAGTTTTGCATGCCACATCAACTGACCCCAGGATTTCATTACAGTAGGTATGTGGAGTGTCATTTTATTTTATTTTGAGCATGTTGATCTTGAATTTAATGCTGTTTTAATATGTTGTTCTTTGCAGGTGATCCTAACCCTCTAACAGCCACTCCCAGAAAGTTCAAAATGACAAATTATCCAAAATGCATCCAGGCCAAGATCCAACCTGTGAACATTACCATCTCGCTCCAGGCTCACTGGGCCACATGATTCTGGACCAAAATCTTTGAATGCCTATCAGAGAGCCTTGGTGTCACAATCACTCCTAACCTATTTATAGCTGTGTTTGGTGGGCTCCTGGATGGGCTTAACATGAAGATGGACAAATCAATTGTAATGGCCGACACCACACTATTAGCACGTGGACTTGTCTTGCTCAACCAGAAGAATCCCAGCCCACCTGTTATAAGTCAGCGGGTAACTGATCTTCTGTACTACTTGAAATTGGGAAAAATAAAAACAAATTCTCACTTAGAGGATCTGTTCACAACTTTTTTTTTATAATACAGCAAGATTTCATTATTAAAATTTTAGAATGAGCATCTATACCGGGGAAAAGGACATTTTTCTTTTCTTTTTTTTTCTTTTCAAATGACTTCTGCCCCTGCTCTTGGCTCTCCCCTCTTTCTCTCAGGTGGGGTTCAATTCTATTTTATTGGGTTTGCTTTTTTTTGGTTTTTGTTCCTGCTTTCTATTTTAACTTTCTGCTGGTTTTTCGTTATTTATTCTAGTTTGACTATGAAGTCATTTGTTGTATAAGTTGATTGTGAGTAATGTTATTTTCTTCAAATAAAAATAAAAAAATGGAAAAACTTCATATTTCATACATAAACATAGTCATTTTAGACTATTTCAAGGTCAGTGACTAAGAATATGACGTCATTTTTAACTTTTTGATCCTTCTATAGACCTCTACCAGAATGTGAACAATGAAAATATTGACTTTAAATATCAGAATTGAAGAACACGTTTAAAAAATGTAAATATGTGAAGCAGCTATTTTTGTTTATTATGTACTTCTGCCTTATTATATTTCTTATCAACACCCTGAATTTGGGTGGCTTACGCTGTTTCAGATATTTTATATTTAAAGTTTCAAGTATTTTAGGCAGAACAGGTAGTTGATTAAATTTTGATCACTGCATTGCAAATACAAGGAATTCTGGACATTCACTACAGCATATTATAATATGACCATCAACACTTTACCAAGCAGTCTGCTGTATTTGTGCTCCAAATATCTCCTGCCTTCCTCTTCTGTGCACACTAAACAGAGAAGCTGTCCCTCTTACTAGCTGCCTGTATTCTTTGGAGAGACTTGGACCCTTGAGCAGCTCCTCTCACCTTCTACTTCAATACTTCACCTTCCCAAACAATAATGTATTGTTTGGGAAAATAAAAGTACAAGTTGACAGTGGGGTAGTGCAGTCATGGGATGAAAACTGAGCTCCATGATTTGTACCCTTAAAAAATCTTCATGCTATTGTATGATTCAGATGTTCTCTTCCTTAGTTTTCTTCCTTTTTAGTGATTCTGGTGTGTGTTTAGACCATAGTGAGTGTGTATATATAGAGAAATTATCTATCTATCTATCTATCTATCTATCTATCTATCTATCTATCTATCTATCTATCTATCTATCTATCTCTGAGGGTTTAGCAACAACTCATCCCTTTACTTATGAAGGTGTGTCTCTGTCCTGCTGATCTAATGCTCGAGTTTCCAATAAAAGAAAATTACATTTTGAATTTGTGAGCATGTTTTTATGAAATGATGCTATTTTAATGCTTTGGTACTATAATAATAATAATAATAATAATAATAATAATAATAATAATTCTTTGCATTTATATAGTGCTTTTCTCACTACTCAAAGAGCTCAATGAGTCTCACAGAATGCTGGGGTTCCAGCCTTGTCATTTGTCATTTAATACTGACAAAAAAAAAAACATAAAAGAAATGAAGTGCATATTACAAAACAAAAGGAATAGTCAGTCTCCTATGTTAATGTCTCACTTGGGCTTTGTAAGTCTTGGGTCAGTGTGACAGGTGTCAGGTCACACTTACAGGTAATCTAACTTAGACACCATTTAAATATCTGACTACACCACCCAGTTTTATTAAGAGACTGGGAACTCCTGAAATTTACCAATAATAGCACACAGGTTTCTTTAAATTGGGCGGTGAGTAAACACACAATGAAAGACACAACGGTAATTTCAGGAAAAGCAACAGTAACTTCTATTACACCAGACAATAATAAGTAGATTAAAAAGATGAATGAACATAAACCAAATCTAACAGTATCATGAAGAAAATTTCTTTTTTAGAAAGGAAAGCACACAGTCCACACTCTAAAAGTCCATTAAAAACAAGATTTGGATGATACAACATTTAGTGGTGCAAAAGTCCAGTTTGTTCTCAGTGTTACCCCAACACTTAATTGTTCAACTGTCCACAGATGCACTCTTGTTCACCGGACACTTGTTTTCCAAGAGGTTTTTGTCAAAATCGTGGAATCCCTGTTGGCGTCTCTTCGTCGTTCCTTTTTTCCACTCTGAGCTCCTTGTGTTGCTGGGACATAGGCACGCCTTATTTCTTGTCTGCCAGCTTTGCTCGGTCCTTTCATGCGGCTTCCCTCTCTCTCTGGACCCACAACCGGAGTCTCCTTGTAGAGCTGTCTCTTCCTCTCTGGAAGTATTGCCGTCCTTGTGTCTCACGTCGTGCCAGCCACGTACCCTTGTCAGCCTGCGAGCCCCTGTGCTCTGTCCGAGTGTCTTGGCTGTGTTCTCAGTGGACTGTCCCCCCTCCCTTTGCCTTCTCCCGGCCAGAGATTAAATCTCCTTCAGTCCCTGCAATTATCAGTTCTGGACAACCAGATTAAACAATGGCACATCTACATTTCCTGGGTTTAACAAATAATGAAAACACAAGTTAACAAAATCTATTGTTACCAGCCATTAATGAGTACAGATCTGCTGATTAGAAGCCAATATTGTCAAACATGTTAATTGCCAAGTCAGGTAAATACAGACATCCTCCATGGAAGGAGCAGTTCTGTTATCACAGCTTTGTATTGTTTGTAATCTGAACCAGCCAAAACCTTCAAAGTGGTGACTCCTTTGCAATACAGCAAATACCTACAATCTGCAAACAGCCTTTTAACTTCTCACCCACAGTGCCAACAATGGGTGCCTATTGCCTGTTCATCTGCTGGGTTTTAAATGTAAAATTGACACGTTTCTTCTCCTAAGAGAGAAATGGAATGACTCAGTGTACTAAAAATGTCCCCCTCTGACATCAGGATTTTGGCAGAGTTTTGTACCCCTAGTTGCTTCAGTCCAAAAAGTGACACCACATTCCTGGGGTGTCTGGGCTGGTTGGGGTGGGGCTTCTCTTAATTGTCCTCATTGGACATCTTCTTGGCACTAAGAGACAATGCTGTTAGCGACAGTGCCCCTTCTTGTCCCAGAGTTGTATTACATACCTCAGGTGAGCCAGGAAGGCAATCCTCTGGTGCGCATGCATGACAGTACCTGTTCATACTGCATTTTTATTTATTTATTTATTGGACACAGATCAAGAACAAGATGTATTATAGTTACGTGATACTGTTTTATACAATTTGACATTACTCTATTTTAGGCTTATCATGTTAAAATTAATTAACTGGCAGTATATAAACTAGCACAGGTCACAGGATGAATAGTGAAATCACTTCAGGTAACCTTAAAGACAATTATTAAAAAGATTTTTCTCCAAATGAGAGATCAAGAATTTATTTCAACCGATGTTCATTTTAATTACTTTTCGAATATTTTTTTTTGTGATCTGCCACTAGCTTTGAATTATTATCGTTATTATCATTATAATGTGTACTACGTATTAAAGCTACCTGTTTTGAAAGGCTGACGAGAGATCATATTATTATCTGTGTGTTTCTTTTGAGAAACAATAGTATTAGTATTTATTTATTTCTCTCTATTATAAAAAAAAATCTCGGAAGGCTTGGAAGGAGACAAGACGTGATTTTCTCTGAGACACTTTAGCGTCCCGCGAGACAAGGCAGTGAGACAAAAGGACAGCTGCTGTACAGGCAGTGAGCAGGGGCAAAGCCCCCTAGTATTTATAATCTGACATGATGACTGGTTCTTTCAGGTATTAATAATAAAACCTTTACAAATAATACCCCACATAAATTATAAAATTTGCTATAGGCTATATTTCAGCTGTTGGCTATATCTCTTTCTTACACACGTTGGTACGTCTAATCATAATGACAAAACAAATTTTGTGAAAATCGATTAAGAAATAAAAAAGTTACATCATTGCTCCATCTGTTATCACACATGACCATGAGTTTAAAAATGAACTGGACTGCTCCAATATGGCAGGCACAAAGATGTGCCACTGCTAATAGGAACAGCTGTTAATATGACATTTATCAGTTATATCGATAGGCTGCACAGAGCTCAACAAGACTTGCCATTTTACATCATCTACTTGTCTCCTGCTCTTTGGATTTTGTTCCTATTTTGATTTTGCAGAATAGATCTAAACAGCTGCAGCCACTTGACTCTGGAGCAACAGTAGAGGGTAGCCACTATTTATCTGTGCTGCACTGAGGACAACAAAGCCCCCTAAGCATCTGGATGGTGGGAGCATGAGGGTCGTTTTTCATATGTGACAGTCTCAATAACAGTGAATTTTTTTTGCCATTTCTTCAATAACTTGATTGACATAACTTTGTCAGCATTGTAACAGCTGTCTTTACACATCTCCACTTGTTAATAACATTTTGATGCTGCTGATGGGAAATCAATGACGAAGAACAAAGCCTCATTTGTCAGGAAAGTGACACGTAGTCCATTGATATGAAGACGATGCTGTGAGCTGTCATTCAGTATCCAGCCACCTGCTAAGGGGTGACTCCTTGCGTGCTCATCAAGGACGATGAATAATGAAAGTGACACGTGTCTGCACATAGATCACTGTTCACGCATTTGGCAATAGCAAGCAAGCATTTGTTAAATCATGTAGAGACAAATATATGAATTTATCAAAGCAAAATTCAGTTTCTGTAACCCCCAATCTAATTAAATCCCTGATGGTCTTCTGTCAGCCTGTTTAGGAGCAACATCAGCATCAGGTGGAACAAACATAGATGAGATGCTCAAATGTGGACCATTGGATTCATTTTACTATAAGGTGTGCATAACCTGCCTTTAGATAATTTCATATTAAAAGTCATCTAATCCAGCCATTCATTTTATCTGCGTTCTGTTTTCTGCTAATTACAAGTAAGATGGCAGGAGCCAACCCCGGAGGGACTGTTTTATCATGAAATGCTGTTCCTTTATGTTTGTGTAACTTTTTTTCAAAAGACAATACATACGTTTTTTAGATTTTTGTAATTGATAGACAAGATATGCCCCTAAACAATACTTTAGACCAGGGGTCAGCAACCTTTCAGTGGTGTTGTGCCGACTCTATATTATAATGTTATTCCGCGTGCCAACATAATTCTACCAATTTTGTTAGATATATTAGTATCAGAATTGGTCTGGTAATAACTTTTGAAGCCCATTATAACT
>JANRMT010062796.1:80955555-81008988 GCA_026402145.1 Polypterus bichir lapradei
TTCTTAAAGCCAAAAACAACCCTTTTTATAGCTTCACTTTTCTCATCAGAGTTTTTAAATGTGGACGTAGTTTGATAATGTCTTTGTAAACTTGACATACGACACATGACACTTTAACAGCATAACGCACACACAGCACGATCCTTTTGTTGTACAAATCCAAATTCATTCGTCCAAGAGTTTTGAAAAGAACGAACATCAAGTTTTTGTCTTTTATGAGTCATTTTAGGGCAGTATATTACTTAATAATAACAAGAGGTTTATTTTAACATACTATGGCCTGCACAGATCACATGCTTTCCCTTTACATGTGAGTCGCATGCGCAAAAGTAGGTGGGGGACGTGGAGCGCAAATGCATGCGTAGTAATTAAAATATAATAACGAGACTTGTTTTAACATTCCACGGCCTGCACTGAACACATGGTTTCCATTTACATGTGAGTTGCATACGCAAAACGTAGGTCAGGGCATGAATGCGTGCGCTGTAATTAAAATATAATATTTTACTATATTTCAGTTCAATCAGAGTGCCATTGAAAATTGTTCCTCATGCCAAGCATGGCATAGGTTGCCGACCCCAGCCTTAGCCTATTAGCCGTGTGTGACAAGCACATCCCACAATACTCACCCATGTGAACGTGAGTGGTGAAAGGTGTTATAACGAGTATATTTTATTAAGTATCTGTACTTTTCTCTTTGTGCTTTTTTGAGATCTATGTGACAAAACTTGTTTTTATACCCAGCAAATCCAAATATTCACATTAGTTTTTCTCTGTCTACCATTCCTTGAAAATGAAACATTGTTATCGTCTTCCAGCTACGCCATTTTGGATTGTTCATGAGTCCTGCTGTTTTGTGGCAAAAGCATCAGCTTATTACCTAGGCAACTTTCCCAGAGTTCCAGGAATGAGTGACACATTTATTCATCAGCGTGACATGTAAATTTCTGTGATTCTGTAATTTAAATTTATTGTGTTTGGAGAAAATACTTCACCTGCTCTTCTCTGCACATTTCTGTTGTCATATTTCTGTCTTTCTTGTCATGAAAAGGTTTCTAATTCTTGTCTTGCATTTCTGGCTTAGCAAAATAGGAATTTGTCTTTTTACAGTAACAACCCCTGCTTATATTTTTGATAATTGCTGCTATAATTAAAATCTTTTCACTGTCTTGTGTTGAGCCTGCTCACTTCTGAGGCTACGGCTGACTGTCATTCACCTTTCCTTCTGTTTCACTTAGTTTTCTGCCACTCTGGGGGCTGCACAGAAGCGTCACATTGTGTCCCCACAGAACCTCCTGTGGGAAAATGTTACTGCTCAAAGGTTGATCTTTGATGGCTCACGTGACCTAAAAGAGGTTCTCATTTAAGTTCCATTCAGGAATCAGCTTTGCTACAGATATTTCTCCTAAATTTCCTTAGGAGAATAAACGGTTAGCTAAATAGGAGACACGAGATACTGGAAAGACCATAGGACAGTGGAGGCCTGTTTGCAGCTTCAAACTGACTGACGAGATAAAAGGAGTCAAAATTGAGACTTTGGTTTGAAAAGCATGGTCAATTTTGTGAGATCTCTTTCTAGTCTCATTTTAATCTCTTCTAAAACTTCATACTTTTTACTTGTTATTGGATTACTACTGTCACACACGTGTGCATGGGAAGCAGCTATAGGGCTTAAATAATAGTAATTCCAGGCCAGACCAGGGGGTGGCAATCTGCACTAACTCTCTCTCTCCGTCAACGGCAGACTATCCTCTGGAAATCCCACTAGGCACTTTTGACGATGCCACTTCTGGTCCTGGCACCATTGATGACATCACTTCTGATCCGAGTGCCACGAATGACGTCACTTCCGGTCCAGAGGAAGTCCCTTTTGGTTCTGGCCTCAATGACATCACTTCCTGCCATGGCCTTTAAATCCACCATCTTGTTAAACTGAAATCAGTTCTATTTTGGACTTCAACCTGAACACAACTCAATTAAAAATCAACCTTTTGCAGCCAGAGCATAATATATGAGTGGCTGCCCCAAACCTTCTTTATGTATCTGTGTCGTTCTTATCACAATACCTTTATCTGGACTTGGAAGGTGGGGTCTGTCTGAAATACTTTCCCCAAGATATCTTCAATTTTTCTTCCCTACAATGTTTTTAGTTTGGGAGTTTTTTCTCATCTTTTTAGGGAGTCAAATCTGGTAGGATATCAAAAGACAGGATCTGTTAAATCTAGGAAACACTTCTTTTGCTTTTGCATTTGGAGCACAGGCAGGTGAAGACACTTGCTTGTGATCACACGGGTGGTAGTAGTGGTATTTGAACCCACCACTTCAGGGTGTAAAGCCCACAGTCTTGACCAGTACACCACACTACCTTCCAGACTGGGCATCATCTAATTTGAGCACAGCAATATAAATTAGAGCAGCTCATAGTATTATTCTGAAGCAAGGACTACAGTTTGGTAATTTTAATAAAATATTTTATTGCCACAAACAACCATCCATACATTGCACATTTTATGTTGTCACAAAGAGCACACAAAGACATCAAGAAGGTTTGGGGCAGCCACCCGTATATTATGTCCTGGCTGCAAATGGTTAAGATTTAGTAAAGATCTTTACAGATAGAAGTCCACAACTGAACTGAGTCTTGACAGTAAAGATGGCGTTTTTATTTGCCCACACTGGAAGTGACATCAGCGGGGGCACCAGAACCAGAAGTGATGGCATCAGAGGTACCGGAACCGGAAGTAATATCTTCCCCGAGAATGGTCTGCAAGGGATTGAGAAAGACAGTTAGTGCACCCCACCGCCCCTTGGTCGGAGGTGGAATTACCATTATTCAGGCCCTTTAGTTGTCTCCTACTCGCACATGTGTGACAATGTATTACTGAGCACACAATGTAAATAGTTTTAAATTGTAAAAAAAAAAATGTCAAGACTCTACTTGGAAAATCTGAGCTCATTGTGTGACTTTGCTGAGATCTGTGCTGAAACTCAAGAAGAGACCCTTGTGAGAATGCTGGGGTATTTCTTCTCAGGAGAAAGATCTGAGAAGCATGAGAGAAAAGAAAATGTCTCCATTTCATATATTTCTGATCTCATTGTTGTCTAGGAGGAGCCAAAAAGACATTGAGGAGATCTTCGTGTGGAATTTTGATTACTATTAGGTGGGAAAGTGACCCCCAAATCCTTGGAGATTGCCATTGTCAGTAAACACGAGGTTGTTTCATTGAGGCAATCACAAATCTCATTTTAATTTAACATGTATATCAGTATATTTTGCAGAGAAAGCAGACATATAAAACTCTAGGAGTTCAATAAATGAAAACATATACATGTGAGAGATCCTTTTATAAAACAATTACCTCATCAAGGCTGAGTATACAAGACGCAGTATGAGAGCACTTCTTTCGAAAGTTCTACTGAACTAAGGGATCCTTATCATTTATTTAATATCTTCTTACAACACACACACACACACTGGTTATTTTATCTATCTGTTTTAGTCATGTCACTATACAAGTATTTAGTTTTGCACGTGCATACCTCTGGTCAGCCCTCAAACAGTTCCTTAATATGCAATATGCACGCTGACTAAAATCCCACCTCAAAACACTTGCCCAGCTCAGCCATGTCAGATGCCTGTCAAAAGCACCATTGATATAAATATTAGCCTTTCTATCATAAGATCAGTAATTTTGTTTGCATATTTTATTTACTTAAAAGCTGCATCTCATCCTAATAATTCTAATAATAATGTTAAAAAACATTGTTTTACTCCAATACCGCATGCCTGTCCATCACAGAGGACACAAATATAAAACCACACCATGTTAGTCTTTGGATGATGGAGCAGGTAAAGAGTAAAGTCACACAAACACACTTTGATTAACTGGTACCCCAGTGATAAAGCAAAGAGGGTTGTGTCACACACATGTGTATGGGGGGCAGTTTACAGACTCAGATAGTATTATAATGTCAGACAGACTCTGGGTTGGTGTTCTCACCTGATCCTCTCTCCTCTTATCCTTTTGCAGCCCAGCCAAAGACCTTGACTCTTAATGACATCACCATTGATCCACCCTCCCGGATGACATCATTTGCACTATCCAGAATTCCCCTTCCTGCTACATTAGTTTCTGTTCCGGCCATCCTGACTCCACTCCATTTCCTACTAACCACCTTATGTATAGAGCAGTCTCAATCTGTTAGTCAGTTCAAGGGACGTGTGGTCAGGGGAGGCAGAGCCTCACCTGTCATCATGAAAAGTAAAAAAAAAACTAATGATAACATAAAATAAATTTGTCCACTGATCTGTGATATAAATTTGTTTTCTGTAAGATTTCAATAATTGTGATCATTTCTATAGTCAAAAATCACTGAATTGGCTCATTTCCTGTTCAAATACATACAGCGGAGGAACATGAGGGGCTGCAGTGACGATCCTCACCTTACCTCAGACTGTGCTCTCCCTCACACACTGGGTTGATGCGTGCAATTGGTGTGTGCCTGTTGCTGTCTCTGTGTATGTCGCCAGTATAATGTTTGCAGACACATTTATTATACACCCTGACTTTCCACAGTCTGGCTAATATCTTTTATGTATGTGTGTGACGTATTTAGTCTTGCTGATCGGACTTAAAACTGCAGTGAAAAGGCACAAGGTGAGGCAGACAGTACTGTGCCACCCTGAAAGGGGCGCATGTGAGCCCAACAGGTGCTTGTTGCTGCTGTTCTTCTACGGAGAGGTTCTGGGTGCCAATAAGTTAGCAATATCAGAAAGTCAAGTGCACTGCAGCTGTCCATTTTTTTTTTTTTTTGACTGCCAAAATAGAAGATTAAGATTTTTAAAAGTAAAGGAAAATAAGTAGAGACTTTTAGAAGAAAGTGATGGAGATTTTCATGGAGAAGGATAGACACATGGATAAATAAAGGTAAGACCATAAACGGTTTTAAATTTTATAAAAAAAATGGGATCAGACTAAGAAAAAAAAAAACAATCCAATATTTAAAAACAAAATTTTGTCCTTAAATAAAATATTCTTTTGTTTTTCTTATTATCCTATTGTTGAATAGTCTGTAGTAAAACTGCTTAAAGCATCAGAATAAAAAACTTAAGGTCAAATTGAAATCCATGTTTTTGTACACCGCTCTATACTTTCATTTGTACTGAATGAGTATGAGTTGTGGAATTGTCATCACATCGATGGTCACAAAATGTAACTCATAATTCAGGAAAGCGAAGAGCTGACACTTTTACCTTATTAACTCCTCATCTGTGCCTGACATGTTGTCATAGATGGGGGGCTCTGTTGGAGCACAGTGTTCATTGCCTCTTCAAGCTGAGGTGTCTTCTAATGAGTAGCACGCAAATTTACAGATCTGTATGGTTTGTTGTCCATTACATCTACCAAATGAACATTCTCACCCATCTTGGGCCCTACAGAACATTTTAAGTTCCAGGTCACCTCACTTATTCACTACCTGAATGTGAGAATTCATTCAGCACTTGTTTTTAGGTCATGAAAGAGCGGAGCCCTGTAGGCAGCTGCAAACTGGCTGACTTATCTACATGATGGAGTAATTAGGTTTAGAAATGGCAGAGGTGCTTCATCCGGGAGGAGGGCTGCCAGACTAAAGTACCCTGGCTGTTTAATTTAATTTATTTTTTTAAAAGAGTAGATTACCTGTAGCAAAACATATGGAGTGCAAATGGGAAGATTTAATTAAAGATGGGTGAAATTCAGTGGCACACAACAACATCAACAACATTCTTTATATAGCACATTTTCATACAAATTATGTAGATCAAAGTGCTTTACAAGATGAAGAAAGATGAATAAAAAAAAAAACTCCAGAGGGCTCAAGAAAAAAAACCAAAATCTGCAGGGGTTTCAATGCCAGGAGACCACCCAGCCCCGTACTTAACATAAATGACCTCAATCAGTCCTCATGGGTTTCGGGCTTAATTTGGAAGAATTTGATGATGATGGACATTTGGACCTCTGGCCTTTAATCCATCAATGCAGGGACAGCACGGTGCTTTGATCAGGTGGTGGTGGCACAGAAGGCCATCACAGAAAACCAGAAAAAGAATTGCAGAGAAAGGAGGGGTTAGTATGGATTATGGAGTCACCAAGAATGATAATGATAATTAAATGCATATACAAAATATCAGGGTTATACTAAAATGAAGCTATGAGAAAGCCATGTTAAAGTAATGTGTTTTTAGCAGTTTTTTAAAGTGCTCCACCGTATTAGACTGGCGAATTTCTATCGGCCAGCTATTCCAGATTTTAGGTGCATAACAGCAGAAGGCCACCTCACTACTTCTTTTAAGTTTAGCTCTTGGAATTCTAAGGAAACACTCATTTGAAGATCTAAGGTTACGATTTGGAGTGTAAGGTGTAAGACATTCCAAAATATAGGATGAAGCAGATTATTTAAAGCTTTGTAAACCATTAACAGTATTTTAAAGTCAATTCTGAATGACACAGGTAACCAGTGTAGTGACATCAAAACTGGAGAAATGTGCTCGGATTTTCTTTTCCTATTTAAGATTCTGGCAGCTCCATTCTGCACTCGTTGCAATTGTTTGATGTCTTTTTTGGGTAGTCCTGAGAAGAGTGCGTTGCAGTAATCTAGTCGACTAAAAACAAAGCATTAACTAATTTTTCAGCATCTAGCAAAGTTATAAGAGCTCTAATTTTTGCTATATTTCTTAAGTGATCTGATTGATATGTGATTTAAAATTTAGGTCAGAGTCAATAATTCCTCCTGAATTCTTCACACAACCCTTGGAGCCAAGCTTTCCATGTGCAGTTTGCATGTTCTCTCCATGTTCAAGAGTTGAAAGGCAGGTTCAAATTAACTGCTGTGAGGAAGTATTTGAGTGTGATGTGTTGAAACCCCATCCATGGTTAGCATTTGTGTTGCCTTTCAGCAACCCAACTAAAAATATTTGTTAAGAAAATGAAAAGACGCATCAAACCTGACAATCTATTTTTGTCCTCAGAAAGTCAGACTAGGTGCAGAATATGATGGAGATCAAGAGCATACTGGAATATGCAACAGGAACTTTTAGGCATTCTGCCATCTACAGTAATAAATGAAGCAGATGTGTGTGTGTGTGTGTGTGTGTAAGAAAGGGTTGGGTGTTGCACTGTGGCTTCATATCAAATCCAATTCAACAAGTTAATTATTCTACCAAGTCTACCACATCTTGCTTTAATTCACAGCTTGCACAAACAGCTAGGTCAATGCCCACACAAAGGACTTGACATCTTATTTTCATAAATGCCACACTTTTACTGTTCCAATTCCAACTTTAATTTATTTCTTTTCACATTATGAAACACTTTGTCCTTTCCTCTGTGCTTACAATTGCACTCTACTAAGATGTGTTAAAATGAAGAATTTCAGCTGTCTCATTACAACTGAGATACGTCCACAGTCAGTTTAGATATGAAAACAGGGCCGGAGATCCTAACCCTGGAGAGAATTCAAAGAGTTAGGCTTGCAGATACATGACACTCAATGTAAAATACAGAGGGAACAAAAAGTGGGTGCCACCTGGCAAAAGGTTTGTGAGGCAGGGGGGCTTAGCATAGCCACATGTCAGACAGGAGACTACGAAATAAAGAGAAAGAACCACAATGCTCAATACAAAGGGTCCTGGATGTGCCAGTATGGGAATGCAGGGGTCACTAGGGGACAGTAAACACTGGATGTGTGTTGAGTGCCCAGAATAATTTGCAGTTGTCGAGATCAAGGCAATTATTCCATTAAATGGGACTGAGTTAGACAGTACATATGTAAATAGAGTTGAATGGGTGTCTTTTATGGGCAAATCAAGAAGAAGAGTCTTAGAAGAGAAGGGGTCAGTTCACCAAGGTGTAAGAAATTAGCACCTGAAACAAAGCAATTAGAGAAGTCAAAACCTAAAAGCAAAACTCATTTGCCTGTAAATCAGTTCTTTCCATTTAAATTTGAAACAAAGGGTAAGGCAGTTTGCTTCTAAATAAGATGGCTGGCATGACCTGACACCATGTGAGTACCAACAGGCCATCCCTCCAGTGTGCCTTCAGGGTTGTAATCAATACTGGAAGGTTTACGAGTAAAGAATTTATGAAAGCAAATGTAATGTCCGGTAAATCATTATGATTGGACTCTTTCTTAAAATCTTCTGTGCATGTTTCTAAAATGATAACGGATGTTTTGTCAGACCCATGAAATCCATTTCTGCAGTTTATTTTTTACCCAAAGACTTCAATCAAAAGTTTTCTGTTATTTACATTATCCTTTAACACCATTTTGAGTGGGCTACAGGCATTGCTACTTTGTGGATTTTGAATTGTTCATTGCCTAGACAATGTTTCACCCAATTCATCAGATGGCATGATGATGATGATGATGTAGTCGATGCAACAATTTAAAGATTGCTGTTTTAACTTCTGATTCATGCAAGATTGGATTAAAACCTGTGAACTTTTTGTTGATAATTACTTTAAATTTTCTGGCTTAAAAAAATATGTAAAAACATTTTTGTAAGTAAAACAATTTTATTTACTTTAGTTATAGTTAGGGCGGCACAGTGGCGCATGGGTAGCGCTACTGCCTCGCAGTAAGGAGACCTGTGTTTGCTTCCCAGGTCCTGCCTGCGTGGAATTTGTATGTTCTCCCCGTGTCTCCCCGTGTCTGCATGGGTTTCCTCCCACAGTCCAAAGACATGCAGGTTAGGTCCATTGGCGATCCTAAATTGTCCCTAGTGTGTGCTTGGTGTGTGTGTGTGTGCCCTGCGGTGGGCTGGTGCATTGCCCGTGGTTGGTTTCCTGCCTTGTTACCTGTGTTGGCTGGGACTGGCTCCAACAGACCAGTTAGGATATAGCGGGTTAGATAATGGATGGATGGATAGTTATAGTTATAAATGCACTAAAAATCTAAAAAATATTCTTTCTTTAACCATAATTTTCATGGTTATATGTGACTAAATAAAATCGTGTGGTGCACATAAGTTAATTGATTCAAACAATTTTTGAAACTTGCTTAGCTTAGTGGGGAATTAAAACATTGGTTTTTTTATATATATATTTTATGATGAAAGTAGCTATTCTATTAATTGATTGAATGAATTAATGATTTCATTTAGTCACATATAACCACGAAAATTGTGGTACAAGAAAAAATTATATTTTGATTTGTATTGCCTTTATAGCTAAAGTAAACAAAATCATTTTACTTACAAACATTTTATTTTTTACTTTTTCATTTTTAAGTATTTTGCAAATGATTTTTTTTAATTATTTTTCACAACAGGAAGCTTCTTTACAAGTATTACATAATATATCTCTTTTGCAGAATTATTTGAAAACTAAGACGAATTATATTTTGGTCTCTATGTTTCTGTTCAGGCTCTTATGGGATTAGTGCTCGGTTGCTGCGAAAAAAAATAATATCGATGATAGAACGGCAAGCTTATGGCAAAACTTGCCACTGTATTAGCCTGGCAAATTTCTATTAGTAACCTGTTCCAGATTTTGGATGCCTAACAGCAGAAGGCTGCCTCACTACTTCTTTTAAGTTTAGCTCTTGGAATTCTAAGCAGACACTCATTAGAAGATCTAAGGTTACGATTTGGAGTGTAAGGTGAAAGACATTCTGAAATATAAGATGGAGCAGATTATTTAAGGTTTTGTAAACCATAAGCAGTATCCATTGTCAGGGATGCCAGGGGCAACGACCCGGCCGGGACGCCATGAGGGACCGGATGTGGGGCTACGCCCACCCTGGATCACGTGGGGGCCGCCTTCCTGGTTGCTCTGGGGGCCACGGGTACAGGGCATGGAAGCTCCACCCTGTAGGGGCCCGTGGTCACCGCCAGGAGGCACCCCAATGCCTTGGGGACCTGTTACCCCAGCACTTCCGCCACACCAGGAAGTGCTGGGGGGAAGATTTAGGACGGCACCCGGAGAGCTGCCGGGAGGACAGCCGGCACTTCCGCCTCGCTGGGGCGTGGCCAGAGGAGGAATGTCGGGAACACCTGGTGCTCATCCGGGGACTCTATAAAAGGGGCCGTCTCCATTCATTCAGGGCTAGAGTCGGGTGGAAGAAGGACGAGGCAGAGAGAGAGAGTGTGGAGGTGGCCCGAAGAAAGGCATTGAGTGGCCAGGATTGAGTTGGGGTTTGTGCACTGGACTTTATATTTGTAAATAATTGTTGTAAATAGTTGTGTAAATAAACATGTGGTGGTGATGAACAACATGTCCGCCTGTCTGTGTCCGGGTCTGCTCCACACCATCCATCCATTTTCCAACCCGTTGAATCCAAACACAGGGTTACGGGGGTCTGCTGGAGCCAATCCCAGCCAACACAAGGCACAAGGCAGGAACCAATCCCAGGCAGGGCGCCAACTCACACTCACACACCAAGCACACACTAGGGACAATCTAGAATCGCCAATCCACCTAACCTGCATGCGTTTGGACTGTGGGAGGAAACCTGAGTATCCGGAGGAAACCCACACAGACACGGGGAGAACACGCAAACTCCATGCAGGGAGGACCTGGGAAGAAAACCCGGGTCTCCTAACTGTGAGGCAGCAGCGCTACCACTGCGCCACCGTGCCGCCCATCATAAGCAGTATTTTAAAGTCAATTCTAAATGACACAGGTAACCAGTGTAGTGACATCAGAACTGGAGAGATGTGGTCAGATTTTCCTAGTTAAGATTCTGGCAGCTCCATTCTGCACTAGCTGCAATTGATCAATGTCTTTTTTTGGGTCGTTCTGAGAGGAGTGTGTTATAGTAATCTAGTCGACTGAAAACCAAAGTGTGAACTAATTTTTCAGCATCTTGCAAAGTTATAAGGGTTCTAACTTTTGCTATATTTCTTAAGTGAAAAAATGATGTGCTAGTACTCTGATTAATAAGTGAGTTAAAATTTAGGTCAGAGTCAATAATGACCCCTTTTTTTCTTTTTAGTGCATTTATAACTAAAGCAAATAAAATTGTTTTACTTACAAATTTTTTTTTATATATTTAAATTTTTACTTTTTAGTTTTTGAGTATTTTACAAATTCTTTTTCTTTAATCATTTTTCATAAATGGGAAGCTTCTTTAAAAGTATTACATAATATATCTTCTTTGCAGGATTATTAGAATAATAAAAAGAATTATATTTTGGTCTCTCTTTTTCTGTTCAGGCTCTTAGCACTCGGTTGCTGCAAAAAACAATATCGACAACAGAACGGCAAGCTTACGGCAAAACTTCCTCACCATGATCATCAAGGCCTCTTCACAAGAGTAAACAAGTAAAGTCGGCCCGCATATTTACCCACTCCACTCATTTGAAGAGGCAAGTGGTTGCAATCTGATGCGTCTCTCAATTGTATGCTCCTATATCGCACTATAATTCTGTGTCTTTGTGTGTTATTTGGAATCGCATAACCATTGATTACATCGAAATTTATTACATAATTACATCATTAATGACGGATTATTGTATTATTTGACCCAGGCAAAGAAACAGACAGAGGAGTCAAGTTAAATAAAATTCTGACTTTTGAACAAGATTTTGGTTTTATCCTTTTGTTTTGGTGAAAGATAGGATTGGTTTCTGGTTAACGAACATTGCGTGTCTTGACTATATTTTGTCTTTCCAGTCCTTTGCAACAAATCATTCTGTTTAGTTCAGGCAGTACATAAATGGAGAGAGTAAATAGGAAATGTAAAATAGTCAGAAATAGTCAAGAGTTTGTTACCAGAAAAGTTGTTATCATCAAAGCCAAAACACAAAAACAGAAGTCATAGTCAGGAAATGCAGCACAAAGTTTTTACTCTTATTAGAAACATTTCCTGTAATGTTCCTGGTTTCTTTGAGAATCAGTTAAATGTTCACATAATGAGCTGCTGTTCTGCCTAAAGAGAGACAGAGGAGAAACCATGAAAATGACCAGAATGGGCTGAGCACAGAACCGGGAATCAAAGGGAGTCCTAAACATGACTAGAATGTCAAAGTCAAAGGATGAGAGTGAGGATTCGATCCAAAATGACAGTTAAGATTATTGGTTTATTATTCATTCTGGAAACCAGGGGTACTCCAGCTACCTCCAACCCCAACACAGACAGGCAGTGACATGAGTACAGCACAACACACCTTTATTTACGCAGGGGACGCGCGTCTCCCTCCCTCCCCACAACAGCACAGTACATAAGCACCAGATGCACAGTCCTTCTTCTTCTTCTTCTCTCCTTGTCGTCCACCTCCTCACCTGCCCTTGGCAAGTTTCGTCCCTCTTCCTCCCGACTCTTGCTTTCTGAATGGAGTGAGGCAGCTCCTTTTAGGCAGACCCGGGGAGTGTTCCACGTAACTCATTAATCAAACCTGGAATCACCCCCAGGTGTGGTGAAAGGCCCCTGTAGGACTCTGCAGCTCCCTCTGGCAGCCCCCACAATACCCAACAGGGCTTTGCCACACTCCAACTCCCAGTGTGCCCTGCAGGAATCCATGGTGGCACAGCTGCCTAGGATGGCTGCCCTCTAGCATCACAGGGAAGGTAGTGCCATGCCAATGCTCTCTCTCTCTCCCATTCCTTCCATTCAGCTGGTGTCCTGGCCAGGTAATGGCCGACCAACCCCATCACACCATCAAGGTGCGATAACCCAGTACTGAAAGGACTGATCTCTACACCATCACTTATTTGATGTCACTAATGAGTATGTCTTAGGAATTCTGGGATGGGTTTCCATGAAAACAATCAACACAATGTTCTTAAAATGGTGTTGCCTGTGACAAGAATAAAATTAGAATATAGGCAAATATTCAGGAAAAAAACACAAAAACAGACATCAAATTCTCTGTATATCAAAACCCCATAATAGATGCAGAATAGTTGTGAGCAATCGCTAGACCAAGCTTAAAAAATGTAAATATTGGAGATTGTAACAGCCGCCATGCACCACCATTTTAATATTTTGCTTCAGAGAGAGTTGAAGCAGATTTTTATGAACAAGGATCAGGAGAAGACATTTTATCAAAAGTCATGCAAGGTTTGTAAACCAAAAAACCAATTTGATCTGTTGTCAAGCCTAAAAAAATCAAAAGTCAAAAGAATGAAGCACAGGGTTTTAACCAGGAAATCAATGAACAAAAATGCATTTGAGCTAATCAAGGTTTCTATCCACAAACTTGAATAACCAGGAAGTTATTGAGCTCACCTACTATTCATATCCTCTAACCCATGGCTGTATTGGGACTCTAAATGAAGTGTCACCCGGTTAGATGCATACAGCTCAGCTTTAACTGAAATGTCACCAACCCCTGAGAATTTCAGACAAGTTCTCTGTGGATATTTGTCTAGTGTTGGTCTTTCCACGGCCTTTCTGGAGCCCCTCTCTGTTTACAAGGCTTACTCCATGTCAGCTTACTGCCAGCACGTCCACAGGCCTTACTGGGGTCACTCCAAGTCTTGTGCTGCCCTTTCCTGCTGGAGACTCCTTGTCCAGGAGTGTTTTATCATATTTTCAGATCACCTGTGATGTGCACCTAACACAAAAGGTACCAATATGACCACTTAGGTTCTTTTCATAATGGGTGATAGGAAGAAATGTCAAAATCAACCATGTAATTGTTATCTGTAACCACATACCTGTTTCACTGTCCTTATTGTACCTCACATATTCAAGCCTAGGGACCTCTAAAGGCAGACTGCTTGCTGACTGGGGCTGTCTTTTATTATTACGTCTTTACTTCAGCCCAGCTTACTGCCAACTAAGGACTTTACAAAGCGTCTTATGTGGCCTTAAGAGAGCGCAGCTAAGCAAATAGTGGTCATTTGGCACTCGGCTATGCTAGTAGTCCTTAATCAGAGATAGACATTGAGTTTATGCTTTTACTTAAAAATGATTTTTATTTGCATAATAACCAATTAAAGCAAATATAAACAATACACAAATTACCTGGATGGGTTCATGCAATCTTAATTCAGGCCCAGATGATATTTCCCAGGTGGCCTATTTCCTTAGCTATTGACTATCTATGCTTATTTGAAAAGAGAAATGAAAGGGAAAGACAGAGCTCCTCAGAAAGTGTCCACCAGCAAAGTAGATAGCAAGCTCTGATTAAATGTATATTAAGTATTAAATGACTATTCTGTTAAGTGTCAGAAAGGTACCAAAAAACACGCCATTCTTGCAACAAAGTATCAACTGAACTAAAACTAACCTAAAGGCTGAACTGAAAACTTAACTGAGAGTCTTACTGAAAAAAAGTTCTAATAAAAAACAACCACTCTCTGTTCACCTTCTTGCCCAAATCAAACACACGCTCCTGGCTTACTGTCCACTAGCTAAGCGGCCAGCACTTTTACAGTTTCTCAAAACAGAAGACAGTTCAAAGGTTGATTCACAAGGGTACCAATAACTGCACAAAGCTGCAAATTTTGGATATATAAAACATTCTATGGTCCGGCTTTGCCTTTCAGCTTTCCCAGAATACACTTCACTCCTGTTTAGTTTGACAAGTCTTTCAGGCTTTGGCTGTCTATTATTGTGAAGTTCGAGAGACTTACTAGTATAAAAGAGAGGGGGCACCACTGAGCCCCAAAACCCCAAACACACCACACTAACTGGTTCCAAGTGCATAGTAAAGGTTTTATTGTCACAAAATATGTTGTATACACTGTGGTGGGCTGGCGCCCTGCCTGGGGTTTGTTTCCTGCCTTGTACCCTGTGTTGGCTGGGATTGGCTCCAGCAGACCCCCGTGACCCTGTAGTTAGGATATAGCAGGTTGGATAATGGATGGATGGATGGATGTTGTATACAAAACATTTTCACAATCTTCCAATGGATACTCCTCCTTTTCCTCCTCCTCTAGACGAGCTTTGCCTTCTATCTGACCAGACGGATGACTTGCTTTTATGTCAGACCTGGGAGTGCTTCCAATAGCCTGATGGAAGCACTTCCGGGTCAGACAGAAGCCTCGTAAAGCAGAAAGCCGCTCTCTGTAGCACCCCCAAGGACACTGACAGGTTTGTCCCTCAGGACCACGACTCCTATAATTCTCTGTGGGTGTCCTTACTGGGTCCATGTCAGTGGAGCACTGCCATCTACTGTACTGAGGGAAGAACTGTCCTTAATGTACCAACTCCCTGATATTATCCATTAATTTATCCTTTTAACTTCAGTCCTTTCCTAGCCGGGTTATGCCTTCTTCCATTCTGTCCTTCCATTGCGGCATCCTGGCCGGGAAGGGGTCCGGCACAGCACTCGCACTAGGTATGTTTACTAGGTTCTTCTACTCTTGCTCTTGAAGATTAACACACACAGAGATACAAACACAAAAACATAGCAGTCCTATCCTGGCAAAGTCTCGAGTGGCACCAATTGCCAGTCATCCCCCAATATTCTACATTAGATTCTCTACTTAATATCACCAATAATAACAAACAAGCAATGATCTTCAGAACACACATAAAAGTGTAACTCCTTTGGTCACATGTCACTTATCAACCAAACGATGTCTTTTTTTTTTTTTTACCACAGTTGCTCTAGTGTTTGAGGAGTGACCTCAGTAGCCTTGATAAGCCCTGTGGGTTAGATAGCAGCAATCTTACTCACACTAGGTTATTATTTCAATCACTCTAGATAAAATACAAAATATAGAATATATAAAAAAAAAACATGGTATTTATTCATGTATAACAATACCAAATAAAGAAATATATTAGAAAATAAAATAGATAACAAAATCTGGATATAAACAGTCTTGGAAAAGTTTACTGAACATCATAAATGTCAAAGAGTGGATGTTGTCCTGGGTGGCTTTTGATTTAGTGATTGCTTTCTTCATAAATAAAGTTCTCAAACATCCAAATGAAATGGCCACACGTGTTTTGATCTCTGACATTGCTTCGTCTGTTGTTGTCCTTCTGTCGTCACTTTCTTGGTCTGTCAGACAAGCCACATTTATATTAAAATGTACATGTGAGAGTCTGGGACATTTCACACCTTTGATTGGCTATCTTGCCCTTATGATTAATGACTCTGATCAGAGTGTTAGATTTTTTTATATACTTCTTCCTTTCTCAAGATACTAACTCATTCTGTAATTTCAAGTCCTGTAGTAACCATAGAAAAGAATGCACAAGAAAGGATGCTTGCAATGCCTGTAATTAAAGTCCTGCAAATTCAGTTCATCCTCATAATAAAAACTTTGTTTAAGCAGTCTGCAGTTTCACAAATTGAAGATTTTACACCCCAGGACAGGCTGTTTGCCTGAAATCTGTCAGTTGAAAAGGTTTAAGCATCTCCCATACCTAATTTAATGTGCCCCATCTTACTCTTTGGATACAACATGTTGGCAGACTGGTATTGGATACAAATAATGTGCCGCACTGACGTCTGGAATTAGGCATTGTATTCTCTTAGGAATCAACTTGAAACTTTCAACAAATTCATTGGGGGCCATTTTATTAATAATGATAATAATTTCACATTTATATAGTGCTTTCCTCACTACTCAAAGTGTTTTACATAGCAATTAGGGAGCCACTCACCCAACACCAATGTGAGGCATCCACCTGGATGTTGCAATGACAGCCATTATTGCACCAGTACACTCACTACACATGAGCTGTTAGATGGTAAAATAGTGAGAGAGAAAGCCAATTAGAGACAGGGGAGGATTAGTGGGCCAGAATGACTAGGCCATGTAGAGCAATTTAGCCAGGACATCAGGATACACCCTACTCTTTATGAAGGATGTCCAGGGATCTTTTATGACCACAGAGAGTCAGGATGTTGGTTTTACATCTCATTTGAAGGACAACCCCATTTTTACAGCACAGTGTCCCCGTCACTACACTGGGCATTGGGATCCACATTCAGACCACAAGGTAAGCGCCCCCTGCTGGCTTCATCAACACCTCTACCAGCAACATCCCAAGCTTTTCCTAGATGGTCTCCCATCCAAGTGCTGGCCTGGCCTGAAGATGCTACGCTTCAGGTGGATGGCATCTGTGGTATGGCTGCTGGCTATATTTTGTAGAAAGGGTCCAAAAATGGCATGATTCATTGTCACTGTGGTGGAATGAAGAGGACAAATAAAGATTATACATAAGTTTAAGTTCCTTTACAGATAAAAAATGCTGAGCCAGGCAGAGTTGACACCACAAATAGGATTTCCTGCTTCAGAGATTAAAAAACAGTAAGCCATGCCCATACACTTATCAGGCACAATCAGACACCACGGGGCTCTGGTCTAAGGTTGTTTAAACACTACATACATCTTTTGAAAGCTGTGGCCTGCAGCCCAGTTCTTATTAATCCTTCATGCTCTCTATGCTCTTCTCTGTACAATCTCTCCATATGCTGGTCTACAAAGAAAAACACCAATACAATACTTCTGCTGATTCTGTAAATGTACACAGGGCGCGGCTTACCTTGATGGGATGTCTTTGGTTTCCACTTCCACTAAGAGCTATATAAATGGCAGAGATGCATAAATGAAAATATGCTGTTTTATAACAAAAAGCACACAATGGTCTTTTAAAGTTCATAGAAAGATTCCATATACAAGCAGTTTTAACCTTTCAAACAACCCCATGATGGATTATGACCATATCAAATAAAATAATGTAATTTTGTTGTCTTTAACAGCTGCAATTACACATTCAATCCTCCCGGCTGGCCTTACCGGAGATATTGCAAGCAGTGCAGCAATGATAGCCACAGAAACATTTTCACAGATCACATTAAATAATTATAAAGCATCATAAAAAGTAAACCTAAAGCATGTTGATTAAGGTAATGTGTACAAATTACCCATCCATCAACCAATAGACCTGCTTAATCCAATTCAGGGAGGCTTCTCCCAGTATGGTGCTGCCAGCTGCGAACCAACCCCGGAATGAATAACAGTCTGTCATAAGGCAGAACATTCCACACCAGACAAGCACAAAGTCACATCTTTGGGAAACGTGGAGAAAGTACTAACTTCACGATGACAGTCGGGGTGGATTTAGGAGGGAGGGGGCTCATGGGATTGAACCATTGTTGGGGCATTACATTGATGTTCTAAGCGAACCATGGAAAAAAAAATTAGTGGGTAATGTCAAAGCTTAAGCGTTGCATAAAGTTGAATAAACACTCTACATGGCAGCTAGTAGTGAGAGAGTATGAAACAGGTGGATGGATAAGGCTCCAACGTCTGAGTGGGAAGCCATTATCACCTGGCACATATAATGACATGGTTAGTGTGACAATGAAATGACATACTAAAAACTGCAGGTTCAGCTAGCGCCTTACCAACAAGCCAGCCATCACGTACAGCACCATCTACCAACGCTGCCTTGCCTCAAAATATGCCTCCATTCTTCCACTGTCTTCCTCACTTATTTTTTTGGTGGTACACAGCACAATGGCATCAGCAAAAAGCATTCACTAGGGGATTGGACTTTTATCCCACGACTCAACACATCCATAAGCAGATCAAAGAGGTAAGGACTTCAAGAAGATCCCTAGTGCAGATCTACTCTTATTGGGTTCTTGTCTGTTACCCCAATGCTGCTTTTAACCCGAATCTTCTCTCCCTTATGGATATCCGGGACAATCCTCACCTATACCTATATTTATCATTTCTCTTCTTATGGATTTTTAATTTGTTTTTCTTGTCTTGTAACTTTTCTCTCTGACATCTCATGAAGCAGATTGAACTACCATCTTTGTTTGAAAATGTGCTATAAAAATAAATGTTGTTGTTGTTCTGGTTTTAACAATTATTTCAATCTCCACGAGCCACTCACAAAAGACATGGCATTTATGCAAGCTTAAATGGAAAGTACATGATTAATCAATAATGTACAAAATTTAAAGATATAACATAAAAAGAAGAAAAATAATCATTTAAAACAGAACAACAATAAGACATAAATTACGGAAGAGATCAGACTGTTGTATAACATCACAACTGAAGGGGACTCTGTTATAAAGGGGATAGAAAGAAACAACAGGATCTCTTGTACAGTACGTGTAATGCCTTTCCGATACACAAGTAGGAGTCAACCATGAACTGGTGTAGATCCAGTTGTCATTGTCCATAGTGATATAGGTAATGATTAGCCATCAGTTTTTCAAGCAAAATTCAAAGAGCTTCACGAGAACTTTATGGGTAGAACTGACCAGATGATCTTTCTTGAGTTCTGACTGTGTTTAATGCTGTTGTAGACTAGATAAATCTGAAGGTTTAGTGTGTGACAAATAAAGGGATGCCAAAGTTTAGGGAAATTGGAAAGCATTCTGAGCTTTTGAGATCAGTGCAACCTGAACATTTGAACTACAGAAGCTTTGACATATTAGGCAGGCAGATAAGCAAGCAATGTGGGCATACTTAATCTGTTTCCTTTTGGTGCTTACTTATGTTTTCTTTTGGAAATTTTTAATTCTTTTATTAACCATTAAATATTAAAGGAACCTTTTTTGCTTTTGTTTTTTCCATGTGCACCTAAGTATTTTTACTTCTTCTTTTAATTATTATACTCTCTAGTGATATTATTGTGTTGCATATTTGTATTTATTTTCCATTATGTTTATATTATTATACTTTGTCTTTAAAAATGGCACTCCTTTCCATGCACTTTACGATTGGAGCCCCTAGGAGGCGGGGCCACCCTAATGTTACTGAGACTGGCTCCTCCTTCTGTGTTTTTCTGGAGGCCAGAGTGAAAGACCCAGACAGTGGATCATTGTGATGAGTTCATTGAAGTTCTGCAAGTATTGGCTTTATATATATATTGTCACAGATTGCTGGGGCCCTTACCCAGCCAGGACACCTGGAAGGACCTGGATGTGGCACTTTTATCCTCCGGGCCACGAGGGGACAACTGCCCTGGACTAGGAGAGGACCACGGGAGAGGAGAAAAGAGGTTCTAACCTGTTGGGACCCATGGCCACCACCGGCAAGATGGCGGATGAGACTTCCAGGGACGCCCACAGTGTTTCCGGTGCAAAGGGCAGCACTTCCGCCACACCAGGAAGTGCTACTGGAAGGACGTCATTGGACACCTGGAGCACATCCAGGCCGGAATAAAAGGGGCTGGCTTCCTACAGTCGTAGAGCTTGAGTCGGTAGTGGGAGCAGGACAAAGCTCCCAGAAAGAAGGGAAAGGTGGCCACGGACTGATAGAGAGAAGCCCTATTAAGGGGAATTGGTGCTGAGTGCACTGTGTGTTGCTTGGGACTGTGTTTTTCTGTGTTTAATAATTGTGTGCATTTATAAAGAAATGGTTTCCGACTGGTGGTGTCCAGGCAAGTCTCACAATATATATATATATATATATATATATATATTGAAATAGTTTTTACTGTCAAATAATACAAAGAGTACGCGGCACGTGTTTCTCCCTAATTCTGGGCTCATCAGGCGTACACACTCACTACACTCCCTCTCGGGAATCGAACCTCGGGCGTCAGCGGGCGAAGCCTCTCACGTTGCGCCACGGCATGTGGTTCGTTTATTTGACAGTCTGTAGATCGGGGTAATTACATTCAATGACCAACCACAAGTGTTACCTGGTAGGTAACCACCCACACGATCAGATTGTGATTCAGACTATGAATGCATTGAATGTAATCTAACCAGGGATGTAATCTGACTGTCAAATGAACAAACCACACGCCGTGGCGCAACGTGAGAGGCTTCGCCCGCTGATGCCCAAGGTTCGATTCCCGAGAGGGACTGCAGTGGGTGTGTACGCCTGATGAGCCCAGAATTAGGGCGAAACATGTGTTGTGTACTCTTTGCATTATTTGACAGTAAAAACTATTTCAACCATTCTATGATCTGCTTCTCGCAACTGAAAGAGGGCACCGTGGCGGACGTTAGCCGACTTGCTGACCAACCACAAGCGTTACCTGGTAGGTAACCACCCACACAGTCAGATTGTGATTCAGACTATGAATGCATTGAATATATATATATATATATATATATATATATATATATATATATATGCAGTATATTTTCTGTTTTTGGATTTTGCCTGTGGATTTCATATTTGGACTTATTCACCCTGGATCACCCTTTCAAGCAGTTTTTGCTGTCTTGAGCATTTTTGTTTTCTTCTATTTTTGCAGATAAACTCTGAAATTATAACAATTGCAGTTTGGAATTGTCTTTACAAATCAGAATTGTTGTGTTTTTATCTCTCATGTAAAGCTTTTTTTGTATATTTTGGAACTCTTATAGCACTTTCAAACCCAGCTTCCAATTTTGGGGCCTGCTAGGCTGGAAGCCAGCAGTTAGTTGTCAGAAGCCAACTAGTGTGAAGCGAGCCTCTTCTGAGCTGGCCATGGAAGGCTCTTGGCCTGCTTTATAATCATTTCGATGAGCCTAAAACCTTGTTTTGCAATGTTGGTGTCCACAATACACAACAGTTATAAAAAACATCCCATGACATTTACAAAATGGGATTCATGAACCTCTAGTAGTTCTTTTAATTATTTTTAATAAGACTGACCTAACCTAATATTGAAGCTCATTTCTTCCATAATGATCTCCATCATTTTGGGACATTCCTTGCATTATTGCATCTGTAGTGTTTATCATTGGTATGTCTGTTACTGGTCATGTGACCAAGAAGTCCAATGATAGATTCTGTCACTATGTCCTACCTATAAAAGATGGGGGGCACCCTGTTTCTGATATCTGAGTATTGGATCCTTTTTTAAAACAACAACAAAAAAAAAAATCATGGTAGTTATAATTAGGGGGAAAAGCCAAGCTAGTATTAAGACTTGTAGAATGTAATCTTTTTGTTGTGCTCTAGTTGTGGTGTATTTAGATTTTTAACTTGTAGCCCACCACCCCTTGTAATGATTCACTGTTGTTTGTTTAGTTATGTTGAAAATAAACATGCTTCTTTTTTGAATTGAAGGCTCTCTCATATGTATTTGGAAATCGGGAAACTCTGGAATTAGTTATTACTTCTACAGAAGGTGATTTTGAAAATTCAGTGATGCCATGTTGTTCTTCTATTGATGTTGCCTATTGATTGCTGTGGACTTAAGTTGCTATGTGGTTGAATTCTCCTTGAGGTTTACGCTTATCATGTCGTTCCATGATGGTGTAAATAACTTTATGCAAACATCCAATTTTGTATCTGCATTTCCAAAACCTTTTTTCTGCAATTTTCTCTTGCTTTTACTTTGACCCTGTTTCTGCCTTGTTTCTTGTCAAAATCCTTGGTTTAGCCACTTGTGTATTTTGATTTCAACCATTGCTTGCTCCTTTAACCTCTCTTCCTGATCCTTCTCTTGGCAGTAAGAGGGTAGTGATCTAGTGATTGGGTGCAGTGCATGGAGTGAACCAACAAGATGATTGCCTCGGACGACACCTTGGTAAGGGAGGTATTTTCATATGACAGTCTAATAGTACAAAAAAATAACAATCAGTAAGTAAGAATGAATCAATAAGTGTTTAATTTATGTACTGTCTTTAAAAAATATAAAAAATTATTTTCTTTTTTAAAAGTTTCAAATCTCTCAGAACTGAAATTTTCAATGCTTCATTGCACATTAAACTTCCAAGCATCAAGACGGTGTCAAAAAGCTACATGTCAGCGCCAGGTACTAGAGTTAATTCTCCTGATTTTCATTTATCGCTTTGTGTAAGAGATCAGACAGACCATGATAAGGAGTTGGGGCACCACCCTGGTGACCACATAGAATTAGTTTTGAAAAACAAAGAAAAACATGCAGCAATTCTGGACACGTCTTCTGAGACGCAAGTTTTCGATTGAAGTGATTCAAGATGGCAGGCCTTCCGGTCTTATGTCCCTCCAACAGGAAGAAGCAGGTACAGGTGGATGGATACCCAAAGTGATGTGAGTGTTAGTAGAGCTGTCAATCTGGAGAAAGAGAAAAGGCATTAATGCACAGTGACAACCGCTGGAGCAGCGGGTAATTTTAAACAACACAGACCTTAAGCTGTTCCTTATTAGAACTTGTGTGACAATTGATTGTCATTTTGTTAAGTGTTGCTAATTTTTGGAATGTTATTAAATTCTCAGTCTCTGAACAATGTCTTTCAGCTTGCCAGATGGATTTGCAGGATGAGCTGAGATTCATTTCACATTCAATTCTGCAATCTCAAACCTCAATTAAAGAGTTTTTTCTTCAGGGTTGAGGTTCATAGAGAAGTGGTAAAAATTCATACATTTTGTTTTTAGTAGGTGTTTTAGGTGTTTTATTGCTTTTAAGTTAATCTTTTATCTTTTATATTTTTTCTAAAATTATTTTTTCAGGATGTACTTCATCTTGGCAGCATTCTGCTATGTTAGCTTGTGTGCATCAATCCAAGTCTAGTAAGGAATAGCGGGCAGGGTGACAAAAATGTGACTAGGCCTCAGATGGCAGCCCTTCAAGTGAGTATAATACTTTTATCCATTCATCTATCCTTTTTCTCAACCGCTTTATCCAATTAGTTTCAGATCCGCTACAACAAAAACACATGTTAAACTTTAGAAATTTTGAAACAATGCAACAAAACCTTGAAGAAGTGCTTTGGGATGGAAGAGGAGTGAGGTTTGACCTACAGGCACCTTTCGTATACAACAAGACAAATTTAACCCGAAATTTAGAAACAATAGAAATATAATGGACCACCACAGGAATGAAAAGGAGATAAGAAAGAAATTACTGAAGGAAAAGCAGCTTTATAATGCCTTCGAGAGAAATAACTGTAGCACTTGGAGTGTAGCTGATGGAAAAATTAAAATGGAAATTAGAAATACCAAGAGGAATATTGCTAACTCTGCGAAAAATGACCTGGAAAGGTTCTTTCATTAGTTTAACACTAAGGAGGTAAATTGAAAAGTGTAATAGGGAAATAAAATATACATTAAGGAAATAGCAAATACTCTAAATTGATATTTTTTGTGAAGTTTATACTTGTGAAATGGTCAGTGACTTACCAGCATTGCTAACAGAGAATCTGAAGAAAATACTCAATGATTTTAAAGAAGTAAAAGCGAATAAAATCACTGGACTAACCATTTAACCAAGTGTGCTGAAGGGGGCTAATAATCATTTATACAAACCCTTAACCACGCTAAAGACTTAAACCTAACATTTTTTTTAATCCTTTCCCTTTATTAATTTCATTAGCTTACATTAAAATAAGTATTGTCATGGTGTTCTGCTCGTCATCATGACAACTAAGCTGACAGCACAGGGAAAACCCCGGAGAAGAGACGACAACTTCCAGATACCTCAAGGTATGTCCTCTTTTTCCTCCTTAAAAAAGTTCAGAAGATGGCTGCCGAGGAGAAATGCCCACTGAGAATAACAGAAATCCCAAAAAAAAGGAAAGGCCAGTGAGTCCACAAGAGCCCCACCCCCTTCCAGTCACATGGCTAAGGGGCTGGACATAAAAAGATAGGCAAGACAGCAGAAGTCAGCTCACATTTGGATGAATCACAGAGAGGAACTCCACCTTGTGCTAGATGTCAGCCAGAACCAAAGGGGACCCCATCCCTGACTTTCAGGAACAAACCTTCTAGGAATTCAGAAAGAAGGGTCTTTTAAGGCACCTAGAACTTGATAACCTAAATTCACTGAATTACTGGTGGGTTCACATATAATTTCCTACAATATTTTATTTTTTGGGGGGCAGGGGGTTCTTGTGTTCTTAGGGAGTCAAGGCTGGGGGGCTGTTAAAGCCAATCGAGGCCTTCCTTGAATGATTTTGGGCTATACAAGAAATAAATTTCTGTTGTACTGTAATGCCTGTCTGATTTTGCTGAAATTCACCACATGTATACTTGAAGCAAATTTGTCCCAACACTTCTATTTTTGTTTAGACATTTTGAATAGAGAGTGCTGTATACATTTTTTAAATATCAATATCTCATATCAAAAAGCATTTGTGAATTTACAAACTTGCCAGTATTAAAACAGAAATATTTTATTCAGCTTCAGCTACAAATGAGTTCTCTGTTAAATTTTACCTCGAGATTGGTTACTTCAGCTTGAATATTATTTCTATTTTTCTTCCCCAACTACTTTTCTATTTTTGGACGACTGAGCACTCAGTAAGTTTTGTGTTATTTCACATCAAATGCAGCTTAATCCTATCTGGGGATCTCTGATTTTGGTTAACACGGTATGTAGTAGGTGTGTAAATGGAGAACATAGGCCCAGTATGATTAGGATAGCATTAAAAAATTCTTTCCAAACTCAGAAGAAGCTTTGGACAGTCGCTTAAATAGAAAACTTCATTTTGTTCTATTTTTAAATACAAAAGGATGCTCTGCACACTGTGTGATACTGAAGTGGGTGGACGAGCAAGCAATGCAGCATTAGATATCACGACGACAAGTTGCTCAAGTAAATAAAAATCTGATTGGGCTGTATCCAGCATGGGGCACATGCTCACTGGGAAGAGGTTCATTAGAGATTGTAGCCATCACTCAACCCACATATATATATATATTGTGGAGGATGGCCGGCCATTTTTCCCGGCCGTTCTTGCAGCATGGAGGTCCCCAGAAGACCAGCAGGGCATCATGGACAATGGAGTTTTTATGCACAGCCCTGCTGGATGCCATGGGGGCCACTAGGGGATGCTGCAGGGAGGAGTAATGGATATTTTCCCTATGCCCCAGAAGCACATGTGGACAAGAGGAATGATGTGCTTCCGGGGTGAAGAAAAGAACTTGTACCTGACCTGGAAGTGATTGAGAGTCACATGGACTGGGGATTAGGAACACTTCCGGGTCAGGAGATATAAAAGGACTGTGGGAGCTCCCAGAAGGCGAGCTGAGCTGGGTGGAAGGGTGGCAACGCGTCTGTCAGTGGAGGATTAATTTATTGTGTATTATTAGTGATTTATATGAGTATTGTGGTGGAGAGTGTGCTTTGTGCACTGTGGTGATTGAATAAAGTCAATTTGAGGACTTTTACCTGGTGTTTGGAGTCGTGGACAGGGGTTCAAGGGAGCGAGAGCGCCCCCTATTTACCACAATATATATATATATATATATATATATATATATATATATATATATGTCATTCCCTAGTGGTACAGCGGTGATCGAAAGAATCAGTAACATTAAAGGAAGATTATACTTGCTTCTGTTTAGTATTGGTTTAACACTCACAATAATATAATAGTCAAAAGAGAGCTATACTTGACCAAGGCATGATACAGTCAGGGTTTCTTACGATCAGCGCTTGTCCAGTCTTTGACAGAGTGTGGGAATGCACTGACTTAAGAGTGGGCATGAGCGATGTAATCCATCCATCTGTGAAATGATCCGACTCGACACACTTAAAAATGTTTGGGGCAGCCACCCGTGTAATATCCCTGGCTGGAATGGGTTTTGAAAACAAGACAATTGTATCTTAGAGGGAGTCCAAACAAGAACTGAAGAATTGTTGTTAAGAAGGTGGCTTTAAATGCCAAGACTGGAAGTGATGTATAGGGACCGGAAGTGACCTTCTTCTGATGTCGTAACTGGTAGTGACATTCTTCAACAATACAATACAATACAATTTATTTTTGTATAGCCCAAAATCACACAAGAAGTGCCGCAATGGGCTTGAACAGGCCCTGCCTTTTGACAGCCTCCCAGTCTTGACTCTCTAAGAAGACAAGGAAAAACTCCCAAAAAAACCCTAGTAGGGAAAAAATGGAAGAAACCTTGGGAAAGGCAGTTCAAAGAGAGACCCCTTTCCACGTAGGCTGGGCGGACAGTGGGTGTCAAAAAGAAGGGGGGCAATACAATACAATACACAGACCAGAACACAAGTAATCTTCAATACAATAGATAGATAGATAGATAGATAGATACTTTATTAATCCCCAAGGGGAAATTCACATACTCCAGCAGCAGCATACTGATAAAAACAATATTAATTAAAGAGCAATAAAAGCACAGTGCAAGTTGAAAAATGCAAGGTGGAGAGTGTGAGGCAGGTAAAACAGACAATAACTTTGTATAATGTTAACATTTACCTCCCTGGGTGGAATTGAAGAGTTGCATAGTGTGGGGAGGAACGATCTCCTCAGTCTGTCAGTGGAGAAGGACGGTGACAGCAGTCTAGAGATGATACTGTTCAGTGGATGCAGTGGATTCTCCATGATTGACAGGAGCCTGCTCAGCGCCCGTCGCTCTGTCACAGATGTCAAACTGTCCAGCACTGTGCCTACAGTAGAGCCTGCCTTCCTCACCATTTTGTCCAGGCGTGAGGTGTCCTTCTTCTTTATGCTGCCTCCCCAGCACACCACCGCGTAGAAGAGAGCGCTTGCCACAACCGTCTGATAGAACATCTGTAGCATCTTATTGCAGATGTTGAAAGATGCCAGCCTTCTAGTATAGTCGGCTCTGTCCTCTCTTGCACAGAGCATCAGTATTGGCAGTCCAATCCAATTTATCATCCAGCTGCAATCCCAGGTATTTATAGGCCTGCACCCTCTGCACACAGTCTCCTCTGATAGTCACAGGGTAAAGAGTAAAATAAAAATATTACAAGTACAGAGCAGAATTCAACAGTAGATGATATCACATAATATGATTTGGATTTGTTTAGAGTCCTGGAGACCTCGGCCATCAAGCTGCCTCCCACTATTGGCTATTTCACAGCTGAGACAGCGCTGGGCCAGCCAATCCGATGAAAGGACCCCTCTACCCAATCATTCCTGCAATCCTTCTAGGTACCGGAACCAGAAGTGACGTCTTCATGGATGAGTCAGACAGGTTTTCCCATGTCTGGTCTGCACAGGTAACAGAAGAAGGTTTAGCACACCCTGCCACCCCCTGGCCAGGTGTGGAATTACCCTCAATTGGTCCATACAACTTCCTCCTACTTGCACGTGTGTGACAGTTCATAGGTGAGATCTGGAGTTCCATGCAGTTGTTTTTTTTTTTTATACCTTCTCTTTAAACATGCAACCTCCAAACATTGGTGCAATTGGTTTGCTGACTGCAGTTGCTTGCTTGGGAAACCTTGAAATAGCTGTCGACCCTGGCCAAATAGGGCACATCAACACTTCAGCACCATGTAACATTTGACTCATCTTGTCTCCCTGTCATATTCACCTCATCATTTAAATTTTGTGAATGAATAACCCTTACAGATCACAGTGTCATACTTTGCCTACATGGGCTGACACTGGTAACTACAGGCCAGTTAAACTCAACACATATCTCAGACAAAGATGTGACATCAGACAAGACACCGGACCAGCTGTCCAGCACAGGGGCCCTGTCAGACAGTCAGCAGGACTTAGACAAGGAAGATTTCGTTTCACTAACATCCTGAAGTTTTATTAAGCAGTAACAAAAATGTTAAAGGATCATAAATATGATAACTTCCAGAAAGTTTTTGACAAAGGAATCCAAGTAATGCTGATTGAAGGAAAAATGCAGACAATATTGTATGTTATGGTTCAAGGAATGTTTTGATGATATAGTTGACATGTGAAGTCCCTCTGGGCTCAGAGCTGGGACCATCTCACATTTTATTTGTCTGCAAGTAACAGAAAAGTGCATTCAATTTGTAAATGACACACACCATATGAACTAGCATATCATGTGTAGTCAATAAAATCTCTACAAATAAATTTGGATGAAATTCAGTTTTGAGCAGATAGGTGGTAAATAAAGTTTAAAATTAGACCAATATTTACAATGAGAAATTAATAATATTACAAATAATTACAGAATGAGAGGAAGGTCATTTGTAAAACTGAGAGCGGTCCTTCAGGTGCAGTCCTGGGGACCCTGCATGAAACATAATGCTATGATCTAGGTGGCTTTCAATAGTTCAAATGTGCAATTTTTGCTTACAGAAGAATGACTCTAGGCTTGGATTAGGCCTGCTATTCAATATCAACTTTATCCCAAAAAGCAGGAAGCAGACGTTTTGGCCTGTACAGGCCCAACAAAAAGGGAGAGGGCTTTAGTATAGTAAAAAACTTATAGATTAGGAATAGGAAGAAGGGAAACCTGTGTCCCAAATGACAAAATCAGTTTCTTAATATTTCAAAGATCTTATTAACAAAATAGAAAACATTCAAAGCTAAAAGCAAAAGTGAATCTGAAAATAACTGTCCAAAAGGCAAATCATAGCAAGCTATTACGAAATGAATAAACCTTAACACCAAAAGGAGGTTTGGGGCAGCCTCCCGAGTACTTGAACAAGGCTGCAAATACGAAGAATAGGTAACACAGAAGTGTACATGTTGAGTCCAGCAATAGAAATGAGTACAAATGGAGGATGACTGGATTTTAAAACAGGTTGGTGGAAGTGACATCATATGGAGGTGGAACTGGAAGTGATGCTCTTGGGGGCAGAACCGGAAGTGACATTTTTGGACCGGAAGGCAGAATTTCCCATGTCTGGTCTGCACCCAACCACCCCCTGGCCTGGCGTGGAATTATCTTTTTTTGGAACTGCTAGCTGCTTCCCATGCGCACGTGTGAAACACTATACAAGTCCACAAACCCAAAATTGTAATCCTACATAAAACTTAAAAACACTATAGACAAGAACAGGGCCCAACGTGCCAATGTATAGCACACCATCCATCCATCCATCCTCTTCTGCTTATCCGGGGTCGGGTCACGGGGGCAGCAGCTTAAGCAGAGAGGCCCAGACTTCCCTCTCCCTGGCCACTTCTTCTAGCTCTTCCGGGAGAATCCCGAGGCGTTCCCAGGCCAGCCGGGAGACATAGTCCCTCCAGCGTGTCCTGGGTCTTCCCCGGGGTCTCCTCCCGGTTGGACGTGCCTGGAACACCTCACCAGGGAGGCGTCCAGGAGGCATCCTGATCAGATGCCGAGCCACCTCATCTGACTCCTCTCGATGCGGAGGAGTAGCGGCTCTACTCTGAGCCTCTCCCGGATGACTGAGCGTCTCACCCCATCTTTAAGGGAAAGCCGCAGGGTGTATAGCACACTATTTATTTATTTGTTTATTTATTTTTTCCATCCATCCATTATCCAAAGCTGGTTATCCATGGCTGGGTTTCAGGGTAGTGAGCAAATATTGGGCTCAAGGTGTGAACACCACCTGGACATGGCGCCAGTGTATCGCAGGGTGAGCACACACACTTTCAGGATTATCAAAGGAGGTCATTAAGTGCAACAAGATGAAAGTTAGAAATTCTTTATTTGTTTGAGTTTACTGTGAGGAATATCTTACACATCTGGTGGCATAAATGGGAGTTGGTCTTAAAACATATTTTACATTCCAACTGAAGTGGAGGTTACAAAATGCAAATCCTATTCCCGGTATAATTGGGATTATGAAAAAAAAACTACACTCTGTAACTCCATTGGCTCCATTTAGAGGCCAATTTAGCAACTCCCGTCCATCTAACTTGCATGTCTTTGGACTGTGGGAGCACTTGAAGCAAACCCATGCAGACACTGGGTGAACATGCCAGGTCTGTGATGCCCTTATTTATTTCACATAACTTTTTCTCTGAATATGCTTTGTGTGAAATTTATCCCTAACCATCTGGTATCTGTGCTCCCATCTTCTTTTTGAAAAACTCATTAAAAAGCACCAGATGTATCTAATTTCCTTCATAATTTCAAGCACTTTGATTTCTTCATCTTCATTTGCTCAAAATGTGAGGCTCAGGTCTTTCAATTTCTCCTCACAGCTCATCCATCTCAGTCACAGAATCAGCTGAGTCGCTCTTTTCTGGTCTTTCTCTAGCATTCTTATGACTTTTTATGTCTTTTTTTTTTTGACTGGCCTTATGCCAGACCCCCAAATCTCACCCCTTAAGTTCCAATTCTCCTCACTGTGGATATATGCTGATTAAGAGAATCACTAAGATGATACCAAACATTGTGAGCAGACTTATCAAGATGATGGTATTTTTCAGTTGCTGCATGACACTGTTTGAGTGTCCTGAACAGAGCACATTGAGACCCCCAAAAATCAAAGCTTTTCAGCTATCATCCATGTAACTCACTCCGCTGAACAGCAGTAACCACTGCTGGTTGAGCTCCAGCCAGTCACAGACAAAATGATTTACATAAGTGGAAGATTATTTTAGAGACTGAGCTAATAACCCATTTCCTATTTGGACTGTGAACATGGAAATGTTGGCAGGAGGCTGTGAGATGGATAACTGTTTTGGCTTGTTCCTCACTACACCAAGAACTGGAATAAAACATGTTTTTATTTGACAGGTTCAAAGAAACAGGTGATGTCCCAAGTGTATGAAATAGAGGAAAAACACTGCTGCAGGTTCAGACAGCGCGGAGCCATCTAATCCGTAATCAGTACTGGGTAATGTAATAGTGAGGCTAATCGAAGATTATCTTAGATATCTAAGGGACAGCACCATGTCTGAGGAGAACATCACTGCTTATGGAGAAGGTCACTGCTGTCAGGTTAATCTGATTGATCTCTTCAGCAGAGATTCATAACAGTTTGTAACAAACAGATCTAAGAATGTGAACAGATCAGGCTTCCATCAGAGGTCATGAGAATTCAGGAATTTGACAGATTGGGAAGCCACAGGGTGTAACGAAAGCGACCTTTCTGCCCAGCAATCATACTCCAGAGGGGGGAAAAAATGCATGAAGATAAAATATAAGTAAGGGAAGAGGAAAAGAAAACTATTTGCTAAATAAGCACAATAGGAAAACAAACCCAGCTGACTCGCTATGTCTCCATACATGAATCTGGAGCCTTCTCTGTCTGGTGGGATGACTCGCCTACTTGCCCACATTAAAGCTGCATGCCAAACAATTCCCTTCTCTTTCACTTTCTTCTCTGTCCTGACTTCATTCTCTCCTCCTCGCCAATGACTCCTTATTCTATCACCCACTACTTCCAGATTCAGTGGGAATCTGACCACTAAACCCCACCCTGGAGTTACTGCTACACCAATTACCCTCTCCACAGAGATCCCTCAGATGATCACGGCATTCTCTAGAGATAGGCTGGAAATGATGTCAAGTGTCTCTAATGGGCTTCTCCTCTACTCTATGGATGGAGACAGAAAATTGTTACCAATTGTGCAACATCCTTCTGTGCTTTCCTTCACCAGTACCCTCCCTATGCCTGGTTGTGTTACATTACACATAAATATATACATAGGAAAATGACAGGATGATATGACTAAGCTGGCCACACTCCACATAAAAGCCTGCAAAAAATCTTGTTCTGTTTCTGGCCAAGAACCAACTGCTTGCTCAGTGCTGTCAAGAAAGTATGGCTACCATCAAATGGGGAGACGATGAAAATGGATTGGCCATGTCATCAGAATCAAAGCCAGCTCCATCACCAAAACTGCCTTACATTGGACTCCTGAAGAGAAGTGCACGAGAGGATAACCCACGAGTACATGGCAGTATACTGTGGAGACGGAGCCAAAAACTGTGACCCACAGTTGAGAAACTGTCCCAAGGCAAACAGCAGTAGAAATACTCAATTGCTGCTCTACAAGTCAAAGAGGCACAACGGGCAGAAGTACCTGTATATATTTTGTTGCCAGTGCCACACGGGATGGACTGGCATCCCAGCCAGGAGAGGGGATGGTTCCTTACCCAGATGGGAGGCTCCTAGAGGACAGACATGCATCCTAGCCGAGGGAGAGAAAGGTGCCAAACCCAAAAGGGACTTCTCAAGTGGATCGATAGACATCCTGAGCAGGAAAGAAGATTCCTTACCTGGATGGGAAGCCCCAGGCAAAAGCAAAGGCATGCCATCGTAACATATTTGTAGTACCTTTCCCAGCCAGGATAAAGGGAAGGAAAGGGAAGAACTGTCTCTGGGGAATGTTTATTTCCCCCAGTCACTAGTCACTAGATGGCAGCTGCCCTTGATACCGGCACTCATTCAGGCAGTGGAGAGATGACAGGTGAATTGGAGAAGAAATAACTGTGTTTTTGTGCTTTATACTGAGATATTGTGTAATGAAACATCCTTTATTTGAACCTGGGCCTGTCTTTGTGTATTCAGCCAGTCCTTCTGCCTTCTCTTCTTCACACGAGCTTCGTCCACTTCCTCCAAGTGGTGGTGACTGCCTCTTTTTATAGGGCACCCAGTAGGAGTCTAGGTGTCCAACTAGCTTCTTCTGGAAGGACCTCTGGATGTGGTGGATGTGCTGCCAAATAGGGCCATGCAAGCATCCAGGCATCCCCTGGTGGGGGTCACGGACCCCAGAAGTGTTGAGCTTCCATGCTCATAACCCATGGCCCTGCTGGAAGCCAAGGGGGTTGCCCTTTGTCGGTCAAGGGGAGAAATGGTCCTGAAAATACTCTGTCGTTCCATATATATAGTAAAAGATGCAAAAGACACCACAAAAATATTTGGGGAAGCCACCACGTATACTTGAAAATATGGTATGGAAAAGTCCAAAACGGAGTCCACAACTGAACTGCTTTACTAATACAAAATGACGTTTTTAAAGCCGGTTAGAGGAAGTAACATTATTGGGCCAGGAACTGGAAATGATGTCCTTGAAGCTGGAACAGGAAGTGATGTCATCGAGGCCAGAACCTGAAGTGTTTTGTCAGGACCGGAACCGGAAGTGGTGTCCACCCCCGGTCCAGCATGGAATTACCCTCTTTCAAGCCCTTTAGCTGCCTCGCATGCTTTTATGTGTGACTGTATTTATATATAGTAACCACAAGGGTGTGCCACTGAACCCCAAAGCTCTGACACTGTAATGCTTAAGCACAATTCCTGGTTCAAATAAAGAATTCCAACACCTTTTACAAGAACTCCAGCCACAATACACCAATACAGATCGTCTCCTTCTACCTCCAGGAGAGTGTTGCTCGCTGCCTCCCAACTCTGACTTGATTAAATGAGTTAGTGGGCTCTTTTATAAATTCGACCTGGTAACTGCTTCTGGTCTCAGGCTGAGGTTGACCAGAGCATTTCTGGAAACCAGGGCAGTCCCCCCAGAGGCCGCACCCCCGGCAGTATCCAAAGGGCTGTGTTCATCAAGGTATAAACAGAGAGGTGACCAGGCTTTTTCGGTAGGTGCTCCCTCTTTGTGGAATAGTTTACTGGAGTATATCAGAACAGCCCCCTCTTTTGTCACATTTAAGTCATTATTGCAGACATAATCCTTCACACTGGTTTTGCATCTATGATGTGAGTGAGATGTCTTTGTCCTTTCTTTTATTCTCATCTTGCTACTATTATTTTATTTTACTTTATTTTTTTTGAAATTTCATGTGATTGATACTTTTGTGATAAATTTTGTTTATTTATGATTGTACAGCACTTTGGTCAGCATTGGCTGTTTTTAAATGTGCTTTATAAATAAACTTGACTGACTTGACTTCATGGACCCCAACTTCAGTTCCAAGTATGGGTGTCTTAATTGAGTTTAGCTTTAAGGAACACTACCACCTTTTATGTGAGGGAATGAACTGCTCCTGGTCAGCCCGTCCATCCATTATGGCCATTTCAGCGGGTATGAAAACATGCTTTCTCCCAGCAATATGTAATGTTGTGGACTATAAGGGTGTTCCTGAGTTGTTCCTGAACCCTAAAAGCCAACACTGGTGTTCACAATGATTTAAACAAGGCTTAATTAATAAAAGACTGAACAAAATTTACAGAGAAACAACAAAGTACCAGGGAACATAAAATAATAAACACCTTTGCTCTCTGGGCCTATCTGAACAGGAGTAACCTTGGACACTCCATTACTTGTGTTCTCTTTCCCCATCTCACAACCTTCTCATTCTCTGCCTCTTCTTCCTCTCTCCGACCTGCTGAATCCCTTGCAACCCGCTTCTTCCCACCTTTAAGCTCACTGGATCAAAGGAATCCGGGCTCTTTTACAGTATATTGTGCCCTGGATTCCTTCCAGGTACTCCAATACAAGCACTTGAGGAAGTCCCGTCTGACCAGAATCTCTGGAGTTTTATAGGTAGAACTCACTTTAGCAGCACCAGGTCTCCATGCAAGTTCACTATCACACAGAAGTGGGTTCCTAAGTGAATGCTGGCTTCTGGTGCCATTGTTCTTTAAATAACAATGGGGTGGATTGGTGATACCTTCAGGCAAAACTAGAAGTGTCATCATGGTCTATCTTGGGTTTTATCCTCTGAACTGCAAGGAAAAGAGAAGAAGATGTGCTCCTGCCTCATCAGCACCCCGGACTGACTGGCTGCTAGTTGGAGCAGAGCTGTGAAACATGGGCAGCGTCTTGTTTTCCCTGAGTATTCATAGCAGGTTGCATTTCGTTTGCTTAATACTTGTAATGTAAATTCACAGAACATTTTCCATGGCTGACATTCTAATGCCTAAAGCTACATGCAGTACGAAAGCTAAGTAATGGTGCTAAATTACAACACTTGTTGGCCATTGTTATTTAGTGAGCTAATGTTATCAGTGTTGCCAAGTGAAGCAATGCACATCAACGTCAGCGAGGCACTGTGTCTTAAAAACGTTAGACACTCAGGAAATATGACAGATCGGTGGGCCAGTCGCATTTGCTACTCCAGCTGGCGACTGTGTGGTCACCTTGTGCTGCTTAAGTTGTGAACCAATGCAGTGTTATGATAGCTTTTCTCACCTGTTTTAAATAAAGCTGATATTTTTGCATGGTACACTTCAACCTCCTCCAACACCATTTTATTATTATATTTGTTCAATCTTTGCTTTCTTAGTACCACCTTTCTCTTTTCTTCTACCTTTGATGTCCATTGTGTGAAGGTTCATGTATGGATACAGACAGACAGACACCAGAGGCCTCATGTATAAACGGTGCGTACGCACAAAAATGTTGCATACTCCTGTTTCCACGCTCAAATCGCTATGTACAAAGCCTAAACTTGGCATAAAGTCACGCACATTTTCATACCAACTAAATGCTTTGCATACTCAAGTTCTCCACTCGGTTTTGCAAAATGGCAGCACCCAGTGTCAAAGCATTGCTTTTGTTCCAGTGTAGTTTCCCTTTCTTTTTTAGATCCACATCCCTGACACGGCTTTATCAAATATCGAATTAACCACATATTGTTTATTAGTTTATGGCATCTGATTGTAATTAACCTGTAACAATATAATGGTCCACAGAATAGCCAAACTATTCCAAATACCATAGCTGCTTTAGCGTTGTTACTCTCAAGTATTTATCCCACAGTATCTGAGTGAGGAATCACAGCTCTACAGCACCTGATCGGAAAGAGAATTATCAGTATACAGCATCAAGCACACGCTGACTCAGCTATGCGCTATTTGAACTGCTCCCTATGACAAACGCTTCACAGCCTTTCCTGTACTGACCTTGCGGTTCAGAAACAGTTTCATCCCAAGAACTCTAAATGCACTCAATCAGTCCATCAATTGCTCCTTGTAGAACTGTTTGTACTTATAAGTACAATCACCTCACTGTAAACTTGCGATACAGTTATAATATTGCACAACCTGAGCCACTTTATTAAGCACATATTTACATATGATGATGATATCATTTGTAAGATGAAATGCAGCAAAATATGTTTATTACATTATACAGATAAAATGTTAAAATCATTTAAATAATCTATATTGTTAATAATTAAACATGTGATGACATGGTGTCACAGCGCTAGCAAGGAGCTGGTGCTCCATTCACGGATTGTTCCTGCCTCGCGCTGTATTCTTGCTGGTGCTGGCACAACATTGGAAGGATAGATGGATAGAATAATTAAACATGCACTACGAACATATTTGAATGTTCCTTAAAAGTTTTAAAGAATCGGCGCTCTAAGCTTACAGATGGCTTAACATCTTTTACTGAGCTGATTGTGTGGCGGTTGGTTACTTGGAGGAAGAAAAGGAAGGACAGGAATTGGAGGTTAGTATGTTTGAAAGAGACAGTACTGCTGCAATAAATTTTTTCATCGAAAGTTGCGCATGGCGCAGCAAGCATCTTGTGCAAGGCAGGAGCAATCTCCGGACAGGGCGCCATCTCGTCACAATCACTTTGCCACGTGTTCCCATGTTTAATAACATGCTTTAACTCCTATCATCATGAAAATGATATCACACATACATCTCAGTATTTTAATTATTCAGAGAGGTGTAATATCACGAATGTAATGGATTCTGTGTCCTGTCGGAGGAAGAGAAATCCCATTTAAGAAGCACATAGTGATTCACACACATAGAGCACATAGAAGATGAAATACAAAACGAAGCATTTAACGTGCTACTTTAATTATGATGGTATTTGAGAAACTAGTAAATTAAACGATTTAAAGATGAAGTTTATGATGTTCTACTTTAATGACAAAATAAAGTACATAATTAAAGTGGAAATTTCGAGATTAAAGTTGACATTTTGAGCTTTTTTCCCACTGTGTGCCTATTTTTTTTTTCTCTATACCCTAATAAGCTTTCATATGACACTCAGACGGTAGGCTATGACTCGCCTTTTCGCATCGACTTTGATATCTGACAACTTCTTTTTTATTTTTTTTTACTTTGTGAACTTGAGCTTTCAAGATTCTCTGACACTCTCTGTCACTCGATCAACTTCCTTTTGTTGTTAATACCACTGTTTAAACCAAAAAATAATGCGTTTTTCCTTGCCTCCACTTGGTATTCGCTGAAGTTCTTCTATTTTCCCTTGTGCTTTTGCCATTGCCTTTTTACAAAATGCTGAGCTTAAGGGCTATTTATATTGATTTGCATATTTAAAGAGGCGTAATTCTGGGAGGAGTTTAGGGAGTGGCAGCAGGTGCGTGCACATACGTTACTTTTCACGCTGACCGGGATTTATGGAGCGGAAGAACGTGGAAGTTGGCGTTTGCACAGATTTATGCATCTTGATTTTTTTTGTGCGTACGCACATTTCTGCTTTTGTCCGTACGACATGTTTTACTGTGAATTTTACACACAACGTTATGCATGAGGCCCCAGATGTCCATAAACACACACGTTTAATTTTTTCTTCAGAGTACACAGCACCTCACAATGCCCTTTTAGGATTCACTCCGTCCCTTTCTTTCTTCTTCTTCTACTCTTCCATCACCCTCACTCCTCCTCTCACAAGCTCTGCCTTCTTCCTTCCAACTCCGGCTCGACTAATGGAGTGAGGCAGCCCCTTTTATAATGCCCCAGGTGTGCTCCAGGTGCTTTGCGATGATCTTCCAATGGTACTTCCTCCCCAGCCGCCCGCCACAATTGTAAGATAGTTAAATGCAGTGAGCACATTAATAAAATGGACGGATGAATAGTTTTAATTGCACACATGCTGGTTGGTACCATTTACTAGGATACCTGCACATGAAGCAGGGTTAGACCACTTGGGGATGGGATGTCTTTTTATGGATTTACTAAATGCGCATACATTTATTTATCATCATTTGAGAGTGTGTACACAGCAGCTCAACTGGTCCAGAAATGTCTCCAGGAAATCTCCCTATGGCCACTCCACCCCTGCTGTGCACTAAGGACACATTAAAATAAACTTTAACTTAATTTTGTGATAAAGTGAATTTCTTATTTGTTGCAAATCTCCTGTATGCTGTAGATCTGATAAGGGCCCCCATCAGGCTCATACAGTCCACTCCAGAATGTTTGGGACAAAGACACATTGTTACTTGACTTAACCTTCTGCTTCAATGTTTAAAGTTACATGTAGAAAAAGTGTTGTCATTTCTACATGGTGTTACTGAAATGTATGCAAATACCCTTAAAGCTGACAATGTGAGTTTGATTCATAATTTCAAACTTCTGTGAACCACCAGGGGGCGGACCAGCCACTCAAACATCCTACAAGACAGACACAGACACAAGTGCTGTAAAATAAAAGACTTTTATTCAGTGGGAAACGTTTTCCACTTTCCCATTAGCACCAAGTATAGTACAGCCCAAGAATGCAGCACACAGAACTTCTATCTTTTCTTCCTTCCTTTCTTCCACCTCAACCTCAACCTCATCCTCATCCTCAATTCCTCCACTGACAAGCTTCATCCCTCTTCCTCCCACCTTTGGCTTCAAATGAAGATATTGCTGTTGCGCCTTGAACATCTTGTCGGGCTTAAAGGGGCTGCTCTTAACTGGTTCAGGTCATATCTAATTGGTAGACACTTTTCAGTGACCTTAAATTCCTCTTTTTCGTGTACTGCAGCATTTCTCAACCTTTAAGTATTTGCAACACCGAGTTTTCATAACAGTTTTAATCGCGCCCCCACCCTAACATTTTTTTGAAATGTAGATGCATATTTTATTATACCTACTTAACTTTTATCGACATTTATCTAACTCTATATTTATTGTTCTAGTATCAGAATGTAGTTTAAGTTAATTTGTTTTGGTTTCAACAGATGTTTTTTTCATATTTTTGATTCTTGTTTTCTTTTTTCACATCTTCACGCCCCCCTTTTTGTTACTTCGCTATATTTTATTCTCTATATACCTTCACCCTATTGGAGCTATTTTTAGGAAATTTAACATTTCTTTTCACTGCTATGCTGATGATACTCAGGTTTATATTCCCATCTGCAACTCTGCAATAAATCAACTGCACAACTGTCTTTCTGAACTAAGATCCTGGATGGCTAATAATTTTCTTGATCTGAATCAAAATAAAACAGAGGTGCTTATAGTGGGTCCATCAGCTGAAGCCTAAATTGGTCTTGGACTTCTCGATTCTTTCTCTGTCTTTTGCAAACCTCAAGTCTGCAATCTTGGTGTTATCTTTGACAGTAACTTCTCTTTTAAGAAACAAGTTAATTCTGTAGTCAAGAGCTGCTTTTTCCAGCTTCGACTATTAGGTAAGATCAAGCCTTTTTTATCTTCTAGGGATCTGGAAAAAGCTACTCATGCTTTTATCTTTTCTCGTCTTGATTACTGCACCTCGCTGTATTCTGGGATTAGCAAATCCCTGATGCACAGGTTACAGTTGGTCCAGAATGCTGCTGCTCGCTTTCTGGTTGGGGCAAGAAAGTCTGATTCTGTTTCTCCAATATTAGCTTCTTTACACTGGCTGCCCATCAGTTTTTGAATTGATTTTAAAATCTTTTGGCTAGTTTTTAAATCTTTACATGGACTTGCTCCTGCCTATTTATCCGAATTGTGTGTTTTACACCAGCCATCCAGAGTGCTTATATCTTCTGGTCAGCTGTCTCTTGTTGTCCCTCGTACCAAGTATAAAACTAAGGGGGACAGGGCTTTTGCAGCTGCTGCTCCGCGCCTGTGGAACTTTTTACCTTATCACATAAAGGAGTCATCTACAATTGAACTGTTCAAAACGAGATTAAAGACTCATTTCTACTCACTTGCATTCCGTGACCTTCAGTAATACTCCCAAGCTTTGTCCACCTTCCACCCGACTCTAGCTCTTCTAATGGAGTGAGGTGGCCTCTTTTATAATGCCCTTGATATGCTCCAGGTGCTTCGCCATGATCTTCCGGCGAATCATGAGCACCTGGAAGCACTCCAGGTGTACTTGGAATTTCTTCCATCAGCACTTCAGGGCTCCATAAACCTCTGGGCGCCCCCTGATGGTGGCCTCGGGTCCCAACAGGGTTGAGCTTCTAAGCTCTGATCCCGTGGCCTAATGCAGACCAGGTCAGCTGCCCTCTCGTGGTCCAGAAGAGGCATTATCCCTGTCCCAGTCCTTCTAGGCGTCCCGGCTGGGCAGGATCGTCCGCCACAGCATATATAAATAGGCCGCACACAAGTGAGAGAGAGGGAGACAGAAAAAGCTAAATAAAAACAGACTCCATTTATTGTCAAAAAGAAAAACCTCACAAATATGAAGAAAGATACGCACAAAACAGAAGCAAGGCAGGAGGAAAATAATAAAAAAACCCTAAAGCCAGGCCATCCAACCCTAACTCCCCATACCTTCCTCTGTGAAACCCAAATCTTTCTCTGTTCACACTCTCTCTCTACCCTAAAACCCAAACAAGCTTCTTTTTATAACCCAGCGTCTCAACCTTTAAGTATTTGAGACCCGAGTTTTCATAACAGTTTTAATCACGCCCCCCTAAAGTTTTTTTGAAAGGAGCCCACTAATACTAATTTGTTCTTTTTTAATTAATGATATTTTTTAATGATTTTTCTAGTATCAGAATGTAGTTTAAGTTCATTTGTTTTGGTTTCAATAGATGTATTTTTCATATTTTCGATTCTTGTTTTCTTTTTTTCACATCTTCGCACCCCCCTTTTTGTTACTTTGCGCCACCCTAGGGGGGCCCGCCCCACAGTTTGAGAACCACTAATATAACCTACACCCCACCAACAAACCCAGATGATTTAATAACCGTGAGCAACTCAATAGGTGGGAAATTAGGGCAGGACTCAAGTCATCCGCACCAAATTGAGGAAATCAAACTTAACTTTCCAAATAATAGATCTAGAGTAGGTTGTAACAGATGTGACTCTGACAGAATCAGGTGCCTATTGTAGAGAAATTGTCTGCATCTTTAGATATGACAAACTCCCAGAGATACAGCAGAGATGTACAGTATGTATTTTGAGACAACTCAGCTATATTTTACAGCTCTGCCAGATCAGAGCTTCAGTTATCCGTGTTAGAGCTTTGACAGTATAAGCCTGCAGGATGACAGAACTTAAACTGCCAATCTGGGAGGATCAGAAGCCACTTAATTTAATGAGATAGTTTGGCTATCTGACGTGATCAGATTTCAAAGAGAAACCTAACAAATTTCAGAGATCTCTCAGAAGAATCGAATAAAAGTATCAGAACAGATTTCTGAAACTTTAATAAGACCAAACTTTAAAGGCAAGGTAGTTACATAACAAGATCAGACTCAAGCACAGTGATATTTTTGATGATTTCTCAGCATCTGCATGTGCAACCAAATGATAAAGATTTTAGCAAATTCAGACTCCCCTCGGTACATACAGTATGAGAATATGAGAGAGAAGAGATGCTGTAGACTTCATGAACCACTTTCAGCTGACAGGTACAACTGTAAATGTGCAGATATGACAGGTTTGGCCTTACGGTGATAAACGTGAGATTTCAGAAGTGAGGTTGCTCTATGAAGTAATATTTCTCTGGCTCCAAACTCTGCAGTTGTGCTCCTATAAATATCTTTTTCACACATTAGCTGTTTAAAAAGTGTCCATGCAGAGAAAGGCAGGCGCCACATGCCGAGCTGATGGAGTTGCCTGCTTGTTTATCATTAATGATGACAGATCCTATTTCTTGATTCTTTTGCTTCAATCTTTGTGCAGCATTTACAATAATCAACTCCCCTTTTTTAAAGACCGGCATTGCTGCCTCACACTCCCCCACCAAAATCTTCACAGGTAACACTGTTATAGGAAAATCTAATTATTTCAAATTGCAAAGCTGACATTTACCTCTGAATGAACAGCTTTGTAAACAAAACAGCAGTACCATCCAGGAAGCCTGCAGACTGCGACTCCTATTTTCTAATGAAAAGAACTGCACAGTAAAAGAGAATAATGGAGATGCATCTCTGTCTCCCTCATGTAACGAATGCTCTGTTTTGAGATCTTCTTTGACAGCTGCACTAAAACCACTGTTTTGCTTTTTCCCTTTTTAATTAACAACATGACATCAGCTGCCACTGCTAAACCTTTCCAACTGAACATAAAGTCAAGGCAGAAGGAACACAATGACGCTTCACAGGGTTGGTCAAATGAGATAGTTATCTGAATGTTACTAAAAAAGTTTAACAGATGATGAAACCCATTACTGAAGTGACATGACCATCAGGACACTGGGCACCACAGGTGACCACAGAAATGCCACCAGAGATAACTGAGAAGACAGCCATTAGGTCTAACTGAAAGAGTTGCATGTGTCACACTGTTGGAGCATTGACCAGAGAGGTGAGATGAGCTTACGACACACTCACTGGCTTTCTCAAAAATAGTGACGTACACTATTTGCCTCTACTGCAAAGAATCTCGGTGTCATTTATGATTCCTCCCTTTCTTATTCCGCCCACATAAGTCACATTCAGAAACTTTCTTACTTTCACCTCCGTAACATATCCCGTGTTCGCTCAGTCCTCTCCTTTTCTAATGCTGAGGAACTTGTCCATGCTTTTATCAAATCCTGCATCGATTATTGTAATTCTCTACTGGCAGGTGCCCCTTCTAATCTTTTATCACAGCTCCAGCTTATTCAGAACTAGGCTGCAAGAGTCCTTACTTGAACCAGCAGCAGCAAGTACATCACACCCACCCTGCTCCGTCTTCACTGGCTCCCTGTGTCTTACAGAATCGAATATAAAATCCTACTAATAACCTACAAAGCCTTAAATAACCTTGCGCCAAACTACATCAGTGACCTTCTTCATCACTATGTGCCTGCCTGCCCACTAAGGTCCTCTGATTCTTGTTGTGCCCCACACTAATCTACACTCCATGGGTGACAGCAGGACCTTCAGCTGTATAGCGTCCAGACTCTGGAATGACCTACCGAAATTAATCAGGTCAGCTGACTCCATGAATTCTTTTAAAAAACAACTCAAAACTCATCTGTTCAGGAAGGCCTTTAGCTCTACTTGACTTTACTACCCTTCTCTCAGTTCACCTCTCTGTCAAGATGCTCATGTAACCTGTATGTGTGTGCTAAATATTCAATTATGTTGTCTGTTATGCTTCTTTATTTATGTATTTGGTTTGTACAATGCTATATACTGTATACCCTGCCATTCTTTCTTATATTCTGTAAGTGCCTTGAGAACGGGAAAGGCACTATATAAATAAAATGTATTATTATTATTATTATTATTATTATTATTATTATACACGTGTTGTATGTGAAAATCACTGAATCTTCACACCACCTCAAGAGGTGAGCTGAACAAATACACTCCGGCCTTTTGTTAAAAGGGTAACAAGAGAGCAGTTCCTCAACCAAAAATGGCAAAACCTGATCACTCAAAAAGATGCTTTGCTAGAGGAGCTTTTTGGAATATTCTGGGACATACGTGATGAATGATAGCTTTCTCAGAAAGCTGCTCAGTTACCTGTATTTGCAGTGCCTCTACAGTCATTTCGCTACATGGCTCACTCTCTGTCACTCTCTTGGCTCATCTGTGATATGTACTACCACCCCAGTTTGAGAGAAGGTGCTGGAGCTAACTAAGTCCTGTTCTGTTCCCTCCACTGTACTGAGAAGATGCCCAATGAGTGCATTTGACTCCACCCCTTCCGCTCCTCCACCTATAAATCACGATGTCTCCAGAAGGAGGCATCATTCTGTGAAAAGAGCACACCGAAGGATGCAGCTGCTATCTGGTGGCTGAATAAAACCCTTCTGCAAAGGCTGATGACTCTTTTGCTTTCACTGGGCTTTTATTATTCTATTTTGTGTTGCAGAGCACCTATTTTTGTTTAGTTTTTCCATTTTATTAAATGGGGAAAACTGGGTGGGCACCCCAATACATCTATTATCTCAAGGCATAATGTGAGCTACCACAGCTATGCTGATGACACACAACTATATTCATCAATAGTGCCTGATGACCCCAACTCTCTTGGTTCACTGACCCAATGTCTTGTGTTTCTGAGTGGATGAGTAGTGTGATAAAGGCGCTATATAGCGCCCGACCCGGCACAGACTACGCAGAGGCACGTGTACAAATCACACAGACTTTTATTTTTCTTCACCCGTGGGCATACGTCTTCCCCGTGTCCCACAGGCCTAACACAGTCCCAAAAGCACTTAAACACAAAAGCAACAACTCTCCGCCTTGCACCACCACTCCTCTCAGGTAACCTCGTCCTTTTCCTCCCGATTCTGCCCCTTCAGTGGTGGAAGCTGGCCCATTTTATAGCCCACCCAGAAGTGATCCAGGTGCTTGACCACCTGGTCCCAATTGCACCTCCAGGTGGGGCTGATGACTCATCCAGCCGGGTTCTCGAGTCTCTGCAGCACCCCCTAGCGGCCACCCCAGCTCCCACCCAGGTTGTGGAGGACTCCATGTCCCATGGAGCCATGTGGGAGACTGGGGAACGAACATCGGCCAGGGAGGCTGCCACCAAGCGTCCCGGGGGAGGTATTGAGCTGCCCATGGTGGCTCCACCGGAACATATGCAGCAGAGGTGTCCTGGCCGGGCATGGGACCCGGCTGTCCATCACAGTAGTAATTTTATCAAACTAAATAAGAAGAAATTGGAAATCTTAGTGATTGGAGAAAATGGATATAATGAGGGAATTAGAAATAAACCTAATCCATTAGGATTGAAAGTTAGGACAGAGGTAAAGAATTTAATAGTAATTATTGACTCTGATCTAAATTTTAAATCACATATCAATCAGATTACTAGGACAGCATTTTTTCACTTAAGAAATATAGCAAAAGGACCTCTTATAGCTTTCCATGATACTGAAAAATTAGTTCACACTTTTGTATTCATTCGGCTAGATTACTATAACGCACTCCCTTCAGGACAGCCCAAAAAAGACATCAATCGATTGCAATGAGTGCAGAATGCAGCTGCTAGAATCTTAAGTAGCAGAAGAAAATCTGAGTACATTTCTCCAGTTTTGATGTCACTACACTGGTTACCTGTGTCATTTAGAATTGACTTTAAAATACTGCTTATGGTGTACACAGCCTTAAATAATCTGCTCCATCCTATATTTCAGAATCTCTTTCACCTTACACTCCAAATCGTAACCTTAGATCTTCAAATGAGTGTCTGCTTAGAATTCCAAGAGCTAAACTTAAAAGAAGTGGTGAGGCGGCCTTCTGCTGTTATGCACCTAAAATCTGGAATAGCTTACCAATAGAATTTCGCCAGGATAATACAGTGAAGCATTTTCAAAAACTGCTAAAAACTCATTTTTTTAACATGGCTTTCTCTCTGATATTCTGTACTGTATATGCATCTAATTATCTTTTTTTTTTCATGGCTCCACAATCCATACTAACCCCTACTTTCTCTGCTGTTCTCTTTCCAGTTTTCTGTGATGGCCTCCACCACCAGATCAGGCACAGTCCTGTCCCTACATTGATGGATTGAAGGCGAGAGGTCCACATGACCATCATCGTCTATTTCTTCGACATGGAGCCTGTAAACCATGAGGACTGTTTGAGATCATTTATGTTAGGTAGAATGCCTAGTGAGGGCTGAGCGGTCTCATGGCCTTGGAACCCCTGCAGATTTTTTTTTTCTCCAGTACTAGGCAGTTCTTTTTTGTTTTTTATCTGTTCTCCCTGGCCATCGGACTTTACTTTATTCTTGGTTAATTAGTATTGCCTAATTTATATATATATATATATTGTAATAAAATAAAGAGTCCTTTCAAATAGAAAAAGATTTGGGGTTTTATCCCCGTATATTGTCGTCCAGACAGCAATGAAAAAAAGTGATTCAATAATGACTTTTCAGTACACAATGAATGAAATGTTGTTACAAAATGGCGTTTATATAGCAGAAGGGATGATGGGAGGAAGTGGTTGGCAGGAAGTGACAATTGGAGGCGGGACCACGGAACCAACGTCACCAGGAGTAGACTGGAGCAATCGAGTGTGAACCGGAAGTGACGTCATCAGATGGAAACCGGAAGTGACGTCATCGCGGCCATTTTGAAACTGTGAGTTTGGAAGTGCTTTATTTGTCTTCCGGTTTTCTGTAGATAGAAAGAGACTCAGGTAAGTACCACGTGATAAACCCTTGTCTCGCGAGATTTCACTCACCTTTAGGCTCTTTGACTGCCTCCAACTCGCACGTGTGTGACTATATACACATATATACATTTTGTATAAAAACATGCTAAACAAATAAATGTTGCTGTTGTTGTTCTTCTTCTTCTTCCCTGGACTGGTTGTTCCTCACTTGACCACACATGTAATTTGTCATTTTTGAAATATAATCAGTACTGTTGATGTCATTGCCGAGTTTGGAGAAAATAATATCCTTCTGCAAATGTGCAAATCACTTGTGAGATCAAACTCATTTTAATGTAATGGCCAGGTTGCACAGAGCTACACAACATGCAGCAATGTGAACAAACTACATTCATAGATGTAGGCAGAGGATGGATTTCGAGTATAAAATAAAGTAAATACATTTCATGACAGTGTCAATTGACCGAACAGTTGACACTAACACAGTAATAATGTCTGATAGAAGAAGATAAGCTTCATGGTGCACAGATTTTTGGGAGAAAGCGGGCATCCCCAATGTCTCTATCTCTGTGATAACCTGTGCAACACAAATCACCCCTGACAAGGGAGAGAGTTACAGCATGTACCCCGATCAAAGAAAAAATCATTGAGGTTTGTTGAAAGATTGTTTGATCTGTCAGGCATTACCTTGTAGTATTCTCTCGAAAGCTGTGTGATGGCACTGCCATACTCCATCCATTCATATTTTGTTTGCCTGACGCTAACTAATCAGTCTGTCAGTACCAACTTCAGGTATTCCCTAGTCTATTTCCCCCCAGTGCTGCTATCTCTTTGCTATCATTTTAATACCATTCTGATTCATTAGTGGAGCATCACAGGACTTTTCCTCTTCTGTTACTAGTTCATATATTGTACGTTTATCGTGCAGTAACCTTCATATCTATTTTCTCCTGGAATTTCTTTATATCCTTTTAACAGTGTGCTGCAGGGATCAACTTCATCACTAAAGTGTTTTGTTTCTTTTTTGATGGCCTTCAGATTTGCACCTAGAGATCAAGCTTTAGTTTTCCTCTACACTTTTCCTAAACTGAAATTTCAAATGCCTTCTTTTTTTTCATTATTCAATTTACACTGTTTCACTTCGGCCCCTGTTTTCATCAGAGGTTCAGTTTACCATTCCTCTTAAATGGAACGTTTTGGTTGGTTTCTTTTTAATGGGGAGAGGTTCTTCCTTCTCACTGTTCTTGTTCTCCAGCCTTTGAGAAATGGACAGAAGAGTTTTTGTGAGAAACTAGTGAGAAGAATGTGAGTTAAACTCTCACTGTTCATTACTGAGAAACTGGCCCAATATTATTGACCAGATTAATTAGAACATTAGAACAGCGTTCTCTCCTACACCGTCTGCGCCCTCGCACCATCCTCTGGACTCGCTCCATCCATTCGGCTCATGCTCTCTCCGTCCAAATATTGCTCCAGAACTGCTTCGGTCTCTGTCTAGATCAACATGATGATTGACTAAACAATGCTAACAATTTCCTTTGCTTATCACTGTAAACACGTTTTCATCGGTTAAAAAAAGAGCATTGCCGTCTGCAATCAGTGGTACATATACCACTATATGCTGATTATAAACCAATGTCCCAAGAACACGTTAATTTTCAAAGGAAGCAGGCAGTTCTGTATCACAATATTGTATGTTGATGAGATACCAGTCAAAGAAGTCTGATCTTCAAAGCAGCTGGCAAGACAGGTAAATATCTACATCCTGTAGACGGCCTCTCAATCACCTGTAACAGAATTATTCCTTTTTAAATATTACCCTGATCTCAACAAATAGTGCCTATTGCCCCTTCATCTATTGGCCTTTACTTTTATTATTAGCTGTTTTTTTTATTATAATTTTATTGATTTTATTGTAATCATTCCAGTTCATATTTTTACAAAAAATAGGATTGAAAACAAATCAGCCCAACCCCACCCCTGGGAAAGAGAGCATGGCCAACGGAGTAAAACTTAAAGCTGGTCAAAATACATAAATTGATGAGTTTAATAGGCGGATAAAAAAAAAGGAATATAGGAAGAGAATCTTTTTCCTCAGTGCTTTAAGAGCTTATTCTAAAATATTATTGATTAGATCCTGCCAGGTTTTGAAAAAGTTCTGCACAGATCCTCTAAGTGAGAATTATTTTTTTTCCAATTTCAAATAATATAAAACATCAGTTACCCACTGACTTAAAAGAGGAGAGTTAGGATTCTTCCAGTTTAGCAAGATAAGTCTGCATGCCAAAAGTGTAGTAAAGACAATCACAGTTTATTTGTCCTTCTCCACTTTAAGCCCATCTGGAAGAACACCAAGCACAGCTGTTAGTGGATTAGGAGGGATTGTGACACCAAGGCTGTCTGAAAGGCACTTCAAAATTTTTGTCCAGAAATGGGATTAGCCCCAGCAGACCCCCGTGACCCTGTAGTTAGGATATAGCGAGTTGGATAATGGATGGATGGATCGTGTTAATTTGGTGCAGGCCCAAAACATGTGAACCAGTGAGGCCGGGACTTGATTGCAGCGTTCGCAGGTTGGATCTTGCCCTGGAAACATTTTGCACAGTTTTAAGTGAGACAGATGTGCTCGATATATAATTTTAAGTTGAATAATTGTATGCTTTGCGCATATGGAGCTCGAGTGAATTCTCTGCGTTGCTACCTTCCACTCCATTTCTGATATGTTGAGTGAGAGATCATTTTCCCATTGTCCTCTTGGATATTTGAAAGGGAGGGACTGTAAAATAATTTTATATATTGCAGAAATGCTGTTTGAGTCCTCCAAACTGAGCAATATTTTTCCAGCTTGGAGGAAGGTGCGAGATAAGGGAAATCATTTTGTTTGGCAAAAGTTTCTAATTTGAAGATAGTGAATGAAATGTGTTGCTGGAAAGTTAAATTTGGAATGTAATTGTTCATAGGATGCAAATATGTTGTCTGTATAAAGATCTCTAAGCAATTTAATCCCAAATCTTTTCCAGACATTAAAAACTGCATATGTTTATGAGGGTTGAAAGAGATGGTTCTCCTGCAGAGGTGCCACAGATAAAAGATTCTCCATCTTAAAATGTTTTCTACATTGGTTCCATATTCTGAGTGAGTGAAGCACAGTTGGTTTATTAGTATATTGATGATAACTTGCATTTTTTGGGGCACAGAGTAGGGAATATAAAGAAGTACTGCAGGATTGTATTTCTCTTGCTGACCAAGCCTGTGTATGTTCATCTATTTGTGTCCAGGCTTTTATAGCTTGTATGTTTGTTGCCAAGTAAGAAAACTGAAAGTTAGATAGAGCCATGCCACCTTCTGCCTTAGGTCTCTGTAGGGTTGCTCTTTGGATACGTGGATGTTTTGAGTTCCAAATAAATGAGGTTGTGGTTGAATTTAATTGCTTAAAAAATGATTTTTTGATGTATTTTGGAAATGTTTTGAAATAAAAAAAGAAGCTTAGGAAGGATATTCATCTTAACAATATTAATTCTTCCAGCAAGAGTGAGATGAAGGGTTGACCGTCTATGCAAGTCTTGCTTAATTTTTTCCATACAGACGGTGAAATTTTGTTGATAAAGAGCTTTATGTTTACTTGTGATGTTTACCTCTACGTATTTAAACTGATCTGCAATGATAAAAGGGAAGGTGTCCAATCTGATATTGTATACTTGAGAATTCACTGGAAAGAGCACACTTTTATTCAAATTAATTCTGAGACCAGAGATCTTTTGAAATTGTGTAAGTGCTGTTAAGACTGCAGGAACAGAATTTTGTGGGTCTGATATATACAGTACCATATCATCTGCATATAGAGAAATTATCTGTTCCAGTCCTTCTCTGATAATCCACTTTATCTCATAAGCATTTTGACAGTGAACTGCCAGGGGTTCAATGGTGATTGCAAATAGCAGTGGTGACAAGGGGCATCTTTGTCTGGTACCACATTCTAGTTTAAAGTAGTCTGAACAAATGTTGTCAATACAAACTGAAGCTTCTGGATTGGTATACAGTAGTTTGATCCATGCACAAATATTCGGGCCAAACCCAAATTACCCATATGTAGTGAAAAGGTAGTTCCATTCAATCATGTTGAATGCTTTTTCTGCATCCAACGATAATAATATCTCTGGGGTGTTTGACTTTGCTGGTGAATATATTACATTAAACAGGCGTCAAAGATTGGAAGCTAAATTTCGGTGTTTAATAAGTCCAGTTTGATCTTGTGATATTACCAAAGGCAACACTTTCTCCATCATTCTAGCTAGGACTTTGGAGAGTATCTTAACATCATTATTCAGAAGTGAAATTGGTCTGTATGATGCACATTGTAATAAGTCCTTATTTTGTTTAGGAAAGACGGTGATTAATGCTTGGCGAAAAGTTTGAGGTAGAATTTGATTGTCTCTAGCTTCTGTAAATGTTGCTAATTAGCTGGTTTTTTTCCTAGGAGAAAAAGAAAACCACCACTTGTTTTCCATCTGACAAATGTGGTGGAGTGGTTAAGACTTTGGACTTTAATCCCTGAGGTTATGGGTTCAAATCTCACTACTGTTACTGTGTGACAAGTCACTTCTCCTGCTTGTGTTCCAATAGGAAAATCAGAAGGAAGTGTTGCAAGTCCCCTTGGGTAAAGGTGTCAGTCAACTAATAAGTAATTAATCTCCAGACTGGGGCATGTGATGCAACTTAGAGTTTTAATTTTTGTATAGTGGCCTCTTTTTCCAGCATCCCACATGCTAACCAGATTGATGCTCACCTCCACCATAAAGTCCGCTTGCTCTCCACTGATTATATTAGTACTGAGCTCTGGTGCACAAAGCCTGCATTAGAATGAAATATGGCTGTAGACACAATCTGCAAATGTGTTTTTGTTCTCTTGCAGTCATTGGACGATGTGCTTCCACTTTAGGCTCATAAGCATTTTTTAAGAGATTTGTGTTTCTGCACTTGACAGCTGCAAAAAGCACCTCGGGAGGCTTTTATTGTGCATATAAATTGTGTTATTATTGTAAAACTAGGAAATAGGATTATGGCTTCAGAGAAGGAGGCAAATTTCCCATATGAGTTTTAAGCAAGCACAGACGATTTGTATTATCATATAAAACAATGCTGCATTACATGTGTCCTCCTCAGTCGCTCCTCTTATCATTTAGGGCCCCCGACACCCCCATGTCTGCCCAAGTCTCACTCACACATCACTTTGACAGAACTCCACTCCATGATGAGCCTCTCTTTGTCTGCCACAATGACATCTGTTAAAGCCTCATGAGCGGCCACAGAAACAGAGCCCAGACTGCTCATATCGGAGGCTTTTAATATCTGGCAAAACCACTCCGGGGAGCTGAACAACAAGAAATGAACAGAAAATCGTCTGGACTCTCCGGTGTAATGATCTGGAGAGCTTTTGAGGGAGAAAGACAGCAAAGGAAAAGGACAGGGTTTTCTCATTAACCCTTGTCTGTTAAAACGGAAGATCCAAAAAGAGTAATCTGACAGGCAAGGTGGTTTCACAAATAAACAAACCTGAAAAATCAAGTTGTGAGTCTTTAAATGGTTAAAGATTCAAATATTATTGAAACAGAACAAGAATCTGTGCTGTTTCAAAACTAAAAAAACAAAAAGCATAGAGTACGCAAACTGTAAGCTATCTTAAAATATGGTATTTTTCCAGTCAAGCTATTTTTTCACAATCATGGTATATATTGTCACACACATGCACATGGGAGGCAGCTGATGGGCTTAAATGACCATAATTGTCTGCCAGACCAGGGGGTGGTGCTGCCCACTAACACCCTCTCTCTTTCCTCCACTGCAAACCTACAGAAGGAAACCCACCTGAAGACCTCACTTCTGGGACTCACCCCTTCCTATCAGCCCCCTATTTAAATGCCAATTGACTCTTTATATTCAGTTGTGTTGTGAACTCAGCCTGTAAAGACTGTTATTTTGCTCTCTCTCTTTGCTTATTTCAAAGTATATGGGGTGGCTGCCCCAAATCTTTATCTTGTTCCTTGTGGTTATTCCACAACATGAATTTACCACCTAAAATTGCATTCTAAAGTGAAGCATTTTTTTCACAAATTTTGAAAATACCTTGTCTGTTCTTCCAGCTTACAATAGGGCTGAAGGATACATGCGTTCATAGGTGAATAAAAAAATCCTTAAAACTTACCAAATATGTCTGTTTAAAACTATCAGAGGTTTCAAATTTAGAAAACCTGTCTTCCACATGTATGAGGCATCCTTGTGATAACAAAAGACAACTATCCGTCCATTATCCAACCCGCTATATTCTAACTACAGGGTAACGGGGGTCTGCTGGAGCCAATCCCAGTCAACGCAGGGTGCATGGCAGGAAACATAGATAGAAACAAACCCCAGGCAGGGTGCCAGCCCACCACAGGGTGCACACACACACACACACCAAGCACACACTAGGGACAATTTAGAATCGCCAATCTTTGGACTGTGGGAGGAAACCAGAGTACCCCCACGCAGGCATAGGGAGAACATGCAAACTCCACGAGGCAGCAGCGGTACCCACTGCCCAACTGTGCCACCAAAAAGCAACTGGAAATATTTATTTAATCACAAATTCTTGGAACTCATTTTCTAGAGGTGAAAATCAATGAAAACCTCCCAGCAGCAAGCCATATTCTTTTTGTTATCCTACTTTTGCTTCTGCAATTCTGTCTCTTCTTCGGCTATATTCTGAAATGGCTTGTAACAACAGAAAGATATGTGTTTAATTAATATAATAGTGAACTGGCTCTGCTAAAGTTGTCCAAGTGTGTGTGTGTGTGTGTGTGTGTGTGTGTGTGTGTGTGTGTGTGTGTGTGTG
>JANRMT010062796.1:81008998-81024625 GCA_026402145.1 Polypterus bichir lapradei
GTGTGTGTGTGTGTGTGTGTGTGTGTGTGTGTGTGTGTGTGTGTGTGCGTTCGCCCTGTGATGGATTGGCACCCTGTCTGGGGATTATCCCTGCCTTGCACCCAGTGCTTGCTGACATAGGCTCCAGCTGCTTCATGACCCTTTCATGGATAAGCAGATTGCAAACATGGATGGATGGTTATTATCATTATTAATGTGTCTATAGTGGAGACAAATATATGAATAGATTAATATTCTTCCAAGTGTTTGTCCCGCGTTGATGCAGGATCCACTTTTCAGCACATCACTTTGCACTTGTTCTGATCCTGGGTATCTTCATGGCACAGCAGTTACTTCAAGCATATCATCATTCAACTGATCAACCCAGCATTTTTTTGGGACACCCTTGTGGTTGCTTTCTTTGTTGACAAGGCTGCCTTTATCACTGACTACTCATTGCTGAGGACTAAGTGGTCATACCAGTATTCTGTTTGAATAGAGTAACAGATGGAAGATATTAAAAACAGCAATTAACAGTAATGATAGTAATGACAAGGTGGTTTACTGGTCTCTTGTAGTGAAGGAGACTGGGATTTACACATACATGGAGTCTGCATGTTCTCTCCAGATGCTCTGGTTTCTTCCCACAGTCCAAACACTTGCAGGTTAGGTGAATTGGCGCTGCCCGTGTGTGTCTGTCTGTGACTGAATGCCCCATTCAGGGATGCTTGCTGGGAAAGGCTCCCTCTGCCTCACAAACCTACTCTCGATAAGAAAGATAGAAGGATTAATGTTAAATTCTTGTCACTTGATTGTGTACTTTGTGCCTGCTCAATATTCTCTCTCAATGAAGTACACTTGTGATTTATCAATCTAGTGGCAGTAGGCAATGTTTGCAACATAAAGAAATAACCTTTCATATAGTGAAAGAATAAAAGTCATCATAAGTGTGCCCTTTCAGTTATTAATGTGCAGTTGTCAATTCACATCTACAACATCAATATTTAATAATATCAAAAATGAGTGCTTGGTGATGACTTGGTGAGGTGAATCCATGTCTCATGACCAAGTTCCCCTTCTCTATTCCAAAGGCTGCAGCAAGAGCAGGCGCCCTGCAACTGAAACAGGAGGAATACGAACTGGGTAGTGTAGCAGTAGGGGGCACTAGCGCTCCCTTGAACCCTCAGGTACCACGCCAAACACTTGGTAAAAGTGCCACAATTATTCTTTTTATTATAATAATAACGTGCACCAAGCGCCCTCCACTCCACACTATTCATAAATAAACCAATAACAAATCACAATAAATCAATCCTCCACTCCCAGACGCGTTGCCCACCTACCACCCAGCTCAGCTTGCCGTCTGGGAGCTCCCACAATCCTTTTATAGTTCCTGACCCGGAAGTGTTTCTCATCCTTCAGTCCATAATTCCCTATCACTTCCGGGTCAGATAAAAGTCCTTTTTTACACCCCGGAACTACATCATCCCTTCCGTTTATGTGACTTGGAAGTACTTCCGGGGCATAGGGCAAAAAGAAGCCTTTGGTCCTCCCTGCAGCTCCCTCTTGTGGCCCCTGTGGTATCTAGCAGGGCTGAGGATAAAAACTACAAAGTCCATGACTCCCTGCTGGTCTTCGGGGCACCTCCATACTGGAGGTGGCCGGGATAAACTGCCGGGCACAGTCCACAGTAGTTAGTGAAGTGATGTCTCCTTTTAAAATGACTGAATCTCAAAACAATAGCTTGCTTTATGCTTTTTAACCTTCTTAAACCAAAATGGTTGAATTGTTTTGTAATATGTATTGCAAGAAGGACACAGAGATAACAAAGGTTTGGAGCACCAAGGTGATCCCCGTATAATTGAAAATTGCATAAAACTAAAAGAAAACCAAAAGAAATGTGAGTACGTCTGCTCATATGCGAGTCAAAATGTAGACTGACACCATCATGGCAGTGGAGCCCATTTTCACAATGAAAAGGCAGAAAAGACGGGTTCAGGAGGGTGGAAACCAGACGTGATGACATAGGTGGTTTGTCCATCAATCATCTGCTCTGTAGAGGGAAGAAGAGAAAAGCCATGGAGCGACAACACCAACCCCTGGCTCAGAGTGTTATTACCATTAGACGAGCCCTGAAGTTGTCTTTCATGTACACATGTGTGATGATGTGTGATCTCAAAATGTGCATCAGTACTTGATAACTGTTATATTGGAAATTGTGGCCCACACATGTGAACGTCTTAACTACTTTAATAACATCCACAAAAAATGCTTCTGTTTTCATTTCTTCTGTTCAGTCCTACATCCCGCCACGTCCACTTTTGGCCAAACACCACATTTCCTTTCCCCTTTGTTAAATTAAGGCATATTTGGTAACATAGTCCATAAGCCCAGAGTGAGGTCTTCTGGACCTAAATGAACGTGAAGCCTGTGGTAGTGATTGAGGACTAGCCATTCCATATCCAGCCACTGTTTGGGGCACTCATGCCATCAGGCTATGCATTTTTAGCACATGATGAACGTGACTAGGTGGTGTGACTTTTTTCAGGCTATTTGTGTGATGTCTAGAACCATCTTGCAGATGAAAAGTAGCTGGTCCAAGCCACTGAGTAATTTGCAATAAATTTACTGATACAGTGAGGAAACCACACACACCCAGTCTTGTTTCTTTAGCAATAGCAGTTTTGGTTTTCTGGCCTGACTGAAATGCTGCTGATCCAAAAGGAGGATCAGATCTCTGCCTAACGTCAAGGAAGCAGGCGATACTCCTATTGTGGTATGTTTTGTTAGTTGAAAATGTAACAGAGTCTGGAGGAGAGCTGCCTCAAGCTGCCAACCTTCTGTCAGGTATACTCGGATTCCATTTTTTACTGTGGGTTTTCGGTGTTCGACACTACCATTCGATTCCGAGTTGTACACAGAATTTCTAATGTTTTTAATGGCCTTGTCTTCCAAATAGTTATGAAATTCACCTGAAATGAACTGTGATCTATTATCAGTAGTTACCATGTCTGCCAGGCCCCACTGAGCAAAAAGGTAGTCCAACCCAGCCCAGCTCTCTACTCCTGATGTCACTCTTCCCCCTCCCCTCGGCCCGCAGCCTCTGTCTTGGATTAGCATGGATATATCACTCCTGCAAGCGAACTAAGATTCTTAGCGCAATGAGAGTCGCAAAATCAACTGTAATGTTCAAGCAAATTATAGAAAAAAAAGATCTCAATCCGTTAAGTAGTTCTCTTGTTTGCTAACTAAGTGGAGCTAAGGTTAGACACATGAGTAAGGAGGTCCCCGCCATCCTCCCCGCAGCCCGATGAGTCTCTCTCAGATTCATGCTAATAAATCGGTACTGCAAGTGAACTATGATAGTTAGCAGGACGAAAAAGTTGCAAAATCAACAGAATGTTCAAGAAAATAGAAAAAAACCTGATCTAAATCCGTTAAGTAGTTCTCTTGTGAAAAACGGACAAAAATATAAACTGCTCTAAAAAACTATAAGAAAGTTTGCGCTTGGACCATGAAATTTTTAAAACCGTTTCTTAGTGAGCACCTATGGGCCAAGGGTAACCTAAATTCCAAATTTCAAGTCCCAAGTCCTCACTGTTCGGGAGATTTTGGTGATAAGTTAGTCAGTGGTATTTGGCTTTTATATATATAGAAACCTGAACTTGAAAATTACCAAAGGCATCCTTAAATATCATGGCTACTCTGACTGGGAATCTTTGGTTTGGAATACAAGTGTCATGAAATGGAGTCCTAACAAAGGCAAAAGGGGTGCTGGGCCTCCAAACACAAGCTAGGAAACACTCCAGGATCTTCACTAACCTGTCAAGAAGAGGTTCACTCTAACTCAGCCAGACACCAAATACTACCTACTGGCTTTAGCTGGAGCAGACCCCAAAAATGGGGAGACAGCAAAACAAAATGCCCACAAATCTATTGATTAACCCAACAAAAGGGAGGATAACCATCAAGACCCAGCTTGTGAACAAAAAGTGAAACAGAGAATCTTTACAAATTAAAGATTTACAGTATTTACAAAAATAACAAGTAAGGCCAAAATGCTCAATAGAGCAAAAAAACTTAACTTCTAAAGCTTTGAGTGCTCCCAAGCCTTAGTAATTGTGAAATGGAAGAAGTTTGGAACGACCAGGACTCTTATAAAGTTGGCTGTCTGGCCAAACTGAGAATGTGCCTTGGTCAGGAAGATGACCAAGAACCCAATGGTCACTCTAACACAGCTTCTGAAATCCTGAATATATGGGGCAAAACGATTTAAGCTTGATGATCAAAGGAGTGTGGTCGGTGATAACAATAGTGTTGTACTTACAAAATTTAATCTTGGGCAAGAAATTGTTATCTATGAAGAAATAATCAATTCTTGACTAACAGTGATGCACAGGTGAGTAGAAGGAATATGCTCTTGAATTTGGGTTTAGGAATCTCCAGGGGTCTAATAAGCTATGATCAGTTACAAATTGTGTGATTGTTTTTGCAGTGTTAGATGTCATCACCCCTGTCACAGGAGACCTATTGAGGTCTGGATTTAAAACATAATTAAAGTGACCAGCCATTATAATTTTATGAGTGTTCACATTGGAAATAGATGAAAATATGTTTTGGATGAAGTCCTTATCATCCACATTGGGTGTGTAGATATTTATCAAAATTACTTTACAGTTAAATAAATTACCCATGATGATCACATATTGCCCATCAGGATCAGATACTACATCTGATACTGCAAATGAGATTGTTCTATGTATAAGAATTCCCACACCTCTAGTTTTCTTTGTAAAGCTGGAATGGAATATTTGGCCAATCTAGTCCTTTTGCAGTCGGAACTGATGCTTGCTTACTAAGTGGGTCCCCTGTAAAAATACTACTTTAGTGTTTAGACCTGTTAGGTAGGAGAATACTTTCTTTCTTTTTAATTCATGATTGAGACCTTCAACATTCCAGCTCACAAAATTAACTGTTTGGTGATCTTTTGTTGACATTCTATAATCTTAATTTAAGATAGTAGTACATTATTAAATAAGACAGTTTTGACTGTCCAATTTCCCAGGAGTAATTGCCATGAAGCCTGATGTTACGTTGGCTCTTACAATTATAAGGATTAATAGGATAGATAAGAAATAGCTTGCTCTCTTTCTTTACACCACAGTCCTCCCGCCACCCCATTTTGCCTCCCCAAGTGAGGCTAAACCACACTTCACGAAGTCCTAGTCCTCTGACATACCTAGAGACAGAGCACGTCCAAAACAAAACAAGCCCTCCAGCATCAGTGCATGATAATTAAAATAAAGATATCTATTGACCGTACAGTCCAAATACTACACACATAGAATGTCATCTTAAGCAGTTTGAGAAAGTAAACCCAGGGAATGATGTTAAACAGTAGATCTGGATAAGAAAATAATGATATGAGTAGTATGCCCTAATACAATGTACCAAGGGTAGGGTATGATGTTAAACAGACCACTATGAAGAAAAAGAAAAAAAACTCCACATACATACATACACTCATATTACTGTAATTAAAACATAAAAAGGGGCAGATAAGGAAATAGAATGTATAATTACAGGATGACTTTCATTGTGAATGGATCTTACAGCAGTTAAGATCTTCTTTGCCGTGCCAGAACACAATGCAACTCACAATCGTCTTTCAAAAAGTGTTGAGATCAGTTTTCTTAGCTCTTTTTCTGCTTCCTCCATTGAGGTAAAAATATAGAACTTGCCTTGAATGTCCACTTTCAGTTTGGCAGGATACAAGAGGCTGTATTTGATCTCAGCTTTCTGTAAGCGCTGTTTAATGCTGTAAAATGCAGCATGTTTAGCAGATGTTGAGGGTGAGAAATCAGGAAAAATATGAATGTGGTTATTTTCAAATATAACCTCTTGTTTCTGTCTGAAAAGCAACATTGTGTGTAATTTAAACTGTAGTTTTTCAAAGCGCACAATCAAAGTCCTAGGTTTTGAGGTATTCGATCCACATATGCGGTAAGCTGCTGCTATCTCGGTGTCTGATTTGAAATCATCTCCAATTATTTTCGAGAATAGTTCAGCTACAAATTTCAATGGGTTTGGACTTTCGCAATTTTCAGGAAGACCTTCGATTCTGATATTATTCCTTCTGCATCCATTTTCCAATGCAGCTAGTCATCCAAGCACTTCGTATTCAGAATTTGTAGCTGTTGCTTTTTCATCAGCTGTTCTGCTATTTCAATATGAATCATGAACGTTTGCTTAATGTCTTCAAACTGAGCACCAAGTGCTCTAAGCTTATTCTCAAATTTAGACGCATTTTCCTGTATTTTTTCCTCAATCTTTTCTAGCATACCTTTAAAGGCTGCCTAAAAGTGATTACTTAAATGGGTTTCCTGGTCTATAATATCCTGAAACAGCTTCTCGTTTGTCTTGAGTATGTCCTTTATTTGTTTCGTTATATCATTTATGTCCTTCTTTATATTATCTTTGAGCTCCTTTATGTCTTAAGCGGTGGCCGTTGTGGCCATTCTGGTGGCCATTGCAGTGATCCCGAACTCTGTGGGTGAAGTAGCATGCTCAGTTGCTGCCAATACTATTGGCTCGCGAGGGGTAGATGACAACGTAGAAGGTAAGGCCATTTTCAGTTTCACTATAAGCCTTCTGGAATTGGCGAATTATCCCAGCCCGAAACACTTGCACATTCGCTCCCACTTTCGCTGTCGGCTGGGGATGCAGCAGTGTCAACAAGTCCCGGGAAATCTGTGCCTTTGCCTTTCTGTTCCAGGTCAGCCTCTGGCAGGTTGTACCTTGAAATTGACATCTGTTTAAATATGGATGAAGCTTTAGCTGTCTTTTCCGTTTCTTCCAGAGTCATTTTTCTGCCACTCATTCTTATATATGCTTGTATATACTGAGATACCCCCGGGTTGAATAAATACAGGATACCTCAAAAATATAAAAAAAAAAAACACCACTTGTAACGGAGTTCCGCCTCTGATGTCCATCTCCCGTCGCGAATGAGACCAATTTTTCTCTTTGCCCCATATATATCTTGCAGATGGTGCCTTAACCCATTGTTATTAGCAGACGAGAACTGTACAGAGTTTATATCCAAGCAAATTGATTTTCTAGAGACAAATACATCTTCAGAGAACTCTTAAGGAATCATCTGGGAAACTCTAAAGGCTTTCTTAAGAGGAAAGATTATTTCTTATCTGTCCCACAAAAATAAATTGGAAACCAAGAAGGTGTCAGAGATTATCAGGGAAATTACCAGAATAGATCAAGAACATGGCAGTTGTCCGAATGAGGCACTTCATAGGAAAAGACAGGCTTTGCGCTCAGAACTCAGCCTCTTGACAACTAAAGAAACAGAACAACTCATTTTTAAATCAAGGCATCCTTACCATGAACATGGATAGAAGACTTATAAGATCTTACCTCAACAAATCCACAAGCAGGACGTTCACAATACAATCCCAGCAATTAACAACACAGACAGAGACAAAATCATTGACCATAAAAATATAACACACACATGATGAGGGTGCGTTGAGCAGATGGTAAGAGTACTTTGAGAGGCTTATGAATGAAGAGAACGAGAGAGAGAAGAGATTGGATGATGTGGAGATAGTGAATCAGGAAGTGCAACGGATTAGCAAGGAGGAAGTAAGGACAGCTATGAAGAGGATGAAGAATGGAAAGCCATTGGTCCAGATGACATACCTGAGGAAGCACAGAGGTGTTTAGAAGAGATGGCAGTGGAATTTTTAACCAGATTGTTTAATGGAATCTTGGAAAGTGAGAGGATGCCTGAGGAGTGGAGAGAAAGTATACTGGTGCCGATATTTAAGAATAAGGGGGATGTGCAGGACTGTAGTAACTACAGGGGGATAGAATTGATAAGCCATAGCATGAAGTTATGGGAAAGAGTAGTGGAAGCTAGGTTAGGAAGTGAGGTGATGATTAGTGAGCAGCAGTATGGTTTCATGCCAAGAAAGAGCACCACAGATGCGATGTTTGCTCTGAGGGTGTTGATGGAGAAGTATAGTTTAGGCCAGAAGGAGTTGCATTACATCATTGTGGACCTGGAGAAAGAATTATGACAGGGTGCCACAAGAGGAGTTGTGGTGTTGTATGAGGAAGTGGCAGAGAAGTATGTAAGAGTTGTACAGGATATGTATGAGGGAAGCATGACCGTGGTGAGGTCTGCAGTAGGAGAGACGGATGCATTTAGGGTGGAGGTGTGATTACATCAGGGATCGGCTCTGAGCCCTTTCTTATTTGCAATGGTGATGGACAGGTTGACAAACGAAATTAGACAGGAGTCCCCATGGACTATGATGTTTGCTGATGACATTGTGATCTGTAGCAATAGTAGAGAGCAGGTTGAGGAGACCCTGGAGAGGTGGAGATATGTCCTAGAGAGGAGAGGAATGAAGGTCAGTAGGAACAAGACAGAATACATGTGTGTAAATTAGAGGGAGGTCAGTGGAATGGTGAGGATGCAAGGAGTAGAGTTGGTGGAGGTGGTTGAGTCTAAATACTTGGGATCAACAGAACAGAGTAATGGGGATTGTGGAGGATCTGTGAAAAAGAGAGTGCAGGCAGGGTGGAATGGGTGGAGAAGAGTGTCAGGAGTGATTTGTGACAGATGGTTATCAGTAAGAGTGAAAGGGAAGGTCTACAGGACAGTAGTGAGACCAGCTATGTCATATGGGTTGGAGACGGTGGCACTGACCAGAAAGCAGGAGACAGAGCTGGAGGTGGCAGAGTTAAAGATGCTAAGATTTGCATTGGGTGTGACGAGGATGAACAGGATTAGAAATTAGTACATTAGAGGGTCAGTTCAGGTTGGATGGCTGGGAGACAAAGTCAGAGAGGTGAGATTGCATTGGTTTGGACATATGCAGAGGAGAAATTCTGAGTATATTGGGAGAAGGATGCTAAGGATAGAGCTGCCAGCCAAAAGAAGAAGAAGATAAGGCCTTATATTTTACTCAGAGTAAAGAAGACAAGACACAACCTAACACGTTTTTGGATACATCACATATAACAACACTAGATACTCTCAGTGCAGAGGAATTGGACAAACCTCTGGCACTATCAGAATTACCTGATGCTATGAACTCACTTCAGAGTGGGAATGCAGCAGGCCCTGATGGTTACCCTACCGAATTTTATAAAAAAATCTCAATTAAGTTAGCTCCCCTTTTATTAGCAACATTTACTGAAGCTAGAGACAATAAAATTCTACCTCAAACTTTTTGCCATGCATTAATTACCGTGTTTCCTAAGTAAAATAAGGACTTATTACAATGGGCATCATACAGACCAATCTTACTTATGAATAATGATGTTAAGATACTGTCCAAAGTCCTTGCCAGTAGGATTGAAAATGTGTTTCCTTTGATAATATCAAAATACCAAACTGGCAGACAATTACAGTGGGGCAAAAAAAGTATTTAGTCAGCCACCAATTATGCAAGTTCTCCTACTTAACACTAGAATTACCAGAGCCTACAAAAAAACTTGTAAATCCGTCCCATCTTAAATCGCTTCTTAAAATCGTTCACAGCTCTCCACCAGCGTCTTTTGTCATCTAAATGTGCTGATAAAAATCAGGCTGCAAAGCAGCCGGCTATTCCATCCCCCCACCGACTTAGAACGTGCACAAACTTCTCCCAGATCATGCCTTGATTGATTTTCTGGGAGTGAAGTGGAGTTTTAGAGTGGAAATAATAGATCGTTGTTTGAAACACACACATTTCATGTCTGTTCCGTTTCTACAGTAATCTGTGTAAACACATTGTTAAAACAGAAACGTTTTTTATATTCTACTAGTAGATGACAAAATGTAGGCATAAACTATATAATATAGTGTATGAAGCCTGAAGTCCAAATATCAAAAGAAATATTTTCACAGAAGGTAAAAATCTACCACAGCAATTGCGCTTTTATTCAAAAATATAACTGCAGAAACAAAAAGCCGCCTTAACATGCGACATTGACACTTGTTTGCTATGACTGGGACGGATTTACGAGTTTTTTCGTAGGCTCTGGTAATTCTAGTGTTAAAAAGATGAGAGAGGCCTGTAATTTTCATCATAGGTATACCTGTACTACGAGAGATAAAATGAGAAAAAAAATCCAGAAAATCACATTGTCTGCTTTTTAAAGAATTTATTTGCAAATTATGGTGGAAAATAAGTATTTGGTCACCAAACAAGCAACAGACCTGTAACCTCTTCTGTAAGAGGCTCCTCTGTCCTCCACTCGTTACCTGTATTAATGGCACCTGTTTGAACTCGTTATCAATATAAAAGACACCTGTCCACAACCTCAAACAGTCACACTCCAAACTCCACTATGGCCAAGACCAAAGAGCTGTCAAAGGACACCAGAAACAAAATTGTAGACCTGCACTAGGCCGGGAAGACTGAATCTGCAATAGGTAAGCAGCTTGGTGTGAAGAAATCAACTGTGGGAGCAATTATTAGAAAATGGAAGACATACAAGACCACTGATAATCTCCCTCGATCTGGGGCTCCACGCAAGATCCCACCCCTTGGGGTCAAAATGATCACAAGAACGGTGAGCAAAAATCCCAGAACCACACGGGGGACCTAGTGAATGACCTGCAGAGAGCTGGGACCAAAGTAACAAAGGCTACCATCAGTAACACACTATGCCACCAGGGACTCAAATCCTGCAGTGCCAGACGTGTCCCCCTGCTTAAGCCAGTACATGTGCAGGCCCGTCTGAAGTTTGCTAGAGAGCATTTGGATGATCCAGAAGAGGATTGGGAGAATGTCATATGGTCAGATGAAACCAAAATAGAACTTTTTGGTAAAAACTCTACTCATCGTGTTTGGAGGAGAAAGAATGCTGAGTTGCATCCAAAGAACTCTATACCTACTGTAAAGCATGGGGGTGGAAACATCATGCTTTGGGGCTGTTTTTCTTTCAGTGAAAACCTCCTTCCATCAGCAAGGGCATTGAAGATGAAACGTGGCTGGGTCTTTCAGCATGACAATGATCCCAAACACACTGCCCGGGTAACGAAGGAGTAGCTTCGTAAGAAGCATTTCAAGGTCCTGGAGTGGCCTAGCCAGTCTCCAGATCTCAACCCCATAGAAAATCTTTGGAGGGAGTTGAAAGTCCGTGTTGCCCAGCGACAGCCCCAAAACATCACTGCTGTAGAGGAGATCTGCATGGAGGAATGGGCCAAAATGCCAGCAACAGTGTGTGAAAACCTTATGAAGACTTACAGAAATTGTTTGACCTCTGTCATTGCCAACAAAGGGTATATAACAAAGTATTGAGATGAACTTTTGTTATTGACCAAATACTTATTTTCCACCATAATTTGCAAATAAATTCTTCAAAAATCAGACAATGTGATTTTCTGGATTTTTTTTTCTCATTTTGTCTGTCATAGTTGAGGTATACCTATGATGAAAATTACAGGCCTCTGTCATCTTTTTAAGTGGGAGAACTTGCACAATTGGTGGCTGACTAAATACTTTTTTGCCCCACTGTAGCTTTGAATCTTCGTCACCTGTTTAATGTAATCTATTCACCCACAAATTATGAACAATGCTACACACCCTCTCTCTGACACACCAGCTGGACTTTCAGTTAAGAAATTATTCAGCAGACTTGTGTCTAGAGGGGCTTCTTTATACCAAAAATAATGTGCCTATATAGTACTTCAATGGGACCGTGACAGCCAAGTCAGATGTTTTTAATATTTTCTTCCTTTTATACATTCCGGTGCGTGTTCAGACAATACTGTGAGTGTGTATATATATATTTATCTATAATAAAGTTCTATCTATTTTCTGAATCCACGGTGTCTGACTATTAGAGTGCTAGTTCTTTCTTTCTCTTGGTCTTACTATGCCCTGTCATTTCAAATAAGCAGGCTGTATTTTAAAGCACATTTACAAAAAATAGTAGAACTGTTTGCACATATTTGTCCATATTTGTAAAGGTGGAGCACTAGCAATCTAAGTGACTCACTGAGTGTCACATCACGAGTCAAAGGTGTAACTGCAATGCAATCCTTATGAGACACGGTCCAAAACCTCAGGTACTAGGAAAAACACCGCCTCCTATTATTATGAGCTCTGACAAATGCTCTTGTCACTTTAAAAAAATAGGAATCACAAGCCTAAATGTAGTAGTTTTAGTCAAACTGATACCAAGCTAGTATTCTGGCAAAAGAATAATTACCATTGTAGTAATTAACATAATTAACAGTGCACCGTGAAGCACAAGGCCCATTGAAGTGCTTTCAGACTAATTACCATGATTAGCATAATGCAGCTTACAGCCATTTCAAACCAATGATACACATATGCCAGCGGTTATTAAACTTGTCTGCCTTGGAAAGCTTCCTCAGTAATTTGTGGAGTTAGGCATCAGTGCTGGTCACCTGAGGGCATTGAAAGTTGGAGTGATTTTGATGTGGAGCTTACATGTTCTCCCTGTAGTGTGTGTGTGTATTCTCGTGTAGAAAAAATCCATAGAGTTAGACTGAGCGGTGACTCAAGTGTGTCCACTAATGGACTCTTTTTTTTTGTTTGTTTTTTTTTTTTACATATTTTGTGCCTTGTGCAGTGCATTCACTCCACAAATGCTGTGTACACTCCATGAAAATGTGATGTTTTGGTATATTTCACAACCAATGGGTTTACTCATACAACCAGAGGAAAAACTCACTGTTAAGCCATTCTGTGAATTTTTTCTATAAAGTGTATTATTTAATTCAGAAAAGTGAATAAAAGTAAGTCCTTAATAGAAATAAAACAGTTCAGCGGGGCCTTAGTAGGGTCCTTGGCATCAGAAAACCTAAACCAAATAAGCCAGTCCGCTAGTTTATACAGTCAGGCCCCTTGCTCCATGCAATAATGCCCACTACAGAGTGATGTTCCTTCTTCTTGTCTTCCTGGAGTTGCAATATCCCAAGAACTTCTGGTCTCCATTTTTAGAAGTTTAGAGTTTTCGGGTCATATGACCTGAAGGAGTTGAGCTGCTCTTCTCCAACTTTGCTCTCACTGGGCATTTTGCTCATTCTGGATTCCCAACGACCTTCCAGGGTGTGTCTCTTCAGTCAGTCTTTCTCTGGGAATAGAAAAGACAAGAACATCCCCTAAGACATGAGGAGTTTTTCATCTGTCACCTTGGACATCATGAGGAGGACGAAGAAGAACAAACTGTGACAAGGACAAATTTAACAGCAGCTAATTTTAAAGTCAAAAGAGCCATTCAAAGAGTAGAAAAGTTTGTCTCTTCCTAAAGACTTGGCAATAAGATCTGACGGTACCAGGTTGAGGATGGCAAACTCCAAGTAGTGCCCCTTGGATACAGTTTCAAAATTTCTAAATCTCACCTCAGCTGAATGTCACCAACATGAGTTTACCACAGACTGTGGGATCAGGAGGTCCACCAAGGCTACGTTTATCCCATTATTAGTGAATAATCTGCAATTCAAAAATTGAAATTGAATTCAAAGGGAACTTGACTTTTGCTTCACAAAATGAATACCAAAATTAAAGCACGTATAAATGTTATTTATCTTAGCATTCTAAATTTTCAGAGAGCAGGAGTATCATGAAGTGAATGTACTCTGTGCAGCGATCGCTGCCTGCGCCTCCTCTTAGTGCAGAGGAAGTCAGTTTAAGAAGCGCATAGAGATTAACAACTGGGTCGGGGAACACTTAACAAAGCATTTAAAGTGTTACATTAACTTATGATGGGGTTTGAGAAAATCTGGTGAATTAAACATTAGTTTTTTTTCTTCTTCACTGTGTCCGTATTTTTTTTTTTCTTCACTGTGGCCCTAATACAGTTCTGTAGGGCTATACCACAAATAGCATTATAGATGCAAGTTGCAGTTTTATTATTTATGTATATAGCTTAGCTTGAAGCAAGGTCCATATTAATGCATTTTGCCTTAATGATGGTTCAGTTGGTAAAGATGTCATCACCAAGTTGCACTTGTTTTTTTTTTATTGTATTTTTATTTGGTGAATACTGTGTAATGCACCTGGGCTTTTCAAGTCTTGAAGTAATAGTATTATTACTGGAAGTTGCACTATTATTTATTAGTTTAAATATTATGCAGCTTAATGATGGTAAAGTTGTTTAAAAAGTCACTTTAACGTGTCAGTGGACAGAGATTGTTAACATTAACAGAAAGTGCAGTTGGTTTACAAAAAATATTTATTATGTATTCCTTTTCTAAGACATGTTCAGTGCAATACAACTTTTGACAAGCACCTCTGGATATTTTACTGTCTAAATTCCTCTTTGGATGGTTGAAAATATGTTGTCAAAATTTTAGTTTAAGCTTTTTGCAAAATTTGTTAAATAAAAAGGTTCTATATTTTGACTGCAACTGTCATGCAGTGTGATTCCTTCTCTTCATTAGTGCCACCCCCTTGAAAACTATCACTTTATGGGGCCATGCAAACCTTTATTAATACTTGTGTGCACATTAAAATGTACAATGCTCATGACAGTGGAATAGGTTATTCTTAGCCAGTCTACTGCAGTAATTGCAGTGGAAAATGTGGTTAACATCCACTCATGCTTGGGAAAAAAATACAGTCAAATAAAGTGAAACCAGTATAATTTTGAAAATTACCGTGATATTTTGGTCATACCACCCAGCACTACCCTGAGAGAAAATGTCAGAAAACACAGCGCATCACAGCTTTGATCATATGAGTCTGCATAGCTGCAGACTGATGAGAGTGCTAATGTTGACCCCTGTTCAGCACCAAAAGTGGCTACAATATGCACGTATCACAACTGGACCATGGAGCAATGGAAGGTGTTTTCTTTTAGTTCAAGTGGACAGTCAGGTGCATGTGTGTCGTTTACATGGGGAAATGATGGCAACTAGCTGGATGCATTATGGGAAGAAGGCAAGTCACAAGAGAGAGAGTGATGGTCTGGGCAATGTTCTGCTGGAAGCTTTTTGTCCTGACATTCATGTAGATGTTACTTTGACACGTACCACATGCCTTAAGTTTGTTGCAGACCATGTACACTCCTTCATGGCAACAGTATTCTCTGATGGCACTGGCTTCTTTCAGCAGGATGATGCACCCTACCACACTGCAAAAAGTTTTTAGGAATGGTTTGAGAAACATGACAAAGAGTTCAAGGTGTTAACTTGGCCTCCAAATTTCCCAGATCTCAAACTGACCAAGCATCTGTGGGATGTGCTGAAAAAATAAGTTAAATCCATTGAAGCCCCACCTCACAATTTACAGGACTTAGAGGATTTGCTGCTACCACAGATCATCTTTAGAGGTCTTGAGAAGTCCATGTCTCAATGGCTCAGAGGTGTTTTGGCAGCACTAGTGAGACCTTCAAAGTAATACGCAGGTGGTTTTAATGTTGTGGCTGATCAGTAAATGTCAGAATGGGTGGAGATATCCTGAGAAGTCGTTCAGGTGATGTGTGTTCTTATGTGTGTGTATGTGTGAGTGTGAGTGAGTGAGATAATTATAAACTTAAAGCCTTGGCTTTGATACGTGACTACTGAGGGAGGATTTCAGCTTAGAATGACTCACAGATTTGGAAAAAGTGCAGCAGATAGATAGATAGATAGATAGATAGATAGATAGATAGATAGATAGA
>JANRMT010062796.1:81024635-81056039 GCA_026402145.1 Polypterus bichir lapradei
AGATAGATAGATAGATAGATAGATAGATAGATAGATAGATAGATAGATAGATAGATAGATAGATAGATAGATAGATAGTGTGAACTATGGCCGGCAACTTATCCCGGCCAATACCCCCAAGCCGCCAGATGGAGCCCTCCCTGCAATGTGGAGATGCCCCGAATTCCAGCAGGCCATCATGATATTTGGAGTTTTAATGCACAGCCCTGCTGGATAATGTCGGGGCCGTCAGGGGACACTGCAGGGAGGCACAGAGACTTATATTTTCCATACAGCCCGGAAGTAAGTCACATTCACGAGGACAGAAGAAATAAAGTACTTCCGGGCTGAAGAAAAAGAGGAGTTTTCACCTGACCCTGAAGTGATGGGAAATCACATGGACTGGGGGATCAGAAGCACTTCCGGGTCAAGGACTATAAAGGACTATGGGAAACTCCTGCGAGTTGAGCTGAGTTGGGAGGAAGGATGACAACGCATCTGGGAGTTGGAGGATTGTGATTAGTGTATTGTTTATTGAGTATAGTGGAGGTGGACATGCTTGTGCACATTTGTTTATTATAATAAAGTCAACATTTGGACTTTTATCTGGTGTCTGGCGTCTGGTCTGAGGGTTCAAGAGGACGACAGCGTCCCCAATCTGTCACAATAGATAGATAGATAGATAGATAGATAGATATGAGAGCTTTATTTGTCTCCAGAGGGGAAATGTGGCTGGTGGTGACTCTGATCGCAAGTAAGAAGTATGAGGTGTAGCTGGCAATGTGAATGTGCAGGCAGTAGGTGCAGCAGAGAAATGATTATTAGAGCTTCACCGAAGGGGCAGTGGACGGTTGAAGCAGGTGCTTGAGCATTGGGGTGCTCTCAGTAAACATCATGTTGTTTCATAATGTACTAGTGATGATAAAATGGCAGCAGAATAATGCAATAAAAAATCACACAAAATGAAGATCTAGCAGCATATTATATTGTCAGTACATCCACCAACAATATTAAAAGATATCTCAATATCAACATCAAATAGGCAACACTGAAAGCAGATATGCATTTGAGTATTTATGTTTCTAATTTTCTTCCATGGACAAAGTGCAATTTTGTACAAAAATAATCCACATGATTCATGATAATGATGATGACTATTCCAAAAATGTCAAGACATACAAGTCTTAAATAACAGGAAGCCCTCCAATGGGGTTAGGGTAACTTATAAAAGCCCTAACCCTTAAGACCCAACGAGGAACTGAAATGCTCGTGCTGCACATGAGCACACCTGAGCAAAGGTATGGTGGGAAAACTACAAAGTCAAAGGACCTGACCAAGAAACCTAGAAATAGGCTTCAAAAATATTTTTTTTTCTAGATTAGAAATTGCATTGAGAATATCATGGAAAATCAGAAAATTTTCATTATGACAAATAAGCTGAGATGGTAAAAACATTTTACCAGTACTGTAACTGCGTTTGTCTGGTTTCCAAAAATCACACAGCTTTTGCTTTCTCATGGGGTTCATGTAACGAGTGTGACTTGTTGACTTATATGCATGTAAATTCCACAGTTCAAGTGTTTTCATTTAAAAAGTTTTAGTAAAAATTCAAAGCAAAACAGTTTATAGAAAAATAAAGAGAAAAATTGATAGTACAGAAGAAAAGTTCTTATATAAGAGGGTTCTGTTCAAGACTTATAAATCTTGTTATGTTTCTTAGGATTTCTTCTATAAGCACTTTATATAACATACAGTTCTACGTTCATGCATCAAGCATGTCAATGTGAAACAAGAACGGTCAGAAAACTGGATGCAGTCTTTTGGCTTGCTCTCTCTCTCAGGGGTGGGGATCAATCTGTTCTTAACTCAATTTTTCTTTTTGTAAAAACTTGATTGCTTTGTATGGATTGCAATAAAATTACTAAAAAAAAAAAAAGCAAAAGAAAACTGGATGCCATCTCTACCCCAGGCAAATCCAACTGCTATCATATATTTTGTTCTTTAAGGATATCAACCAAATAATTTGTAGCCTTAAGCGGACGAGTTTTTAGAGCATTCTAGACAAGAATAGGCCATTCAGCCCAACAAAGCTTACCAGTCCTATCCTATCCAATTCTTCCAAAATATCATGTTTAGTTTTTTTAGCTAAAATCCCACTGTCTACCACGCTGCATGGTAGCTTATTCCACATATCCATATTTTTCTATCCAAATCATTTATAGATATTAAAAACAGCAGCAGCCCTAGTACTGACCCCTGCTTCACACTACTCTTAACATCAGCCAATTCTAATGAGATTCCTAGCACCATCACCTTCTGTCTCATGTGTCTGAGCAAGTTCTGTACCCACCTACATGCAACACCCTGAACTCCCACTTCTTTAAGTTTGATGCCAAATGCTTCTCAGTCCTTCACTTTTAATTACTTGCTAATAAGGATCCATTAATAACAGTGGATGGAATTGTTTAAGACTAAGATAAACAAGGGTGGGGAATCGTAACAAGCAAGACCATTAAAATGAAACATAAAAATGTTGCTTCAGAAATAACTGTTTTAACAAATTTTACTTCTCATTAATAAATTTCATTTGAAACAAAAACTTGAAGCTGCTATGGCCCTGCAGGACTAATTTTGCAGACCCCAACCTTAGCTGCACAGCTCAATTCATGGTGGGCTGTGGTGAGTGATGTTGTATTTTTTTTTTTTTTACCATTCCAGACCAGTTTTTAATTTGAGCTCCCATGTTAGGTTAGCATTACTCTTATTTACCTCATTAGACCTTTATTGTGTCATTACAGAATGACATAATTATATTTACCTTTATAGGACTGTTAAAAATACATTTTCCAGATCATGAGATGTTGCTCTCTTATTGATTCTGAAATGCCATGTCATTTAAGCAGTTACCAGCTAATGACTTCACTTGCAGTAAATGTTATTCCAATAGCACCTTCTCCTTAGCATTTACGGCCTCTCATTTTCAGGTGTCATTATTTGGATACAATTTAGAGTAGGACCTCTAATAAAACAAAATAAAAAGAAGAAAGTGAAAAATAAACTCCTGTTTATTGAAATCTATGGAAATAAATTCAAATTTCATATTGGATTGTGTTTCAGACTGCAAAATAAGAATATGAAAAGGCCAGGTCATAAGAGGCAGCATTTTATTTTTCCAAATAGTGTCTGTTAACAAAGGTGCAAATGACTCGAGCAGCACCTATTATCATTACCAAGCAACTAATTAAACTTTTTGAAAGAAATAAAAAACCTAAATCTTACAAAGAGGGCTCTGTATATATTAGTCATAATTCAATTCAATTCAATTTATTTATACTTTCTTTGCATGGACAAAGAGTTTAGGATACAAATTTTTTTGATCCTAGGTGCAGGTAAAGTCCTCTTTCCTGAGTGCAGACAAATTTTCAAATTACTGATTACATAATGATCACAAATAAAGACACAGATTTGTTAAAACAGACAGGAAACAAAGTAGTTTGAAACTGACTAACATAAATGGAGTCCAGCAATATTTGTCCATTAATTAACTAGCCAGTCGAAATCAAAAAAGAAGAAAGCAAAAACTTACCTTGGAGAAAATAAATGTGTGTTTTGTCCAGTGTCAGTTACAGCAGACAAAGTTGAACACAGTCACAGTCCTGGAGACCTCAGCCAACATGCCACCCACCCACTCCTGGTTATTCTACTGTAGAGTCTGTGCTGGGCCATCCAACCTGACGACAGAACCTTTAAATCCATTGATTCCTAGATTCCCAGTATCTCAAATGTCCTTTCCATGAGCAGGAAGCAGACAAGTGGCTCTAAATAATAATTGTATTGCATATAATTTAAAATAAATCATTAACAAACAGAGATTCAATTTGCACAGCTAATAAGCAGCTCTAATCACATTCTGCTAAATGCCATATTCACCATCAGTCACAGTGAAGAATCCTGGCAGGACTCTGGACTCCTCATTTTCAGCCATCACATATATTTCTGCAATGACCCAATCACATTTCTTCACAATGTTTTGACCCTTCCTCTCTAATTATGCCACACAGCTCCTTGTTCAGACATTGGTTCTCTCTTGGCTGGACAATTGCAACTTCCTCATGGTGGGTCTTCTTCAACTGCTATCTGATCTCTTCAGTTCCTACAGAATGCAGCTGCTCAATAGGTGTTCTCTGTTGACTGTTTCACTCCTACTACTCCTCTGCTTTGGTCTCTCCGCTGCCTTCCTGTTGCTGCAAGGATTCATTTCAAAACATCTGGCTTGACTTACAGTTCTCTAAATGTTTCTGCTCATCAGTATCTCCAGTTTTTGGTGTTCCCATATGTCCCTTCAAAAAGTCTCTGTTCTTGTTCCAAAGCTATTGACTATTTCCATCCATCCATTTTCCAACCCGCTGAATCCGAACACAGGGTCGCGGGGGTCTGCTGGAGCCAATCCCAGCCAACACTGGGCACAAGGCAGGAACCAATCCCAGGCAGGGTGCCAATCCACCGCAGGACACACACAAACACACACTAGGGCCAATTTAGAATCGCCAATCCACCTAACCTGCATGTCTTTGGACTGTGGGAGGAAACCTGAGTGCCCGGAGGAAACCCACACAGACACGGGGAGAACATGCAAACTCCACGCAGGGACGACCCGGGAAGCGAACCCGGGTCTCCTAACTGTGAGGCAGCAGCGCTACCACTGCGCCACCATGCCACCCTATTGATGATTTCCCTTTATCTATTGGAACTGGAAACAATTTACTCGTATTTAGGCATTTAAAAAAAAAACAAAAAAAAAACAAAACAACTTTTCATTAAATATTTTGGAACTGCTTAGTGTCTCTTCTACAGGACATTAATTTTCTTTTGATAAAGCTTAAAAATTATTATAATTATTAATAATAATAATAGTCATCATTATCATCATCATCATCATTATTATCGTCATAAGGTAGTAAATCTTTATCCTTGATTTAAAACCTTGAACCGTAGGGGCACCTCTTACATAAGTGGGCAGATCATTCCACAGCTTTGGGGCCCTGTAACTAAAGTCTTGATCTCCATCAGTTATTTTATTAATACTTGGAATCATTAGTAGGCTGCCATCCTGAGATCTTAATGTATGCTCTGTTTTGTAAGTAATGATGAGTTCAGATATGTAGGCAGGGCCATAGGCATTTAAGGCTTCACTTGTGAAAAGGAGGGTTTTGAAATCTGCCCTAAACTTAACCGGGCGCTGGTGTAAGGATAAGAGAACTGGAGTTATGTGTTTGTACTTTCTAATTCTTGTAATGATTCTTACAGCAGCATTTTGAATTAACTGAAAGGTGTATAAAGAACAATTTGAACAGCCCGTGAATAAAGCATTGCAGTAATCAATAGTACAAGAGGTAAATGCATTAATTAGTTTCTCAATACCCTAAATAGTTCAACACAGTTTTAATTCTCAAATATTTTTAAAAACATGTTTAGATAGTCTAGTAATGTGTGTGACATGCTAGTGTCACAGATTACAGTTAAGTTGTGGCTGATTCAGTAAAAATAATGCTGATTTCAACTGAGTCAGCATCACTCTAGTCTTACGGAGCCAGACTTATAATACATACATCTGGAGACAACCATGAGTGAATTTGGAACAATTAGACGGCTCACTCACCAATCCAATGTCTCATAAAGGAGGCACTCAAAGTAAGGGTGCTGATTTTAAACTGTAAAGAGCAATGCTTCTGTTGTTAATCTGTTAAATAGAGACCAAGCTTCTTATTATGATAAACTATCTACAGCCGAATGGTCTTCTAAAAATAACCCCATTAAGCATAAATTTGTGTTGTGTGAGCAGAGAGCACTTTGCAAGTTTTGAAAATAAATAAAATGTGTTGCAAAGGGAAAACCTTTCTGCAAAATCAAATTATACATTGACATTTGAAGACATTGATGATCTAATGATTGAAGTGAACGATACGTTATTACAGGTGCTGTGTGTGCTCTCATTTGTTCAGTGTTACAATGTGTCACACATGTGTGCTTAGGAGGCAGTCAACAAGCCCAGAGGTGAGTGAAATATTGCGAGACAAGGGGTTGATTTGCAGTACTAACAACAACAACAACATTTATTTATATAGCACATTTTCATACAAAAAAATGTAGCTCAAAGTGCTTTACAAAATGAAGAATAAAAATATAAAAGACACAGTAAAAAATAAAATAAGTCAACATTAAATAACATAGAATAAATAAGGTCCGATGGCCAGGGTGGACAGAAAAAACAAAAAAAACTCCAGACTGCTGGAGAAAAAAAATAAAATCTGCAGGGATTCCAGACCAAGAGACCGCCCAGTCCCCTCTGGGCAATCTACCTAACATAAATGAAACAGTCCTCTTTGTATTTAGGGTTCTCACGGAAGGATTTGATGATGACGGAAGGATTTGATGATGACGCCTCTCTCTCTTTCTTGTCAGACACAAAGAAGAACAATAATATACCTACTATACTTCCGGGTTTCCAAGATGGCCGCCAAATGTCACTTCAGGCAGCCTCTGATGACGTAACTTCCAGCTCCATCCAATGACAATACTTCCGGTCACCAGAAGATGACATCACTTCCTCCATCACATCGCTTCCAGTTCTTTTTGATAACGTCGTATCCGTCTGCCAGTTTCGACGTCATCTTCCTCCACATCATTTCTGCCCACCATTTTGTCACTGCATTAAAATGCCATCTTTGTAAGACACGTTGCAAACTTCTGTAAAAATAGTACTTGATCATTCACTTTTGCCTCATAGTTTTTTCTTTTGTCCATCGGGCATTATACGGGGACGTTCGCCAACTCTTTTTCCTTTGTGGAAGTGTTTTGTTTATTATAAATGATAGTGTTGGAAGTTGACATAAGATTGAAAGAATAGGCAGAGAAACTGATGAAAATATGCATTGCAAAATATGAAGTTAAAGTAAACAATGTGTCCCACCCCATCAGACGCAAGTGAAAAGGGCTATCGTGTTGATAATAAAGAGTCACTGGAGATACAGATTTTGGTACTCAAAATACCTGAATCATGTGCCTAACAAGACTGACACCACTCCTTCAAAACCAGAGGATACACCTTCTGACTGCATGTCTCAATGACTAACTCAAGTAAGTCAGCATCAATGTCTAATTAGAACTGCAAACATGCCATGCCAGAATATAGCTGCGGTGTTTTAACACATAGTACTGTATATATGTAGACCACAATGCTAATCTAACCTCTATCTGCTGCTGTTATGCCATGCAGTGATGCAATACTCAAAATGACAGAAACACATTGGAGCAGACAGAAGCACTTCTCATATCATATGGGGCCTGCTGTGGTCTGTGTATCTTCTGCTGCAGCACATATTACAATATATAGGTGATTTAGAACATACATGCATTCAACTTTTGTGACTTCAAGCATTTGCATGATTTTATTTGTATCCTCATTTTTACTTTTGCATTGGCAACCACACACATTCACAGGCTTTATGGCTCTTCACAGTAGAGAAAAAAAGGAGAGGCACGATTTGTGCAGGTTTAGAAAGCAGCTAGATGTGGCTTAGTGAGAACATTAAGGTGTTTGATAAAATCTGTGCTGGAATGTTGGTAGCCACGACCAGCCAGGACCACCTGGCTAGAGACATCGAGGGCACCATGGTCTCAAGGCTAAATGTCAAATCGCCCCTGCTATGCTTCCATACTCTGAGAACTTTAAGGGTCTCAAGTGGTGCACAAAGCAGATGTTCCAGATGGATTATTTCAAACTGGTGCATCCTTTAAGATCTCCAGCACCCTCTGCCAGCAATGAAGGACTCTGTGTCCTCTGACAGTAGTGACAAATATTTTTTATTTAGATGTTAGGAAGAAAGAAATTGCAGAATTTTAAGGAACGAATAGAGATAAAAAATGTTTTACATGTTACCAATTATATTTTGTATACTGAATTTTATGAGTTATTTTATGGTTACTGTGTTATGAAAAGTGAATAATATCGGAAATAGTGTTTTGTTATGGAGAATCCAATGCAGAAAAGTGTATTCTGGCCAATCTCCAAGGAAAGATTACAGTTTTTGGAGGTTGTGGAATTCTAACCCCTATTTCCCATAGGTTCCATGTAATAAAATTTGCATCTTTGACTTGTGCAACGTTTTATAGCAATGTTACCCCCGTGAAATTTGAGGATTGACTGTGTAAATTATTCATTAAGCTTCAGTTACCTTGTGCTACTGAGCATCTGAACTGATAACAGCATTCTTACCTTTCTATTTTCTCTCAGTGTCAAGAATTTTGTGCAGTTTCTTTTTCTTTTTCTTTCTTTCCATAGTTATTTGTTAATTTATTCTCACGTGAACTTTCTCACATGATTTTTCTTGTTTCGTGTTACGTCTCGCGCTGTTATTTTTCTTGTGTATTATTTTTCTCACAAGTATTTATCTCATCTAAGCCTAATTCGTGAGTTACATACTTGTGAGAAAAATAACGCACAAGAAAAATAACGGTGAGAAAAATGTTGCATGAGAAAAATAGCGGTCACCATACAGCCCTCCCCCTCATCCCAATCAATGGTTTCCCATTGAAAGAAATGAAAGAAAACGCACCCTGCCACTGCTTACAGTGCCGACCACTTGGCATCTCTTGGCTTGCTGTTGGCCCATGTTTACCATTTAGACGTTTGTCATCATCTCGATAAATAAAGTACATTATATTCATTGCATGCAAAGTTGTGCTTATGTGAATATTTCTAGGGAAGGGGGTCCATAGCTTTCATCAGATTCTTAAAGGAATATGTGACTCCAAAAAGGTTAAGAATCACTGGATTAGATAAACTTTATTAATCCCATGGGGAAATTCAAATGCATATAGCAGAAAAAAATATAAAAAACAAGAATACAGACTCGTGGGACAAATAATGCGGCCAATCAATCAATCACTTAAGTAATAAATAAGTAAATAAAAATGAACTAATATGTAATTAATTAATTAATTAGCTAACTTCATAAGGTGGAGAGCAGTGGGCAGAAAAGACCCCCAGAGGCGTTTCTTAGCACATTTCCTCATTCAAGAATCATGTGCGGCCACTCGAGACGAGCATCACTCCCCCCAGTAGGTAACATTTCTGTTTTATGTGTATTTAGAGACAAGGAGTTCTCATCCACCCACTCTTTTAATTCACGGACTAATTTGCATTCTTCTAGATTGACACCCATAAGGGCTCAAAGAGGTAAATAATGGCATATTTAATTAAGACAGGAGTTAAGTTTATGTCAATAATTGACTAGATAAAAAAAATCACAAATTGTGGCCCTCTATGAATTAAGTTGAGTAGCTAGCCTTCAGAATACACTCTCCTTTTGATTGCATTTAATGGCCAGATACCCACCAGAGAAAGACAATTTTGAGAAAGATATGAGGTGTTGGGACCACCCAAAGAACAGGAAGCTGCCTTTACAAAAGGCAGCTGTGAGAGAAAGATGGTGCTCTGGCATGGGTGTCAACTCTTCCACAAAGAAGCCATCCCACTCCTCGGTGAAGGGGAATTCTTGGTAAAAGGAGTATAAAAGGTCTGAAAGACTCTCGGTGAGTCCAGTGGGACAGAAATCCTGGGTGTTGAACTCTTAAAGGCACATCATTTCTGCATTGAATTTCAGAGAATGCTTTAAAGAACTAAAATCAATTTGGGGAAAAATATTGTTTTATAATGAGCTTTCCAAGGTGTTCTTGGTCGTCTGAGAGGCCCACAGGGTAACACTATATTACCTTATTTTTTTATGTGATGGCACTTTATGATACACACACACACATACAGATCTATTATTTGTATTGCCTAATGGACAAACCTCCAAAGCAGGCTGAGATAGGAAATGGATTGTGATGTTATATACAAACTGAAGAGCACTCAGCCAAAAATGCAAGAAATGGCTCTCCAGTCATTACACAGAGAGAAAGAGTGAGCAACTTCTGTAAAGTGGAATACATTACTCGTCCACATTCTTGCTTCCAAAGAGAATTGGCTCTGCCTTATGTCTATTTGATTTATTTTTATTTCTCTTTATGAATGTCCACACGTGTTGAACAAAAAACATCAATAACAAAGGGATCAGGCACTGGCAAAAGCTAAAGCGTATTTGAGACCAAATTTTCCAGCTCGGGTGGTGGAGAAAATGGCACTGTTACTGCGCTGCTCCAGGATACCTTTGTCAGAACACAGCCCAGTCACTGCTAGTGTGGAGTTTGCACCTTCTACCCGTGTCTGTGTGGGTTTTTTAGGGGTTTTCTGTTTTTCTTTTTATCATTTTTTTTTCCTTTGTACCTCATGATGCTTTGCGAGATCAACATAACATCACTGAAGACAAAATGCTGATCCTAGTAGTAGGATAAATATTAGTGGAAAACCTGTGAATACATGTAAACAGCAAACCTCAAAATGGAAGGAACCCAGCAGTGGGTCATTGCAAGTGTTTGGAGCTATTTTGAGTGTTATTTATTCTTTGCTGTTTTTTTTTTTTATTGTTCTATTTTCGTATTTCTGATTACTAGATAAGGATGGTGCAGTGATAGCGCTGCTGCCTTGCAGACAAGGGTTCATGTCCATTGTCATCCTTGTGTGGAGTTTGCATGCTCTTACTGTGTCTGACTTGGTTTCTTCTGGGTGCTCCAGTTTCCTCCCACAGTCCAAAGACATGCAGGTTAGGTGAATTAGTGTTTTCCTAAATTGATCCCATTTCGTGATTGGTGTGTGTGCCCTGCGATGGACTGGTGCCCTGTCCAGGGATTTTTCCTGTCTTGTGCCCTATTCTAGTTGTAATAGGCTCAAGCAGACCCCAGAGACCCTGTTCAGGACTAAGCGGGTTATAAAATGACTGACTACTAGGTAACAGACCTGACTTGTTTGTCCTAGAATTGCCTTTTTAGGTAACATCTTTTTTCCTTGTGCTAGTTTGGTGTTTCTTTTAGTTATGTTTACTTACATAAATGAATTCTTCATTTATAAAGATTCTTCATTGCACTTTTTTCTACACAAGCCAGAGGTTTATGGTTATCCCCTCCCATTTATTGCATCTTTGTACTTTCAAAACCAGCTTCTCACTTTTTCTGGCTGAGCTGTTATGTTATGGTTTGTGTTATCAATTTTTTATTCAATATTGTTCCATATTTGGCATAATCCTATACTTGGTGTAGGGGTTTTCTGATCCAAAGAATTCATTTATTGTATTTATTTTTCAAATCTCCAAATTGTTATACAATTTGTGGTCCATTTTTTCCACCCTTTTAAGTTTCTACAGATGCCACCATTTTTTCTAACCTGTCCCTAGGTCTGTGTCCCATGTTGTCATGTTCAAGGCCTCTGACATCATCGCGACCCATTGGTGCACTTCCTTATCTGAGCTGCGGATTCAAAACCTTACCAAACCTGTTGCTAAATTTATTCATGCGACAGTTTTTTGTTTTTCATACTTATCTTTTCCTTCATTTTTTACTTCATTTTTACTTTACGCTCTGGCTTAGTTACAGCTCTCTTTTTCTACCAGCTTTGACCTTTATTCTATTTGATTGCACATTACCTGGCTTCTCACAAAAACTCTCTCAACAGTGCTCTGACAGCACATCTGTTATGTTTTTCATGGATTTTAATCTATTCTGACAGTCATCTTGTGTGTTTGGGAGCAGCACAGTTTTACTCCCATTGCCGTTGGTAGTGGGCATGTCTCCCAAGGTCATAATTTGAAGGGAATTGCTGCGAGTGGTTTTAAGGGTCACCCATTTCCCTTAGTCTTTTTCTGAGCTACAGATAACAAACTTTTATTAAACCTTCCCTGAGAATTCCTAGTTTTTGAACTGATCTTTTAAGTTCTGACTTTTGCTTTGTTCTTTTAACCTTGATCTTGATCTAGTTCTTTGGCTTTGTTGTTCTGGTTATTTTCTGATCTTTCCTTGTCAGTTTGTTGGCATTACAACATAAGCAGGCCAAAGTCAGCAGGTAGTAGTTAGGGACTGGCTGCCTTGGAGTGAGGCTGTATCTGAGCAAGTCAGTGAAGGAGCTTCACACCCTTTTGCTATATCTATAGTCTTCATTATATAACAGCCGGGAACTCATGAAGGCGTACAGCTCTTTCCAACAAATGTACTATATGGACCTTTGATAATAACTCCTGACTCTTAGCTCCATATCTGTCTCTTAGTGAATACTAACAATTCCAGTATCACAAGAACATTAATTCCAGGTGATAAATTAAGGAATTAATTAATTTCCTAATGTATTAATTAACTACTGTAAATAACATCCTTATGGATTAATTAGTCCATTCACTTACACATCCAAATCACAGAGACCATGTGTTGTGTAACAGGCTATTTTTAAATAAGGAAGACATTGACCTCTTGTCCAAAAACCTTGAGACTAACTTGCATGTTTGACACCTGCCCATCCACCATTAACTTCCCTCCTGGTTCAAATGCACACATACAGGTGGTCACAGGACACTTCCAGTGATCTGTGCTATTTGCCTTCCTTCTATATTTGACCTCCTCTAGGTAATACCATCCTATGGCAGTGCGCTTTCCCATGAGCTGTATGATGGGATGGTGATGCATCAGGCTCTCAGCCGCCATCTTCTGTTCCACAAGTGTTTTGTTATTTTACTTCTGGGGAAGCCCATCTGAGTGCACTGCCCAGGTTTGTTAGTCAGTAGTCATTGGCAAAAAGCTCCCATCCTGCCTGTCGCCATAAAGAACAACTCCGCTGCCAACCAAGTACCCCATGACACTCTTTAATCCCAGATAATTTCGGAAATAACAAATCCTTTCTTCACTCCTGATATAATCTGAAAAAGAAACATTTCCTGATTGGGCAGATGGCACCAATTTGGAGACCTATGGGGTCTTATATCCAATGTTTACTGAGGCCGAAGCCACAAATTCTAATTGAGTTCACCCTAAGAGCTGGCATCTTAGCAGCCATAAACATTAGCAGGCACAGAGCTGCCCTTTAGATAGGTGCCCATCACTGGGGTTATTTTTATGCCCACACTTCAGATTGTTTTTTAAATGATTTTTGTTTGGCACTCATTTGTAGCTGTGAGACTGATCCCAGAGCCATCTGCCCGGTCCAGCCTAGCTCTCCTGGTTCTCATGATTGTCAGTGCACTTACAGGAGCCAGATGGTCCACCAATAAAAGACTGAGCATAGTGGACATCTACTGCCAAGCCGTCGGCTCCTCCGGGTTTTATACTTCTAATCTACATTTAGCAGGCATCTGTATTTTTTGAATATGTGCCACCCCAATTACCATGAAACTGTGCCAGCTGCAATCTGCGGAAAGGAATGTTAAATAGAAATTAAAGCAGAAAATGTAAGTTCAGACTTTAACATCGTAGACATTTTGGAATTTGTGTAGTGTCTTGCAAGCCGATTGTACAGTATATGTTACGATGCTTCATACATCTTCACTGTCATGTACACAAAGTACAGTATAATTCTTACTTGGTATTGCAAACCCTCTGGCCAAACATCCCCACTCCCCAGTGCCATGATTAGGGAGTAGAACTACCTTACCTCGAAACGTCTGTTTTCCTTACCTCAGTTTCTGATTTAATTAAAGAAAAAATAAATAAATAACCACAAACAAAATAAAGAAAAGAAACAGAGACACATACAGATACAAGGAACCAGTCCAGCAGTAAAACAGCACTTGATGGGATGACAAATAATCACATGGAAAAAAGCCACACTCAGTCATGAACACTGGGCATTGTAGACTTTCCATTTTCCATTTGATAAATCCATCAATTAACTGGAGAAATGAGAATGAGAACACAAAACTGATTGCCATTATGGACAATGCTACACATTCTTTCTCTGACACACTAGCATTGCGGACCCAACAAAGTATTCAGCAGAAGTGTGTGAGGAAACAGAACTGGGGCTCTGGTTATACCTACAGCGATGCACCTCTATAATGCCTCACTGGGACTGCTCTCTTGTCTTTCACCATGTCACAAGATGTTCCTTCTTTTTCTCTAATTTTTATGTGTGTTGTTGTCTTGTTGCTCTTTGTTATAATATTTTATAAGCTTCTGTAAAAAGCTAAATTTCCCTTTGGGGAAAATAAAGTTAGGGGATTGCAGTAGACACCCAGTGAGGTCCAGGTGTCATTTCTTCTAGTCTACTGCATGGGTTAATGCTCCTCTGTGACTGTGGTTGATAAGAAAGGCCCAGCCTTTAGCCTTGCTGAATCCTAAGTTGGATGAAATATTTGTTTTTCTTACACTTTCTATAAAATGAATATAAGAATTAAAGTGATCTTCTTCTAGCTCTTTTAATGTTATATACAAGTGTGGCTTCTTGGCTCTCAGTGCAAGTCTGTGGAGATCATGGGCAGTCTTCTCCTTCAGGAAGAAGCTTTTGTTCTTGCACTATAACAGGTAATCAAGAGCTTTTGTTTGTTTTTTAAGGCAGAACCAGAAAGGAGTATTTTACAGTATTGATTTTGTCAGTGGCCAAAGATTAGCTCCTGTGTCCAAAATATGCAGAAAACATGTGTTTATCATTTGTTCTCTTTGGTGTCCAAAAGCATAAAATCAAGTCTTGTGCTGTCATGTAGTGCATAATTGTTGTGATACTGCAATATAAAATAGTCAAAAAAGGGTGAACATCCATCCATCATCAAACCCGCTACATCCTAAGTACAGGGTCGCAGGGGTCTGCTGGAGCCAATCCCAGCCAACACAGGGCGCAAGGCAGGAAACAAACCCCGGGCAGGGTGCCAGCCCACCACAGGGTGCACACACACACACCCACACACCAAGCACACACCAGGGACAATTTAGAATCGCCAATGCACCTAACCTGCATGTCTTTGGACTGTGGGAGGAAACCCACTCAGACACGGGGAGAACATGCAAACTCCATGCAGGGAGCACCCAGGAAGCGAATAAAGAAAAAACAGACCAGTACTTTATTGATCTACACCGAAACAAGCTTCACCCTGTACTTAAAAGTCAGACTTCAAGGCCCATACAAGGTCAAAATGGAGTTTAGGCTTTATATGGCTCTACTCATAAAACACAGGGAACAAAAACATGTAACAATTATATATACGAGGTGCGATCCAAAGTTCCCGGAATGCATTTATTTAAAAGCATACACACCAAATAACAATTAATGGTGAACAGTTCCTTCAAAATAGTTACCCGCTGAGTTGATACACCAATCCCAGTGAGATTTCAACCTTTTGAAGCACCTCTGGAAGTTGTTTTTTGTCAGTGTGTTCAAGACGTCGGTTGTTACCGCTTGGATCTCCTCCACCGTCTCAAATCTGCGTCCCTTGAGCCTCATCTTCATCTTAGGAAATACAAAAAAAATCAGACGGCGCTAAATCAGGGGAGTATGGAGGGTTGGGAATGGCAGTAAACTTTGTAGAAGCCAAAAATTCACGCACAATCAGAGATGTGTGAGCTGGTGCATTGTCGTGATGCAAAAGAAGTGACTTGTCAGCCCACATCTGAGGACGTGCTCGGCAAATTCGATTTCGCAAACGCCTTAGAACATCCCTGTAGAATGCTCCATTCAAAGTCCGTCCTTATGGCACAAATTTCCTTGTGGATGACACCCTTCACGTCAAAGAAGCAAATGAGCATTGACTTGGTGTTGCTGTGAACCTGTCGAGCTTTTTTGGGTCTTTCAAATCACTCATTTTCACGAACAACCTTTCAGAGACACAACCGAAGTTTAACCGAGAACTGCGACTTGAAAAACAACTGAGCTGACGTTATAACGCGTGATAACAGCTCTCAAGGACAACTTGAACTGCTATCTAGCGGCGATTGATATAACCAAACCCTTCCGGCTGCAGAATAAATGCATTCCGGGAATTTTTGGATCGCACCTCGTATATCATTTTCAAGCAAGAAAATAGTAACAAAAATTCAGAAACAACAAAAATTGCAAAAATAAAGGTAAATATACTTTACCTCCTTAGCATTACATTTTTTCTTAAAAAAATGTGAAAAGCGTTTTGAATGTTTTGGCTTAAAATATGGTATTTTTATTAAACCTCATCTTTCTAATTTAAAACATGCAAAACACTAAAAGTACAAAGTCAGAAGTGTAGAAAGTATAATAAAGATACAAATAATAGTGAATAATAAAATACAATAATAACAACAGTAATGTGAAGAGCACAGCGGACATGTGCACACTTTCGGTTTAACCAACTGTTTCAGTTTCACTGCGTGAAGACAGATTCACTTTGTCATCACTGCTGATGAGAGGCGTTTCTTACATTATGAGGCTATGAGAAGACGTGTGTACACCATTGCCTGGGTAACGCTCAGGTCTAACAATTATACAAGACACGCTTACACCACTGCCCAAGCAATGCTCAGCACAAACACTGTTGGGACTTTTACAGTCTGAGTATCCCTTGGGTCTTACAGTACATGAGACGCGCCTACACTGTTGCCTGAGTGACATTTTTTGCTAACGTTTTTAGGGCTGTTTTTACAGCTCGAGTAATGCTCAAGTCTAACGCTAAAAAGGTTGCGGAAGCGAAAAATACGCTGAAGATTCTCACTTTAAATGAAGGCTCAAGGAGTCGAAGGATGGGCAAACAGAGTAATTAGGTTTATTGCAGTAAACAATAACACAGACTCAACCCAATTAAGCCAAACTGAGCTGAGCCCCGAACAAGCTAAAAATCACAGTTTATATAATCATTTCTTATCATCTTGACCTTGTTTGAAACAAAACCTTTGCTGTCTATTCTAAATCATTATTCCAGCTGGCTTCTCACAGGCCTTTCATGGCCACCAATATTTTTTGCATTTCGTCATTAGTATCATTCCTTGTTTCCATTATTTCCTAATTTTCTTTCAAACAACAGTCCTGTCCCCGGGTAGTTTCTGTACGTCATTCTCTTCCTGCTCTGTTTTTCCGAGTTACTCAATATTGCTGGTTTCGCTCTGAGCTTAACTAAAAAAGAAACGTGACAAATGCCTTTATTTAGCTATTTATTGACATATTTAATTCACACTAAGTTTAATGCTTATAGAAGCTCTTAATTAGTTTTATGTCTATTTATGCTAATACATGACTTTTTATTTTCCATAAGGTCAAGCCAAAGAACAGACCATAGCTGAAACATAACAGCAATATACCACAGTAATGTAATTTTGGAGATTTACTCTCTGATAGTCAGAATAGAAGACCAGTCCATTTGGTCTTGTCTGTTTTGGAAGATGGACATCTGAGAGGGAACTCCATTAGGAGGTGTGTTGTTTTTCCTTTTTATATCATCCCAAATTATCCTGTATTTACTCAACCCGAGGGGCTTCAATTGCAGTATATGCAAGTATATTTAAGGATGAGTGGCAGAAAAAGGCTCAGAAAGAAATAGAAAAGACAGCTAAAGCATCATCCATGCCCAAACAGGCCTCAAGTTCAAGTTCAAGGTATGGCCTGCCAGAGACTGACCTGGAACAGATAAGTGAAAGCACAGATCTCCCAGGACCTGACCCTGCAGCATCACCTCCAGTCGAGAGTGAAAGTGCAAGTGAGTCGGGCCAGGAGAACTCGTTGATTCCAGAAGGTTCATTGAAACTAAAAATGGCCTTCCTTTCCACTCTGTCAACTATCCACCACAAGTCAGAGGCACCCATTGAGCACAGAGAAGACTGAAACAAACAGTCGGAGCTGAAAGTAACAATCACTGCAATAACTACTGCACTCAGTTGGGACATAAATGAGATAAAGAGTAACATAAAGAAGATTACAAAGAATATAAGGAAAGATATAAAGGACATAAACATGATAAATGAGAAGCTACTTTAGTATATCAAAGACTTGGAGAAATATTTAGCTAATCACTCAAAGGTAACCTATAAAGGTATGCTAGAAAAAACTGGGGAAAAAATACAGAAAAATGTGAGTACGTTTGAAAATAGATTTATATCACTTTGTTCTCAGCTTGAAGACGTTAAGCAAGCATTCATAATTCATACTGAAATAGTTGAACAATTGGCTTCCGCTGCTGACGGAAAAGCAATGGCTACAAAATCTGAATGCAAAGTGCTTGTAGACAGACTGGCTGTGCTGGAAGATGGATATAGAAGAAATAATATCAGCATTGAAGGTCTCCCTGAAAAGCATGAAAGCCCAAGCCAGGTGAAATTCATTGCTGAACTATTCTCTCAAATAATTGGAGAGGACTTCAAATCAGACACTGGGAAATCAGCAGCTTACCGCATACGTGGTTCGAACGCCTCAAAACCAAGAAGCCTCATTGTATGTTACAACAAATTACAATCATAAGTAAATCTGATTTTGCTTCTCAGACTGAAACAAGAGATTAAATTTGAAAATAATTGCATTTGCATTTTCCCTGATTTTTCACCTTTAACAGCTGTTGAACGTGCTGCATTTTATAGCATTAAACAGTGGTTACTCAAAGCCAAATTCAGATACAGTCTCATGTATCCTGCTAAATTGAGAGTTGGATTTCGGGGCAAGTTCTACATTTTTAGTTCTCTGGATGAAGCACAAAAAGAGCTAAAAAAATTGATCCTGACACTTTTTGAAATACAATTGTGATTCACATCGTGCCCTGGCAAAGCAAAGAAGATTTCACCTGTAATTTGGCCTATTTGCAATGAGACTCTAATTGTAATTATACATTCTATTTACTTCCCTGCTACTTTAACATTTTAATTACAATTACAATTATATGAATATGTGCATGTGTATATATGAATATATGAGGGATGTTCAAATATAAACAGGAATTTATGAGCTGCACTTTATTTATTGAATACAATGAATGACTTACACACTACTTTTCTATGTACTCTTCTAGCTCTCAGGAAGCTACTTAATCCCAGAAAGGTAAAATTATTTTGACTGCAGGTTGACCTGTTCTTGCTTAGCCTCAATTACCTCCTCATTCAACTTGAATTTCATCCCTCCTAAAAATTCCTTAAGTGGACCGAAGACATGATAGTCACTCACTGAATGACTTGTACCTGTCATACACTCTAGAATGAGAGAGACACTCATCCCCAAACTGATTTTTAAGTCTGGAATAAATCTGAGATGGAATGACTCCTTCATTTGTCAAAAGTTTAATAATAATCTGCTGCGCAATACTACTTTGTCTCTCATGCTCCGACATATTGATTACAAGTGACAGGAAGGGCAGAAGGAGCAGCTAGCCCTACTAACAACAACTTGCAAACAGGCACGTGTTAGTCCAATGAGTCATGTCTACCTTGCACTCTTTATAAGAACACAGCATGACAATTCCTGTCTATAATTGAATGCCCCTCGTATATTTTTACACATGTGTGTATGTGTGTATATATATATATATATATATATATATATATATATACAGTGGTACCTTGGTATACATCCTTAATCCGTTCCAGGTCCTTGGACTTATACCAAACAGGATGTATACCAAACTAATTTTTCCCATTAAAAATAATGGAAAAATGATTAATCCATTCCCATGAAAAAAAATCCTATTGTTATTGGCATATTATACATTGATGGGGTTGTATAAAATCTAAACACTGCTTAATACTAAAATACATAAATACAAAAGCAATTAGATGAAATAAATGAAAATTTAACCTCACTTTACTTTGTAATAATGTCTTTGTTTTTCACAATCGTAGATACCGTCGTTCTTGGCATACGGTATGCAGCAGCCATGTCCCGGATACGCAAGCCACCTTCACACTTTTCAACAATCAATTCAAATTTATGTGAAAAAACACAAAATTACATTGTGACGATGTGGGTTTGCTGTATGCTCCCATTTGCTGTCTGGGAGCCCTTGAACCCTACACCGAGCTTAGCAGTGAGGCACAACAAAACATGGGTTGGTGAAAAAGTGCAAAGTGCTTTTATTAAAACAATTAACAAAACAAGGTGTTCAAATTAAAGTGCAGTGTCCAAAGTTCCAATAAATAAATCCATAAAATCAGAAGTGAAACGTGGAAGTTAAAAACAATAGAAAAAAAGTCTTCTTAAAAACGAGGTTAAAATACAGCATGACGCATTCTTTGGAAAAAAAAAACACAACAAGAAGCCCGGTGCCTTTTTACCTGGCGGCCCCGCTGCTTCCCCCATCTGGGCTTCTCAACAGGGGAGTCGCCCTACTTGCAGCTGACCTTCATTCTGCCTACTTCATCTGTTCAGTTCACCTCTGTGATCCCTGGCTGTGGTAGGCTCCTCCTGACAGCGACTTGAGATCCATAGTGACCTCCTTCCGGTCAATCCCGCTCCATGATCACTCAGCAGGAGTGAACACTACTACTATTCCCCGGGTCCGGGTGTCAGCCCAACACCCAGGCTCACTGTTCAGCTGCATCGCGAGCCTGCCTCTGCGCGCGTGCGCGCTCTCTCTCTCTCTCTCTCCTGCTTCCTCCTTTCTCCTGCAACCTCCTGTCCATTCTTTCTTTCTTTTTCCTCCCCTTCTAGGCGACTCGCGCTTCTGTTTATCAAGAGGGCATGGCAGCTGAAATCAGCAGCCCCAGGAACAATCACGAATGCGGATAGTCTGTCACCTGTGCACTTAGGTGAGAAACGCCCACATTGCGAGTCGCCCTGAGAACTGCTTCAGCCCAATACTATCCACTTGCAGAGCCACCACACCCCTCACCAAGCCGCGAACGTGGTGACTATTTATTTTAAAACTGGCCTTTGACAGGAGCTGTGGACCCGCTATACCACACACGTGAAAATTCACAGAGTTATAGCGCGGGTTGTTCACTGAATGCTAGCAAATGGCGCACTGATGCTCGTGGGCAGTCGTGGCTTTGTCTCGAGAGAGGTAAACAAGGGTAGCACGCGAGTTGTATTTCAAGCAAAGTTTTCTGCGTCCTAACAGGGCGTATACCAAGTTGGACTTATTCCAAAGTGGACATATACCGAGGTACCACTGTGTATGTATATATATATATATATATATATATATATATACACATTTCTTTTCCCCAAAAGGGACAATTTAACATCACACCCTTGGTTTATTGTATTAGGATTGTACTATCATACATTATTTGCTTCACTACAGGTACTGTTTAACATCATACCCTTGGGTTATTATTTCAGGCCTGTTCAAGATTATATTCTAGGTTTAAAGTATTTGGACTGCATTGCCAATAGATGTCTCTACTTTATTCCTTCTACATGGTTGCTTGGGGGCTTGTTTTGTTCTGGACGTGTTCTGTCTCTAGGCATGTCAGAGGACTGGGACTTCGTAAAGTGTGGTCTAGCCTTACTTGTGGAGGCAAAATGGGGGTGGTAGGTCTGGGGGAGGAAAGAAAGACAGCAAACTATTTCTGATCTTTTTATCATTTTTATCCTCACAATTGTAAGTGCCACCACAACAATAGGCTTCATAACCATAACTCCTAGAAATATTGGAAATTAAGGTTAAAGCTATTATATATAATAATGTACTACCTATGTGCAGCCATGCAACGGGTGACACCTCAGCACCACACTACAGTAGTTCAGATGGAATGGAACAGTGTGAGGTTTTTAGGGTGACTTGAGTGCCAATTCTGCTACCATCCTCCAGGTCTTTCCCTACAGGCTGAAAGGTCTACATGCAGGGCTATATGCAGATTAATGTCATACCCAGGACGGAGTAATTGTTGCTCAAGGGCCCAATGAAGTAGAGTCACTTTTGGTGTTTATGGAATTCGAACCTTCCGATTGCCAGTGCAGATCCCTAGCCTTAGAGCCACCACTTTGCCAACGATAATGACTATAAAATGACAATAAAAGTTCAGAAGCAATCTATAACCAAATAGCGAAGTTTGTGAGCTGGAATGTCAATGGTCTCAATCATGAATTAAAGAGGAAGAAATTATTCTCTTACCTAACAGGTTTAAGCAGGAGACTTAATCAGCAAGGATTAGTTTCGGTCACAATGAATTTGGACTGGCCAAATATTCCACTCTAGCTATACAAAGAAAACTAGAGGTGTGGGAATCTTAATTCATAGAACAATTACATTTGCAGTATCAGATGTAGTACATGATCCTGAAGGATGTGATGGTGATGGGTAATTAATTAACTTGTAAAGTGATTTTGATAAATATTTACAAAGCCAATGTGGATGATAGAAACTTCATTCAAAACAAATTTGCAACCATTCCTAACCTGAACACTCATAAAATTATAATGACTGGAGACATTCATTGTGTTTTAAATTCAGACTTGGATAGGTCTTCATCTACAGGGGCGATAACATCTAACACTGAAAAAATAATCACAGCGTTTTTAATTGATCATAACTTATCAGACCCATTGAGATTTCTAAATCCATACTGAAGAGCATGTTTGTTCTTCTCACCAGTATATCATTGTTACTCAAGAATTGATTATTTCTTTACAGATGATAATTTCTTACCCACAATCACTATGCCCCACATACTCATCTCATAGCTGGCATCTTAACCCCTGTTATTAGCTGACAAGATCTGTACAGAATTTATATCCAAGCAAATTGATTCATTTTTAGAGACAAATGTATCCTTAGAGGTTTCTGCAGAAATATGCTGGGAAACTCTGAAGGCATTTTTAAGAGGACAGATTATTTCATATCTCTCCCACAAAAATACATCAGAAACCAGGAAGGCCTCAGAGTTAATAAATGAAATTAGGAGAATAGATCAAGAACATACCAGGGGCCTTATGTATAATGCTGTGCATAGAATTCACACTAAAACATGGCACACAGACAAAAACAGAAACGTGTGTATGCACAAAAAAATCCAGATGCATAAATCTGTGCGTACTCTAACCTCCACGTTCTTCCACTACATAAATCCTGGTCAGCATGAAATGTAACGCAATTGCCTGCTGCCCCACACTGACTCCTCCCAGAATTATGCTCTTTTGTATATGCAAATCAATATATATATATATATATATATATATATATATATATATATATATATACTCCATTCATGATATTACAGCTCTCTGGACAATTTAAAAATGAAGATGTGTACTTGATGATTGGAATTAAAGCATGTATTAAACATGGGGGCATGGTGGCGCAGTGGTAGTGAAGAGCTGGTGTCCCATCCAGAGATTGTTCCTGTCTCCCGCAAGATTCTTGCTGCGCAGCAATAATGTCTCTTTCAAACGTACTAACCCCCAATTCCTGTCCTTCCTTTTCTTTCTTCGAGTAACCAATCGCCACACAATAACTTCTTTAATAAATGTAAAACCATCTGTAACCTTAGAATGCCAATTCTTCAAAACTTTTAAGGAACATTGAAATATCTTCGATTTACATGTTTAATTATTCCATCCATCTATCCATGCAGAGTCATGCCCGTCACAATCCCTGAAAGGAGCATCAGCTCATCACTACCGCTGTGCAACCATGTGTACATGTTTAAATATTAATAGTATACATTATTTAAATGAAGTTAAAAATATATCTGTATAATGCAATATACATACTTTACTGCATTTCATCTTAAAAATGATATCAAGAGTTCCAAGAGGATTTAGATTGGAAATCTAAATTGACTTAGAAGCCAGTCATCGTCATCTGTAAAAACACGCTCTCTTCTATTGAATTCAATTGAATTCCTTTATTGTTATTGTATGGTACAATGAGCAATATGCAATTCCTCCATAAACTTATTTTCCTATAAAATGATGAAATAGCAGCAATAATAAAAATTATAATAATATAAAAAAATGAAAAATATACAATATGAAAACATAAGTACAATATACATGTACATACAGTCCAGACAGTGAAATTGTTCATAAAGTGGCTCAGGTTGTGCAATATTACAATTTTAGTGCAAGTTTACAGTGAGGTAATTGTACTTATAAGTACAAACAGTTCTACAAAGAGCACTTGATGGAATGATGAACATAAAAATATTGACCATAAAAACATAATACACACATTTAGATACTGCTATAAGTCCTTATATTTTACTCAGTTTAAATAATACAAGACACAATCTATTGCATTTTTTGATACATTACAGATACCACAGCTAGATACTTGCAGTGCAGAGAAATTGGATAAACTTCTGACACTATCAGAATTACTAGACGCTATAAACTCACTTCAGAGTGGTAAAGCAGTAGGCCCTGATGGTTACCCTGCTGAATTTTATAAAAATTTTAAATTAAGTTAGCTCCAAATTTTATTAACAACATTTATAGAAACAAGAGACAATAAAATTCCACCTTAAACTTTTTGCCAAGTATTACCTACCATTTTTCCTAAGAAAAATAAGGACATATTATAATGTGCATCACAAAGACTAATCTCACTTCTGAATAATGATGTTAAGATACTCTTCAAAGTTCTAGCTAGAAGGATTGAGAACATGCTCCCTTCAATAATATCACAAGACCAAACTGGATTTATTAAAAGTAGACACTAAGCTTCCAATCTTCAATGCATATTTAATGTAATATATTCACCCATAAAGACTAACACTCCGCATATCTTATTATCTTTGGATGTAGAAAAATAATTTGACATGGTTGAATGGGACTACCTATTCACCACATTGCATAAATTTGGGTTTGGCCTGAGCATATGTGCATGGATCAAACTACTGTATACCAGTCCAGAAGCTTCAGTTTGTATTAACTACATTATTTCAGACTACTTCAAACTGGAACGTGGTACTAGACAAAGATGCCACTTGTCACCACTGCTATATGCAATCATAATTGAGCCATTGGCTGTACACTTTCAAAATGCATCAGAGATAAAGGGGATTTTCATAGAAGGATTTGAACAGAAAACATCAATATATGCAGATGATATGGTACTATATATATCAGACCCACAAAATTCTGTGCCTGCAGCCCTAACTGCACTAGCAGAATTTCAAAAGATATCTGGACTCAAAATGAATCTGAAGTAAAAGTGTGCTTTTTCCAGTGAATTCTCTAGCAAACAAACATTAGATTGGGCACTGTTATACTACATTTTTCTTTATGTCACTATATCTGGACAATACTGTTATGAGTTTTATTCACATGTGCATGTTAAATTTGGCACACAGGGGCTCAGCAGTTAGAATTGCTAGCCAAGCATTGGATTAGATAGCCAAAGACAACTGGAGGCTTGTATAGTCAGCTTAAACACAGGATAATGTATTTCTGTCCTCTGTCAGCACAAAATCTTCTTTCCTTATTGGAAGAATGAGAACCGGCATGTAAGCACTATGATATTTCTGCATTTTGTGGAGGAGGAATTCAGCCCTTGTTTGGAGACAGAAAGGACCAGCAAGTTGAAGAAGAACAGTATAAAAGGCTTGGACAGCAGCCAGACCCTTCGAGGCTGTGTCGACAAAGTTCGAAAAACCTCCCAGCGAGGGGACGAGAAATGGCAGCCTGTGTTGATCCAGATTCCCACCTGGATAAAGTCTGTCCATTTGCCTCCCATCTGTAACCGCGTTAACCGTCAGTAAATGTAAGCTAAAAGATATTTTTTCTCATGTGATTCTTGTACCGCTGTAATCACGATGGGAGGGATATTGCCTTTTCTGGTATATTACAATATTGTTTAGTTATTTAATATGCCACAATTTCAAAAGAACACATTTCCAAGAGAGCTAATGCCTCTTCAGAAAACAGGCACCTTCCCTTTTATCATTGCAGATCAGTTTAAATACCTAGGGGTAAACATCACAAGTAAATATAAAACTCTTTTTCAACAAAATTTTGTTGTCTGCTTGGAAAAATTTAAACAAGACTTGCATAGATGGTCTTACTTTAGCAGGGAGAATTAACACTATCAAGATGGATATCCTCTCTAAGCTTCTGTTTCTATTTCAAAACATCCCCATATATACTGTATTAACAAATAATTTTTTTTAAGAAATTAGATTCAATCATAACTTAATTTATTTGGAATTCAAAATATATACATATTAAAAGGGCGACGCTACAATAACCTAAATCAGAAGGTGGCATGGCTCTACCTAACTTTCAATTTTATTATTGGACAGCGAATATACAAGCTATAAAAACTTGGACTTTGACACAAACAAATGAACATACACAGGCTTGGTCAGCAATAGAAATAAAATCTTGCAATACTTCTTTATATTCCTTGCTTTGCATACCAGTAAATACAAGGTATCGTGAATATACTATCAACCCAATTATTCTTCAGTCACTCAGAAAATGGAACCAATGTAGGAAGCACTTCAAGTCAGAGAAGCTTTCACCTGTGGCACCTGTACATGATACACCTTTTTCCACCCTCTCAAAATAACACAGTGTCACCACATCTTAGGTGGAGAGTCTGGGGTTAATTGCACTAATGCCTTTTCTCCTTCTTCCACAGACTTCCAGAAGGAAAGCTCCTCCCACTTCTGGCAGAAGTTCACACCCCCTACTAAGTCCATTTCTGCCTGAGGACCCACCTCTTCTTGCCCTCCAGCTATTTCATTCCTCTCCTTTAGTCAGTCTTTGTTAGGATGTCATGCATGATTAATTGTTTAATTACCTACCAACACAATTTTCCACTATTTCCAAATTAGAAACCTTGCTAAATGAAATCTGACACATTTTCCTCACCACTCCCCTATTTCTGTTCCAAAAGAAATATTGATCAGTCTTGAGGACTCATTCCTTCTTTTTAAAGATCCCAGAGTACTTTGGGAAAGGGATCTCACTCAACATTTCAGAAATGAACTGGAAGGCAGCTATGTGCAGAATTCACTCTAGATCCATATGCACAAAGCATTCAATTTCTCAACTTAAAATCTATTATTGAGCACATCTGTCTTGTTTAAAATTGTCCAAACAGTTTCCAGGGAAAGATCCAACTTGCAAACTCTGCAATCAAGTTCCAGCTTCGCTAGGTCACGTGTTTTGGGCCTGCACCAAATTAACATCATTCTGGACCAAAATTTTTAAATGTGTATCGGACAGCCTTGGAGTCACAATCCCTCCTAATCCACTAACAGCTGTGTTTGGTGGACTCCCAGATGGACTTAAAGTGGAGAAGGACAAACAAACTGTAATTGCCTTAACTATACTATTGGCACACAGACTTGCTCAACTGGACGAATCCTAGCCCAACTCTTTTAAATCAAAGGGTAACTGATGTTCTATAATATTTGAATTGTAAAAAATTAAATCCTCACTTAGAGGATCTGTTCAAAAGTTTTTTTAACCTTCCAGGAACTAATCAATAAGATTTTAGATTAAGCTTTTATATTGGGGAGAAGGACATCTTTCCCTCTTTACCACTCTAAAATTTTTACTCTGGCTGTTGGCCTTCTTCTGTTCCTCATTGGGGGGGTTTTGAAGTGAATTTAGTTTTGCTACGTTTGACTTGATTATATGGAACATTAAAGGATTTTAATAAATTCAGTAAAAGATAAAAAATAAATAAATACAAGCATAAATGACCAGTTCTAGAAAGTTGATTCTGTTCATCTGGACATAGTTTTTTTCCGAGGGAGATTTTGCCCTTTGCATAATAACATGATAGTTATAATTGGATACTAACCTTCACCTATTCTGTTTCTCTTCTCTGTACTCAAATGTGGCACTTGGTGCCACGGCTCACCTGCCAAGTTGTTTAGCCTGCCTAAGGTAAAGTCATCCCTGATGGAGAATCACAGGAATCGTGGGGTAGAGGGGTCCTTTCATTGGATTGGCTGGCCTAGTGCTGACTCAGCTGTGGAATGACCAATAGGGGGAGGCAGCTTGATGGATGAGGTCTCCAGGACCCTAAACAAATCCAAATCATATTATGTGATATCATCTACTGTTAATAAAAATTTTAGAAGTACGGAGTAAAATTTTTTATACTGTATTGATGATTTGTTCTGTTCTGTGTATTGTACTGTTTTTTATTGACCCCCTTCTTTTTGACATCCACTGCACGCCCAACCTAGCTGGAAAGGGGTCTCTCTTTAAACTGCCTTTCCCAAGGTTTCTTTCATTTTTTCCCTACAAGGGTTTTTTTGGGAGTTTTTTCTTGTCTTCTTAGAGAGTCAAGGCTTGGGGGGCTGTCAAGAGGCAGGACCTGTTAAAACCCATTGCGGCACTTCTTGTGTGATTTTGGGCTACACAAAAAATAAATTGTATTGTAAATTGTATAATGACTGAAACTAGCACCATTGACTAACAATCAATGATCAACAGAGATTTGAGGAATGGCTGCAATCACAGCATTGTAAGATGGTGAAAGATGCACCCTTAGGCCCCCTCCTTGGTTCAGAGATGGTCATTCCTTTTTCATGTAAATGGCCTCCTTGACTCCTCGCTCAAACCAGCGTTCCTCCCTATCCAGGATGTGCACATCTTCATCACTGAAAGAGTGACCACTGTTCTGTAGATGTAAATAGACGGCAGAGTCCTGGCCTGACGAGGTAGCTCTTCTGTGTTGTGCCATCCGCTTCGCCAGTGGTTTTTTGGCTTCCCCGATGTATGATTAACGGCAATCCTCTTCGCACTTAACTGTGTAAACTATATTACTCTGTCTGTGCCGGGGAACCCGATCCGATCCTTGGGGTAGACCAATTTTTGCTTTTTGTTTGAAAGCCACCGAGACCTGGAGCCTCATGCATAACGCCTTGCGTAGAATTCACACTATAACATGACGTAAGCACAAAAGCAGAAATGTACTTATGCACAAAAAAATCCAGATGCATAAATCTGTGCGTTCGCCAACTTCCACATTCTTTCGCTACTTAAATCCCGTTCAGCGTGAAAATTAATGCACGTGCACGTGCCTGCTGTCCCGCCCCATCTCCTCCCAGAATTACGCCTCTTTGAATATGTAAATCAATATAAATAGCCCTTAAGCTCAGTGTTCTATGAAAAGACAATGGCAAAACAACGAGGAAAAATAGAACATTTTCAGTGAATACCAAGTGGAGGCAAGGAAAAGCGTACTATTTGTTGGTTTAAACAGTGGTATAAACAAGAAAAGGAAGTTGATCGGGTGACATAGTGTGTCGGAGAAACTCGAAAGCTCAAGTTCACAAAGTCACACAGTGCCCGAAATAAAAAAAGAAGTTGTCAGATATCAAATTCGCCGTGAAAAGCCGAGTCGTAGCCCACCGTCTGAGTTTCATATGAAAGCTTATTAGATTACACAGAAAAAAATAGGCACACAGTGGGGAAAAAAGCAGGAAATGTCAACTTTAATCTCGAAATTTCCACTTTAATCACGTAGTTTATTTTGTCATTAAAGTAGAACATCATAAACTTCATCTTAAAATCGTTTAATTTACTAGTTTCTCAAATCTCATCATAACTAAAGTAGCATGTTAAATGCTTTGTTTTGTATTTGATCTTCTATATGCTCTATGTGTGTGAATCACTACGTGCTTCCGTGCTTTGTCGTCCTTCGACAGGACACAGAATCCATTACATTTGTGATATTACAGCTCTCTGAATAACTAAAATACTGAGATGTATGCGTGATATCATTTTCATGATGATAGGAGTTAAAGCATGTTATTAAACATGGGAACACGTGGCAAAGTGATTGTGTACAAACTTCAATGAAATAATTTATTGTAGCAGTACTGTCTCTTTCAAACGTACTAACCCCCAATTCCTGTCCTTTTCTTTCTCCAAATACCCAATCGCCACACAATCAGCTCTGTAATAGATGTTAAGCCAATTGTAGGCTTATAATGCTGATTCTTCAAAACTTTTAAGGAACATTGAAATATCTTCGTAGTACTGTTTAATTATTCTATCCTTCACACCAGTCCCAGTGAAGCATACAGTGCAAGGCAGGAACAATCCATAAACGGAGTGCCAGATCCTTGCTAGCGTAGTGACACCGCATCCTTTAATTATTAACAATATGGATTATTTAAATTAAGTTAAAGTTTAATGTGTATAATATAATAAACATATTTTGCTGAATTTCATCTTAAAAATGATATCGTCATCATATGTAAATACGCGCTTTATAAAGTGGCTCAGATTGTGCAATATTATAACTGTAGTGCAAGTTTACAGTAAGTGTGATTGTACTTATAAGTACAAACAGTTCTACAAGGAGCACTTGATGGACTGATGGAGTACGTTTAGAGCTCTTGGGATGAAACTCTTTCTGAACCGCGAGGTGTGAGCCGTGTGAGAGTAGTTCAAATAGGAAGCATGGCTGAGGCAGCGTGTGCTTGATGCTGTATACCAATAATTCTCTTTCCGATCAGCTGCTCCGAGTGGTGCAGTGAGAGTAATATGGAAAAAGATGATCCGATGTGGCAACCCCTAACGGGAGCAGCTGTAAGAAGAAAAAGAAGGTGCAGTGAGAGTAACAACGCTAAAGCAGTTATGGTATTTGGAATAGTTTCACCATTTTGTAGATCATTATATTGTTACAGGTTAATTACAATCAGATGCATTAAACTAATAAACAACATGCGGTTAATTTCAGTGTATTTATAAAGCCGCGTCAGGGATGTGGATCTGAAAAAGAAAGATAAACCACACAGGAACAGTAGCACTGCTTTGACGCCGGGTGTCGCCAGTCTGCAAAACCGAGCGGAGAACTTGCGTATATGAGGGTATGAGCTACCGTGGAAATGTGTGTGGCTTTACGCCAAGTTTAGGTTTTATACATCACGACGTGAACGTGGAAACGTTCTTACACAACATTTCTGTGTGTATGCACCGTTTATACATGAGGCCCCTGGTGTTTTGAAAAAATGCGTCTCAGCTGTTCCGATACTCCTGAGACATAAGGGATCACCAAAGATTTTCGCCTAGGCAGTGGTTGCCCTTTCTTTCTCCTGGATTGCTTAGAGCATTCTTTAGGTGTCTTCCCTGCTTTGACAAAAGTCCAGCTGGGATAACCAAATTTACTCAGAGCCTTTTTGATATGATATTCTTCTGCTTCTCTGGCCGCTGTGTTTGTGGGTATGGTGTTTGCTCTGTGTTGTAGAGTCCTGATGGCAACTATTTTGTGCTCTAGTGGATGGTGAGAATCAAACCTTAAATACTGATCCATATGCGTTGCTTTACGGTACACATCAACTTTCAAATGTCCCCCATTGCTGATGGCAATTTCATAATCTAAGAAAGCTAGCCTGTCGCATTTCATGTCCTCCCTGGTGAACTGGATGTGTTTGTCCACTGACTTGATGTTGTCAGTGAATTGTGGTACCTCCTGAGATTTAATTCTTAGCCAGGTGTCTTCCACATACCTGAACCAATGGCTCGGTGGTATTCCAGGATAGGATAATACCTATACTAATACTACTATACCTGCATTTTTATCACTCTTTAATTTAATACATTTTTTTTTATCAGTACGCTGCTGCTGGAGTATGTGAATTTCCCCTTGGGGTTAATAAAGTATCTATCTATCTATCTATCTATCTATCTATCTATCTATCTATCTATCTATCTATCTA
>JANRMT010062796.1:81056049-81219360 GCA_026402145.1 Polypterus bichir lapradei
CTATCTATCTATCTATCTATCTATCTATCTATCTATCTATCTATCTAATAGTGCCCTCTTTTCCACTTCTTCCATATACAGATTGGCCACAATAGGTGAAACTGGGGAACCCATGGCGCACCCATGTCTCTGCCTGTAGTACTGGCCTTTGTATATGAAATATGTGGATTGAAGACACAGTTCCAAGAGCAGACACACTTGGTCGGTGCTGAGAGTGGTCTTTTTACTGAGTGTGGGGTCATACTGTAATCTCTTACGGACCACCTCCACTGCTTCCATAACTGGAACGCAAGTGAATTGAGATGTAACATAATACGAGACCATAGTTTCATCTGCCTCCATAATGACATCTCTCACCTTCTCCACAAAATTCAAAGTGTTGTGAATATGGTGTTTTGAGATGCCTACCAACGGGTTGAGGACAGCGGCCAGGAATAATGAGACATACTGGTTGGAGAAACCTGCAGTCAACTGAGACTTGAGGAAGTCACTTGGATGAGTGATGTAACGTATCTCCCTCAGAAAAAAACTATGTCCAGATGAACAGAATCAACTTTCTAGAATTTCCTTACATGGATTATTGAGCATGCATCGAGACATATATGACCAGTCCTCTTCACAGGCCAGAGACTGGCTGCAGATCCCTGCACTTGCAGGGTGTCTCTCAAAGTTGACCTCAGGTCTAGCCAGCCCCATTATGTCAGCAAACTGACAAGATTTGAGACATGACTGGGAGAAGAGAACAGTAAACAGAAAATGAATCAAAACTGAAAAATATAAAACAGAAGAGTCAAAGCCAAAACGAGAAACAAGAATCATGGTCAAAGATTCAAAGTAAAAGTCAGAATCTGGAAACTTTAGGGCTGAGAAATATTTAGAAAGAGCAATTTGAAAAAAGTGTTTTGAATCCACAGGTTGGATAAGGAAGTTAATTCCTGTGTGACCTTTCACTCCATTTTGTCGTACCCAATGGTCATGAGCTCCAAGGACACACCCCTGGCAACTTGTGAAGCGGTCATAACAACAGAAACCAAACACGGAAAACCATTACCAAAAATACAAAATGACAACCAAAATAGTCAAAAATAAATAGATAACTCTTTAAACAATTGAAAGTTCCAGAAATACTGTAAATGTCGAATTCATATACAGAAACTTCAATAACCTCTACAGTGAGTGTTTGATCTCAGAAATTCATGGGATAAAACAAATCAAAACCCTAAAACCACTGACAATGATAGCAGAAGAAAGTTTTAACTAATCAAACATAATCAAACACCTCAGAAGTCTCCACCTGCCTTTTTGAACTTTCCTGGGCTTGTAAAGTGTAACACAAGTGACCCAGGATTTGTGCAAAGCTCGACATACTTGTATGACATTTCACTGTCAATCATCCATCCAGCCCCGCTGATCTTCAAGGTAATATGCTGGCTACTACAGTTGAGTTTGGATCCATGAGCACCTGTGTGTGGTGATAGCGTGATATTGCTTACGTTTCACATCTTCGTGCTCATCCACACTCTGGGCAATCATCTTTATTTGCATGAATGCAGCGTACCTTAATATGAACTCCCTTGGAGTTGTGGGGAGATGTATAAATCTGCATATTACGTCACACACTGTCAGGGCGTTAGTTAGTTGCAAAATTTGAGAAATGGTTGGTTGTGACATACGTAAATCCATCGCTATCACAAAGCTGAATTTTCCATGGTGGCCAAAAACTTGAAAATGTTACCAACAATTTCACTTTGACTTACAGTGCATAGCTTCTTTGCATGGATGTAGAGATCTTGTGACATACAAGATTTGTTACAAATATTACTCCATCTCTGTCAAATCAATATCTTTTTTACGAGTTCATTGGTGTGCAGCATTTCCAAAGCCTTTGGTCTTTCCTGGGATGTGTGTGTGTTGATTTTTGCCTGAACACCATCTTCTGGCAAGTTGTTCTAAATCCTGGTGAAGTCAGAAGTAGTTTCATGAATTAGGAGTATGGATAAAATGCTTTTACTCCTTCTCTTAAGAGTAGGAACAAATTTGCATCACTCTCAGATTTTCAAGCCAGTCCAGATGTTTTTCCCACTCTGAGATGCTTGATAAATACGGGCACAGGTGTTCAGTGACTATCATTTGTTTTCCTGTGTGAAGCGCTACCTCCATGGGACTCCATGGATAAAGACGTGAAGTCAACAGTAGACAAATGGTTGTACAAGCATGAAAAATATTTTTTTGAGTGGTGTGGAAAAGCTCCGTGAAGTGTATGGCAAGTGCGTTGTGTTGAAAAATAAACATTGTTTGGTTTTGCTTGCATTTCTCTTAAAAGATCAGGCTCAGAATATGTTATCACTCTTCATAAATTATTGACTCTGACATTTCTAAACTAGCATGAGATGGTTTACCCCGTTGTGGTAAAGGTCATTAGTTGTAATATACCAGCTTGGTTTCTCTTTAATTCTGTCCATTCTTCCATCTATTTTCAAACCTGTTAGACATATATAAATGTAAAACCTGTGTGTATGGAGCAGGCCTCCCTGCTCACGCTTATCCCCAGCCACTACATGGCACACGCACTTTTACATTTGTTCAGCACTTGCATTTACCTTACTTGTCACTACGAAAGAAACGTGTGCAGCAAACGCCTCTGCGCAACAACAGTGTCATGCTAATGACACAGATGAAGAGGCACAACATCGAAATGAAGCAAAGGCCATGGCTCAACAATGTGCAAGTGAAACATATGGTATCGCCAGTGTCTTCTTACGAAAGCCAGTGGGGCAGCAAGCACTGGTGGGTCCACGTCCTCTGCCCTGGTTAATTCTTAAGAGTTACCTGACACCTCTCCAAGTTCATGAATATAGTGTGACAGGGGGCGCTGTCGTCCCCTTGAACCCTTGGATCAGACGCCAGACACCAGATAAAAGTTCAATAATTAATTTTATTAGGACAATAATGTGCACAAAGCACCCTCCACTCCACAATACTCATTCAATAATTAATAAACAATACACAATAACAATCCTCCACTCTCCCAGACGCGTTGTCCCTTGCCACCCGACTCAGCTCACTCGTCTGGAATTTCCCAGAGTCCTTTATAGTTCATGACCCAGAAGTGCTTCTGAGCCCTCAGTCCACGTGATTTCCTAGCACTTCCAAGTCAGATCAAAACTCTTCTTTTTCATCCCGGAAGTACGTCATTTCCCCTGTCGCTGTGACTAAGACGTACTTCCGGGTTATAGGGCACATAACAGTCCCTGGGCCTCCCTGCAGCGTCCTCTGGTGGCCCCCAGGGTATCCAGCAGGGCTGTGAAGGAAAACTCCAATGTCCATGATTCCCTGCTGGCATTCAGGGCACCTCCATGCTGCAGGGAGGGCTCCGTCTGGCGACCTGGAGGTATTGGCCGGGATGACTGGCCAACCATAGTCCACAATAGTAAAACTACAAGGGAGTCTTCGGGTTGTTTTTTTGTCCCGAAGACCACACACAGCTAGTATTATATATACAGTACATAATCAAGGTCAGACAGCCTCCAGAGCTTATGCTAGCATCATAGGGTACAAGGAAGAAACCAACCCTCAAGAAGAAGCTGGTCATTCACAGGGCACACTTATGACAGGTGAGGAGTGAATAGTTAACCTAACCTGCATGTAGCCAGATGTGCCAGTCCTTTGTGCCCAATGAACTGTGAGTGTGTGAGGTGCAGCCTCTTAGCTCTGGCTACTCTGAAGGAAAAATTGAATTGGTGAACCGTGGTACAAAATTAGGTTTTGGGGCATACCTGATACCATATATACTTGTGGATAAGTTCTCCCGCGGATAAGTTGGGACTTCATTTGACATTAAAGTTTCTGGCATTTTATAATGTCGGTCGTATAAGTCGAATGAAGAAAACTCATGGTATCGGTCCAAGAGATTATGATATGCTAACGTCCACCCGAAAGAGTAATTACGGAGCACACAGCCTTTTTTTCTATGTGGGTGCAGCAATGCACTTTATCAGCGTGTGCTCCTAACCTCTCTCTCTATTGTTCCTGCGTGGCCACACGGTAATACCTAAACTATTCCGAAGCAATGTTTGTACTGATTTGTGTTTTTTGTATCTCAAACACTCATACATCTTTATCGTAAGAGCATCCCTTATCTAATATGGAGCGTTTGATCAGAAGAAAAAATGAAGCTGGTTTTAAATTAAACAGGCCTTCAGGGAGAAATTACTGCTGCAGAGCAAAAAGGTGCCAGCATTTCTAATTATAATGAGGAAAAATAGGTGCATGTGGAATTCTATTACCGATTGAGCAGATGGTTTAAATAATATAAAAAAAGAAGATGATAAAAGGAAGAGTATGATAAAAGGAAGAAGGTACTACATATAATGTTACACTTTCTTGATCTTTATTAATTTTGCTTGGCTGAACAATGTTTTTTAATACTTCTTAAATTTGTCTAAGGTTTTTAAATGTTAGGGTCTCTTATAGTATTATTGTTTAAATGTTACATTTTGATTTGAAGGTGTTTCCTTTTATTGGTGTTTTATTGTACAGTGATCCCTCGCTATATCGCGCTTCGACTTTTGCGGCTTCACTCCATCGCGGATTTTAAATGTAAGCATATCTAAATATATATCACGAATTTTTCGCTGGTTTACGGAGTTCTGCAGACAATGCCTCTTTTAATTTATGGTACATGCTTTCTCAGTTTGATTGCCCAGTTGATTTCATACAAGGGACGCTATTGGCGGATGACTGAGAAGCTACCCAATCAGAGCACGTATTACGTATTAAATAAAATCCTCAATGATATACGATATGCTTCCCGCATGGTGCTTCGCACACTTCAAAGCTCTAACAGCCCATATTGATTTTTGATTGTTTGCTTTTCTCTGTCTCTCTCACTCTCTCTGACATTCTCTGCTCCTGACGGAGGGGGTGTGAGCAGAGGGGCTGTTTGCCTAGAGGATACGGACGCTCTTTTCAAAAATGATGAAAGACTACCTTCACATTGCTCCCTTCTTTGCGGCCGCTTTATCGCGGTGCTTCGCATACTAAAAGCCCAACAGCACGTATTGATTTTTGATTGTTTGTTTTACCTGCTCTCTCTCTCTCTCTGACATTCTCTGCTCCTGACGGCACTCCTTTGAAGAGGAAGATATGTTTGCATTCTTTTAATTGTGAGAAAGAACTGTCATCTCTGTCTTGTCATGGAGCACAGTTTAAACTTTTGACTAAAGGGTGTTCTTTTATGTCTAGAGGGCTCTAATAATGTTAAAAAACTTATTTAAAAAGTAAACAGGTTTTCTATGCTCTAACTGCGAAAATATTAGATTTATAAATAAAGAATCCTACTTCGTGGAAATTCATTTATCGCGGTAGAGTCTGGAACAGATTAACCGTAATACATGAGGGTTTACTGTATAACTGTGCGGAGAATATTTATAAACAGTGTGGGAGAGTTTATAAGGGCTTAAAATATATAAAAATAACCATACAAACATATGGTTTCTACTTTGTGGATTTTCACCTATCGCGGGGGGTTCTGGAACGCAACTCCCGCGATCGAGGAGGGATTACTATATTGTCTCTGGTCACCCTCATTTTATGTCTCCATTGCCATGGGTGCACAGTACCAGAAATTATGTGTCATGACATCATCAGCAGGACACCACTCCATTTCCATTTCCATTCATTCACTTAGCAGGTGCTTTTATCTAAAATACATCAACATAATCAAGCAAACATCACTATACTGAACTGTTTAGAAACAATTGTTACGGGACAAGGTTACAAAATTGATCATCATAAGTGAAGAGCTCATAAATTCACACAATAAGAGTCTTCAAATGCTACTTAAACACATTGAGGGAGTCTGAATTTCAGCTGGAGGTGGGAAGCTTGTTCCACCAGCTAAAAGCTACATATGAAAAGACTCACAGATGTCATCACCAGACACTGCTTCTCAGCAGACCTGAGTGGATGAAAAGAAGCATAGAACCTTATGAGTGCCTCCATATACAAGGGTACTGACCTGTTGACTACTCTGTAAGCAGACGTCAAGGATTTAAACTCAAGAAAAGAGGAGTGACATTCACCTCTCCTTGGCTAGATGAACACCAGAAGTGCATTTTGAGTCATCTACAAATGCTCAGTGAGGAAATTTCCGGTTATAGTAGTCCAGATGTGACAAGATCAAAACCTGGACTAAGAGTTTCACAAGATGATGCTCAGTGGTTACTGCAATCCAAGAATGTTGATTAGAAGGCTGAAATTTGGCAGGTTCATTCCTTACAGGTTACTTACAAAAGTTAAGCAGGTTTCATTTTGTAATTCTACACGTAACCGTCATAACTGAATCCTACTTACGTACAGTACATATATACGTCCATAGCCTGCAGCTCGGTTGCCGTTTGATGCAGCGTTACATCCCCCATCCTTACGCCTCTCACATAATTGGCTGCCTGCCTATATAAGGCCGTCTGTCATTCCGGTCTCTTCATTCCCTTCCTTGCTTCGCCATGGTATTCATGTGTGTCCCCCATTCCCACGCCTTCCACGTAGTTGGCTGCCTGCCTATATTGCGTCTCTAATCCCCACGCCTCGCACATACTTGGCTGCCTGCCTTTATTCCGTCCCCCATCCCAACGCCTCCCACGTAATTGGCTGCCTGCCTATATAAGGCTGTCCGTCGCTCCGGTCTCTTCATTCCCTTCCTTGCTTCGCCATGGTATTCATGTCTCCCTGCTGATAACTGCAGCCTTTTTATTTAATCCATGGCTTCTCCGCTGTTTTATTGTTCATTTATTACAATTATAGTTATTGTGTAGGTATTTTACACTTAGTTTACATTGTTCAGGTACCCATTTCCTTTATCGTTCCAACCGTACCCCCATTAACATGTCTATCGAGGTGATCACCATCGATCAAAGAACTGTCACTTACCGAGTGGTTTCCATGCCCGGAGATGCCGCCTGCCTTTTCCATTCTCTGTGTTACATATTGCACGGCCATGTCAGACTTAATCTTGATATCTGGAGGAACAGTGTGTCTTATGTATTGAAGGACTGGGAGAGGTTCAAGGTGTGGACTGATGACGGTACAGGAGATAATTATGCTACACAGGAGCACTATAAGAGTGAAATGCTTAAGCCCTTCATCTATGGTTTTGCATGTGAGTTGATGGCTGCCGCTGAATTGTTCGGTTGTCGCTTTCAAGTGCACCGAAATGGCCAAATATTTTACACCTTTGGAGAACCGCCAATGCCTCTTAAACATCTTAGATTCACAGGTGACAATTTGAGTAATGGACATTTTGATGTTTATGAATGTTTCAACTCTCAAAAGCTGGATGCGAAATTATCGATGAAACTGGTTGTATGCTTACAACGCTTGACAGATGCCGAATCTCACTTCAACACAACAAGTCCTGCAAATACTAACGTAATTGAAACAAACCATGAAACTCAAACCGATTATGACAGCAGCAATCCAAGCTGTGAGAAAACAGTAAAAAGGAGGCGTGTCAGACGTCGTGGTACATTTTCTGATGCAGCTGGACGGAAACAACTTTGTGACTCTGCTGAAAAATACTCACAGAAAAATGGGGCAAGGCGTTTGAATATCAAAAAAGTCTCAAAATGTCCCAAAATGGAGAAAGAGGATACTGTAAAACTCTAATCAAGGGCTCACACTGACATTGTTCCTTTATTTGTGATCATTTGTTAGAAGGATTCAAATGGACTGAGACAAACAAAGCAAGAATAATAAATAAAGAACAATAATCTCAAACTTAGAATCAGTACTTTTCATAGTACTGTAATAGATTTTAAAACCAGGACTCCATGAACAGAAGAACAAAATCACAAACAGGAATCAAAAATTAAAAAATGAGATGCAGAAGCTATTGTGAGAACCATCTTTTAAAGTCCGCATTTGATGATACCATCACATAACAGCACGCATCCCATGATGGGTGTTGCCACTTATTAATCCGAGTCACAAAATGGAGGCACCTGTGGCCAACGCAAATGCTCAGAATGATAACATTTATTATACACCCCAGAAAAACAAAAGCACAATGTGTTAAAAGTGGAAATTAAACATCAAAAAGTGAGAATTCATGAAGAATCCACCTGGGGACTGGGCTGTGATTCGTGGAAGAAGTCAGTTTAACAAATGTAAGGATTAATGTATGAATTACCTCAGATAGGCCTGGCCCGTGACACCGCATTGGTTCAGAAGGTTAATGGATGGACTGACTGCACCTTATGCTTTTTACCGTGTTGCGCAGATGTTATTCTTATGTTTGTGTAAGAGTCTTGTGATGCTGTGGTCTGTTAACAGCACTACAAGCTGACTGATTGATTGGTTGTTGGACTGCAACTACAAATTCAGGAACTACCCTGACCAATCAAAAACAAACACTTTGTGATCTTTATAGCTGTGTGTTCTTCCATCTCTAAGTAGTTTAAAAATGAAAAACCACAAATGGTGCCTTTTGATGCCGCCGGATTGCTGCTTGAAAGGATTTTTCACTTTAAATCATCGCAGCTGTGGCTTTCTATTGCAGGCCAATGAGGATGAGACATAAAAGTATGCAGCACACTCTCTGTTGTCCTTTCAAATGGAAATGTACTGTTGAAAGTCATTTAGTCTTCCCTCCACATTAATGTAGTGAATATAATACTAAAGTATCAGACACAAAGGACAAGGACACACTTGGGATTTATTTTCAAGGGCTGCCCCAATTAAGAATGAAATGATTTCAATAAAAGCAGCATAAGCGGGCTGCCACTCCGACCAGGGCTCAGGCTCATCAAAGGCTTTACCAGTCTCCATATTATTTCAATATTTCAAGGGCTGTTTGCTTCCTTGCCTTTTAGGAGTATTCAGACTGGAAAAATTAAAGCAACCCGAAAGCATGTTGTGGCAAAGTGGGTTGACAGCACAGCAGTGTAAGCTCAGCACAGGCAGGGGGCACCCTTCAAATTCATCTTTCCATCCACCCAGCTTTTTATTCAAGTTCAGGATCGTAGGAAGTAGGAGTCTCTCCTAGCGGCATTGTTAGGAAATACATCAAAAGTTTGGCTGGAATTTGATTTATTTATTTTTAGTGATTATTTGGACAGTATGCTGGTGTAGCTGCCACAGCCTTGCAATAAGGAGACTCCAGTCCTAGTGGCACTACAGCCCATGCAGAGCCTTGGCCACAGTCATGATTCTGCCCCCTTGTCCCCTTTCTCTTGCTTTTTTTTTTCCTCCATCGTCACATGGAGTTTCCTCAGATCAGCCTCCAAGTCCTCCATTTTAATGGTTCTGCTTCATTTTCAGTTACTATTTATTAGTTTCTCAAGGGTTCTGTCACCATCAAACCTTTCCATGTTTCCCAGCCATTGTGATCTTCTTATTTTTCATTTCCCTAATTAGGTCTATGTCCCTATATATTTGATGTATTTAGGTATATTTTGGTGGTTTTGTTCATTTTGAATCATTATTTTTCTTATTTTTATGTTTTGTCTGGGATGAGGCCTTTCTAGGGAGGTGAAGGAGGCCTGGTCTGGCTGATAAAGCCTACTTTGGGAGGCCTGACTCCCTTTTATGTTATGTTTGGGACTTAGCAATCTCAACAATGTAGCTCCATGACTTCCACATTCTCCAGTTGGTTGCATTCCTTTTGTTTTTTCAACTGTTTGTTTGTTCAACTTTTGATTTTACAACATTGATGATTTTACCTCCACCTCTGTTGTCCTCCCCTGGAGGGTACCACAGGGCTCCATCCTAGGACCTCTTCTGTTCTCCTAGTACCTGCTGCCACTCGGCACTATTTTCCAGAAACATGGTATTTCCTTTCATCTTTATGGAAAGGACGGCAGGGCGGAAGGTCACAGGTGGCATCGTGTCATTGACGACTGTCCAGGTGAATCAGCCTGGCATATTAAACTTAGGGATGCCAAGCAGGGGTCGTCTTTTGACCATCTGAATAGTGATCCTTATTGGGAGCATTCCTGTTTATACAGTAGAGAGTTATTCATTTTTCCATCACGTTTTTCTCGTGTATGTGTTTTTGCCATTTTTCACTTTCATAATTGTTTTTTTCAGTCCTCTTGATATTTGTATTATAGGAAGCAGGAAGTAAAAGTGGTGTCCGGTGTGTTTTTTTTTCCCCATCACCTTTGATTTGAACCACTGTAACTACTGTACATAGTCACCATCACATATTTTTGTTTATTGTTATATATAATTATTCAGTGTTATTACAGAGGACTGCATTTAATTTGAAGTGTATGACAACAGAATGATTGATTTTGCTGTTACCATAATAACAAAACGTTTTCCTTTTGACTATTTTCTTTGAATCTGTGTCTTCACTTTTCCATTAATGGCCCATTTGAGGACGGTACAGAAGCCCAGAGTTTGAGAGTGTACAGGTGTATGTGGTAATTTATTAAATTATTAATTGAAGAATTAACTGTATCCTCTATTAGGACAAGTTTGACAAAACCTCTTTGAATCAGAAAACCAGGCAGGAGGAAACTTGTCCGTTGCGTCTTTAATTACTGTCTCTTCAGCAAATGCCATAGAGGGAGCATTCATCACAGCAGTCCGCCACAGAATGGCCAAGAAAATAAGGGCAGAGGTCTATTTTATGAACAGCTAAATTGGCATAACAGTGTTGATTAATGTATATACAGTATTTATCTCTGATTGTTTTGTTGGTTTACACCTAAATGACTTATTGAAATTAAAGTCTGTTCTACCACACTCTTGTTCATATCTTCTACTTTAGATATTACTCTTGAAATCTCTGTGTGTGTGACAACTGGCCAGTTTTGTTGTTTACAGGACATCTGCTGCTCTCTTAATCATTTCCTATTATAGATGGTGTATTACATCAACCTTCTCCTGAAACATTCTTGTCTTTGTAGTTCACTTGACCTTTATCTGGATCCTGATATGCTTGAACAGGTTTCTAATATGTATTAACCCTTTATATTTCTAAGATGGATGCTAGAACTTAATATGAAAAGTATATCAAAAGACTTAACCATTGTTACCTCCAAGGTTTTCCCTCACAGGTTCCAGTGCATGAGCCACCACAGAGGTGGAAAAACTATCAAAAACCTGACTAATCACACAAAAGGCAAAGTCGAAATAAAATTAAAAATCGAACAATTACAATTTTTAATTGAAATAAACTGCATATTAATCACACTTTGTCATATTTAATTTAAACATATTGATATTTTTCTATAAAGTAAAAAAAATAACTACGTGATTATAATAATCAATTGTAAATCAATTATAATAATCACTTGCCCATGCATATTAATTTATTTCAAATGGTTTATTGAGCAAATTTGCGTAACATAACCCCAAGGGAGGTTGCTGTAATATTTGGGAAAACAATACATATGGTTTGAACAGATTTGCTGCAAGATAACATACTAAAAGCACTAACAATTACACAAATAATTAAATATAAAATATAAACCAGAAACATCCAATCCTGGGTCAGCTTTTGTGCACAATAATGTTTTAGCTCAGGTTGTGCTTAACTACGTGATCCACACAACTCAACTAAGCATCTGTTACCTGTAGATGTGAAGCCATTAATTAGATTGATAATAATATTAATAATAATAATTCATTACATTAATATAGCACTTTTCTCGCTACTCAAACATCTACCACATGAGGAGGACTCGAGATGTGAACCCATGATCTCCTTACTGCGAGGCATGTGTTTAGATTAGGCTTTTAAATAGCAAAAGACAGACTAAAAAGAATTTCTAAATAAATACCCCTATCAGATACATATTTAGATGTTTTAAATTGCAATTTGTCATAGAATGTATCATGTATGAATTTTAATATAAGTCTATCTTAAGGTTCCAGATGGACTGAAATGTTGGCATGATCAATTTCTGCTGATTATTACCCACTTTTATTGGTTCCAGTATAATACCTGTATATGCAAATTTAGGCGCTAATGTAAGCTCTAGTAGGTAACATGTAATTAATGAAACAACAACATCCCGTGTCTACTTTGGGGAAAGTGTGAAGGAGGTATAAGGAATTGAGCGATTGCACTCTGTATCATCTGCTTTTTCACTGCTCAGACATGGGTAGCATCTGCACCGTGCTGTTTCAGGTCAGATATCCCTGCATGGGTGAGTAAAAAATGCTCCATGGCAAATGTATTTGTCACCTGGGACAGAGCTGACCCACTGACGTCCTGTCTCTCACTCAGACCTGTACCTCGACAGCTTCCTTGACAGGCAGACTTGGACTAGCAGATATTACCATAGTAATGTACACTCTGTGTGTAGTGTCTTTTTTTGGATATTCCGCTAAACTTTTTATTGACTGTAGAAAGTAGCATATTTGCAAGGTTGCCGGTTACACACAATCTCAACTGGCAATCAGTGCTTGTCCATCTGCTATGCTAGTGCAACACGAAAATGAAACTCATTCACTCTACTTGTGTAACTGGCTTGATGTTAATTGTTTGTTGTTATTCTCTGAACTTTAAAGGGCTTATGTATTTATGAAACAATATGTACAAAAATACGGATCAAATTATTGATTCAATGCAGTGTGCTGCATTTTATGTTTATAATGGATGAGTGGTGACTCTACTGTTATGTGTGAATGAAGTTCCTTATCAAGAAATAAGACATGAAATGATCAAGTGCTGTTGACCTGCTACTACTATTGTGTTCATTTGGTGCCACTTCGTTTGGTGATAAACACAGTCAAATTAACCAGATTAAATGACTGCATTTAAGTATTGCATTAAAAATGTTGAATGAATTAATCACATTCATTGATGGTGATTAATCAGCAGCACAAAATAATACATATTTTTACAAAAATGTGCTGAGGCACAAAAAGTGCTTATAAGAGCACAAAAGGCACAACCAGGGATGCCATGCAGAGGCAATCCAGGCAAACAAGTCTCAATCACAGATCTAGAATGCGAACTGAAAAACAGATACAAAATTAAAAAATTCAGTGAATCACAAATAATCAAAGAACACAGAAAATCACAGTACCAACTCACAACACCTCAAGTGCATTTACAATGAACTGCAAGGGACTGTGGGTTTTCCCACCCCTTATAGGGCTGAGGGCAGCACCTTAATGGTGATGGGCAGGGGGCACTGTCTCTTGGGGAACAACCCACAAAACACAAGGCACGTAGCAAAAGATTCTTGGGCATGAAGAAACTAAATAATAGACAATGGAAACATAAACCATGAACAAAAGAGACAAGTGTGAAATATAACAAGTTCAATGTCTCCACATTGCTAAATCTTACCCTACTCTTGGTTTTAATTATGTATTTTGTTTTGTCCTGATTGACTTGCAGATCTGTTCTCGTATATATTCATTATCAGTTACTCTAGCTTTCTTTTTCAAGGCTATTTTAATTTCTAGCAATCAGAACTGTGTCAAGAACACAAGCTAAACACTCTGTCATTCTATTATAAATATGACCACCTGCATTTACTGTATGCTTAGCTTTCTCATTACAAACTGTAAGCTTAGAATAAAGAGCATTTATTAACAAAACATCCCCTTGCCTAAGTCCTTGATTAATGTGCAAATCTTTCAACAGCTGAGCTTGTATCTTTATTTTGCTTTAGGTGAGTTGGCATTGCTAATCCTTCTGTCTGGTTCTCATCTCTCCAGAGGACTTCTGAAGTAACCAAAAATATCTCTTGGGAGGCAGGGGTTGACAACTGTGATGTATGGCCGGCTGTTCATCCTGGTCAATAACCCCATGCCGCCAGGTGGAGCCCTCCCTGCAGTAAGGAGGTGCCCCGAAGACCAGCAGGGCATTATGGACATTGGAGTCTTTATTCACAGCCCTGCTGGATACCATGGGGGCCGCCATGAGTCGCTGCAGGGTGGCCCAGAGACTATTTGCCTTACGCCCAGGAAGTACGTCATAGTCACATGGACAAAGAGAACGATATGCTTCCTGGGTGAAAAAAAAAGGATTTTTTATCTGACCCAGAAGTGTTCCAGGTCATATGGACAGAGAGGGTGAAACGCTTCCGGGTCGAGGAGTATAAAGGACTGTGGGAGATCGCAGACAGACAAGCTGAGTTGGGAGGCAGGGTGGCTAAGCATCTGGGAGTTTGGAGGATTGGATTATTGTGTATTTAATTATTGGAGAATTTGGGAGTGGAGGGTGCTTTGTGCACTTATTATTATAATAAATCAATTATTTGGACTTTTGTCTGGTGTCTGACGTGTGGTCTGAGGGTACAAGGGTGCGAGAAAACCCTAATCTGTCACACGACGTATACTAATGTCCTTTCCCCCTCCTCTGCAGATCCCCTGGAAGGAAAGACCAGCTAAACCCCAACCAGGTTCTAATTCCGTCTCCAGACCACACCCTCCTACTGACCTCACTTCCGCTTATAAAGCCAGCCACTTGTCTTACCCAGTCAGTCACGTTTTGAATGTTACTCTACTCTAATCTACTCAGCACAGATGCACTATTCTTTAAAATATATGAGTTGGAACCCCAAACCTTTTTCTGTCTTTGTGTTTCCTTTTACACTCTCCATTAATTAATTAATGACCCATGGCTTGTTGACAATGGGGGAAATTAAAACTGTACACAAAAAAGTAAAAAATAAAGTCCTATTCCTGGCTGCCCACCCGCTCCTGGGTTTTCTATAGTGGAGTCAGTGCTGGCCATTCAATCATTGGTGGGGGTTATAGATGGAGATTTAGTACAAATCCTTGGGGAGCTCCTGTGTTGAAAATGAGCATAGAGAATGTGATGCCGTCACATCTAACCACTTGGTAGCAATCCAGGAGAAAGATCAGGGTCCACTTCTGTACACGTTGGTATCCTTAGTGAAGAATGAAGACAGTGATATCATAATAACATATTGCTTTCTCCATCATTATAGTGCAGGTTGGGAAAACGCTCAGCAATGAGTTAAAACATGTACTAGACACAGTCGTAAAAACAATTAATTATGGAAAATGTAGATCTCTCAAAACTCGTTAACCTGTTTGCCAAGAACATGGGTAACGTACGTGAATCTTCTTCTTCTTCACAAGGAAGCAAGATGATTATCTAAAAGAGGCAAAGTGTTATCACAAGTGTTTGAACTGTAGGATGAGATGCATTTTTTTTACTCTTAAGAAACAAAAAAGAATTCTGCCTGTCACATGCAATTACTAATTGGATTACAAAAATCTCTGAACATTTAATCAAGAGTAATTTCAACATGCAAGGAAAAGCTGTAAATATCTTCTAAAGGCAAAGATCTAAGAGATAGGAAAGGCTTGTGTGTCACCGTGGCGAAGAAAGTCAACATGGATATTTGGTACGATAGAAATTACAGAGTCATTTCATTGCTTTCTAAACATTTTCAAGTACAAGAAAAATATTTCATATTATTATCCAAATAATATGCCAGTAAAGAATACATGGTGGCGCAGTGGTAGCGCTGCTGCCTCGCAGTTAGGAGACCTGGGTTCGCTTCCCGGGTCCTCCTTGCGTGGAGTTTGCATGTTCTCCCCGTGTCTGTGTGGGTTTCCTCCCACAGTCCAAAGACATGCAGGTTAGGTGCATTGGCGATTCTAAATTGTGCTGTGTGTGTCCTGTGGTGGGTTGGCACCCTGCCTGGGATTGTTCCCTGTATGTGTGCCTGTGTTGGCTGGGATTGGCTCCAGCATGACCCTGTGTTTGGATTCAGCAGGTTGGAAAATGGATGGATAAAGAATACGGGCCAAGTAACACATTTATTGCGTTATTCCAAGGAGTAGACGTTTTTTAAAACATATAATGATGACGGATTGTAATTGAAACACGTATGGGTGCATCTTAAGGAATTATGAATAGAAATGAAGAACAAATATAATTATATTGAGAGAAAAAGGCTTTGATATATATGTGAGCTTCTGTACTTACACGTTTAAAAACTAACAAGAGAGAAAGGCCACACATGACTGAGCAAGTCATGACAGTTTGTCTTACCGGTAGTTCACCTAACATCACAAAGATCTGTGAAACAACAAGGTTGATCTGTTGGTTTTATTTCATGGCAACCTATAGTCAATGTATATGTAGTGTCCCAAAAGAAGTAATGACCTGTATAGTATATCTCTGGTGACATATTGGGAAGTGAATTTAACAGAAAATTGACTAGGAATGCCACTAAATGAGATATAGTAGATTCCAAAAGAATGCCAACCCCTTTACATTCTGCACACATTTATTATGTTTTAGATTTAATTTTATATTTATAAAATTGCCATTTTTGCCTAGCAATCTACAGTACACTCAATAACCCATAATGACAAATTGAAAACCTGTTTTCAGAAAGGTTTGCAAATGTATTATAAATCAAAAACTGAAATCTCTCATTCATAGAAGGATTCAGACCCTTAATTTAGTACTTTGTAGAAGCCCCTTTAGCAGCAATTGCAATTTTGAATCTTCTTAGGTGAATCTCTACACGCTTTGCACACCAGGATTTGGGCAGTTTATCTCTTTCTTCCTGCCAGGTCCTCTTAAACCCCATTAGATTGGATGGTAAGTGTCTGTAAACTGTCATCTTCAGATCTCTCCACAAATGTTATAGACTCTAGAAAGTCTAGACTTTGACTGGGCTGCTCAAGGACATTCAGAGACTTGTCCCAATTCCACTCCAGTGTCGTCCTGGCTGTTTGCTCCTAGTCAGTGTCATGCTGAAAGGTGAACCGTCGTCCCAATCTGAGGTCACTCTAGAGCAGGTTTTCCCCAAAGAAATATCTGTATTTGGCTGGATTCATCACTCCCTTAATTCTGACCAGACTCCTTGACCCTGCCACTTAACAGCACCCCCATAGCATGATGCTGCCACTACCATACTTCATTGTTGGGATGGTATTAGGCAGGTGATAAGCAGTGTCTGCTTGGAGTTCAATTTTTGTCTCATCAGACCATGCTCTCAGAGTATTTTATATGTCAGTTGGCATACTCCTGGAGTGTGCAGAGATGGCCATCCTTCCTACCGTTTCTCACATCTCACCATAGACTTTCTGAATTTCTGTTAGAGTAGTCATTGGATTCTTAGTCACCTCCCTGACCAAGGCCCTTTTTTTCAACATTAGAACAATGAGATGAAAACAGACAATTCAGCCCAACAAAGCTTGCCAACTTAATTCTTCCAATATAACATCAATTCGATCTTTGTAGGTCCCTAAAGTCCTACACTCTACCACACTACCTGGTAGCTTATTCCAAGTGTCTGTGGTTCTCTGTGTGAACAACTTCTAAATTTACCCTTAACAACTTTGTGTCCCGTGTTCTCGTTTTAAAGTCACAGTCTCAATCCACTGGACTAATTCCCTTCATAATCAGTCATGTCTCCTCTTAATCTTTTGCTCAAACTGAAAAGGCTCAGCTCTCTCAATCTTTCCTCATAATTCATTACCTGTAGCCCTTGAATCAGCCTAGTCGCTCTTCTCTTCTTGCCCAATTGCTCCAATTGCTGAGTTTTGCCAGAAGGCCACCTATAGGAATAGCCCTAGTGGCTCCAAACCTCTTCCATTAAACTATTATTGAGGCCACTGTGCTCCTGTGAACATGGCTAGCTTCAAAAATGGTTTTATCACTTTGTCTTGATCTACACCCGATCACTATTTTATCATGGTGGTCTATAGAAAGTTCCTTGTACTTCATGGCTTGGTTTTTGTCCTGACACACAATGTGAATTGTGGCACATTATATACACGGGTGTGCCTTTCTATCCAATCAATTCAATTTGCCACAGGAGGACTTCAGTCAAGTTCTACTGTAGACACATCTTCAGGACAAATAAAATAAACTGAATGCACCTGATCAAAATCTGGAGTGTGTGAGGTGCAAATGAGGGAGAAGAAAACCAAAGAAAAGCAAGGATGCCAAGTGAGCCACCCTATTTACAATGAATGAAAATGAGTGCACAGTGGTACAACAGAAAATCAAATTTAATAGAGGCCTTTTTCAGCCTCTGCAGCTTCTCACAGTTATCAGCTCTGCCGAGTGGGTCTGGATTGGGGAGATTAGTCACGTGGGACTGTGTTCCTCAGGCTGAGATGCTATCTTTCAAGAGCTATCATATTTATGGTGTTCCAAACAGAAGAGTTGTGGTTTAGTTGGACAGTACCCTCTGAGCTATGGAGGAGAAAAGAGACAGTATTGTTAGGGTTGGCACCCCTCTTGCCCTAGTGGGATATTGCATACTTTCTCCGAGCCAGGAAAGTAATCCTCAGGCGCCCGTATGTGACAAACTTTATAACAAAGGATCTGAATTTCTTGTATAGAGGAAATATTCCAGTTTTTGATTTTTAATACATTTTCAATCCTTTCTGTAAACAGGTTTTCATTTTGTCATTGTGGGTTAGTGAGTGTAGATTGATGGGTGAAAATGGCATGTTTATCCATTTAAAATTAAATCTACAACTCAATAAGATGTGCAGAAAGTGAAGGGGTCTGAATACTTTTGAACCCAATGTGTGCCATTGAAAGGTGTGTGTCGCTTCACTTGATGTGCAGTGTCATGTGCACTTCAGTATGTCAGCTAGCATTACAAAGATGTGAGTCATGTCACTTCACTACTTAGACTCATGGAACTTGTGCACCTCCTCTCACCGTATGAAGGCTCACGTATTACAGAGTTGTGAGTCACTTCACTCCACTGTTTGTATTCACGTGGCCAGTCATCTATAACAGAAATAGTCACTCGCAAACAAGTTTTCTGCTTTTACATAATCAACATCAAACTTTATAAGAGGAAAAAACTTGGGAGGTGTTTTCCCACCGCAGGAACTTCAATTTCAGGAACCTGTGATGTAGGCCCTGGGCCATTTGTGAGCCCTGGCTACTTACTGTATGTGTGTTGCATTCCCACTGCACGACAGGAACCTTTATGAAAAATATGTGATATGCCATGAAGAGTGATGTGGTGCAAAGTGAGGTGCGTTCTCAAGTTCATGTGAACTCCTCTACCTTAATGCTTCAAAGCAATCTCGACTTCACAGGGGAGATTATTGCTTCAATGAGGTGTTTGGTGCAGCACCCTAGGAAGGTAACTCTGTGCAAAGTGTGGCACTCCATCTTCAATGATAATGATATAATGATAATTCATCACCTGAGCCCAACCCATGATAGCTCCTGGTTGAATGAAAAGTACATACCCTGGACTAGGAGCTCAAAAAAGTACCAGGAAATACAAATGGTCCACATTCCTGTGGTGGGACTTCTTCAAAAGTTCCAGAGTTTCTAAAAAGTCCCTGATACCTGAAAAAAGTTCCTGTGGTGGGAAAGAACCCCTTGGTGAACCATTCAGCTTCAGAGTAGAAGTTTTTATGTTTATCCAGACTGTTCCCCATTTTGGTTTTGTCAGACACATTCGCTTAGGAGGCAGCCAACAAGCCCTAAGGTGAGTGATGTTACAAGAGACAAAGAGTCTATTGTATGTACTAATGCCTCTCTCTCTCCATCAACAGAAGAAAAATAATAACTTACCTTCAGTGCTCAAATTGGCTACCATTCCACAAATCCGGTTCCATATTCCAGCGATGACGTCACTTCTGACTCTCCTGAGATGACGTCACTTCCGGCTCACCCTTATGACGTCACTTTCTGGGTCCTTCCATGATGACGTCACTTCTGGGTCTCGCCATGATGATGTCACTTCCGGGGTCCCACCATGATGGCATCAATTCCACCTTGCCATGATGACGTCACATCCAGAGGATGATGTCACTTTCGGTCCCCTCAATGATGACATAATTTCCGTCAACCCACTTTTGATGTCATTTCCTGCCACCATTTTGTTATTAAAAACACCTTGATTTCACTGCTCTGTATAAAATGCTTCAGTTTTTTTATCCATCTTTCGCTATTTTTTTGCATATTGTCCACGGACATTATACGGGGTCATTCCCCAACTCTTTTTGAGACTTCCTGAGTCATTTATTCTATTACAATTTTTTTAATTCTCAAGGAAGGGGTGGGCATTGCAGTTGTGCTCTGAGAAGCCCTCCATGGATAGATTCACATGAGTCATCACCGTGCTCTCCTTCAAATGGAGATTACAATAAGAACAAAATGAGAAAGAAGGTCTGTAGTGCACTATTAAGAAGTTCAAAGCACCGCTGTGATGTGAACAGCTTGCATGCCACACAGAAACAAAGCAAAGGACAATTCAAATGCAAATGTGATTATCCAAAGTCCACGATGACAGATGCAAATAGTTTATAGGCTCAGTTACATGAAACAAAAGCTGCTTGAGCTCACCAGCTCATGCTAAAAAGGTCCCACAAGAGCAGCGTGTTTGTTCTTTCGACTAAATCATTATGTTACACAGGAATAGACGAGACAAATGGGAGCTGCTTATTCCTGTCCAATTTGTTTACAACAAATCAATTCAAATCCCAGTAAAAGTCTGGGCTGCTGTCCGCGTCTAGGCCAATGTGTGCTCCTCTGGCAGGAGCGTTATCTGTATAGCTATGGAAAACATTTTCCTGCATGGATATAATATGAAAGCAAAATGAGGAGGCAAAAAAAAACTGTGATGATTCAGTCTTAAAAATAAAATGAAAACAGGACACTTGTAAATGACAAGTGCTGTGTTTTCTGCCGAGAGCTATTAATTACCATTTAGAGAATGCTACTGGGAAATTTGCCAGCTACCTCTGATTTCACCACGCAGTGTACAGCAGGAGCAATGGCAGAGAAATTCGAGACCCAAACAAACAAGTTAAAGCCCACTGAGCGTGTGACTTTGGTAGGTGGTGAGAGGTCTGTAGGCAGTCAAGGACCTGGCCTTGTCATTTATGAGGGTGGAAGGTTCAAATCCAGTTTCTGGTGCCTAATGCAGTCATAAGGAGCTCACACACTTCTAGCTGTTCATTAACATTTATTTATTTAGCTGACACATTTATTTACAAGCCTTTACAAAAACTGGCCAGAGCAAACAGATTGCTTTAATGTACTCCAGTGAAATGAAAGCTTTATGGCACAACAGTTACCACAAAAGACAGTATATGTATAATATACATGTTCCTTACAATTAGAATTCAGGAGAAGGTGGTAAGATGGGCTAGCAAATCTAATTCATTTTTAAATTCAGCACCTTGGATAGCATCAAAGACAATGGCCGCCTTAACCTGATGTCATATTACAGGATTTCTAGTCATGGGGTATGTCAGATTTGATGACAACAGGTGCTGATCTCGTCACTGGACCACATTGATTTGAGCAACTCAGAAAATCAACTCCTATGTCACATTTAGCAACACCTGTGCCTCCCCTTTTCCTGATTACAAATAGCATGCTGCCTGATGGAGCCAGTGCTGTATAAAGGGTTAAAAGGTATAGTGAGGCGTTCAGTGGCAATCTCAACCATTTTTTTTTTTTCCATTCTGTTGTGGTTTGTAAAGCATGCAACATCACACAGACGAGCTTCTCTTCTGTTTGTGAGGTCCAAAACACCTGCCTTACTTATCGTTCATCACTGCATGCTACGCATTGTACTTCTGATGAGCATTAGTTGGCTGTCAGCTCTCATACACACACCTGCCACCACTACAATTAAAGAAAAAACTTCAAACCCATGTCATGGATTAGTGGGTGTGTCACTGGATTCATGGGACTGTGCCGACAGCTCCCTCCCACTCATTAACATTATGCAAATGAATACTCCAAGTGAAAAGTGCACAGAAATGTCATCTAATGAGACAAAGCCTTAAGGTGATGGTCATGTTCACACACTAACACTATCATGTGTGAGGGCATATTTACTAATGTTTGCTGTGTGGCGTATGGCTGGGGCCCCTGCCCAGCTGGGACACCCCTTCAGCATATGTTCTGGGGGAGCAAGCATGAGAGACCCAATACCTCCCCCTGGACGCTAGATGGCAGCCTCTCTGGGTTGCAGCGGTGCCTCGGACTCCCGCAGGGCTTCATGGGAGCTGGAGTGTGGTGCAGGCCTGTTGATTTCCGTAGGCACCTACAGGGGGTGCTGCAGTGGGAGCTGCTGGGCCCTTGTGGGCAGTATTTTCGCCACACCCAGAAGTGCAGCCGGGACTCGACAATCAAGCACCTGGAACACTTCCGAGTGCCTAATAAAAGGAGCCAGCAGCCACCACTGTTTGTGTCTGGGTTCGAATATTCCCACCCATGTTGCCACATTGTGGAAATATTCGAACCCGGACACAAACAGGCAGACACAGAATGTCCTTAACACACGTTTATTGCACCTCACATGAATACAGTGCACCAATCACAATCAATCAGTCCTTCAGACTTCTTTCCTTCTCTCTCTCTGTCGCCTCCAAGATCTGTCCACTTCCACCTGACTCCGGCTCCCGAGTGGTGGCTGCTGGCTCCTTTTATTAGGCACCTGGAAGTGCTTCAGGTGCTTGATTGCCAAGTCCCGGCTGCACTTCTGGGTGTGGTGAAAATACTACCCACAAGGGCCCAGCAGCTCCCATTGCAGTACCCCCTGGCGGCGCCTGCGGAACCCAACAGGGCTGCAGAAAACCCCAACTCCCATGAAGCCCTGCGGGAGTCCGAGGCACCGCTGCAACCCAGAGAGGCTGCCATGTAGCATCCAGGGGGAGGTATTGGGTCTCCCATGCTTGCTCCCCTGGAACATATACTGAAGGGGCATCCCGGCCGGACAGGGGCCCTGACTGTCCGCCACAGCTGTTTAATTTTATTTTCATTTGACAAAACTCATTTTACTGTCAGAGTCACGATGTCATTTCACTATGAACAGAATACACTTGAAATTGAGCCTGAACATGTGCCAAGACAACCAACGGGGTCCTTATTGTTTAATTTCAAAATCCAGTGCTTGCTTTTAATATCTATAATCTTCGTATATAATACACTACCATGGCTGTCCGTTTGTCTGTCTAGGATTTTAAATCACCTGTAACTTGCCAACTGTTTGAACTATTGACCTGAAATTTGATACACATATACTATGTGATGTCTACTATTCGCTTTTGAGGTGATGATTGACCTCCAAGGTTATTCCTCTTTTTATTTTTTTTTTTACTTTATTGTTGAATCAACTGTTGGCAGCGGCCAGCAGGGTGGCCATGCTGTGCATGCGTACGGGCGCCGTTCTCATCCCTACCACCTCTGCCGTCACTTCCCCTACCTGTTCATATCTTAAATCGTTCTTGAGGCAGATTGAAGACTTAAGTGCCAGCTTAAGTGAAAAATTAAGGAAAACTTACTAAGTAATTGCAACAAAAGCACTGACTTAATCAGTTTTAATACGAAAAGATGCCAACGAAAGAAGAGAACAAGCGGGCCACTAGGGTGGAAAAAAGAAGAGCTGATCAGAAAGCAGCAAGCGCATCAACCTCTGAGCAAACGAATGCTAAACAAGGAAAGAGGATGAAAACTATAAGTCAAGTGTATTCACTGCACGCTATCATGCAGTGCACCGTTACTGGTATTAATATAATTTTTTTTCATTAAATAAGCAGCAGACAGAAGAGTATTAAAGAGAAAGACCATGAGGCCATTCCCTCACATTGCATATCTGTCTCATGTGATTCTGTTTCTTCTTTACCAAAACCCAAAGGTAAAGGTTTCTGTTTTCTTAGTTATTCTTGTCTGTATTTGTTATAATATTTATGTATTTAAATATTCTTATTTAGTGAGCTTCTGTAAAAGGCCAAATTTCTTTCTTGGGATGAGTGAAAATCAATCTATCTATCTATCTATCTATCTATCTATCTATCTATCTATCTATCTATCTATCTATCTATCTATCTATCTATCTATCTATCTATCTATCTATCTATGATAGAGTGCCTTTCGTATCTATTATAAAGTAACCTTTCTTATCTATCCCATCTATCTATCCATCCATCCATCCATCCATCTATTTAATATAGGGCCTTTCTTATGTAGTTATGTATCTATTGGGTGTAATATTTGTTTGGATAATTTATTTAGGGTTGGTTTCCACCTTGCTTCTTCAGCCGCCACAACTCTGAAATGGATTAAACAAGTTCACAAATGTATATATAAATGGATTTAACGGGTGTTATCTGTAAAAACTTTTTTGGAATAAACCAAATGAAGATGTTATGGTTTTATGAAGCAGTGTTTTAATGAGCCATGTGTAGCAGGAAGCAAGTGTCAATCAATCTCTAATAATTTAGGGATGTAGAGCTTTGTAATGCTGCTCAAAAGTTGACGTTTAGTTTAGAGGACAATCAGTGTTACCTTTCCCCATTTTGATTTAAAATAATTTGTCAATAATTTTGCTTCTTGGGCTTAGAACAGCAATCAGATCATTATTAAAAATTCACCATTTTTAAATAACAACAACATTTATTTATATAGCACATTTTCATCCAAAAAAATGTAGCTCAAAGTGCTTTACATAATGAAGAATAGAAAAATAAAAGACACAGTAAGAAAATAAAATAAGTCAACATTAATTAACATAGAATAAAAGTAAGGTCTGATGGCCAGGATGGACAGAAAAAACAAAAAAAAAACTCCAGACGGCTGGAGAAAAAAAATAAAATCTGTAGGGATTCCAGACCATGAGACCGCCCAGTCCCCTCTGGGCATTCTACCTAACATAAATGAAACAGTCCTCTTTGTATTTAGGGTTCTCACGGAAGGACTCGATGATGGTCACGTAGGCTTTTAGTCCATCAATGTTGGAGCATCATGATGCTTTGAGTAGGTGGTGGTGGCGCAGGCCGCCACCACAAAGAAACCGTTAAAAGAAACAGAAGAGAGAGTAGGGGTCAGTACGGATTTTAGAGCCACCATGAATAGTTATGATGAATTGAACATACAGAATTTCAGGATTAAGTTAACGTGAAGTTATGAAAAGGCCATATTAAAGTAATGTGTTTTCAGCAGTGTTTTAAAGTGCTCTACTGTATTAGCCTGGCAAATTCCTATTGGCAGGCTATTCCAGATTTTAGGTGCATAGCAGCAGAAGGCCGCCTCACCACTTCTTTTAAGTTTTGTTCTTGGAATTCTAAGGAGATACTCATTTGAGGATCTAAGGTTATGATTTGGGATATAAGATGTCAGACATTCCGATATATAAGATGGGGCGAAATTATTTAAGGCTTTATAAACCATAAGCAGAATTTTAAAGTCAATTGTGAATGACACAGGTAACCAGTGTAGTGACATCAGAACTGGTGAAATGTGTTCGGATTTTCTTTTCCTAGTTAGGATTCCAGCAGCTGCATTCTGCACTCATTGCAAATGATTTATGTCTTTTTTGGGTAGTCCTGAGAGGAGTGCATTACAGTAATCTAGGCGACTGAAAACGAAAGCGTGAATTAATTTCTCAGCATCTTTCAGTGATATAAGAGGTCCAACTTTTGCTATGTTTCTTAAGTGAAAAAATGCTGTCCTAGTGGTCTGATGAATATGCGATTTAAAATTCAGATTACAGTCAACAGTTACCCTTAAATTTTTTACTTCCGTTTTAACTTTTAATCCTAATGTATCAAATTTATTTCTGATAACCTCATTGAATCAATTTTTGCGAATCACTAATATTTCAGTTTTCTCTTTATTTAGCTTGAGAAAATTACTATTCATCCATTCAGAAATACCAGTAAGACATTGTATCAGTGAATCGAGAGAATCGGGGTCATCAGGCGCTATTGATAAGTACAGCTTTGTGTCATCAGCATAGCTGTGGTAGCTCACGTTGTGCCCTGAGATAATCTGACCTAACGGAAGCATGTAGATTGAGAAGAGCAGCGGACCCAGGATAGAGCCTTGTGGAACACCATATAGGATATCATGTGTCTTTGAGTTGTAATTACCACAACTAACAAAGAATTTTCTCCCTGCCAGGTAGGATTCAAACCAATTTAGGATCCTGCCAGAGAGGCCCACCCATTGACTAAGGCGATTTCTAAGAATGTTGTGATCAATGGTGTTAAATGCGGCACTCAGATCTAAGAGGATGAGAACAGATGAATGGCCTCTATCTGCATTTACCCGCAAGTCATTTACTACTTTAACGAGTGCAGTTTCTGTGCTGTGATTTGTTCTGAAACTTATCAAGAATAGCATGTTTATTTAGGTGGTCATTTAATTGCAAAATGACTGCCTTCTCTAGAATTTTACTTAAGAAGGGCAGGTTAGAGATAGGTCTAAAATTTTCAAAAGCAGAGGGGTCAAGATTATTTTTCTTGAGCAGGGGTTTAACTAAAGCAGTCTTAAGACAGTCTGGGAAGACCCCTGTATCTAATGACGAATTTACTATGTCAAGAATATTATCAATTAGCACGCCTGTTACTTCCTTGAAAAACCTTGTTGGTATTGGGTCAAGGACGCAGGTGGAGGGTTTCAGTTGAGAGATTATTCTATGTAAATCAGGTAAATCTATCCTGGTTAAAGAATTTGTTTATAATGGAGTACTGGGGCTTAGGAGGTTCCGCACTGTTGGGGAGATGTACTATGTTATTTAAAATATCACTAATTTTTTGATTGAAAAATACAGCAATGTTCTCACAGGCTTCACTGGAAGTATTTTGGGGGCATTCCTTTGACTTACTTGGGTTTAACAGATGATCAATTGTAGAAAATAAGACTCTGGGATTACTAGCATTGTTATTTATAATCTTAGAGAAATAGCAGTGCCTCTCAAGACGGACTGTGTTATTGTATTGTTATTTTAACCTTCAATATCTCATAATGGATAGTTAGTTTAGTTTTCCTCCATTTACGCTCAGCTCTACGACATGTTCTTTTTAAATCAGACACTCTTTGGGTCTTCCATGGTATAACAATGCTAGAAGATTTTTTAACTGTCTTTTCAGGTGCAACTATGTCAACAGCAGCTCTTACTTTAGAGTTAAAATTTTCCACTTTACTATTTACATTATCCTCGCTATTATAGTTGGCACTTAAGTTTTAAAGCTGCTGATGAGTCAAAGAAGCGTTTTTTAACAATATGCTTCTCATGAATGTTTTCTATCATTATTTCTATATTGAATAGTAGAGGAAAGTGGTCTGATAGACCAATATCAATGATCTGCTTCACATCAACTTTTAGTCCTTTAGTAATCACTAAGTCTAACGTATGACCTGCTTTATGTGTACGTTGATTAACGAGCTGTCTCAAATCAAAAGAGTCCAGGAGGTTCAAAAATTCCTTTACTTTTAGGTCACACTGATTATCAATATGAAAGTTAAAGTCGTCTACAATTAAGAGTGTGTCATAGTTCGTAATGAAAATTGACATTATGTCTGAGAATTCCTCAAAGAAAGACGCGTTAAATTTAGGAGGTCTATACACGGATAATACTAGAACGTGAGAATCTCCATGAATAACAATGGTGAGATACTCAAGGGACTTAAATTTACCAAAACTAACATCTTTACACTTTAACCGGCTCGAGTAAATGTTTGCCAAGCCTCCGCCCTTCTTTCCCTGGCGGTCTGCACGAGTAAAACTGTAATCCGGAGGCGCAGATTTGATTAAAACAGTCTGAGTTGAGCCATGTTTCACTTAGTGCAATAAAATCAATGTTTCTATCACTAATAAGATCATTGATAAAAAACGTCTTGTTAGTTAAAGCTCTAACATTTAATAGTGCCATAGTGCCATGTTTCGGAGGGGCAGAGCTGAATTCTATGCGCGTTATTGATATTTGGAAGTTATTTTTGTTAGCGCCACTCTGTGTGTATTTTTTTATGTAATCTACAAACTGTTTTTATAGTTTTAATGCATTGTTGATCTAAAGTAGTAATTGCAATTAAATTATTGGTGTTTATGCCGCACTGCCTAGATTTTTTACGTGCATTAAGATTGGTTATTAGATTATTAATGTTGTGCACTTTTACGGAAGACTTTAAGCCATTATGTCCTAGCAAAGCAGTAGCAGTACGGAAGGGGTTTAAAGTAGAAATAGACAGTCAAGATAGACAGATTAAACAGTCGGTCATTTTCAAGTTAAACCCAATAGGAGTTTGCACCACGACAAGAATAAAGAACTCAATACAATGGACTTTTTTTTTCAAACTTTAATGGACAGAAAACAGAAACAAGAGCATAAGACAGGTGACCTTTGTCCAGTGAGGGTGAAAACCAGGACTAAAGTTCAGCAATCCTGGACACCGGCGTCCTCCATGTCCACAGTGTATGATGGCTTACATTTATTACTGATAACCCTCTTTGACTACTAAGAATTGTTATCACTCAACTTAAATATTTATACAATACAAATTCTAAACAAGAAAAACTGAACTTTTTGCTCCCTTCATAGTTATGTAATTTTGTATAAAAATAGAGAGTGAGGCAGTGCTTGGTGTTTAAAATTGAAAAATGTGTAAAAAAGGCCAAAGAACCTCTGGTGGCAGCATTGTGAGTGTAGCAGAGGATAGAAGCCTGAGAAGTTTTCTGTTGACCCAAAGTGGTTAGCAGTTATGGACCTTGTCTTTGGCGGAGTGCTGTGCTGTGTTGTTGACAGGAGTGGGGTGACCACATTTTTACAATGCCAAACCAGGACATTTTGGGACACCATGGGGTGGTGACTAATGTTGAGGAGCATTGCATCTGCTGTTAATGAATGACCACTTGTAAACTCCAGAATTTCTTGATTGTTAGTGTATGCCAAATAAACATGGGTAGTATGCAATTTTTTGAGATTATTCAACATCTAAGTTAAATAAATAACATCAGCAGCTACTTTGAAGAATTAAATATTTCATATTTCTACAATTTCTACAATGTAAAATGAGGACAGAGTGGGATGCTTGTCCATGGAATCTTGTAGCTAGGAGTGTTGCATCAACTAAGTGTGTAAGTGTGTTGATCAAATGGGTGGGGCCAGACGTAGACTAAAGATGGGGTGTGGCTTTGATTTTTTTTTTTTTTTAAGGATTGGTTCTTATCTAAAAACATTAAGGTGCAAGCCAGGAGTAGCCATTTTCCAGAAGACCTGGAGACGCATCTTAAAACAAGGACATCTGTTCACCCAGTGGTGGTTGTTCAGTTGGTTATTAATGAATTACAAATGAACATTGGGTTCATTAGTAGCCTGGTTCATATTTTTTAAATTTCAGACCAAGACCAGGATGCTTACAGGTGAGAACTGTACCTGGAATCATTATTATTGTATTTTTTCAGATGAGAATGAATGCCTTTAAGTAAATTACATTTTTTGTGTTTGCTAAAAATTGAGAAACCCAGATAGTTGCAAACTAGAACAGGCAACTTCCCGGAAGAACTACACAACTAGCCTGAAAACCAACGTCTCTGGTTGCCCTTCATAGTTTGTTGGGGTCGATAGATTATAAAGGATTCAATTTATTATCTGAAGGGATTCCAAAGCTAGTTTTGGAATCCATCATTACGAAGATTCATACAGTGGTAAGAAAAAGTAAGTGAAGCCTTTGGAGTTAAGCCCATTTATGTATAAATTAGTCTCAACATATGGTCTGATCTTCTTCAAAGTTACAATACTGAACAAATACAATATCGGTTCTAACTGAAAATGCACAAATCATTGTTCTGGTTTGTGCAAATTAAATAAATACATCATTCCAACATACTAGTGTAGGTTGGAAAAAGCATGTGAACTTCTAGACTTAGAACTTCAGCAAAGGCTAACTGGAGTCAGGAGTTGATGCACCCAGAGACTGGCCAATGAAACGAGATTAGAGGTGTGGTTTAGAGCAACTCTGACCAATAAAAAAGACGCTCTGACCAATGAAAAAGACTCAAAGACCCATTTTAAGTTTGCGATTCACAAGAGGTATCTGCTGATGTGAAGCATGCTTCACCAAAAAAAGTTCTCAGAACATTTACAATCAAAACTATTGAGCTGGAAAAGGTAACAAAGTAATTTTATGGAGTTTAAATATTCATCACTCCACAGCTAGACAAGCCTAGACAAGCTGTGTATGAATGGAAATTAGTGCTGTGTCTACTCTCCCTAGAAGTGGGCACCTGACTAGTACAAGGCAAAGCACAGAATGCTCAATGAGGTGAAAAACCCACGAATAACAGCTAAAAGCTTGAAGGAATCATTGGAAGAGGATAACACAAAACATTGAACAGGCATGGTGTCCATAGCAGGACACTGAGGAGGAAGCCTCTGTTCTCCAAAAAAATTTGCTGCATATCTGAAGTTTGCCAAAGGGCACCTTTACACTCCATAAAGCCATTGGGGAAATGCAGAAGAATCTAAGGATGAATTGTTCAGGAAGAAGGTGCAACAGAATGTGTGATGTAAAAAGGACACCACATACTAACATGAAAATGTTAACCAAATTGTGAAATACAGTGGTGTGCTGTGCTGACTTGGAGCCTGGAGAGCTTATCATCATTGAGGGGGAAATGAATTGCCAAGTATTTAGAGGTAACCACCAGGATAAAATCAGGGGGGCTGTCTGACATCTGACGCTCAGTAGAAGCTGGGTGATGCAGCAGGACAATGACTCTAAACATCAAAGTAAATCTACTAGAGAATGGCTTCAAAAGAAGAAAATCTACCTTCTGGAGTGGCCCAGTCAGAGCCCAGACCTTAACCCAATAGAGATGCTACAGAATGACCTTAAGAGAGCCGTTCACACCACACATCCTAAGAATATAGCTGAGGCGTAAACAGTTCTGTAAGGAAGAATGGTCCTGAATCTTCCATAACGTTGTGCAGGTCTGCTCCATAGTTACCAGAAGAACTTGTTGGAGGTTATTGCTGCCTAAAGGTGGTTTGACCAGTTATTAAGGGTTTCGCTACTTTTTCCCCAGAACACTGTGAATGTTTGATGGTTGTGATCAGTAAAGATGTTTAAGAGTATAATCATGTTTGTGTTATTAGTGTAAGCATATTGTGTTTGTCTACACTTGTAACTTACAGGAAGATCAGACCACACTTTCTGACCAATTAATGCAGAAAACCAAGTCATTCCAATGGGTTGGCATACTTTTCCTTGCCCTAGTACACTCAAATAGAGAAGCAAACTTGCACTTTTGTTAATTTTTGGTTTTAAACTACACATATCACTGAAACACAAAATGTATCATTCTCCATACTCCTCTGAGCTGTCCCTTAAAATAAGTGGTGGAAGACATGGTGCAAGAGTCATTTTCCGTTTACACCAAGTATCTCTCACCCCAAAATGTATCTCATGGATGAGGCTTCACGTACCTCCTGGGGTCCATGCATTGCACCCCTGGTCAAAGAGATGGCATTATGTGGTCCAAAGTGCAAATGAGGGTCTGCTGCCATGAGTAAACAGTGACCATAAGACACAGCACAGCTTGCATTTTACATTAATTTCCCAGCATCTGGTAAACGTGCTACACAATACTAATTGCATTATGGGTATAAAAAAAACAACACACACACAGAGCACCCTAAAATACTCATCACAGTTTGTGTCTGGAATGTGACAGATATTCACAACGGGATGCCCGCGGGGGGGCGAGTGCTTTCGTATCTTTCATCGGTGCTGATGAACATTAAATCATTTTTTTCCTCTTTTTCTTCAAAGGGTGGCTCTGATCACAGCCAACCTAGTGGGCTCCATCATAAAATCAAGATAAAAAAGCTTCACAGGTCCCATCTGCCAGGCACTGTTGTCTAACAGGGCAGCACTTGGTTGACTGGCCGCTCCGGAGCCAAGCAATTGCTAACACAGGAGTGAATCGACTATAAATAAATATTTCACTTCACCCTCATTTTCTTCTCACATCTTCATCTTTGCATTCCTACAGTTTCTCTCCCAGTGCCTCTTGCCAGCTTAATATTAAATAAGAATAAATATTCCTACAGATACTCAGTTTTGGCCCCAGATGAGGAGGTGGTTGAATGCCACTCATCATCCCTCTCAGATGGGTCTCAAATGCCCAGTGATGGCATTGTCCAAATGTCAAGTGTACTACGAGGACTCAACGACACAGCTGTTCACATTAATCCTCCGGATGCTTTGGCTCTCCGGCACGGTCACTAGTGTCTGCGTGAGGCTAACCTGGGCATTGCTGAAGGAGGCAATCTTCCCGCTTCCACCAATCTGAAGGTTAACAGTCGTAGAGTAGCTTGCTTTCCCTGTTCCCTTGGTGCTGTTTGCACTGGGGTGAACTGCGCCCCCCATCCCATGGTTTGGCAAAGGTGAGGACTTTTTCAGCAGCTCAGGTTCCACTGCCTGAGGACTTGCGACATAAGCACATATGACAGTGCTCCTGCAGCTCCTGCTGGGTGGCCTGACTTCTTCCTCCCAAGAGGTATTTTCTCCTGCCCCTTTTGATGTACAGTCTCCGTTCTCAGAAGATGAGGATTTCACCTGCAGCTCCTGGAAATCAGGCCAGTCTGGGCAGTTAAATTCTGGAGAGCTGAGGTTCAAATGGGTTTCAGATCTAGCTGGACTCTTTCCACAACTTCGCTGACTGTCATCTAGTACCAAATCCTGGTCAAGACTCCTATGTCCTCCCCAGGACTTCTTTACATCACTAAAGGGGCTTGGAGATCTTTCTGTAAGATTAACAAAAGGAAGGCTGTTCCCTCTGGATCGTGCAAATAATGGAGACACTGAGGTGGCAGTCGGGGAAATGATTCTAGGGCTGCAACATGGGGAGGTGGAGAATGCAGAGGATGTTCCAGAACAGTCTGGTACTGCCACGCTGATTGGCCGAAATGAACGGCCACCCTTGGTCTTTAAGGGATGGTGAGGAGGCTTGGCTTTCAAGGTGGCATTTTCAGGAGGTGCCTGCACACAAGGAGATGGTGACACAGTGGGAGTCAAGCATAACCTTGCAAAGGATGGTGAAGGTGATTGAATCCTAGAGCTGGGCTCTGAGGCAGAAAAATATGGCCGAGCTATTCGATTGTGTCCAGATATACAGAGTGGTCTTTGTAAGCTTGCTGAAGACACTGCCTGACCCTTGCTCGGTGGAGTGGCTCTCTGTAACTCAAGAGCATTGCTGTTATTGTTATTGCTGTTCCAAATCTCTGGACAAAAGGAGCGGGAATGAGCCAGGGTGCTCAGAGGGTGCTGAAGGCCATCTGTATCCAAGGGGGAGGTGGGAGATGGACTTGCTGGAACTGCTTCAGAATGAGCACTGGAAGACAGAACTGCCAAGCACCCATTACGGTTTGTTTTGTCTGAGCTCGGACGAATAAAAGATGGACTCGGGTCTCGTGATCTAGCTCCTATCTGTGTATTAAGAAGGCTAAGTGCAACCTGTGGTTTGCCACTTGGGGCAACGGGGGCAAATGTGTCCAGCTTAGGCAGACTTTGACTAATGCAAGCAGCTGCGAATGACCTGGATGGACTGGAGCCTGCATATCTTCCCATGGGAGATGGTGATCGTTGTCTCAAGCTGAAGTTAAGTTCACACTGGGAAAAAGGTTCACAAGCGTTCAGTGGACAAGGCTGATTTGTTGGATGGTCTCCAGAACTTTGTGGAGTTAGAACATCCTTGGGGCATGAAGAAGTGGAAAACCTGCAAAAGATAGACAGAAGAAGTCAGCAACCGTGCAGAATTAAAAACACAGTAACACTGCACAAGGCTTTCCAGTACAACTACTATTGACACCTAGAAAGGAAAGGCACCTATGTGAAGATGATGTTTATTGACTTATCTAGCACCTTCAGCACCTTACTGACCTTACTGCTGAGAGATCAGACAAGGTCAAAAAATATAAAAAGTATCTCTCTATTATAATAAAAAATTTCTGGGACGAGACATAACTTTCTCAGAGAGATACCTTCACGTCCCGTGAGAGGAGACTTTTTGCCAAGAGATTTAACCACTCCCATGGCCGGAAATAAAAGGGCTAAGTACAATGTCGTAAAGAACTCTAAAATATTGGCGCGATACACATGCAGAGCAGGTTAGAGATAATGAAAGTACTAAAATTCTCAAGTCTCAAAATAATGATAGTAAAGATTGCATTAGCGCAGACAAACGGAAATTATTGCTCGGTGAAATAACGGAACAGCGAAAAGAGATCAAATATATTGTTTGGATTTAAACTTTAAGTTGGAGACTTATAGATTGTCTAATTCGTGTTGCCATCAGGGAAAATTATTGTTTCTTCCCAATGAAGAGGCGTATCCGCAAGAATGAAAAGATTTGTTGTTTGGTGAAAGTGAAATCCACATATGTGAGCGGCAGAGACGCAAAGTGCCTGGCATGTAGCGTAGGCCGGGGGGGTTGGCGAGTGAAGCAGGCAGGGGGTGAAGCCCCCTAGTATTTATAATGTATACACATCTTATAAATAAACGTCTACGCGTGGAAGTGTGTGTGTCTGTCTGTCCGGCCCGGATGTGAGAGGTGGAGTTGGGGTAAGGGCTCCACCTCTGAGGATACACAAGCGATGCAAGCACGTTGGCAAAACGAAACAACCGAAGAGTCACCGCTTAGCCACTAATACAGAAGCGAGGCCAGCATGTCGGCAAAACGAAACCTCCTAGGAGAGAGACACCCAGAATAGTTCCTTTTAATTACCTGACATCTCTACAGTTCAATTTTTTTTCTGACGATTTCAACAGATTCTAGGACCCTGGGCTTTTTACAGCACAGGCCTACACAGCTAGTCTATGTATACAGTATACGCTGTATGTATTATATATCCCTTCCAGGTGTGTGACTTGATGTGTGTGAAATAGAAATGTCCACTGTACTGGAAATGCAGCAACTCAAGAAGGGAGTGGAGCCAAAATATATGCTATGCTTTATAGGGCAGAAGCTGAAGACAACTTCCTCCCTGAGGTGGGTGGGCTTTGTGTTCATTTACAGAGTTGAGGTTTATTCTTAATGTTTTGCGGTTGTGTAGCAGGATTAGAGAAGATGTCTTATTCTGATTTCACATCCACAAAGCACTAAAAATGTCCCTGGGTCCCCCAGTACCACTAGATTCTATATTCAACCTTCGGATACACCATCTTGGTTTACATTGGGAAGTCAGATGAATAAAATATAAACCCTTCTGAATAAGTTCTTGCCGAGGACAATGAAAAATAGAATAATCAGAATAACTCACGTGTCGCTGAGCATTGATTTACACTGAGGGAGGCCTCTTCTGCCAACTGTAGTTGTCAAGTAGGATGGCCTTTGGCTGGTGAACTTTGGTAATTGTACTCTGGGCTCTGTGAGGTCGGGATCTATGCCTTGAGGTTCAGCATCTGAAAGCTCTGGAGACTTTGATCTCAAAGTAGTAATAGGGACATCTTCTGCTGTCTCTTCCTCTCCTTTTTCTACCATACACTGCCCTTCATTTTCATTTTCTTCAGTGGCTGCTTTATTATGACCTAGTTGCCAGCCCTCCTGATCAGTTAGGGTAGTAATGGGGAGTTCAGTTGCAGTCAGTGGTGAAGAGCTTTGATTTGCATTTCCCTTCTGCTGGGATGATAGTGAAATACAAAAATCTGTGAGTGGTTGGGTTACATCCATGGAATCAACTTCAGCCATTACATCAGCTACTGGTTTAGGGGTCTCATCTTGCTTGACTTCTGCCTCTCCACTAGAAGAAATATCACAGTCCATGTCATAATGGCTAAATTCTGGCATTAGGGGATTATCCAGCTTGGTATCTACCTTGGTGCTAGAAGTAAACTCATTGTCTGTGCTATAACTGACAACCTCTGGCACTGGGACCTCGTCCTTCTTCACATCTATCTTCATGTTAAAAGAAAGCTCGTTTTCTGTGCCATAACCAGCAGCCACTTGCACTGGACTCTGATTCTGCTGGGGTTCTGCATCATCTGTGAAAGTAAACTCATTGTCTATGTTGTAAGTGCCATCTACTGGCATGGGACTCTCATCCTGCTCAGCTTCTACAACAAGATTAGAAGTATGCTTATTATCTGAGTCATAATTGTCTGTTAATCTTGGCTTCCTATCCACTTTCTCCTCCAAGTGTATGTCATTTGTGGAGGTTTCTTCAATTAAAAGGCCAGCATCAGTGTGACACTCATGAGGTATCATTTCTTGATGGGTGGTCCCAGATGCGTCTTCTTCTGGTACTGGCGTCTGTGGTCTGCAAGAAGTTGTCTGTGTAACCTCCTTTATCCTTGGAACATCTGTATGGGAAGGAGAACCATTGGGTGGCGATGTGACATACTCTGAAACTGCTGGAGCTGCCAAGTGTTCCTCCGGGCATGGTAAAATAGCTGTGTCATCTGCTTCACTGCCAGCTCTGGGCTCTGCTTCTTTATTGATGCCCTCGATGTAGGAGAAGCTACCCTTGGCTGCAGATATGATACACTCATTTTCCTGCACACAGGGGAGGGATATCTGCTCTCGGATAAATACATGTCCATATACCTGGGGGTCTCTTGGCACCTTGGGCATGCCTGCAAAAAAAAAAAAAAAAACGAAATGTGAAACTCTCTCGCTCAAATATAAAATCTTATTATAAATTGTTATTTTAATTATAACCTGCATGCTTTTTAACAGCTTTCCAAAATTAGAAAAAAATGAATGTAAAATTCCATTACTACCTTGTAAAATCTAAAATTGAAATCTGTGCCTGTATGTTAGCCCTAACAGCTCATTTCTAAGCACTGCTGACAAGCGGCATGAGCTTTAAGCTGACATGAGATTGCCCGCTTGTTGTCCAGTACTGATAAACCGGACAGCAGGATAACGGCAAGAATCTTGCAGGGGGGCCTTGTCCCAGACGGAGGCATGCCAAGTTATGAAATGAAAAGAGAAATTCCAAAGAAAAAAAAGGCAAAGAGCATGTTGCTTTGAGAAATTTCAATTTCCATTTTCATAATGAATAATGAATTTTACCCTGACTCAAAAAGAAAAAAATAAATGCCTGATGGTACAACTAAAGAGACTATACAGGTATGTCAGTGAGTGGCATGTAAAAGAACATCAGGCAGACAATGGGATAACCAATCAGGTTCCAAGGCGTGTTGTTCTATTTTAATTCAGATTTTAGATGTTTATCAGCCGCCTTAAAAACCTCACACTGTTCCAGTGTGGTGCTGAGGTGTCACCCGCTGCACTCAGGTCCCAATCCTGGTGGTTCGTCATGTGGTGGGTGTGACAACATGCTATCAACGCATGACAATGATGCTTAAAAATTGCCCCCCTAGTGCTAACTAATGAGCTGGTTATTCAATTCTCAGAATTCTGTGATTCTAATAAGAGATTCTTGCCAGGCATGCAGAATTGCAGGGTTTGGTTTAGAAGTACCAGTTACAGCACTCAGGATGACAAAATTTCTCCAGAGATGTCGACTAAAACAAGCAGATCTACAATATCCTGAAAACAGATGGCACCGATCAACAGCAGGCAAGAATACAGTCTTTGGTAGAGTGATGTCAACTACAGTGGGCAGTATTAAAATAGCAGATCTACAATATCCTGAAAACAGATGGCACCGATCAACAGCAGGCAAGAATACAGTCTTTGGTAGAGTGATGTCAACTACAGTGGGCAGTATTAAAATATTTGGTATGATGATGCCAAATGTAACTGGCAGAGTTACAGTGTTCTGTAAAGAGATGTCACTTACAGTTGGCAGGATTACAGTGTTCTCTATAGCAATGCCAGGGGTATACTTTGTGGAGGAAAGCCCCCCGAGGAAGACAGGACAAGTTCAATCAATTAGATTTTTATTCGGTCACAGATGAGTACCTGGATTCTATGTTGCAAGGCAGAAGAGCAAAGTTACATTTGTTTCGATTGGCTTTTAATAATTTCTTCTTCCTCCCCCTTCCCCTTATTTATCAAAAAAACATAGTATCGTTTACTGAAGCATTTTATATTTATATTTTATATTTTACGCTAAAGGGCCATCTGTTCTTATTTTTTTTACTTGTCAGATAAACCCTAAAGAAGAAAAGGTTAGCTCTCTTGTGTCAAATAGACGCGATCCTAAAGAAACTGGAAATTTTCCTGGGTAAGCTTACTGCAACGTCTTATGACAGACGCCTGTATGAATAACCCACCATTATACCAAAACGGCTTTGTCAGTTAGTTTGTGAAGGACAGCTGGGTCCCATACCCAGCAGGGACACCCCTGCTGCTTATGTTCTGGGGGAGCCACCATGGGCAGTCCAATATCTCCCCCGGGACGCTTGGTGGCAGCCTCCCTGGCCGACGGTGATTCCCCAACCACCCGCAGGGCTCCATGGGAGATGGAGTTCTCCACAGCTTGGTCGGGGCCCAGGGTGGCCGCTAGGGGGGGCTGTCTGCTTCCAACAGCCCAGCTGGACGAGTCTTCAGCCCCACCTGAAAGTGCAATTAGGACCAGATGGTCAATCACCTGGAACGCTTCCGGGTGGGCTATAAAAGGGCCCAGCCACCACCACTCAATGAGCCAGTTGGGAGGAAGGAGACGAAGCTTGAGGAGGAGTAGTGGTAGAGGAAGAAAAGTGTGTTGTGGTTCAGTGTGTGGTATTTGGGACTGTGTATTGCCTGTGGGTCATGGGGAAGACGTGCGCCCACGGGTGAAGAAAAATAAAATCTGTGTGCATTTTATACGTGCCTCCGTGTCCATCTGTGTCGGGTCAGGCACCTATATAGCGCCTCTGTTACAATAGATGGATAGATAGATAGATATTAACCCTAAGTAGCTTGAAAGCAGTTAATTTTTCTTTCACAACTTTCAGTATAGCAGTGCCGTCTACAGTACTGTAATGTTTGGCATAGCAATGCCAAGTTCAGCCAGCAGGCTCACAATTACCTGTAAAGAAATGCCATGTTCAGCTAGTAAGACTGAAATGTTGGGTATAACAGTTCCACTGATTATGGACAGAACTGCAGTGTATTATGATGCCACCTACAGCAGGCAGGACTGTAATTTTGAGTATAGTAATGCCATCTGTAATGGGTAGGACTACAATGTTCTGTAAAGGAATGCCACAACTATAATGTGGTGTAGCAATGCCATCTATACCTGGTAGTACTACGGTGCATTGTTGTGTACAGAGATGCCACCTACTGCTGTACGGATTTTAAATTTTGATATAGCAATGTGTCAAAGTCAAACCCATGAAGCAGGGTTAGAATGGGAAGAACACATTTATCTGAAGCACTGTGAAGTCACTCAGTCCATAGAATGAGATGATTAACTTACATCTGTCAATTGCATGCCTTAAATACACACTTAATTACAAATAGTACGTGATTAGTTCCATTTCTCATGTCCTTGCACGTAACTGATTAAGAGGAACCTTGGAGTCAGGATTCTGCCACTTTATCCTGGTTCTCTTATCAATGCTAGTCCTTGTGCTAAAGTGACAGCGGGACTGAGTCACAGATCAAGTGGCTTTAATTTAAATGCTTCCTAAGAGTGCTAAAGACAAAAACTAACAGTTAACAAGAACAGAAGTCATTCATTATAATCATTATACATTCAAACAGTGAAAATCATATCTAAAAAAGTCAACTCTTACAAAAAGCGACCAACATCTGGCCAACACCTACAACAGGCATGTCTATAATTTTTGTTATAGTCAAACCAATGCTGCAACTGGCAACCTGTGCTCAACCCTGCCATCCCTCTTCCAGGCCTACATGTGTATGACCCTCTTTCCCTTGGCCCTCTGAAGGTCTACACAACCAACAGACCAAGTTTAGGATAGCCAACAAAAAATGGAGGGAGTCTAAGGCTCAGACTATCCAAGTCAAGTATCGATTTCTTCAGTTCTCCTTCTCTTCCACCATTATAAATACCAAAATAAGCTTCTTTCAGTTCATGATTAGCAAGAGGAGTGACTGACACTCGTAACTTGTTCTCTGCTTTCAATTTTCTCTTCAATCCTTCACCACCTCTACCTCCATCCTTCTTCACTGTTGACGAGTTTTCTGCTGCCTTTCTTCAAGACAATGTGGTTGATATCAGTGGTCATTTATCATCACTCCTGCCAATTTGTTTGTTCCCTCCTGATCACTAGACAATATTCTCCACTTACTCTTCACCCTGCATCACTGATGGTTGTGTCCGCTTGATCAAATCCCCCTCACATCTCCTCCAGGTTGTCTGTCCCTCCCTCACTTCTGCAGTTACACGTTTATCAGCACTTCACTCAGCACTGCTCATATCCTTCATGATTGCCTACAGAGTGTTCAGTGGGTCAGCACCTATGCATATGAAGGCACTCATGAGGTCCTATACTCCCACTAAGGTTTACTAGAGTAAAACCTCAATCCAGGCTCTTGTTGTGTGTAGCCCCTAGCTGGTGGAATGAGCTGCCCATCTAGATCCTAACTTCTGTCTCTCTCACTGTGTTTCAGGCCCCATCTACTCTAATGCATTTTAATTTAATTGTCTCAGTTTTGACCCTTCATCCATACTAACCCGCCATTTCTGACATTTCCCGATCAGGGCCTGTGAAGAAATCAATACTAGACCTCGTCATTCTTCACAGATCAATGCAAGGTCCACATCCCATTTTCTTAAAAAAAGTTTTATGAACTCTCCGCATGCAGCAAGGAACCCACGAGAATGCACATGTCTGCGGCTCGTTCACAGGTGACAATTCTGTGTGCAATGCTTGATTCTTTTCATATCATAGAACAGGAGCACTATCTAATAGGTGACCTGCAAATGACCACAATAAAGTCACAACACACCTCATTCAATTTTAGCAAATCGTCTTCCTCTTTGTCACACCCCCTGAAATACCATCTCACAAAACTCTGGGGGTATGGGAACCCCTGGTGTAGAAGAAGCTCATTAGGAATGACTGTATCTTTCAGTATAGAAAATCCCCACCAGCCATGACTACAATATTCTGTAGAGTAAAACAGCAGCTAGGCTGGACTTGAGTGTCTTCAAAGAGATGCCCACTAGGCATCTAGTGTAGAGAATGCTTACAAAGTCTGGTAACAGTATCCTGTATGGAGACACCAGGTTGGCAGGTATTCAGTTCAGTGCTCATATACAATTGCACATAACTCAAACATCTATTTTAGAGATTGCCTATTACACATGACTGTGTTATTTGATTAAAATAATGGCCAGTGGGTATGACAACAAGAATTGTACAAAGGTACCATCTACTGTATGTAGGATTAGAGTGTCCTGTATAGAGATGACTGTAACTCATGTTTAAGATATTTTTAAAAGAGATGCCAACTACAGAGGACCAAAGTGTACTGTGTAGAGTCACTCACTGTGTTCTGATACACTGTATAATGCAATTAAAATGCCAGGCAGAAAAGAATATACCGTCAATGCAAAAAATATGCAAACCCCTAGGAATTATCAATATTTTGTGTGTCATTGGCTTAATCTCATTGTGCATATGATTACCTGTGACTTAGATGAAGATCAGATCACTTTTTATGACCAATTCATGCAGTAAACCAGATAATTCCAAAGGGTTCACATACTCTTTATTTTGACTGTATACTCGCGGATAAGTTCTCCCACGTATAAGTCGGGACTTGATTTTACCATATAATTTCTGGTATTTTAAAATGTCAGTCGTATAAATCGAATGCGGAAAACTCACGCTATTGGTCCAAGAGATTATGATATGCTAACGCACACCTGAGAGTGTAACCATGGAGCTCACAGACTTTTTCTTCAATGTGGGTGCAGCAATACGCTTCATCAGTGTGTGCTCCTAACCTCAGTCTGTCTCTCTATTGTGCCTACTTGTCCACACGGTAATACCTGAACTATTCCGAAGCGACGTTTGCATTGATTTGTGTTTTTTGTATCTTACACCATCATACACTTTTATCGTAAGAGCATCCCTTATCTATGATGGAGCGTTAGATCTGAAGAAAATATGAAGCTGGTAGCTGCAGCAACAAAATTTGATGCGTTTGAGAAACAGATGCAAGATTGGAGGAAGCAAGAAGATGTAAAAAAAAAAATTAAGGATCGCATTTTTGAACGGGTGTATAAGTCGAGGTCTGATTTTATGATCGATTTTTTAGTTTCAAGACCTGATTTGTACGTGAGCATATATGGTAATGCTTGGCATAGATATGCCCACTAGGTAGGCTCACTCAGTTGTTTTCATCTTGACATGTTTTTTAGGTGGGAATAGCTATGCAACTTTAAAGACATTAAAGTGTCAACATCCAACAGGGAAGACTAAAGTACTCAGGAGAGAAGTACTTCTAAATAACTGAGATGGGAGAAAGGAGAGAATTCTTTAAAAAGAGGGCAGGGGCTTCTCTACAGTAAAAGATGCTGGTGTTGAGTAGTTTAAAAAACAGAAAGATTGGGCAGTCTAAGTTTTATTACTTCAACTGCTGCTTAGCCACTAAAGAACCTTAAAAACCTTTCATTCGTTTAGGCCGAATGGCGAATTACGTCAACACAAGGGGTTAAGGGTGGATGTCGTCTAAAGTCCAAATCCAGGGGCACAGGACAATAAAACTCACTAATATGCTATAGGTAGACCCTGTTTCTTAGGAGGACCCTTAAGACTTGCTGACTTGACATCGCATCCTCTGTGCAAGTAGCATAAACAACATCTAGAATGGCATCGACACTGGGCAAGAGAGCAAAGCAAATGCTCAAAGCAAAATACTCTGTGCGTATTATTTATTTATTTATTTATTTATTTATTTATTTATTTATTTATTTATTTATTTATTTATTTATTTATTGTCATATTATTGCTGACTCAAAAATTACAGGTAGGTACCTGCATCAGCTGATTGGTCCCCAGCTGGTCGTGCAGCTGATGCACCTATAGCAACGTTTGCCTGGGAGGACAACACAGACATTTATTGAACTCCAATTTTTATACAAATGATCTGGAAATCGAAAACGAAAGACAGGTACCTGCATCAGCTGATTGGACCCCAGCTAAATGTAGTGTTGAATACGCTACGTAGCTGACACGCCTATGGCAATGTTCATCAGTGGGAGACAAGCTGGCTACTGGACTTCATCACACGACACGGTGTTGTAGTGGACACCATGGCTCACCAGCCAGTCAACTACTTCAAGCTGGTTTTTTTTTCCAGAAAGTGCCTTTCAGCTTATGAGTGATGAGACAAACAGGTATGTAAGGCTCATGGAACATAAAGTAGAGTGATATTTGTCATAAATAAATATTTTATGTTGAGTTATGTGTGAAATCACTGCTTTGTGTGCTTTGGAGTATTTTGGAAAAATATTCAAAACTGGGACAAAAGTAAAAAAAAATAATTAGCCCTAAAAGAGTTAAGAAGCATCTGGATGAAACATTGGGACATCTTAGCGGTTAGCTAAACAAACGGGTGACAAATGGACTGAATGGCCTCCTCATGTTTATCAAATTTCTTATGCATTTCTTAGTATGGCAGACTGTGTAGCTGAGTCGCCACGTCTCTGTATTAAGACACAGCAGATAAATGCACAGAGCTTCTGATTAAGACAGAACTGTCACTTTTTCTCTTATGACACCAAATCCTTGCTATGTCTCCGATGCCAACATGGCGGTCACAGTAATACCGTAGTGACAGGCGATTTCTTATTCTCTTAATCTGTGAGTTAATTGGTGCTGATGTGCATATCTGCATTCCACGCCTGGTTCATAGGAAATGAGGCATCTCATTTTGTTGTAATTTCAATCGTTCAGCACATCTTCATCCCAATTTCACACTGCAGCAGGCAGGTCAACTCCAGCATGATTGATTTATGAGGGGGCTCAGGTCAGATGTGACGCAGAAATGGGGGGGGGGATGTAGAGATGCCTAAATTACATGAATCACAGATTAAAAATTAGGAAATTTAAAAGTCTGGCCTACAGTAATCCTGAAACATGCAACACTGATGATTTGTGGTGGTCAACCAGAGTAAGTATTGTACTTTACACTTTGTGAAGTCATGGTATCTTGAAGGGGACAGTTTTTTTCTTTCTTGTACATGAAGTATAGGGAAAGTATTATAATTGTACAAAGATTCGATGTCGAGATTTTAATGAATCTCAACATTTTAGACCTCCCTGACTTTCTCGTATACAGAGTATAGGCAAAGTATTGGAATCCACCAAATATTCCATTTCAAGATTTTATTTTGATGAATCTCGACATTTTAGACCACCCTGAGTCCGAAAATACCATTTTTGGAATTATGTCTGTGGGTATGTGTAAACATGATAACTTGAGTACGCTTTCACTTAGGTCAACCAAATTTTGCATACAAGTATTAAGTACAAAACGTAGATTTCTGTCAACTTTTGGGCTATTTCCATTAACCAGAAGTGGTACTCTACCTTTTAGTCATGAAGCTGCAGATTTTGATTTATTCAACTTTACTTTTTTAATAATTGTTCAATATCTTATTAATTTGATTTAATTTGTTGTCTTTAATGTACATAATATAAAAATATGCCTTAAATGATTTGGTGGTTTACTCATCAAATATCCATCCCCATATCTGAGTATACGAGAAAGTCTAGGAGAGACCACTCCTTATTTTTTTATATAATGTTATATATAACAGGCATTTTGCACATTACAATTCAATCATCCATTTAGCAAATTACAATTGTGGAAATGGTGGCGCAGTGGTAGCGCTGCTGTCTCGCAGTAAGTAGACCTGGGTTCGCTTCCCGGGTCCTCCCTGCGTGGAGTTTGCATGTTCTCCCCATGTCTGCGTGGGTTTCCTCCCACAGTCCAAAGACATGCAGGTTAGGTGCATTGGCGATCCTAAATTGTCCCTAGTGTGTGGGTGTGTGTGTGCCCTGCAGTGGGCTGGCGCCCTACCCTGGATTTGTTCCTGTCTTGCGCCCTGTGTTGGCTGGGATTGGCTCCAGCAGACCCCTGTGACCCTGTGTTAGGATATAGTTGGTTGGACAATGACTTGCTGACAATTGTGGAAATGTTGTTAAGGCTAATCTGTCCCCAAACAACCAGCAGCAAGAACTTGGTTTGTATCCCCAATGAGTGTAGGAATCCACATGGTTTGCCTTATGGACAGAACTTCCAGAAGCAGCCAAGAGGTGGAGGAGGTCCAGTTCAGTGATCTCAGGATCTTATTTCTGCATTTTTGCAGATGATGTGGTTAAGTTGGTTTCATTGGGTGGTGACCTGAGCTGTGTACTGGGGCAGTTAGTGGCCAAGTGCGAAACAGTCAAGAGGATCAGAACCTCCAAGTCTGAGGTCACAGAGTGGAGTTTCCTCACTAGATTGAGAACGTGGTGCTACCTCATATCTCGGGTGATGGTCACGAATGAAGGGAGAAGGGAGCAGAAGATTGATAGGTGGACCAGAGTTGCATGAACAGTTACAAAGATGTGAAGTTATTCATGGTGAAGGGAAAGCTGAGCCAAAAGGAAATCTGTTTTGCAGAATGGTTTTCCCCATGTAACAGAATATGTTTATTTTTAACGGGTGTAATACGTTCACAGGACACATGACACACATTTATATGTTTAACTGGGTTCATTTTTAGGTGACTTCAGTCACAGAAGGTTTATCCATCATAAGAACAGGTTTGCTGTCAATCGAAGCAATTCAACAAGAGCACCATTGCTCTTGACTGTTTGCTATCAGCCTAGAAATGTGATACTTGGTGAACTGTCTTAATTGTTCTGACTCTCATTTAAGCTCAGTTTTCCTATAGTTGTCTCCAGATGTGGACGCATTTTATGTCTGGCTCTGCAAGACTAGTCCTGGTCCCGCCCACCTGGCCTTGTTGCCTAGCAACATTAATCATACAACAATCATGTGATAGGAGAGACACAAAATATAAACAGCTGCTTGCTGGTGTCTACAATATGGGGAAACTATTGGAGTAGGTAATTCTGCTATGAAGAATGTCTGTGCAGAACAACCACATGAGCTAAAGGGACGTTGATTTCACTTTACAGTATCTGATGATGGTTTATGTTTTTCAATAATGGGGATGGCAGGACTCAAGTATGAATACTACGAATACTCAGGTAGTGTGTCAGGGCAGGGGCATCAAATACATGTGGGACAAAAAGTACTGAATACGTTCATGAGAACTGTCACGCTAAACAGAAGTCTCTAAGGTTGGTGTTGTATTTCAAATCCTTGTTTCATGTCTTTTTGTTCATTTTTGAGTTATCAATTTACGTTAATGTTACTTTTGTTTAAACGTGTTTTATTCCTGATGCATGTGTTATGTTCTTGGTGTTTTGTGGGTGGTTTCCCAAAACGCGGGGCCACCTGCCCATTACCACAAGGGACTGCCCTCAGCCTTAAAAAGGAAGGGACAACCCACAGTTCCTTGCAGTTTATTCTAAATGTGCTCAGGGTGTAGTGAGTTCTCCTGAGTTTATTTTCTCGTGCTTTTGTCTTGAATTCCATATTGGAATTTTCTGAAAAATCAATCTTTTAGTCTATAAAGATCCTAAGCACATCCTTGTTACTAACTGGGTTTCATGGTTTCCCCATCTTTGGGAATTCTAGAATTTTTGAGACTTTATGATATGGACCTTCCAAGATTCATAACAGTAAGTAAGCAGGAACTGAATCATTTTCTGTACATCAGCATTATTTTTATTTAGCTGGCAATTTGATCCAAACTGATTTGAATTTCAGACACATGTAGCACAGTTGTTTCACTTTCTCACTGCAAAGTTTATTGGCTCATTTTTTTGAGCACATGTGTCATTGGTGGAAACTGAGATAACTCTGAGGTTAAAGTTCATTTCTTACACTGCCTTCTTATTTATTTATTTAGGGGTTTTCTTATAATCCATCTATTCTTCTGTTTTCACTAACATCTACACTCAATCAGGGCTATCTGGATTGGAAGCCACTGTATGACAGCGATTGGTTTCTATGGTAGTTCTTATGGCCTTTGCTGACCAATTTTGTGGTGTGCTCTGTCACCTGTTCAGTCTGTCTCTAAGGCTTCAGAAAGTGCCACTGTTGTGGGAAAAACATCCTGCATTGTCCCTGTTCCAAAGAAGGCAGGCTCTGAGAAGCTTTGAAAAACTTGTCCTGGACTATATGAGTCCTCTTGTGGTAGACCACCTGGAAGCACTGCTTTTTGACTATTGGACAAATATTGGAGTGGAGGATGCAATTATCTTTCTGCTCTACAAGGCATATTCTCACCTGGACAAGCTGACAGCACTGTTAGGATGATGTTTTTCAATTTCTCCAGTGCCTTCAATACCATCCCTGTTAAGGGGTAAACTCAGAGATATGCAGTTGAATGAGCCTCTGGTGTCCTGGATAACAGATTATCTGTCAGTCAGACAGCAGTTTTCTGAGACTCAAGGTCTGTGTCTCTGATACGGATGGGACCAACACTGGAGCACCACAGGGAATAGTCCTGTCTCATTTTCTCTTCACTCTGTGCACCTCAGACTATAAATATAACTGCAGACCCATATTACCTGCAGAAATTCTCAAAGGATTCTGCACTTGTGAGGTGTATCACTAAGGGGGATAAGACAGAGGAGAGGAGTCAGGTGGAAAATTGTCTGCATCTTAACAACAGTAAAACCAAGGAACTGGTTATTGACTTTCACAGAACCAAAAAGCCACTATGTCTAGTCACTATTCAGGCAGTGTATGTAGAGGTGGTCCACTTCTACAAGTACTTGGGGGTCCATATTAATGACAGGTTGGACTGGTCTTGTAATGCAGAACAACTATGGACACTGCATTCCTTTAATGTGGGAAGTGACATCCTTCACATCTTCTATAACTCTGGGATGGCCAGTGCAATTTTCTACACTGTGGTGCACTGGGCAGGAAACATCACTTCAAAAGAGGTCCACCAAATTAACAAGCTAATTAAAAAGGCAAACTCGGTTATGGGACGCATTCTGGACCCCCTGAAGGTCGTAGCCAAGGAGAATTAGAGCAAAACTGCTCACTGTTATGAACAATGCTGCACATCTTTTCTCTGACACACTAAACACTGAGGACGTTTAGCCAATGAATTATTCAGAAGATATGTGTAAAGAAATGCTATGGGGGGCTCCTTTATACCAACAGCAATACCTCACTGGGACTGGGGCTGCCAAGTCAGAGGCTTTCCTTCATTTTTAATTTTCTTTTGTTGTAGTCATTCTGGTGTGTGTTCAGCCCATAGTGTGTGTATATTTATTTATTTATCTATCTAATTGTATTTTTATTTATTTAAAGAGCTCCTGTAAAAAGCAAAGTTTCCCCATGGTGTCAAATTAAATTCTATCTATCTATTATAAGAAGTGCATAGATGTATTCCCAGGTTGTGGGCAATGCCCTATGCGAAATGGATGAAAGGGACAAGGTAGGGCACCAGAGAGAAGTCATTAATACAGTTAGTGGGGATAAATAAAGTGTACGGCAGCTATTAGTTCATTATTGCATGGCACAGTACCAGATGCACTAAAAGTGTCAGTCATTAAACCATTATTTAAAAAGTCAGACCAAGACCCACACATACTAAATAATTATAGGCCTATTTAAAATTTACTCTCTAAAATACTAGAAATCAGCTTCAGTCACACCTTACGCATTACAATTTATTTGAGAAATTCCAGTCTGGTTTCCGCACTGGTCATAGTACAGAAATGGCGCTAACGCAGGTTGTAAATGACATTTTGATATCCTCTAATGAAGGAAACTCCACTGTAATTATGTTGTTAGACTTAAGTGCAGCATTTGACACCATTGACCATTCTATTTTACTGCTCAGGCTAGAAAATGATGTTGGGCTTACAGGCCCCGTGCTCGCTTGGTTTAGTTCTTATTTATCAAATCGATTCCAATATGTACAGAAATGTGCTGACAGAACTCCATCATTATACACAGAAGTGAGATATGGTGTCCCACAAGGTACTGGGACCTTTACTGTTTTCACTTTACTTGCTTCCACTGGGATCTCTCATTAGGAAACATAATGTTAATTTTCACTTGTATGCAGATGACACCCAGTTATACCTTTCATTTAGATCAAATGAAGTTTCTCCGATGTTGTCTTTAATTAGTTGTGTTAGTGAATTAAAGGACTGGATGGATGAGAACTACTTGTCTTTAAACATTGATAAAACAGAGATGTTAATTGTTGGAGGTAATGACGCTGATCACAACAATATTCTGTCATAATTTAACTCAGTTGGAATCACCATTAATTTTACTGAATCAGTCTGCAATCTAGGAGTTATCTTTGATTCTAGCATGTCATTTAAAGCACATATTACAAAGTTGTCCAAAACATGTTTCTTCCATCTTAAAAATGTTAGGAAATTAAGGTGCTTTCTAAATAAACAGGATTCTGAGAAATTAATTCATACATTTATTTCTAGTAGGATTGACTACTGCAATGTGGTGTTCACTGGATGTTCAAATTGTTCTTTATACAGCCTTCAGTTAATCCAAAATGCGGCTGCAAGAATTATTACAAGAACAAGAAAATATGAACACATAACTCCAGTTCTTAAATCCTTACACTGGCTCCTGGTTAAGTTTAGGGCAGATTTCAAAATCCTCCTTTTAACATATAAAGCATTAAATGGCCAAGGTCCGACTTACTTGTCTGAACTTATCATGACTTACAAACCAAAGCGCACATTAAGATCTCAAAATGCCGGTCTGTTTAGGATTCCAAGGATTTATAAAATAACAGTGGGAGGTCGAGCTTTTAGTTACAGGGCCCCTAAACTGTGGAATGGTCTGCCTGCTACTATAAGAGATGCCCCTTCGGTCTCAGCTTTTAAATTCCGGCTGAAGACTCACTACTTCAGTTTACAATATCCTGACTAGAACTGTACAGACTGCATCTCTGTTGTTAGTCATTAGCACTCAAACACAAGTAACATGATAGTTATAATTGGATGCTAACCCTCACCTATTCTGTTTCTCTTCTCGGTACTTAAATGTGGTACTTGGTGTCACGGCCCACCTGCCAAGTTGTTTTGCTTGCCTAAGGTAAAGTCATCCCTGATGGAGGATCGCAGGAATCGTGGGGCACAGGGGCCCTTTCATCGGATTAGTGCAATTTCAGCTGTGGAATGGCCAAACGGGGGAGGCAACTTGATGGATGAGGTCTCCAGGACTCTAAACAAATCCAAATCATATTATGTGATATCATCTACTGTTGAATTCCGCTCTGTACTTGTACATTTTTTATTTTTATACTGTATTGAGGATTTGTTCTGTTCTGTGTATTGTATTGACCCCCTTCTTTTAACACCCACTGCACGCCCAACCTTCCTGGAAAGGGGTCTCTCTTTGAACTGCCTTTCCCAAGTTTTCTTCCATTTTTCCCTACAAGGTTTTTTGGGAGTTTTTCCTTGTCTTCTTAGAGAGTCAAGGCTGGGGGGCTGTCAAGAGGCAGGGTCTTTTAAAGCCCATTGAGGCACTCCTTGTGTGAATTTGGGCTATACAAAAATGAACTGTATTGTATTGTATTGTATTACTTTAAAATAACGTGTGCAATGAAGGGGCATTGCCAAGACATAGTCCTTAATGCCGATGCTTCATGGATCCAGTGCCCTGGATTCAAAATGTGTGGCATTTCCATGTTCTTCCTGTTTATATGGCATGATAAATCCCCCTCTCCCTGAGTGTGGGTCCTGTGATGGACTAGTGTCTCGTCTAGAGTTGGTTTCTGCTGCTGGGGAAGGCTCTGGTCCTTCAAAACCCTTTCACTAAGTGTGTCTGAGAAAATTACATTACATTTCACACAGATTTGGGAGCAGAGGAGAGCATTAATAGTAATTTCTTTAAATGTATATAACGCTTTTCTCACTACTCAAAGCACTTTTATGTAGTGAGTAGTGAGCCACTTAAACCATCACGTATTATCCACCAGGATGATGTGGCAGCAACCATTATGGCAACAGTATGCCCACCACACATAAGCTATTAGGTGATGAAGGGGTGAGAGAGATATTCTAGTAGAGGCAGGGGGTAATAATTAGGGGTCCAGAATAACTAGGCCTTGATCAGACATCATTGTAAATATTGCTCTTTATGATGGATGCCCAAGGATCTGTTATGACCACAGAGAGTCAGGACCTTGGTTTTATGTCTCATCCGAAGGACAGCGTCGTTTTTACAGCACAGTGTCCCCGTCACTGCATTGAGGCATTTGGACCGACATTCAGACCACAGGTTCAGAAACAGGGTTTCACCAGCACCTCTTCCTGGAGCAGCCCATACTTTTTCTAGCTGGTTTCCCATCCAAGTGCTGGCGGAGCCTGAACATGCTTAGCTTCAAATGAATGAGCTCTTCAGAAGTAGTAGGGCATGTGGCTTTACAGAGTTTTAAAAAGCACATTTTAAACTGGGAATTGTACATCTATGGAGTCTGGAGTGTAGCAGTGTGATGCCAAGTAGCAGCTGCCTGGGGATGTTTAAATCTCGGCTTAATGAACTACGAAAACAGAAGACAATGAATTCTACTGTGCTTAATAGCTGATTGTCAGGAGATCATTTTTTCAATGATTACCAGTATGAAATGAAGCTTTACGCAGTATGGTAATGCAAAAATGATTCATTATTCTATTAAATATCATAAAGCACAAAAAATGGTTGATTTATGGAACTAATTGGCTTGTGGTATGTTCAAATGGAGGTCCTTAAAGTCCTATCCTGACTTTTTCTATTATCTGGGAACTACCAGACGAACATGTAAGTGGACTGTGCAATGGTAGTATCTCATAGCTACAGGGGGATTTGTTCAAACCCTGTTCCACTCACTGTGTGGAGTTTGTCCATGTTCTTCATTTTCACATGGGTCTCCATCGAGCACTCAAGAGTTTTTTTCCACAGCACATGCACAGCAGTTGATTGCCAACTCTAATCTGACCAACACCAGTGTTTCTTATTCTTAATTAAGACAGATTTATGATGGGTCTCCACCTACTTGTGTAATAAAATTAACCAAGCCTGCCCAGGCACAAATTCTGTGCCAAGCGATATATCATCCTCTGTTTAGTGAACGAGACGTATTTACTGAGACATATCCTATAAATGCCATTGCTGACACATCATGGAGAGCTTTTGTTTTTATTTGAAATAAAATATTCCTTATGACAACACACCTGCTCACACAACCTGCACAACAGTCAAGCGGAGATGACTGACAAGCAAAGATGTGTATTAGAAAGAGGGAGGTTGACATGCGTGTGAGGTGAAGGCACAGCCGCACTAGTCTGAAATGTCGAAATGAAAATGATGGAAGTGGCACAAGGATGTGACAATTTTTTTGGCTGCTGTGAAGAATGAGTCAATAGGATGGAGGTGTCTACAGTATAGTGCAGTTTCAGTAGCCATAAACAACTAGTCTTTGCCTCATCGTATGTTTGCCATCTCTGCATACAGGTGAAAAGAAGATTTTGCATTAAAATTAACCGGCCTTGGTAAGGACAAAGTCCTTCTTGTTACAGTATGTTAAAGTGCTTCAAGTTATTTTAGTTGCCTGATACTGTGAAGGGTGGGTCTGTTAGACCATCGAGAAGAGTAAGAACATCAGAAAATATGTGATAATGGGAGGGGCTGTGGAGCGCAGTACTCGACGTTCAGCACAACTTGGGTCGGTAGCTTTAATATTTCAAACTGAACTGTTCACTGAATTAATCAGTTTCTCATATCCAAACTTTCAGAATTGATCTCACTCTTCATTTTCTTTTTGCTTTATGACCTTTTATCCTACCTCAACCCAGATGCCACATGTGGGTGCAGTTTTGCTCACCTATGTCCTTGTTGATGGGTTCCACCCCTTGGCACTGTTGCCAAAGCTCTGGAAGGTCCCGTCTCCCTGGCAGTCCCCTACTCTCCCACACCTTCTTATGCAGTGGGGTCTTCCTCTGGCTGACTTTGGCACTGTACATACGGGCCAGCATCTGGACTCTACTGAGGATCTTGTCCGAGTTCTCTATCAAACTGCCCTCTCTGCTCTCACGTAAGCTGATCCCGGCCACATCAGGTGGGGCATGGAATGCAGTTGTTTTTGGGTCAACTTGAGCAGCCTCAAATTTGGGATTGGAATCAATGTCAGTTTTGGGGATTGGCTGACTTTCGGAAGCTGCAGAAAATGTCGGTACAGTGGTTACAGTTCTCTCATGAGCTTCTGATTGTTCTTTTCTCTCTGTTTCTACCATGAAAGGCAGTTGCTCAGCCACTTTCACTTCTGCTTCCTTGTCTATCGACTCTGCTTCTCCTATGCTGCTCTGTTGTCCATCATCTTCCAGGGTCATCAAAGACTCACCCGAGGGTGATTCCTTCACTTCTGCATTTAACCTGCAGGCACAATTACCATCAATTCCTTTAAGTGGTTTCTCTTTCTCTTTCCAAATTTCTAGCAGCTCTGCACAAGATCGAGATTTGGCCACCAGTTCAGTCTTCTCGGCAGAACAGAGAGTAAAACTGCTTCCAGAATCTGATTCCAACTTCTTTTTCTCAGAAACGTGTGCTTCAGAGTGGTCATGATGGTTGCTCATCCCCAAATCAGAACGGAGTAGTGGCTCTGAAACGAGGAGGGAAGCCTGAGGTTCACCTGCATCCATTTTCCTTATCACAGTCTGCCCACTGCCATCCTGCTTTGTGATGCAATTGTATCTGGACACAGAATGCTTAACAAGCCCGGCAGGTATGAAAGAAATGCTGTCTCGTCTTTGAAAGTGGGAGTTGCTCACCTCAGCCATTTCATAATAGTTCCTGATCTTCTCTATTAGAAGACGGTCACGTTTGGTTAGAGTTCTTTCTCTCTTAGGGGCAGGCTTGTCAGTTTCTTCATTAGGCCAGAGAGATGACACTTGGTTTGTGGACTCTTTGGAACGCGAGTCCTCATTTGCATTACTGTCCTCATGACAGCAGACACTTGTCAGTTCTTCCTTAACACTCAGCAAGTCTGAGTTTTCTGCGAGGCACCTCTCTTTCTCTTGATTCTCTCCAGTGCCATCTTGCACCTTTATTGCCATGGGACTGCTTTCCTCACATTCGTCCAATGGCTCCTTACTCTCACTTTCCTCACATTCTTGAAGCAGTTCTTCAAGCATATGCAGGGGTGAAGGTTCCAGCTCCTCTTGCATCTGTGTCTCTTCTTCCGAGGATTCACTGGCTTGGGTCTGTAATTCTGAAACCGTAGCTTTTACTGTTTCAATGGGTGATTCTTTGAATCTATCCTTATCGTCTTCCTCCAACACCATGTTGTCATCGTTCTTGTTACTCAAGACTAATTGGTTGTCTGAAGTTGCTCCTTCATCATCATTATGCATTTCTTGGTGGTCCTTTGACTAGAAGGCACAAAAGAAATTACAGTTAACAGAGAACACCTTCTACAATTTAAGAAACTAAACGATCAATCAATTCTTAAAGCTGACTTAACTTTTAAGGAAACAAATATAATGGTCAGGTTCTGGTTTTACTGTGAATAATGTTCTTGTATTATTTTTATTTTTCTAAAAATGTATTTTTATCATTATTTTTTCTTCCAAGTATACTCCTCAGTCTTGCTGAAAAGCCTTGGATGAAGATTCTACGTGAGGAACAAAGTGTATTCCATCCTAGCCGTATGTCTGGATCAACTCTTTTTCCCAGCAAAGCTATCCAAGATGTCATGGAAATTCCCAATTCTGTCTACTTGTGCTTTGTGGAGAAGGATAAATCTGGTGACCATGTACCTTATGGTGTCTTGTAGAAGGTGTTATGAAAATAAGGGTTTATGTGGCTCCTGCTGCTGTTTTATCCTTGAATTTGCAAACTGTTGTCTTTGCACATATAGCATTGGGTCTACTCAGCATGGCTCTTAAATGTTCTCAGACTTTATCAAGGTGCACCCAAGGAGCACCCAGGGAGTTGATGTTGTGCTCTCGGGCTCATCAGACCGTGATATCGAATGTACACTGTTGAAAATAATGCATCTGTGATGAAATGAGAAATGACAGCCTCAAACCCTCAAATCTGAGACCCCAGTCCTCATCTGGAAAAGTGTAGCTTGCTTCCTGCAGGTAAGGGATCAGCAGGTACCTCGAGTAGAAACGTTCAAGTACCTCATGGTCTTGTAGATCAGCGGTTGCCAAACTGTGGTACGCGTACCACTGGTGGTACACGGAGCCTTTTCAGGTGGTATGCATCGCGGTCCCTAAAATTTATCCGTGCAAAACCCTTTATGACAAGCTTGTTGTGAGCAAAAACCAATGAAACTGTTTAAATACAATAATACGTGGATTCCCAAATTTAGTGTGGTGTGAAATTTCATCATCTGAATAAATAAAACCTATTATTCGAATCAGTATTTTGTTCATTTAACGCTACCATAATTCCCTTTCGTGAAAGTCAACTTCTACTTCTTCACTGTTTGAGCTTTTGGTCACTAGATGAAAGCACAACGGCGACACTATTTAGTCTTCGGTAACTCTGCCTCACAGAAACCACTCGCGTTTGTTACACGTGCACTGCCGCTGTATCGCATCGCAGTCACTTGATCTAAGCACAAAGCTAATACCATTTCGTCTTTGGTAACTGCGTCACATACAGGCCGAAGGCAGAATTTAGTTTCGGGGCGGAATTTATCAATTTACAGTATGTACATGCACAAATTTTTTCATTAATTTTATGCATAATTTCTTCCAATTCTTTAACTTTTATTCAGATTTCGGGGTGGTTTAGACCCGAACTCCCCCCCTTACAGCTCTCCCTCCCTTTCAACAAGGTGTGGGTGGTACGCAACGCAACTCACTTAACCTCAGGTGGTACTTGACGTCCAAAAGTTTGGGAGCCCCTGTTGTAGATGAGCTAAGGTAGGAGTGATACTAAGGCTGACTGATGAATCCATGCAAATCCAATAGTTCTATAGATGCTGTACTGGACTGTGGTGGTCAAGTGGATCCTCAGTCTACCTGCCAGCCTACATACCCACCTCCACCCATGTTTATGGGGGTGACAGACAGAATACGATTGAAAGTACAAGCTAAGGTTCTAGTGCATTCTTGGTGGACTCATTCAGGTGGGATTGCATCTCTTGCCCTTCATTTTCCCATCCTCCTCCACCACTCACATGATCAGGTGCGGTGGCAGTAAAAAAGGGAGTTTCAGATGGTGGCCTCACTCAAGAATTTGTGTAGATTGCCAACATTCAGAGCATCATTTGTAACTTTGCTATTCCTTTTTATATATGGCTTTTCACCTTAATTTATTTTTTGTTATAAATTGTGTGATTTAGTTACTGTTTGGACTTCCATTGTTTAAACTATTGCTTCTTTTTCTGCATTTATGGCTTTCTTGGGCATTACCTCATGCCTGTCTTAGATCTTCCTTTTGGATTATAGATTTTCTTTAACACCTAACAATTATTTTAACTTTTCATCATATACAGTATATATTAGTGTTGGCTTTCCCATATCAGTGCAATCATCTAGGTCCATGCAGCAAGCTGCATGTTATGGAGTGGTGCATTGCATGGCTGTTTTGTGGTTCAGCTTTTTCTGCACAGAATCTGATGTAAAGGGGCCACACGGTGCATACTCCCACCCCACAGCAGAGCAGCACATGCGTCATAGTCGAAAATAAGATGTAGGTGGGGTACCTCCTGGGCACTGTCCACAGTGACTCTTCCACTGGGAGAAGACCCAGGTTGCACACAGGACATTCTTGAGGGCATATCTCTCTCAGATAACCTGAGATTATTGTTTTGTTTTTTGATCTCTGTATGGAAATAACTAAGACGGTGCTTTCAAATTCAAAGTGTGGCAGTGAGTCATATGAAAAAGAATTAGAAAATGATGACCTTTAAGAAAAAACAATGGAACCATATAATGTCAAGAGCATTGCATTATAAATGGAAAAGAAAATGTGAACTGTGGGACAAAAAAGATTTTGAATCATCATTGGTAAAATGAAGTGCTGTACTATAAAGCATACTGTATTAAGATGGCTCAGTGTGTATAACGACTTCACTGGACACTCAATGACCATCACAAATAGCCCCTTGGGCTAAACACACATTCTCTTACATCTATAACTTCAACTCAGATTGTATCTACTGACTCATTCATGCATTATAGATCAAGTGTAATTCATTTTAGGTTTATGGAAGCCAAAGCCAATCGCAGCAGCTTTGGTAAAAGGCAGGAATCAACATTGGACAGATCCTCGAGGCTGGGTTTGAACCTTTGTTCAGCCAGTGTGTCATGGTTCAACCAGCATATTCCCACTGGTTGGTGTTCAAAGTTGTGTTTCTTGTTTGTTTTGTGCTATTTTATGCTATTTATTTGTATTAAGGTTTTTTTGTTTGTTATGTACATTTTTCTTTGTGTTCATTTGTCCTTGTCCCATGTGTTTTGTAGGTGGCCCCTCAAGAGGCGAGGTCACCTGCCCATCACCGCCAGCAATGGCTCTTCATCCTATTTAAGGGAGGGCAGTTCACTGAACATGCTGGAGTGAGAGTGTTTTGGTGAGTTACTGTGCTATTGCTTTGCCTTGTGTTTGTACTTTGTGTTTTCTAGATTTGTTTTTGACTTTGCCTCTTGGATTCTGTTTTGGAACTGTGCTTTCTGATTTTTTGAGCTTATGCTCCGTCTTGACTTCAGTTTCTGGATTTCATATCGGGACTGTGTTATATATAAAAAAAAAAAAAGACAAATATTTGGGACATTGAGTATAAATTTATGGCACTCGTAAAAGTTAGCTTTTTTAAGTTTTATTCTGTCAATGACGATCACGCTCTAACACCATCCCCCTACCCCCACCCCCCTCCTGATCTGACTAAGTAACAGCGCCAGCGTAAATTCACACCCGATCTGACACTGTTTGTTTTCAAATAATATTGCATTAGTGCAATGATGATTGGTACTATTCAAGTCATAAAATGATTTCTTCAAAATATCATATATACCTACGTCTGTGTTTTTTTTTTTTTTTTTGACATCATACACTATAAGGTGCATACTAATTCTACGTGAGCAGGAACACTCAATAAAACTGAATAAAAACAAAAAAATAAACTGACGGTGAGATACGAAGAAGGCAGATTCACCAGCGTTTGCGTGTCAGCTTTTATCCCTCCAGATCAGAGAATGTCCAGTTCCATTGCCTCAAAACACTACTCACATCTACAGTTATTCCCAGTTTCAAATAAAAACTAACAGCGTCAGATCCCTACGGCGGTAGTATGTATCGTGATCGTGAGTGAGAGAATAAAAGTTAAAAAAAGGTAACTTTTACAAGTACAGTACTATAAATGTACATTGTCTGTTACAGATGCAAACCAAATGTATTTGGTACTGTATAATATTAACAATAAGAGCAGCTCACTACTGAAAACGGCAAATATAGGAGGCAGTGGGTATCAAACCTGTGGCACCTTGATTACAAGTCAGCAAATCTTACCACTACGCCACCAAAGCTGTTGTGTTGTCTTTGAACCTTTTGTGAAAGTGTTTATGAGTTGGGAGAACTTAGTGAATGTTCTGCGATGGTGGGGGATGGAATAGCAGGCTGCTTGCTGCTTGTCTTAATCAGCACATTTACAGGACAAAAGACGCTGGTGGAGAGGTGCAAACGGATTTAAGGTTGGCCGGATTTACGAGTTTTCTTGTAGGCTCTGTTAATTCTAGTGTTAAGTCAGAGAATATTTCCTTGGGTAACAAAGTCAAGTGAAATGAAAGATACCTTGCCAATGTGCCAGCTTGCCCCGTTATCGTCACGGCCCCACACCCGGCTCTGGTTAATGAGCTCCAGGATCTCCTCTGTGATAGACAGAGCCGAGGTTCTGGACAGACACATTTCTTCTTCTTCGTACTCTTCGAGACCTGCAATTCCTGTGTTTGATTCTACCTCGATGACAGAGGAAGCCAAAGTACTGGCACTTTCAGAGGAACCAATCGGGTCCAAAGATGGGCAGAGTTCTCCCTCACTTCCAGTATGCTGAGAAGATAAAAAGAGAGAGAAGAAAGGTACGTATAGATGGTGACAACACTGGAAAATACAAGTAGCTCTGTGAATCATGAAGTTAAGGTGGTCTGGACTTACCTTTAGTTTCACTGAGGTCCATCATGGTTTTCAGTGGAATGCAAAAAGGCAAACAGAAAGCAGAAAAAAACATAAGTCAGGTTAAACTGATCTGATCAATCTAAACAGTGCTACCCGCTGATTAACTGAAGCTTACTTTACATTAACAAAACACTATTTGCCTGACTATAAACACAATGACTCCATCCATCCATCCATTATCCAATCTTTTAAATCCTAAATACAGGGTCACGGGAGTCTTCTGGAGCCAATCCCAGCCAACACAGGGCGCAAGGCAGGAAACAAGCCCTGAGCAGGGTGCCAGCCCACCGCAGGGCACACAATGACTCAGAATTTCTAATTCTTACAATTCACTGTCTCTGGAGAGTGTATAATATGTGTACATTTATCCATTACCAAACATAACGGAGCTCAAAGGGACACAAGAGAGGAATCAGCTGTAAACAAGGCATCAGTCCATCATAGGGAATGTACAAGTGCATAACATGCCATAATATTCTCAAACTTGCTTGGTGAACATTGCAGAAAGGAACCCTGCACAAGGCACCATCCATACCAATGGTCACATACTGGCAAGCACACACAATGAATGACCATGGAAGTCAAACCACGGGCAGTGGATCTGTGAGGCAGCAATAAGGAACATATATAGCATGCATATGTTTTCAAATGCACACTAACTGAGCAAATTATTAGCAACACCTACACTATATGAATAAAAGTATTGGGACACACCTCTTAATTATTGAATTCCGTTGTTTATCAGACCCTTTGCCACAGGGGTATAGAATCAAGGACCTAGCCATGCAGTCTCCATTTACAAACATTTGTGAAACAAAATGGGTTGTTCTGAAGAGCTCAGTGACTCCAAGCATGGTGCTGTGATAGGATGCCACCTTTGCAATAAGACAGTTGAAATGTCATCACTGCTGGATATTCCACAGTTAACTGTAAGTGGTATTACTGCAAAGTGGAAGTGCTTAGGAACAACAGCAACTCAGCCATGAAGCAGAAGGCCACATCAAGTCACAGAGCAGAGTCAATGACTGCTAAGGTGCATGGTATGTGAAAGTGGCCAACACTCTGCTGATTTCAAAGCTGAAGAGTTCCAAACTTCCACTGGCATTAACTGTGCGGCGGGAGCTTCATGGAATGGGTCTCCATGGCCGAACAGCTGCATACCTGCCTCACATCACCAAGTCCAATGCCATGTGTCAGATGGATTTGTGTAAAGCATACCACCACTGGACTGTCAAGCAGTGGCAATGTGTTCTATGGAGTGATGAATTATGCTTCTCTGTTTGGCAGTCAGATGGGCGAGTCTGGGTTTGGCGGAAGCCAGGAGAACGTTACCTGCCTGTCTGTATTGTCCCAACTGTGAAGTTTAGTGGAGGAGGGATAATGGTGTGGGGCTGATTTTCAGGGTTTGGGCTTGTCCACAACGCTGTGCTTCCAACTCTGTGGAAACAGTTTGGTGAAGGACCTTTTCTATTTCAGCATTACTGTGCCCCGGTGCACAAAGCATGGTCCATAAAGACACGATTGGTTGAGTTAGATGTGGAAGAAATTGACTGGCCCACACAGGACCCTAACCTCAACCCGACTGATGTCCGACATCAGTGCATGACCTAATAAATGCTCTACAGAATGAATGAGCACAAATTCCCACAGAAACTTTCCAAAATCTTGTGAAAAGCTTTCCAAGAAGAGTGGAAGCTGTTATAGCTGCAAAAGGACCAACCTCATATTAAAGTCTATGTATTTAAATGCAATGTCTTTAAAGTCCCTGATGGTGTAATGGTCAGGTGTCCTAATACTTTTGTCTAAATAGCATACTTGTTCATGGGTGGAATGGTGGCTCTGAGACTAGGGATCAGTGCTGGCAATCGGAAGGTTGCCAATTTGCATCCTGTAAATGCCACAAGTGACTCTACACTGTTGGGCCCTTGAACAAGGCCCTTAACTTGCAATTGCTCCATCCTGGGTATGAAATTAATCTTCATCCAGCCCTGCAAGCAGGTTCCCCAAAACTCAGGGGGCTGGTTGCAGGAAACTGTTCCAGTGTGGTGCTGAGGTGTCTCCTGTTGCACGCCTCCACTCGGGTCCCAATCCAGTTGGTTCGTTATGTGGTGGGTGCAGCAATCTGCTGTAATCAGTTCATGCTCCCAAACTCATGCTCTCTGCTTTTCCACGCAATTGTCTAATCCGCCAATCATGTGGCAGATGTGCAATGCATAAAATCGGGCAGATGGCAGTCAGAAACCTCAGCTATAAGTTCACATCAAACATCAGAATGGTAGTAAAATGTGATCTCAGTGACTTTGACTGAGGAATTTTTATCAGAGCCAGACAGGTTGGTTTGATTATTACTGTAACTGCTGATTTCCTGGGATTTTTGATGCACAACAATCTCCAGAGTTTACTCAGAATGGTATGACAACAAAAAAACATCCAATGAGCTGAGGGGAAGTTCTGCGGAAGGAAATGCCTTGTTGATGAGAAGAGGTCAGAGGAGAACAGACAGCCTGGTTCAAACTGACATAATGGCGACAGTAACTCAAATGACTACTCAGTACAACTGTGGTGAACAGAAAAGCATCTCAGAACGTTCAACATGTTAAACGTTGAGGCGGATGGGCTACAGCAGACCAGAAAGATGAGGCTGCAGTAGGCAGAGACTCCCCGAAACCGGTCAGATGAAGCCTGGTCTGATGAAACATGATTTCTGCTGAGTCACACAGATGGTAGGGTCAGAATTTGTCGCCAACAACACAAATCCATGCAGCTAACCTGCTCTGTGTCAACAGTCAAGGCAGGTGATGGTGGTGTAATGGTGTAGGGAATGTTTTCTTGGCATGATTTGGGCATGTTAGTACCAATCAATCATTGCTTCAATGCCACAAACTATTTGAGTATTGTTGTTGACTGTGTGCATCCCTTCATGGCCACAATTTACCTCTCTTCTAATGGCTGCTTGTAGCATGATAAAGCACCATGTCACAAAGCAGAAGTCATCTCAGACTTGTTTCATGATCATGACAATGAGTTCAGTGTTCTTCAGTGGTCTTCCCAGTCACAGGATCTGAATCCAACAGAACACCTTTGGGATGTGGTGGAATGGGGGATTCACAGCATGAATGTGCAGCTGACAAATCTGCAGAAACTGTGTGATGTAATCATGTCAACATGGACCAGACTCTCCAAGGAACCCACGTCACAAAGAACGGAGTCACCAGTATTAGCATAGTCTTCATAACAATTTGCTCAATGAGCGCATACGCAAATGTATTTATATATGAGGATTGTACCAAAAGTAATGAGCCTATCAGAAGAATTAACAAATGCCATTTAATGCTGAAATGTTTGACCTTAAATGTTGCATCATTTATCACTGAACACCACAAACTCCTTGAATGGTTTAGTTGTTGTGCTGCGTCCCACTTTCAAGGCCCTCCCTGCATTCTCTGACAGATGATCAGGTTGTTAACGCTGTGAAAGGTAATCTGTATTCATGCAGGAGTGGACTTGTGTGTGTTTCGTTTTTATCATAACTATACAGTATATAGAAAAAATGGTCACTTACCACCATGCTGGAATGCAGCTTCTATTTCTTTGGCTGGCGCTGGGAGCAGAAAATGAAAAAATGTGACATACAGAATGAGAGAATACAGAGAGTGAAAAAGTGCTGGCAATCAACACTCTTGATGATGCTGATGGCAGGCTGACTTACCCGACTGGCGACGCCCTCGGCGGTACTGAATGTTTCCATCGAGATGAAGCAGGGAGAAACCCTTCTTTGCCTTCTCTGGGGTGTACATGAACTCCGGGGGCTCTGCTTAGTAAAATGTGACAGCAGCTTTCAAGTGGGATTATTAACCAAAATGTATCCTTTAAAATTTCAATGTTTATTTTGGATGGCAAATAAACACGTCAAAAAAGTAATAAACACGGAATATGATGGATATTTACACTAAAATGCGACTGAAGAGGGATGAAGCAATAATCAGCTAGAAAACAGCTAGGAGCTTTCATGAAGGGACACGCAGAATGAGAAAACACAAATAAGTAAATTCTACTTCTTCTAAAAAAATCCATCCATTCATTTTCTGAGCACACTTACATCTTAGAATCATTCTTATCCCACTTGACATAGAAAATAGCAATTTAAAGAAATGAAAAGAGTGGCTGTTCACTGCATTAGCTAAAAGGGGAGACTTTAGACTGAGAAAAATTATTTTCCTAATTTTAATAGCTAACCTACCCATCTTCCATCCTTTCTTCCATAACTCAAACCAGTTAATTCAGTTCAGTGATGCCCGTGCAGAAGCCTAACCTGACAACAAAGTAGGAATGAAACCTTGACAGGACCCCAGTTCATCACAGAGCATGTGAGCCCAATCATAGTGGGCCAGCATAAAGTCACCAACTGACCAAACCTGCCCATCTTTGGGATGTGGAAGAGTACCAGAAGCACCCAGAGAGAAAGCCACAAAGATAGGACACTTTGCAGCTGCACCTTATTAATCCCTCTCAATAGTGCCTGACATCCCTAGAAGCTGCAGGCACCAGACGTACCCTACAAAACTGGATCACAAGGTGGCTGACTGGCAGCAGACAAAGAGTATGGATCAGAAAAGAATGGGGGGCATCAGTGCAGTCCCTCAGGGGTCTGTGCTTGGATCGCTACTGTTTTGTAACTAATATTAATGACATAGATACCTGTGTAGTTAGTAAACTTGGGAAACTCACAGATGATAATAAAACTGGAGGAATGGTAGACACTTTTAAAGGCATCAAAACAATTCAAAAAGACTTGGGACAATATTCAGAACTGGACAAACACTTGGAAATGCAGGTTAATAGAGAGAAGCACTACACGTGCGTAAAATGAACATCAATTATAACTACAAGATAGGAGACACTGTCCTACAATAAGTAATCTGTGAAAAGGATTTAGGCGTTTAGGATGGATGAATGACTTGACGCTTGTCTGTTCAGGTCTTGTCACCCGTTTACACACTACATGCCTGCTCAGATTCCCTCTTATTGAAGCACACACATACATTATCATTTTAGAGGCAGTAGGCAATCTTTGCAACATAAAGAATTAAGCTTTCATATAGTGAAAGAATAAACACGAGCATAAATGTACCCTTTTCAGTTAGAATTCTCTAGTTGTCTATAGAACAGGGGTGGCACGGTGGTGCAGTGGTAGCGCTGCTGCCTCGCAGTTAGGAGACCCAGGTTTGCTTCCCGGGTCCTCCCTGCGTGGAGTTTGCATGTTCTCCCCGTGTCTGCATGGGTTTCCTCCGGGTACTCTGGTTTCCTCCCACAGTCCAAAGACATGCAGGTTAAGTGGATTGGTGATTCTAAATTGTCCCCAGTGTATGCTTGGTGTGTGGTTGTGCGCCCTGCGCCCTGTGTTGGCTGGGATTGGCTCCAGCAGACCCCCGTGACCCTGTACTTAGGATATAGCGGGTTGGATAATGGATGGATAGATCTATAGAACAGGCAGAGCAATTCACATCTGAGAAGCAAAATTCAATAATGGCGCTTTGGCGATGGCTTTCCAAGGTGAATCCACACAGACAAAGACAAACGTGGAGTAGCTGGTGAAATAAAGTGTGCAGCTGGTCTCCATTTAAAATGACAATGGTATAATAATGGTTAGCTTTTTGCTTTTTTACCTTCTTGAAACAACATGGATATGCTGTTTTGTAATATATATGTAATGTCAAGATGTGACTCCAGGCCTTTAATGACCTCTTAGGCACAGCCATCATTACTGTGTCTGTCTGCAGAGAGAGTGTTGACCTTGTCAAGAGGTTTACTTACCTCGGCAGTGACATTCATGTCTCTATATGAAGTCAGAAGACAGATTGGGAGAGCATGGGGGGTCATGAGGTCACTGGAAAGGGGTGTGTGGCGCTCCCGATATCTATACAGAAGGACGAAGGTCCAAGTCTTTAGAGTCCTGGTGTTTCCTGTCTTGCTATAAGGTTGTGAGATATGGATGCTATCCAGTGACTTGAGACGAAGACTGGACTCCTTTGGTACTGTGTCTCTTTGGAGAATCACTGACTACAGCTGGTATGACTTGATGTTGAATGAGCAGTTGCTCATGGAGCCCCAAATGAAGCACATTACCTGCATTGTGAAAGAGTGTCAGTTACGGCACTACAGCCATGTGGTGCATTTCCCTGAGGGTGATCTGGCTTGCAGAATCCTCATTGTTGAGGACCTGAATGGCTGGACCAGGCCTAAGGGACATCCACGTAACACCTGGCTGCGGCAGATAAAGGGTCATTTACAGAGGGTGGGACTGGACCGCGTGTCTGCCTGGGGGGTTGTCGACCGGGATTCTGAGTGGCATCATTGTGTGTTGGGTGTGGTAACGTGCTGTACCAGTGCATGTTCCTCAACCTAACCTGACCTGACAAAGATGTGTATCAATTCTCAGTAATATTTTTGGTTTGTAAAATTGATGTTATCAGGAAGTTTTATTCACCTATGGACTCTTGTACTCTACTGTAAGCTGCACATATAGATAAAGTATGTTTAAAATTTATAAAAAAAAAAAAAAAGCCTTCTCTTTTGAATGCATTTTCTGTTGTAAATTAGTACCATGATTGCAAAGAAATAACTTTGACTTTAAAAATATCAAACTTATTTTTAAGGAGACATTCCCCTTGTTTCCTACTTCTGAAAGCAAAAGCCTTCAGTTAAAGGTGCCATTGAGTATCAGTGACCACTGTTAGGACTGAGAAGAGATTCAGGCCATCCCCACCTCCATTCTGGCGTACAGTACAATACAAAAAGGGTAGAGAAAGGGCATGAATGGTTCTATTTGAATTATTGAGTCAGTACCAATAGTAAGATATAAATTGTTCTCTCTTCATCAGTTCATTCTGATTCAATGATAATCAATGATAGATCCTGTACCTTCTCCTAATCACATTAGAACAATCTAGACGAGAGCAGGGCATTCAGCCCAACAAAGCTCACCAGTCCTATTCACTTAATTGCACAATAACATCAAGTCGAGTTCTGAAAGTCCCTAAAGTCTTACTGTCTACCACCCTACTTGGTAGCTTTTATTCCATGTGTTCGTGGTTCTCTGCGTAAAGAAAAACTTTAATGTTTGTGTGAAATTTATCCTTAATAAGTTTCCAACTGTGTCCACATGTTCTTAATGAACTCATTTTAAAATAACAGTATCGATCCACTGGACTAATTCCTTTCATTAATTTAAACCCTTCAATCATGTCACCTCTTAATCTTCTTTTATTTAAACTGTAAAGGCTCAGCTCTTTTAATCTTTCCTCATAACTCAACCCTTGTAGCCCTGAAATCAGCCTAGTCACTCTTCTCTGGACCTTTTCTAGTGCTGCTATGTCCTTTTTGTAGCCCGGAGACCAAAACTGTACACAGTGCTCCGGATGAGGCCTCACCAGTGTGTTATAAAGTTTGAGCAGAACCTCCTTGGACTTGTACTCCACACATCAAGGCGCTATATAACCTGACATTCTGTTAGCCTTCTTAATAGCCTCTGAACACTGTCGGGAAGTTGACTGCATAGAGTCCACTATGACTCCTAAATCCTTCTCATAAGGTGTACTCTAAATTTTCACACCACCCATTGTGTAGTCAATCCTAACATTTTTATTTCCTATGTGTAATACTTTACATTTACTAACATTAAATTTCATCTGCCTGTAATGATTCTGTAATCTGTAAGGATTCAAAGGATTCAAGATTAGCTGTCAATCCTCCTATCTTGATATCATCAGCAAACCTAACCAGCTTGTTACTTATATTCATATCTAAATCATTTCTATATATTAAAAATAGCAGCGACCCCTGCACTGACCCCTGCTGGACACCACTCTTAACATCGGCCAGTTCTGATGAGGTTCCTCGCACCATCACCCTCTGCTTCCTGTGTCTGAGCCAATTCTGCACCCGTCTACAAACATCACCCTGAACTCCCACTTCTTTTAGTTTGATGCCCCACCTCTCATGTGGCACCTTATCAAATTCAGTCCATTATGGTATCAGTGAGTTCACTAAGCACTTGACACCATGCCTCACATGCTCCAGTGTACAGTTCAAACACTGATGCCCATTATATTCCAACATTCAAATGGAGATTTAAAACACTGTGGGGAATTAATGAAAAGTATACCACCTAATAATTTATCTTTCATCTTTGTGTGTTTATGTTCCTGAACAACCTTAGGATGCTGTCTGAAGAGTTTTCATTTCTGCTCATTACATCCAACCTACATAATATTAATTTCCATTATAAACACCTTGAGATCTCACTTAAAAATAATCAATCCTTTGTCTAAGCTGCTTTTCTAGTCATGTGCATCTGGTGCCAATCTTGGCAGATGGGAAGCAAGCGCACACCCTCACATATACATCAATAGCACCATCAGGTTGTTTAGCCCTGGTCATGTCGAGATGTACCTACTGCTGTGGCTCCAATATATTAGAATGAGGAGGCATCAGATGCACTCCATCAGGTTTATACAAGCGAAGCTGCCAGCTTCACCTGCTCCCCACAGATTGGTGCCCAGATAACTGTTTTTAGGTGCAACCACCCATCAGGGACTCATGAGCTGCCAGTCATCTCTCTCACTTATTGGGTCACAGCAAAAGAATAACTTAGCTTACTCCCGGTGGGCTTTTAACATTTTCTGAGCACCTGCCTGTGCTAATCCACTATTTAACAACTGGTTAAAAAAATAAGATTTGAATATTTGCATAACACTTATGGGGATAAGCAGTCAGGCTAAGTCAGGTGGACAGCTGAGCTTAATGCTGCAAATCTTTTAAATCCTATATTAATAAGCCACCCAGTGATAACCACAGACAAAGGAAAACTGATGACATTTTCCTCAGCGTTTGCAGGGATTTCAGCCTAATTTCACATTAATGTTTAGGGATTAGGCAAATGCAAATTGAAGCATTCTGCGAGTTCAGGTTTATTGTACTTCATACAGGCAGCATGGTGGTGTGTCCAATACCATTTCTGCCTTACAGTGTGGATAATAAGTATTCAATGCCTCAACATTTTTCTCATTAAACATATTTCCAATCAGCTATACACATGGAATTTAGACCTGACATTGGTATTAACTCAATAAAATGACACAGCCAAAGAAATTGTAACATGACAATCCATAAAGTTATGTGCAATAAAGTGGAATGACACCAGAAAACAGTATTGAATACAGTAAGGAAAAGCACAAAATCACTGGGTTAGTGCATGTTGGTAGGTACGGTACTTCCACACTTTGAAAAAGGGTCAACCAAGCTGTCATGCAAGAAACATCTTGTGATGGGTAGAGAGGCACAGAGCTCTCCTGAGACCTTTGAAACAAGACTGTTGAGCGACAATGGGTGAAAATGGATTTCTCAACTCCGAAATGTTCCTATAAGCACCTTTGGGGCCATTAGAAGGAACATCCACTAGTTTAGCAGCTCCTTCCGTGCAGTCAGAAGGTTAATCAGAAGAGTAGCCCATAACCCAAGGACCACTCAAAAAGAGCTCCATAAAGACCTCGAAGCAGAAGTTACAGTCTTCACAGTGAAAACAATAGGCAACGCTCTCCACTGCCATAGTCTCCACGTGCAATCACTCCAGAGGACTCCAATGCTGAAGAAAAGGCATGTTGAAGCTTTTTTGAAGTTTGCTACACAACATTTTGAGAAGCCTGCAGATTATTGGGAGAATGTAGTGTGGTCAGATGAGACAAAGATCAAGATTTTCTGCAACAATACGGCGCACATTGTTTGGTGGAGAAACAACTCTGCAAATGAACTTCAAAATACCATACCTACAGTGAAATTCAGAAGTGGGAGCATCATGGTATGGGGATGTTTCTATTCACATGGTACCAAAAGATTTCAAATTATCTAAAGAGAAGAGGAATGGAGCCATGTACTGGGAAAATCTTGAGACAATGACAATGAAGAGGAGACATGGGTGAACCTAACAGCAGGACCATGATTTTAAACATACTACAAAGGAGATTCTCTCAGGTAATTCCAGAGGAAGAAAATAAAGGTGTTGGAATGGCCCAGTCAGTTACCAGACTTGAGCTCAATTGAACATTTGTGAACATCAGGGGGCCCACCAGAAACTTCAGATTTAAAGACCAACATCACACCATGAGAGACTAGTTTCTTTTTACAGGAAGCATCTTGAAGTTGTATTTGCTTTGCAGCACTACTTAGTATGGACTTCAATTTCCCAGCAACCTCGGAGGAGCTGCGCTATTAAGTATCGTCAGCTTTGCTGCAGGGCGTGCTTGTGGGAAGAGCTATAATAAGGCACTACTTTTAAAAACAAATATTAAGACGCAGAGGAGATTTTGATCATCTGTTTTCAAATGTTACAATGCTTCACCCAAAACCAGATTACAAATACTGTTTTAGATTACAGTTTCCCTGAATTTTCAGTATGTTCTTGTCCTATACCTGGGACAAAGTAATCAATGAGGCTATTAAACATGGCATTGAAGTAACAGCAGCATCCAAGTCTATCGATAAATTCTATAATAAATGATCTGTTTATAGTTGCTGTATCTAGGGAAAGGATTTTAAAACTAATAGTACATCACACTTATACTTGCTAAATGCAACTGCTAAACCTGTATATGTGGTTTCGCCTGGATTGGAAAATGTCTTCGTCTGTGGAGCACTCGAAATCACTACACTGACATTGGCATTATGGTAGGACAAAACTTTACACTTCATTTACAAGACTGTCCACAGGCTGTTGCATTCCATTCACCATCATCATCTGCATCTGTTGTACTGCACTGTGATTGGACTTCTGTCATGAGTGTTTATCATATATCGCTTTGTGTACAGTGTGACAAGGGTTGCAAGGAGAAAGCCACTGCTCTCCAAAAAAAACATTGCTGCTCGTCTGCAGTTTGCTAACGATCACCTGGACAAACCATAAGGCTATTGGAAGAATGTTTCGTGGACGGATAAGACCAAAATAGAACTTTTTGGTTTAAATGAAAAGCGTTATGTTTGGAGGAAGTTAAACACTGCATTCCAGCATAAGAAACTTATCCCATCTGTGAAACATGGTGGTGGTAGTATAATGGTTTGGGCCTGTTTTGCTGCATCTGGGCCAGGACAGCTTGCCTTCATTGATGGAACAATGAATTCTGAATTATATTGGAGAATTCTAAAGGAAAATGTCAGGACATCTGTCCATGAACTGAATCTCAAGAGAAGGTGGGTCATGCAGCAAGACAACGACCCTAAGCACACAAGTCATTCTACCAAAGAATGGTTAAAGAAGAATAAAGTTAATGTTTTGGAATGGCCAAATCAAAGTTCTGACCTTAATCCAATCGAAATGTTGTGGAAGGACCTGAAGCGAGCAGTTAATGTGAGGAAACCCACCGACATCCCAGAGTTGAAGCTGTTCTGTACGGAGGAATGGGCTTAAATTCCTCCAAGCTGGTGTGCAGGAATGATCAAAAGTTACCGGAAACGTTTAGTTGCAGTCATTGCTGCAAAAGGGGGGTCACACCAGATACTAAAAGCAAATTTTTACATACTTTTTCCACTCACAAATATGTAATATTCAATCATTTTCCTCAATAAATAAATGTCCAAGTATAATATTTTTGTCTCATTTGTTTAATTGGTTTCTCTTTATCTACTTTTAGGACTTGAGTGAAAATCTGATGATGTTTTAAGTCATATTTATGCAGAAATATAGAAAATTCTAAAGGGTTCACAAACTTTCAAGCACAACTGTATCTAACTGTCTTGTCTGTTTGTCTATCTGTCTGTCTGTGTCTCATTTTAACATATCACTCTTAAGCCCGTCTCATCCAATTTAGGATTGGAGGATGGACATAAGAACACGAGGAATTTGACAAATGAGAGGAGACCATTCAGTCTATCAAGTACATTTGTTTAGCTAATAGCTTAGCTGTCCTAATAACTCATCCAGATTTTTCTTAAAGGTTGTCAACTAATTTGCTTCAACTCCTTGTCCACATTTCCACATATCTTTGCATAATGAAGTGCTCCCTGGCTTCAGTCATAAATGTACTTCCTCTTAATTTCCACTGGTGTCTTCGAGTACGTGATTCACTCTGTACTTCATCAATAGCTTTGAGCATTCTGAAGACTTGGATGAGGTCTTCCACACAGCCTCCCCTGCTCAAGACACTTGACAGGTTTAATTCTCTGAGTCTGTCACAGTATGACATGTCTGTCCTTGGTTGTTCTCCTACCCACAAGTTCAAGTGCTGTTGCGTCTTTTTTTCTACCATGGACATGCACACAATTCTCCACATGTTGTCTCACTAGTGTATTATATGAGTCAGAGCATAACATCCTTTAATTAATACTAAACAGTTTTAAGATACAACATAACATTTTATTTGCCTTTTTAATTGCTTCTGCACATTGCTTAGATGATGAAAGTGTTGTGTCTTTTAGGACAGTGTCTACTACCATCTAGCATTTATAATTAACGGGTGCATCGGGTAAAACCTTCAGTTATCCTAAAACATACGTCTTTGAGGATGTGGGAGGAAAGCCACAGTACCCAGAGACAAACCCAAAGAGAGACACAAGAAAGTGCAGACCCCACATAGGCAACGATCGAGTCAAATCCAGGACAGTGAATTTAGGAGGCAGCAGCACTAACCTCTACACCACACTGTAAAAAGTCATTTAAACTGGCAAGTTACACAATGAGAACAAAGTTGACATGTCAAATACTTATTTCCCCCAGTGTTAACTCTGGCAGGGAATGTCTGCATTGTGGAGTTTGCATGTTCTCTCAACAATAGTTGGCCCAATTCGATTTTTTTCCATTCTTTTGATAAAAGATCCTGAAAGAATCTCTGATTTTGACAGTCAGCCCAGCATGGCGTTCTTGAAGACAATGGTGCTGTAGTATATACTAACCTGATTGGCGCCTCCCTCTGTGGTGTGATCTGCAATCTTCCAGACGTGGAGAAGGAGCTGGCTTCCAGATCGTCTCACTATTAAACTGCAAGGAGGGAAGATCTGCCAATGAACAAAAAAGAAAAAGGTACAGATTAACCTTTAAGAGATGGCACCTTAGGCATGGACAGCAGTGTGCTAAGCATGTTTAGGCCCGGCCATTACTGGGTGGAACAACATCTAAGAAAGAGCTTTAGTTGCTGCTGGAGGTGGTGTTGGTGAGGCCATCAGAGGGCACTTATCCAGTGTTCTGAATGTGAATTCCAATGCTCCAGGGCACTGACGAGGACAATGTGCTGTAAAAATGGCACCGCCCTGTGCATGAGATGTAAAACCAAGGTATTGACTCTTTTGGTAATAAAAGATCCCTGGGCATCCTTCATATACAGTAGGGTGTATCCTGATGTCCAGGCTAAATTGCCTGCCATGGCCTAGTTATTCTGGCCCCCTAATTATCCCCTGTATCTAATTGGCTATCTCCCTCTCTCTCACCACTTCATCACCTAACAGCTAATGTTTGCTGAGTTTACTGGCAGAGAAATGGCTGCCATCGCATCATCCAGGTGGATGCTACACATCAGTGGTTGTTGGAGTGGCACCCCACTCACTAAGTGCATTGAGTTGTGAGAAAAACACTATATAAATGTAAAAAAATATTATTATTATTAAGTCCATAAGGAAATTGAACCGGGCTGCCAGCAAAGATTGACAGATTAAAGTGTACTTGGGTTCTTGACTTTTAGATGAAAACGAATGCTCACAAATTCAGATGATCACAGAATCGTTAAATCAAAAGATCACAAGAAATGTGTACTCATGTGAATGCAACAACTTCACAATCACTTACTGTATTTACAGGAATGCAGCAAGCATTTGCTCAAAGGTTATCATTACTATAATGACCGTAACCCATCCATCCATTTTCCAACCCATTGAATCTGAACACAGGGGTCTGCTGGAGCCAATCCCAGCCAACACAGGGCAGGAACCAATCCCAGGCAGGGTGCCAACCCACCACAGGACACACACAAGGGCCAATTTAGAATCACCAATCCACCTAACCTGCATGTCTTTGGACTGTGGGAGGAAACCCACGCAAACACAGGGAGAACATGTAAACACCACGCAGGGAGGACCTGGGAAGTGAACCCGGGTCTCCTAACTGCGAGGTAGCAGCGCTACCACTGCGCCACCCAATGACCGTAACCTTCCTGATTTATGAGATCGAGGTGGCCGTATGCTCAAAAACATACACTTGTTGTGAATCATACTTTTTTGTGTCATATAACATGTTTATTTAATTATTTTGCTCCTAGAATTCTTACATAATTCAACAATCCAAAAAAAAAAAAAATGTCCCTGTGGTGACGTCAGCCCAGTGCCATTTTGGAATCCTTCCTGTTTATCATCGTTTTGTTACTGGAAACGTGCCATTTCTGGTCATGTGTCATCATGGCTGCACCGCATGTGACAAAATCATCACTGATGCTATTGAAGATAGCATTGTGGCAACAGCAGCATTCAACTCTATGGATGAATTCTAAAATATATAATTTGTGTATAGTTTTATCAGGGCAAAGGGTTTTAAAGCTGAGATGAGCCCTACTACCGTGGTATCGTCCACGAACTTAACAATGGTGTTACTGTGGTGGGCAGGAATGAAATCATGGGTGTAGAAGGTATAGGACAGAGGGCTCAGCACACAGCCCTGTGGGGAGCCAGTGCTGAGGCTGATGGGTGTGGAGAAGTAGGTGCCCACTCTAACCCTCTGAGTGCGATCACTCAGGAAGTCCTTGATCCAAAGGTGGGTGGAGTGTGGAAGTCCTATGTCTGACAGTTTGGTCACCAGTCTGTGAGGTAAGATGGTATTAAAGGCAGTGCTGAAGTCTAGGAAGAGCAGCCGTGCATAGCTCCCCTGCTGCTCCAGATGGGACAGAACAGCATGGAAAACAGTGGCCACAGCGTCTTCCGTAGACCTGTTTGTTCTGTAGGCAAACTGGTGCGGATCAAGCATGGGAGGCGTGAATGACATGATGTGATTCCTGATGAGCTTCTCGAAGCACTTCATAACCACAGGGTCAGTGCAACTGGTCTGTAGACATTAAGACTGGTGAGATATAGGTTATGTCACAAAATAATGGACTGCAAGTTATGTAGGGGTAGCCATTCGCAGGTGACCCCAACAAACAGCACCACTCTAATAACATAGCATTGCTTCCAAATATTTATAAACTAAAACATTATCAGGAAGAAACCCAGAAATTCCTTTTGATTTCAGAAACTGGCATTCTCTCATCCTGCTGTGTTAACTTCTTGTCATCTTTTAGAAGAAAGAATCAATATTGTGCCAGGGGGTCTCAACATGTTTTCAAAATGAAGACATTGTTTTACAAAAACACAAACAAGCATCATTTAACATAATGGAAAAAACAGCAGTTTCACTTACAGGCAGAGCAGCTGTCGCCAAGCACCTGTCTGGCCTGCAAAAAGAAATCAAACAACCACAGGTTAGATGATGTGTGCTCAGGGAGCAGTGAGATACAAAACTCTTGCAACGCAATGTAGGAGATGGATCAGCTCAGGCATAGACCCTCATAACTTTAAGTTACGGATGCTAAAGGTGGTTCTACAGGCTACTGAATCATGAGGTGTATTTACTTTTTCACACATGGCTTGTAAATGGTGGCTTATTTTTTGCTGAGTAAATGATTGACAAAGTCAAATCTATTAATGTGATGTTTGTCATCTGAGGTTCAGGAGGCAGGCAGTGTGGTGTAGTGGTTAAGGCCTTGGACTTCAAGTTCTGAGGCTGTGGGCTCAAATCCCGCTACTGACATTATGTAACCCTCACCAAGTCACTTCACCTGCCTGTGCTCCGACTGGAAAACCGAAAGAAATGTAACTAACTGTATAATCAATGTTGTTAATTTCCTTGGATAAAGGCTCTGGCAAGGAGCAGATGATTGTTAGCTATGTCCTGATAAGCAGGGCCATCTCCACTACTTAGGCAAACTAGGCGGTTGCCTAAGACCTCAAAATTTGGGAGGCAGCATTATCTTAAACAATAATGCCCTATGAACACTTGGACTCAATATGAGTGTCTGATTCCCATTAACTCAATTATGTTGTTCTATTTTACTTTTGCAAACTAAGGATTTTTAGTCTTAACAGGTTCTTAATAGCAGGTTCATCGTTTTAGTTTTGTTTTCATGAGCGCCAACTTGAGTGGGGGCAAAACCACAGCCTACAACACAGAAATGAACAAGAACAACAACAATTATGAGAGCAATAACAATAATAACACAAATTCTTAAACTGGCGTAGCACAGGACACGCAGATGCGGCCAAATAAAATTAAACAATCAAAATGGCAACAGGATTGCAGCTCTTGAATGCATTATTAAAGGATGATTTAAACTATAATCATCTCCCAAATGGGCTAACATTAAAATGTGCATTAAGAACTGGCAAACATTGTCCTCCGTTGTTCACTCCATCTATGACATCCACTCTTGGCATCTACTCTTGGCATGGAAAATCTCTTGTGAAGTCGTGTGTTCATTGGATACTTATAGTGCATTACTTGCATACATTAGCAAAGGTATAGTATACAGAAATCAGGGGTAAATGTTTAAAGATAATCAGATTACTTTGATTTTATTGAAATTTGTGCTTATTTGAAGCTTTTCAATTTATTTCACTAATGTAAGTGAAATGTACATGTTTATGAAGCTGCCTTGGTAAGATTACAAGACTGTTACCATCATCATAAACTACTTGGTAGGCTGAAAGTTTACAGAACTACGAAACATATGCAAAGTTTAAGCAGTAATTTGATTATCTAATACAAATGTGTTTTTTTTTTTCTTTAGAGATACATTAAATGCAAAAATAAATAAATAAAGTCTGCTAATATACATGTTTTCTGAAATAGCATCTTTCAAGCACATATCTTTCTGAGACAGTCCTATAAACAGATGTTGCTATAAGTAATCAAACCTTCTCCTCAGGTCACGTTGCCGCACCCACCACACAACAAAAGAGCTTTGGATCCTAGTTGGCAGCCGCCAGGCCAACATGTTGTCCAGTCCCACCCTCTGGAAATTACCATCTATCTGCCACAGCCAGGTGTTACATGGGTGTCCTCTTGGCCTAGACCAGCTGCTCTGGTCCTCAACAATGAAGATCCTGTGAGCCAGATCACCCTCCCACATGGTCGTAGTTACTTTTCTTTCTCCAATCGCCACACAATCAGCTCTGTAATAGACGTTAAGCCATGTGTAAGCTTAGAACGCCGATTCTTCAAAACTTTTAAGGAACAATGAAATATCTTCATAGTACGTGTTTAATTATTCTATCCATCTATCCTTCCAGTGTCACGTCAGCCCCAGCAAGAATACAGCGCAAGGCAGGAACAATCCATGAACGAAGCGCCAGCAACTTGCTAGCGCTGCGGCACCGTTTCCTCACATGTTTAATTATTAACAATATAGATTTATTTAAATGAAGTTAAAGTTTTATCTATATAATATAAACATATTTTGCTGCATTTCATCTTAAAAATGATATCTTCATCATATGTAAATACGTGCTTTATAAAGTGGCACAGGTTGTGCAATATTATAACTGTATCGCAAGTTTGCAGTGAGGTGATTGTACTTAAAAGTACAAACAGTTCTACAAGGAGCACTTGATGGACTGATTGAGTGCGTTTAGAGTTTTTGAGATGAAACTGTTTCTGAACCACAAGGTCCGTACAGGAAAGGCTCTGAAGCATTTGCCTTATTTATGAGAGAAGTTCAATAGACAGCATGGCTGAGACAGCATGTGCTTGATGCTGTATACCGATAATTCTCTTTCTCAGATTCTGTAGATCTTTGATTCCCCACTCAGATACTGTGATATAAATACTCCCGAGTGGTGCAGTGAGAGTAATATGGAAAAAGATGATCCGCTGTGGCAACCCCTAACGGGAGCAGCTAAAAGAAGAAGAAAAAGAAGGTGCAATGAGAGTAACAACAACAAAGCAGTTATGGTATTTGGAATAGTTTGACCATTCTGTAGATCATTATATTGTTACAGGTTAATTACAATCAGATGCATTAAACTAATAAACAATATGCAGTTAGTTTCAGTTTATATGATAAAGCTGTGTCAGGGATGTAGATCTAAAAAAGAAAAGGGTAGAAACACAGGAACAGTAGCACTGCTTTGATGCTGGGTGCTTCCAGTTTGTAAAACCGAGCGGAGAACTTGCGTGCGCCAGGGTTGGAGCTATCGTGAAAATGTGCGCGGCTTTACGCCAAGTTTAGGTTTAGTTTAGTATAATCGTGAAAATGTGCGCGGCTTTACGCCAAGTTTAGGTTTAGTTTAGTATATCTCCTGCATGCTGCGCACCTTGCTGTATGCCAGCGAGATGTGGACGCTGTACATAAAAGGCCAGCAGCTCAGCTCCTTCCATATGTACTGCCTCAGGCGTATATATGGAGCAACATTATTCTAGAGACAAGGGGCCTCATGTATAAATGGTGCGTACGCACAAAAATGTTGCGTAAGAACGTTTCCACGTTCAAATTACGATGTATAAAACCTAAACTTGGCATAAAGCCACGGACATTTCCACGGTAGCTCATTCCCTGTCGTACACAAGTTCTCCGCTCAGCTTTGCAGACTGGTGGCACCCAGCGTCAAAGCAGTACTACTGTTCCTGTGTGGTTTATCTTTTTCAGATCAACATCCCTGACACGGCTTTATAAATACACTGAAATTAACTGCATATTGTTTATTAGTTTAATGCATCTGATTGTAATTAACCTGTAACAATATAGTGGTCTACAGAAGGGTCAAACTATTCTAAATACCATAACTGCTTTAGTGTTGTTACTCTTTAGTGTTTTTACTCTACACATTCTTCTTCGTTCAGCTGCTCCCATTAGGGGTTGCCACATCGGATCATCTTTTTCTGTATTACTCTCACTGGACCACTCAGAGTATTTATATCACTGTATCTGAGTGGGGAATCACAGTTGCGCAGAATTATCGGTATACAGCATCAAGCACACGCTGCCTCAACTATGCTGTCTATTGAACTGCTCTCATATGGCAAATGCTTCAGAGGCAAACACTTCAGAGCCTTTCCTGTACGGACCTCGTGGTTCAGAAACAGTTTCATCCCAAGAACTCTAAACGCACTCAATCCAAGTGCTCCTTGTAGAACTGTTTGAACTTATTAGTACAATCACCTCACTGTAAACTTACGATACAGTTATAATATTGCACAACCTGAGCCACTTATAAAGCGTGTATTTACATATGATGATGATATGATTTTTAAGATGAAATGCAGCAAAATATGTTTATTATATTATACAGATAAAACTTTAACTTCATTTAAATAATCTATATTGTTAATAATTAAACATGTGAGGATGCGGTGCCGCAGCGCTATCGAGTTGCTGGCGCTTCGTTCATGGATTGTTCCTGCCTCACGCTGTATTCTTGCTGGTGCTGACGCGACACTGGATAATTAGTAACAATAATTAAACACATACCACGAAGATATTTCAATGTTCCTTAAAAATTTTGAAGACTCGGTGTTCTAAGCTTACAGATGGCTTAAAGTCTATTACAGAGCTGATTGTATGACGATTGGGTATTTGGAGAAAGAAAAGTAAGGACAGGAATTGGAGGTTAGTACGTTTGAAAGAGACAGCACTGCTGCAATAAATTATTTTATTGAAGGTCGCACATGGCACAGCAAGCATTTTGCGTGAGGCATGAACAATCACTGTGCCACCGTGTTCCCATGTTTAATAACATGCTTTAACTCCTCATCATCATGAAAATGATATTGCGTATACATCTCAATATTTTAATTATTCAGAGAGCTGTAATATCACGAATGTAATGAATTCTGTGTCCTGTCAGAGGAAGAGCAAGCCAGTTTAAGCAGCGCGTAGTGATTCACACACATAGAGCACATAGAAGATCAAATACAAAACAAAGCATTTAACATGCCACTTTAGTTACAATGGGATTTGAGAAACTAGTAAATGAAACAATTTTAAGATGAAGTTTATGATGTTCTACTTTAATGACAAAATAAACTACACGATTAAAGTGGAAATTTCAAGATTAAAGTTGACATTTCGTGCTTTTTTCTTACTGTGTGCCTATTTTTTTTTTTTTTCTCTGTATCCTAATAAGCTTTCATATGACACTCAGACGGTGGGCTACGACTCGCCTTTTCACGGCGACTTTGATACCTGACAACTTCTTTTTTATTTCAGGCACTGTGCGACTTTGTGAATTTGAGCTTTTGAGTTTCTCCAACACGCTATGTCACTCGATCGACTTCCTTTTGTTGTTTATACCACTGTTTAAACCAACAAATAGTTAAGATTTTTCTTGCCTCCACTTGGTATTCGCTGAAATTCTGTTTTCCCTTGTGCTTTTGCCATTTCCTTTTCACAGAACACTGAGCTTAAGAGCTATTTATATTGATTTGCATATTCAAAGAGGCGTAATTATGGGAGGAGTTGGGGTGGGACAGCAGGCGCATGTACGTGCGTTACTTTTATGATGGAAGGACCAGAGAAGAGACTGGATTCAGGTTGTTATCTTCCCCAGGACACTAGGTGGCAGCACCCCTGGGTTGTTTCAGTGCCACAGATTCCCAAAGGGCTCCATGGGAGTTTGCTGCAGTCCTGATGGGTTCTGTGGATGCCACCATGAGGTGCTGTGGAGCTCGCAGAGCCCTGCTACATTGGGCTTTCACCACTTTTTGAGTGACTACACACCTGGGTAAAGAGCCACCTAAAGCACTCCCAGGAACAGAATAAAAAGAGCAAGTGGCCACTACTTCGGGAGCCGGAGTCGGGAGGGAGAGGATAATGCTTGCTGAAGGAGGAGTGGAGGCGAATGAGAGGAGAAAGAAGGAGAAGAAAGAAGATAAAGTGCTTATTGTGCTGTAGTGTACTGTGCTGCTAAGGGAATGAGAGAAGAGCGTTCCCTGTGTAAATAAACATTTGATGTGCATTAAACTTTTACCAGGTGTCTGCTGGTGTCGGGTTTGGGTGGCTGGAGAGCCCTCATCTGGTCACATATGGTATAGATGACCAAAAAGACCATGCAACTGTAGAATTGAGCTGAGAGTATGATTTTTTTCCTGACTCTAATTAACATAAAGTAATTTTTCTTTTATTTATCTTTATTATCTTTATTATGCAACAATTCAAGGTGAGGAAAACACTAAAGGCCAATAAGAATGTGGCACATGCAGCACAGCTTATCTCGAACTGGAAATCATGTCAGACCTGCCTCTTGAATTGCTCATAATTATTTTAGCATCAGGAAACTGCAGCTTGTTGGCATTTTTGCAGTCCTGTTGGCAACACTGCAGGCTACTTGGAGAGAGGATCGGGAAAGGCAGATGCAGTGGGCTCAAGGAGCAGAAGTTGGCATTTAAAAGAGTGTTGACAAAGATCCAGCTTGAAAAAGTGATGACTACTGTAAATGGCTGTTTAACTACAAAGTACACTAAAGAATGTCACCACACTGTGTGAAGAAATAGTAAAGAAACAAACAACTTCAACGTGTCAAGCACCTTTACAGGCACCATACAGATCTGTAGAATTATGAGAGGGTCACACAACAAGTCATTAGTTGGTATTGAATGGACAAAAGCCCAGTTTACAGTTCACCTTTTAATTGATAAACTGTATTTTATATAGCACTTTCTACAATCAAAGACATTTGTGTTGGATTAATCGTCAGCTCTAAACTGGCCTGATGTTACTGGACATGAGTTGTGCATGCAGGAGTGGGCCTTGTGATCGACTGGCACCCTGGCCAAGATTGGTATCCAGTTTGCACTTTGTTATACTGTGATGAGCCATCATCTTCCTATGGCCTTGAACTGGGTTAAAATATTAAAAGAGGGATAGACGGACAATTCTATAATGTACATTAGGGCACCTTCCAGGTGGAGTATAGCTGATTTTTTCAACTCATAATTCACTGTGATGCCAGCTTTGACTATTTTTTTTTTTGTAGTGCACCATGATGCTTTGTAAGGCCAGCATGACATCAAAGAGCTCTTGCAGCCAATGTTGGATGGGACAGCACCCCCATTATATAACACTGATCCTAGTAGTGGGAGGTATGCCAGATCAACCGCATTACCAGATAAAATTCTTCTTCTGGTATGGATTTAATCAACTGGGGAAAAAAAAGCTCAGGGTTTTGCATCTTGATGCTCCAAAAAATCTCATGGACAGATGCCCATGGACTGTGTGTCAGAAATGATGGTGGGGCGCCTCAGGGAACTGTCCTGTCTCCCTTCTTGTTGACCCTCCACAAAACGGACTTCCAGTACAATACCAGCGCTTGCCATCTACTAGAAATTTTGAAAACTCCTCCATCATAAGCTGCATTAATAACGGAGGTGAGTCAGAGTATAGGAAGGTGGTGGAGGACTTCATCTAATGGTTCAGGAAGAACAACCTACAACTCAACATCAGTATGACAAAAGAGCTGGTGGTGGACTTCCAATGTGCCAAGAAGCCTCTGAGACCAGTCACCATTCAGGGGGAGGACATGGAAGTGGTGCAGAGCTACAAGTACCTGGGGGTTCACATAAACAACAAACTGGACTGGTCTGACAACAACAGTGGTGCTGTACAAGAAGGGCCAAGACAGACTGGAGTTGATAGGGAGCCTCAGGTCTTTAGATGTGTGCAGCAAGCTCCTGGAAATGTTCTACTAAAATGTTCTCTAGTTGTGAGTATTGAACGGTGTCACATATGTGCGAGTAGGCGGAAGCTGTATAGACCAAGTTAGTTACGCCAGGCCAGGGAGTGGTGGGGTGCACTAAACCTTCTTCTGTTACCACTACAGACCAAAAATAGTAAAACCTGTCTGACTCATCCCTAAAAAGGTCACTTCCAGTTCCGATGCCAAGAGGAACGTCACTTCTGGTTCTGGCGCCTAAAAGAACGTCACTTCTGGTTACGACGTCAGAGGAAGGTCACTTCCAGTTCCCTTACACCACTTTCGGTCTTGGCATTTCTCAGTTCTTGTTTGGACTCCATCAAAGACACTGCACTACTGTCTTATTCTCAAAGCCCATAGGGATAATATACGGGTGGCTGCTTCAAACCCTTTTAAGTGTGTCGAGTATGATCATTTCACAACGGATAATACTTGGGTTCCTAATCCAACAACTTTAGACACTAGGCTATCATACTAGACGACTTCTCCAGTCTCATTCACCATTTTCAGACATTCAAGTGTCACAAACTGGCTAAAGTCCTGAGAAGAACACATTACAGCAGATAGTGAAGTTCTTGCTAAGAACTGTGATGTCCCCTAACTGTTACACTCCCCGATACCCAGCAGTTGTTGACATAGTGAGATTCTGATTTATTTAACAAATGCCTCCCAAGGCTCTTTACAGGTACACATTATTTTTCTATATTTCATTTGTGTGACTATCGGCAGATAAGGCGACTCATGTAAGGGAACACAGTGAATTAGTGGTGATAATTGAACTTGCAGCCCTGAGGTGCACAGTCCAATGCTAAACCAAAAGATGCCATACTGTCTAATTTGTGTGGGGACCAAGAGGTTGTCATTGACAAAATGATTCCAGTGGGGATCATTTAGCACTTTGATTGCCATCAACTTGTGTTCTGATGAAGAAAAAGACTCTGCCGCCCTCTACTGCTCAGAATCATCATAGCTGTTTAAAACACTGAAGGATAAAAGGACTGCAGGGTCTGAAGAGAATGGGGTTCTTCAAAATAGTTGCACAAGAATGGGAATCCTAAAAATGGAGAAATGTAAAAAATTTAAAAACTTCTCTGTAGATGAAACAAATGAAAACTGAAGCAGCCAAGTCATGTCACGGTTCTGATTGCTTTAAAAAAGACTTCAGATTTTCATAATTCAAGAATGCATGAAGAATCTTCACAAACGACACCATTCAGCCTACCAAGCTTGTTTAGTTTGCAATATCTTCCCAAGATTAAATGCATATACTTTTTAAAAGCTGTCAGTTTTTCATGCTTCAACTCCATCACTTGGCAGTTTGTTTCAAATTCCATGAGCCTTTGTGTGAAGAGATGAATCCTGGCTTCAGTTTCGCAGCGAGTGCACTGGTTCTTAATCTCCAGTACTGTCCTCAACTTTGTGGTTCACTATTCAACTGAATGTATTTTGATGGACCAGTTTGATCAATGCCAGTGTTGTCCAAATGCTCTTCATTGCCTTTCTTTAAGGGCAGGCATACACTATGAGAGTTTCTCAGGCATTATTCCAACATTGGTAGCTTGATTTTCTTCTCACACTTAGTGACTCATCATCCCAGTTCATGACTGCTAGAGGAAGTGAGACAAGTAAGCATTTAGAAAACATAAGACACATCATAAGATGTTATCTTTAGCTTGGTTTTATTTCTTTTTATTGTAGGACTGTAAGTCCGCATGTTTTACTAATATTTTACACATCATTTTCCCAAAGACTAGTGCAGGATTTTTAAATAAGTAAATGAGAGTGTTAACTGTATTGTCAGCGTTCTGAACTCCCTGCTTTACTTCTTTAAATACATTGTTTTATTATTTTTTGATGACATTTCTGCACAGCCATTTTGTTTGGTTTTGAATGTCCTTAACTGCCATTTTGAGTTTTTTCAGGGTTGTTAATTGTTAGTTACCATGTCATGTGATCACCAGCGGTGAAGTGGAATGTCGCGTCTGGGATGGCATTTGAGATGTCAATGCACATAAAGTCCTCATCCAAGTTTCCAGATGATTTAAATCAAACGTGCTCCATGTAATAGTTATATAGGAAAAGGATATTCCATATTTAGGATCTTTTGCTTTGTTTTTGTTTTTTTTTTTTAATTTTTGAGTCAGCTTAACATAGTGTTTTGATGATCAGTATTTCTTGACTTTGGCCCGTTTATCATACTGCTATTTGAACGCCTTTCGGTAGCTTCACGTTCCATTTTACAGAACTTTGTCCTTTGAGATGTGATTCATACAAATTCACTGCAAAAGTTGAATAAAGTAAAACAACGTAACAAGAGTGACTTCAGCCATAGACCTCCTCTGGAAAGGAAAACCCGATAAAAGACTGAGTTCTGAAGACGATCAAAGCTGTGTAAGCCCGTGCTGTAAAAAGCCCGGGGTCCTTGAAACTATTGAAATCGTCAGAAAAAAATTGAAATGTAGAGATGTTAGGTAATTTAAAGGAGCTACTCAGAGCGTCTCTCTTCTAGGAGGTTTACTTTTGCTGATGTTTTCGCCTCGCTTGTGCATTAGCGGTGTCCTGCACGTGCGAGTGGGGGGCCGCGGACGGACCGAAATGGTATTGCGAAGACATATGCCAGGAGGGAGTGGCGGGGTATTAACCTTTCTCTCTTTATTTCCCCAGAAAGAAAGACGCACTGCCTCCATGAATCTGCCTGCCCGCACTACGTTACTTCCGCCCTTCCTCAGTATGCCTACCTGTGACGTCAGCAATCCCATCATTCCACACGGTCCTTACCTAGCATACCTCTCTTCTTCCGGCCCTCCTCCATAAATGTTCGTCCTCCGCCATTTAGGGCAGTCAAGACGGATTGACCGCACTGAATGTTTTTTGATAACTGTACAATATTTTTACAGTATACAAGGCCGGAAAACCTTGTTGTGTTCTTTTACAGCAGCTAAGCGAATGTCTCTTTCTTCAGAGGTTTACTTTTGCCGACGTGCTTGCCTCGCTTGTGTTATTAGCAGCTAAGTGAGTTTCTGTTTCCTCGGAAGTGAAGCCCTTACCCTGACTAAACCTCTCACTTCCAGGCACACACACTTCCACGTGTAAACGTTTATATATAAGAAAAGTTATAAAATGTGATCCCAGAAAAAAAAGAAAAAAAACTTGGTGCCACGCTGGTACTGTAGTTCTCTTCTGCTAGCCCAAAATCAGCCTTTAAACAGATCAGCACCCATCAGGTGACATCAAACCTACCAATGACACGGATCTAACGCTAGTCATGTGAGAAAATAGAATGTTGGATATTCCCATAATATAATGGCTGGGGCCCCAGCAGCCTCCCAGACCAAGGTAACCCAATGGCAAATGTCTGACAGACAACCCCTGTGACTCAGCTCAGGTCCCTTACCTTGTGTGGTATGGATGTGGGCTGATTTTCTACAATCAGCCTCTTAAGGTAATGTAGCCAGAGGCGCTTTTCTTCCTGGTTTTTAGCCTGGAGACAGAAAACAAACAGAGAGTCAAGGGCAGCAGCAGGTGGTTGGTCATCTTTGAGGCAGACGGGCTGGCCAGGGCATCCTCACCTGTACTGTGTGCTCCTGCTTAGGGATGGTCTGGTCAGACACTCTAAATGCCAGGGGGTCCTTCAGCGTCTCAACCAGCAGAAGGTTGCAGCACTGGAAGAGAAAGGGAAGACTGAATACAAAATGCTCCCAGCTCCATGGGTAAGCGGCCTTAGATTTGATATTGAAAATAAAATTTAAAAATGTAACTCAAGTACAAAAGGAAAATTTATGTACTAAAAGCAGTACTTTGATGTACAGTATTTTCAGAAAATACTCAAGACTTTTTTCAACATTTTGTTATGATGCAGTCATATGCTAAAATCATTTCATTATATTTTCTGCACATCAAGCAACACTCAATACCCCAGAATGACAAAGAAAAAACAGGCTTTTAGAAATTTCAGCAAATTAAAAAAAAAAAAAATACATAAAAATAAAAACCGAAATATCCCATTCTACTGATCCATCACCAAGATGTTTAGAGTCCACCTATGGTTGATTCAGTTGAATGGACATAATTAGGAAGGAGGAGGTTGGTAGCATTGCTGTACCCACCACACAACAAAGCACCCGAATTGGGATCCAAGTGCAGCCATTCAACAGGTGACACCTCAGCCCCACACTGAAGAGTGTGAGGTTTTCTTACAGCAGCTGGAGTGGCAATCCTGCCACCAACCCCCAGGTTTTCCCTGCAAGGTGGAGGACCTGCTTGCTGGGCTGGATGCAGATTAACGTCATACCCAGGATGGAGCAATTGCAGATTAAGGGCCTTAGTCAAGGGCCCAATGGAGTAGAGTCACTTCTGCTGTTTTACAGGATTCGAATCTGCAACCTTCTGATTGCCGGTGTAAATCCCTAGCCTCAGAGCCCACTACTCCACCTAATTAGGAAGGGCACAGGTTTATCTATAGAAGGTGCCCACAGCTGAACAAAAACCAAGCCATGAGGTCAAAGAAACTGCCTGCAGAGCTTATAGGCAGGATTGTGTTGAGGCACAGATCTGGGGAAGGCTGAAAAAAAAATTTCTGCAGCATTGAATCCCAAGAGCTCAGTGGCCTTCATAATTCCTAAATACTGTAGAAGAAGTTTGGAACAACCACCACACTTTCTAGAGCTGGCTTCCAGGCCAAACTGATCAATCATGGGAGAAAGGCTACAGTAAGGCTTGGGGAAACCTGTGTGGTGATGGGAGAAACGTCCTAAAAGACAAACATCACAGCAACACTTCACTGATCTTAGCTTTATGATGGAGTAGTCAGCTAGAAGGGTCCCCTCTGTAAAAGACACATGAAAACCCACTTGCAGTTTGCAAAAGGCACGTAAAGGACTGTGAGAAACAAGATTCTCTGGTCTGATAAAACAGATTAATGTCATGTCTGGAGGAAACTTGAAACCCCTCATTCCAATGTTGAAGCATGGTGGTGGTAGCATTATGCTGCGGGGTTGTTTTTCACCAGCAGGGACTGGGAGACTAGACAGGATTAAAAGAAAGGTGAATGAATGGAGCAAAGTACAGAGATATTCTTAATGAAAACCTGCTCCAGAGCTCTCCAGACTTAAGACTGGACTGAAGGTCACCTTCCAACAGGACAAAGACCCTAAGCAAAAAGCAAAGACAACAGGGACAACACGGGGGATGTCCTTGAGTTGCCCAGCCAGAGTTTGGACTTAATAGAATCAAATCACTGATGACCTCCATCCAACTTGACAAGAGCTTGAGAGGTTCTTCAGAGGAGAATGGGAGAAAATCCCTAAATCCAGATGTGACAAAGCTTGAGGCGCCAAACCCAAGAAGACTCCAGGCTTAATTACTGCCAAAGTGCTGAGTGAAAGGTCTGAACACTTGTGTCAATGGGATATTTCTGTTTCTTATTTTTTAATAAATTTGCAAAAAAATTCAAAAATCTTGTTTATGCTTTGTCATTCTGGGAGAACGAGTGTTGTTTGATTATGGGAAAAAATTAATTTCAATGGTTTTAGCACAAGTCTGCAACATTACAAAATTTTTAAATAGTGAAGGGGTCTGAAAACGTTCTGACTCCACTGTATGATGGCATTTAAACCCTTACCCATAATAACATTTACTCAGAAAAAGCACCACATAACACAAAGCTGGATGTATTTTTCTGGACAATGGAAATCTCGACTGCCTTCATGCGCTTAATATGCACCTCAATAGGATTTGTGATCACTTACTCACCTACCAGCGACCGGAACAGTCTGGTTTTATGCTTAAGAAGTCTACCATCAACCGTATCCTGGCACTGAGGGTTCTCATGGAGCGCAAATGTGAATATTGGCAGAGTTTCTTTGCAGCCTTTGTCGATTTTCGCAAAGCGTTCGACTCAGTTGATCGAGCTGCCCTGTGGGACATCCTGAGGGTTCGCGGGATCCCTTCAAGGTTGCTTGATATCATGGCCGGTCTGTACACTGGTACTGTGAGTGCTGTGCAGAGTGGAGGCAGAACTCCTGTGTTTCTCTCAGTTGTTTCTGGGGTTCGTCAGGGGTGTGTTTTTGCTCCTACTCTGTTCAATACTTGTATGGACTGGGTGTTGGGCAGGGTCATGGGGTCCAGCGGCTGTGGGGCATCTGTTGGTGAAGAGAGATTCATGGATCTTGACTTTGCTGACGATGCTGCGATCTTCGCGGAGTCAATGGAGGCTCTGATCGGGGCGCTCGAGAGACTGAGCGAGGAGTCTGAGTGCCTGGGCTTGTGAGTGTCCTGGATAAAAAACAAGATCCAGGCCTTTAATGACCTCTTGGGCACAGCCATCAGCAGTATGTCTGTCTGCAGGGACACGTCGAGAGGTTTACTTAACTCGGCAGTGACATTAATATCTCTGGTGACTCTTCCTATAAAGTCAGAAGACAGATTGGGAGGGCATGGGTGATCATGAGGTCACTGGAAAGAAGGGGTGTGTGGTGTTCGAAGGTACAAGTCTTTAGAGTCCTGGTGCTTCCTTTCTTGCTCTATGGTTACAAGATATGGACGCTATCCAGTGACCTGGAAGACTGGACTCCTTTGGTACTATGTTTCTTCGGAGAATCCTTGGCTACTGCTGGTTTGACTTTGTATTGAATGAGCAGTTGCTTATGGAGTCCCGAATGAGGCACATTACCTGCATAGTTAAGGAGTGTCAGCTATGGCACTACGGCCATGTGGCATGATTCCCCGAGGGCTCGCAGGATCCTCATTGTTGAGGACCTGAGTGACTGGACCAGGCCAAGGTGATGCTCACGTAACACATGGCTATGGCAGATAGAGGGTCATTTTCGGGGGGTGGGACTGGACCTTGTGTCTGCCTTTTGCTAAACGGGGCATTGCTAAACAGGATCCTGAGCTGTTTCGTCATGTGGTGGGTGCAGCGAGACGCTGTACCAATGCATGTTCCCTAACCTGACCTGACCTTCTTGCATTTAGACCCTGATTTGATTTTTACCTTGTGTAGCTTCAGTGTGGAGTTTGCCTGCTGCTCCTTGCATTCCCTTGAGTTCCCTCAAATTTGTACTGTGAAAATCATGAGCATGTGTCTCAGAGACATGCATTTTGGTTAAATTAGTGTCTGTAAAATGTCACCATGTGTGTATGTGACTGTGCTGCCTTTGAGATGGACAGACGTCTCCTCTCGGGTTTCTTCCTGCACTGAGCCTATTGTGGCTGACTCCCAGTGATTGCAAGAATGGATGGCCGAATGACATTTGCAAAGTTGTGGTAAACAAATTTCCAGTTAGTTGAAAATAATGTTAAAATGGTTAACAAAAAAAATCTTAATAAATGGCTCCTGAGAAAGTATGTCTTTGTGCAAAGAGAATACTGCTATAATTCACGCTATCAGAAGGACTGCTAAAATAAACCAGCTATGAAAACAAAGAAGGAGCCCCTAAATCGAACACCACAGGATCACAGCTCTATGATCCTGAGTGGGAATTCTGGTATTTCACACAATTTACAGCTTTGTGGGCCCAAGAGGTCACCCATCAGACATGTGGCCTGTTAAAAGTTAGCCAATGAGTAAAATAACAGCAGGCCAATGGCGGACAAAATCTAAAAATGGATTTAACGACTGCATTGGTCGACTGGGCCAATGGGTGCAACACAAGGGCTGGAATTCAAACAACCACATTGGTGGCCTGAGAAAGCAATCAATCTTTATAATGTACAGTGCCTTTCACCAGTGACTCCATCCAAACGTGATTTATCTAGAATATTCTCAGAGGTGTTACAAAAGGACAAAATAAAAATGCCCCCTGCTGGCTACTTACAAAGATGTGTGTGCTGTAGATGAAGTTATCCCCTCTCTTTTTGGTGATGAGAAGCATCTTGTCAAAAAGAAAGAAAGCCCTCTCCTTCCTCACTCGTTGGACGCGGAAAGAACCTTCAAGAACCAATTCACCAAATCCACTCAGGTCTGAGCCGGGCCAGTTTAGCAGCAAACTCTCAATCTCCTAGTGGAGAAAATAAATAAATCAATAAAAAATAAATGAGAATCCAGTGATGAAACAAGAGCCTGTGAAACTGGGCCTGGCATGGCTGCATAAACACAGGGTGACATGCAGTAAGTATGGTTACCTTTTTGACAGTATTTACTCTTCAAATGAACGTGTACTCAGCTCATGGCACGTTTTCCTTTAACCTCATACCTGCCTTTCGAAACTATGTTGTGAAATTTTCCAGTTATGGTCTGTTCATTTTCTTAGAAGAAATGTGGCCAGTGAAATGTTGTGGGGGGCCCCATTTTGGCATCGTGGTTTTGTCTCTCTCTGTCTTATCTATCATTAATGTGGTGCACTTGAACATGTTTGTAAAGTGTGTGGAAGAATGGATAGAGTGGCTGCAAGATATTTTGTCATTTTGTGTGTCTTTTTTCTAACTGTTCTAAACCAAGGGGGCCGGGGCCCAATAAGGGGTCTCAGTAAACTTCCATGGGGGCTACAAGATGACTGAAAATTAACATTCAAATTGCAGCAAAATACATAAATCACAAAGCTACAGCAGAGGTGTCAAACTTACCTTTTCGCTAATTAATTAATAAATTGTATTTAATTGCGACTTTCTAGACACTCAAGGGTACAATGAAGAGGACAGTTTCACTAATGTCCAAAATATCTTACATATAGTACATGTTAAGTCTGTTTTATTAAAGACTGTTTCACAGATTGTATCTTCTTCTTATATAATACGGTACCATGGCTGTCCGTTTGTCTCTCCAGGATTTTAAATCACCTGTAACTCGCAAACCGTTTGACCTATTGACCTGAAATTTGGTACACATATACTGTATTAAGTGATGTCTGCTATCTACTTTCGGGGTGATGATTGACCTCCAAGGTTATTCCTCTTTTTATTTTTATTTTATTTTATTGTAGAATCAACTCTCGGCAGCAGCCAGCAGGGTGGCCGTGTGGCCATGCGTACGGGCGTCGTTCTCATCCCTACCACCTTTGCCGTCACTTCCCCTACCTCTTCATATCTTAAATCATTCTTGAGGCAGATTGAAGACTTAAGTGCCAGCTTAAGTGAAAAATGAAGGAAAATGTACTAAGTAATTGCAACACAAACACTGACTTAATCAGTTTTAACGTGAAAAGATGCTGACGAAAGAAGAGAAGAAGCGAGTTGCTAGGGTGGAGAAAAGAAGAGCTGCTCAGGAAGCAGCAAGTGCATCAACCTCTGAGCAAATGAATACTAAACATACAGAGAAAGAGGATAAAATCTAGGAATGCTCAAGTCAAGTGTATTCACTGCATGTTATCGTGCAGTGTGCTGTTACTGGTCTTATATAATACGCTACCGTGGCTGTTCGTTTGTCTGTCCAGGATTTTAAATCATCTGTAGGTCACAAAACGTTTTACTTATTAACCTGAAATTTGGTACACATATACTACGTGACGTCTACTATCCGCTTTTGTGGTGAGGATTGACCTCCAAGTTTATTCCTCTTTTTATTTTTATTTTATTTTATTGTAGAATCAACTATCGACAGCGGCCATCAGGGTGGCCCTGCAGCAAATGCATACAGGTGCCATTCTCATCTCTACCACCTTCTCTGTCACTTCCCCTACCTCTTCATATCTTAAATCATTCTTGAGGCAGATTGAAGACTTAAGTGCCAGCTTAAGTAATTGCAACACAAACACTGACACTGAAAAGATGCCGATTTAACAAGAGAAGAAGCGGGCCGCTAGGGTGGAGAAAAGAAGAGCTGCTCAGGAAGCAGCAAGCGCATCAACCTCTGAGCAAACAAATGATAAACATACAGAGAGAGAGTCTGAAAACTAGGAATGCTCAAGTCAAGTGTATTCACTACATGTTATATAGTGCGGCATTACTGGTCCACATATAATTGAGATGGACTGCATTTACACCTGCCACTAAAAATGTGTTTCCAGTGTCCACTCACATCAATTTATGCAGTGAAGCACACCGCAGCAACTGACCTCTACTTAAAATGGGAAAAGGGCTGTGATCGCAGCGATCAAATAATAAAAAGTGAACAGAATGTGACACGCCACACTGCCATAAAATAATTTAGTGTGGTAGCATGAAAGCAAAGACGTGGCAGTCTCATCAAGGACATGGTAGGTTGACTGTATTTACACATGGCGATGCTGCCGCCACTCTGCTGCCATTTTAAAGCTGCACAGGTGTCATGGCAGGCCACTGGTCATCCCACAGTCCTACACAATCCCTTTTCTCTTTTTGAGAATGTCCTTGGTGGAGGCACTTGAGTCTTTTCTGCTGACTTGATTATTGTATGTCTGAGGAAAACACATTTGCATTTCCACTCGTGTTAAATGTCGCTGTCACTGATTGGGGACACTCCAGTGCTGAACCCATAGAATAATGAAGTGGCTTAATCTATATATATAATTCACTAAGGCAAGACACCCATGGAAAGCAGGGGCGTGGATTCACTAAGCCGCCGACAAGTAAGACACCTATGGTGCACGCAGGAAGGAGCCACGCCCACCAACTCCAACACCATTGGATACGACGACAACTCGCAGAGCCACGCCCACCAACTCGGCGTCATTTATATTCGTCTGTCGTAGAGGGCACATGCACCTCCGAGCCACATTGACTGTTCATAGAGGCATGTTTCTCCCGGAGGTGAATCGCCATATGCAGCGTGTAAAACGGTTTGCGAGGGGTATCCCATGGGATCCTTAAAACGATCCTTTACAACTGAGGTTAAAACACAATGAAGTAAACAGTCTTTAAAAACCAAGTTTTCGGTTACGACGCACGGCCGCTTGCACCATAGCAAACTGTTTTACACGCTACATACAGCAATTCGCATTCGCGACAAAACATGCGTCTTCTTAGACGCTCCTGTAGGAACACGGAAGACGTGAGTCACAGGTGCATCTGGACTGTGCAAAGACGACAACGACTCAAGTGACGAGTTGGAGGTGGGCACATGAGCAGGCAGTGCATACTGAACGAGAAATCAGCAGACTAGCATGACGGAGGGAGCGGAATGGACGTCCTTCTCCTCTCCTCCCGTTCCACCCTCCGCGCCTGAGCGCTGTCCACCCCCATCCCTCTGTCTTGGAGGAGAAGGCGCGATGGCGGTCCGCCAGTTTTCAGTCACGGACGATTGTGTGTTGGTTCGTTCCGTGCATTGTTACAATGTTGCTTTTCTTGCTGATTTATTACATTACCGATTTTTCAAATGTTAATTTTCTCCCTGTGCTTAAAAATCATTAAAAAACCGGTAAGACTACAGCAAAAATGACTTTCTTATTTTCAGAAATTGGTAATTCTTTCATGTATTTTTTACATAAAAAGATTAAGTATAACTTAAAAAATAATACTTAAGCAAGTGAGAATCTTTTATTATCAAAAATATCTGCAGTGGCAAAATGATTATATTGGTAATTACTGGTGTCACACACATGTACATGGCAGGCACTCTAAGGGCTTAACTGGGAGAGAGATGCAGAGCCAGGGGTTCATGAACGGTACTAATGCCTTTTCTCCCTCTTCCACAGACCACCAGAAGAAAAACCCAGCTAGGACTCCGCCCACTTCCGCTGCTACATCACACCTTCCTACTGACATCACTTCCACCTGAGATCCCACCCCGTCCTGTCCTTCACCTATAAGACCCTAAGCCTTCACTCTATTAGTCAGTCGACGTTTGACTCAGCCTTTTGTGAGTACTCTCTTGAAGTTGATTTTTTTGTTACTGCATTATATGGGGTGGACACCCAAACATTTATATTTGTCCCTTTGCTTTCATTACACTGGTCATTGTTTATCCCTAAAAAAATTCATTTTACATTATAATTAAGAAATAATTATAATTAATATTATAATTAATAAGTCATTAGTGAAAATAACTTATTTAATAGAAACACAAAGGCTGTTTTTGGAAAATGGCTTCAAAATTTTGTATTATGCTTTAAAAACACAGGCAGTGTAATAGCAGAGCAGCAAATATGTTTTTCTTAATAAATGTAAGTTATAAACAAGCTGCTTTGTCAGGATTGCAGCAAAGGTACAAGAGAGGAAATAAAATATCATGGCCCAGTGTAGGGTAGCCCTCAAATATGGGGGACCTGAGAGTCCCTGTGTCCAGCCATGACATACCACCTTTTCACCAGATCAGTGCTTTGCTCACTTTGTTAGTCTAGCTTTGAATGAAGGTGGTATGGAGGTGAAGAGCATGTAATTGCACTGGTTTACTAAGACCAGTCACTTGCTGTATAATCTGCTTGTCATCTGTCACTTTTGTACCAAGTTATTTAACCCTGCCAATTTGACTAAGATTTACGATCAATTAATCGAATGAGAAAAGAAAGATATCCCACCATTTTATTAAATTGCTTTAGAACATTAGAAACAATTTGATGAGAACAGGCCAATCAGCCCAACAAAGCTCATTAATTCTATCCACTTAATTCTTCCAAAAGAGCATCAAGTTAAGTTTTGAAGGTCTCTAAAGTTCTACTCTCTACCACACTACTCAGTAACTTACTCCTTGTGTCTGAGGTTTTCTATGTGAAGAACAACTTTTTAATGTTTGTGTGAAATGTACTCTTAACAACATTCCACCTGGGCCCCTATGCTCTTTTTGAACTCATTTGTAAGTAACAGGAGGGGCCCACTGTGCTTATTCCTTTCAGAATTTTAAAAATTCCAGTCATGTCACCCCTTAATGTCTGTTTGCTTAAACTGAAAACATTCATCTTCTTTAATCTTTCCTCATAACACAACCCCTGCACCCCTGGAATCAGCCTAGATGCCCTCATCTGAAAATTCTCCAGCTCTTTTATGTAATATGGAGACCAAAACTGCACACAGTACTCCAGGTACGGCCTCACCAAACCAAAAAGTGATGACCTAACATCCTATTAGCCTTCATAATCTCTGCTCTGTTCTGTCTGGATGTTGATAGTGATGAGTCCACTATGACTCCCTGGTCCTTCTCATAAGAGTGACTTTCAAGTTTCAGACCTCCCTTTGTGTATTCAAATGTAACATGTCTACTTCCTATGTGAAAAACTTTACATTTACTTACATTAGATTTCACCTTAAAAGTTTGCAATTACAGTTTATGTGTACTGAATAGTTGAAATACATCCATCCCTCCATCCGTCAAAGCACCTTAATCCAATTCCAGGTTGTGAGGCTGGTAGTGTGGACTTTATCCCAGCAGCACTAAATACAAGACATATTCCAGAAGCAACGGTTTCCCCACAGTCCTCCTTTTTTCAATTTGTGAAGTTAAAACCTCTCACATTAAATTCTGCTAATGAATAAAACCATGACAATTAACCCTTTGTTCATGCTTACTTGCAGACGAATGGCATGCTCCTGTTTCCTCTTCATGTCATTAATGTACCAGGCAACAGCAGTCATACTTATGACTGCTTCCTCCACGATCTCATAGCCAGGGCTGCTCTTATCAAACTGCTTTGCAAGTTCCTGAAGGAAAGGAAGGAAATGTAGTGTTCACAGAAACTCCATACAAATGGTACAGAAACAACTGAAACCAGCTGAATGAGCCCCAAAATTTTGCATTTCTATATGGATAGTTGAGCCACAAGCTGCAAATATTGGTGTGTGTAATAGACAACCCAATCGAGAAATCTTACGGTGTAATAATAATTATCCCATGAATGCCTGACCTTAGACATAGAACTTCAGTAGGGTAAGGATATCCAGGCTAATGAATGGCATAAAGCATTAATACCAGACATATGAAACCTACAGAGGCTGAAAGAAGCGGTTAATGAGGAAGAAGATCTCCCTGGACATGCAGCAGGCCCTACCTGCTCTTCAAAAGCCATAGCTTGCTAAATACTTGAAAAGCAGGTGTCTCAGGGACATTCCTTGGCCTGATGTGCTTAATATAGAGTGCTAGGTCTACCACTGGACCAGGTAGCCATTGGTGACACTGTTAGATGAAGTTTTGACTTCGGTTGGACGGACCCTGTAATGAACTCAGTTGCTGGACATTGAATTTAATCTCCTGCCATGTTTTACAATGAAAAGGGAATTAAGAACATGGGTAAAAAATGGTGTTGTGCTCAGACATGTTGGGCCTATTAACAATCTCACTGCTGCAAAAATGCAACAAATTAGCTCTTAGCAAATTTTTCATCCTGTCCATTTGGTGCATGGAGCCACCATAGAGCAACCCTATGAATTTCCTCCCGGCAACCTTTTTCTTTTACTGCTTCACCATTTCAGAACACTGACCTGCAGCAGCAGGTGATATTTCAGGATCCTCTGGACAGGTTTGAGCAGGTAGGTTTCAAGCGGCAGGGAATGAGATAGGGTGGTCTGCCGCTCCCGGAAGAATCCAACAAGGCTTTCATTCTTCATGCAGTCCCTCAGAACTGCCACAGAGCTAGGAAGAAAGAAAAGGGTGAAAACAAGAGAACATTTAAAGAAATGTCTCAGTCCCACAGGGAGTTTGGCCAAAGCAGGGAAATCAATTTAGAGGGTGAAAGATAAGAGGCAAGATCAGGCAACTGAGGGAGTCCTGTGGCGGTGTGCTTTATTGTGCTGTAGATTTCAATTTAAATAAATAAATTTGCCATTTTTGCCCATCAATCTACAATCAATAACCCCTAATGACAAACTGGAAACATTTTCAGGAAGGTTTGCAAATTTATTAATGGAAAACATCTGTAAACTCCCACCTTCAGGTATCTCTACAGATTTCTAATAGGCTGGGCTTTGGCTGTGCTACTCATGGATAGTCAGAGAATTGTCTCAGAGCCACAGAAGGGTGACCATCACCTCAGTCTGATGTCAAGTGTAATCTGGAGCAGGTTTTCTTGGCAGCATTCATCCTTCCCTCAATTCTGACCTGTTTCCCTCTCCCTGCCTCTATTGCACACCCCCATAGTTTGATGTTGCCACCACCATGATTGACCATAGAGATGGTATTAGGCAAGTGATGAGCGGTGCCTGGTCTTTGCTAGACATAGTTCTGACCAACGAGTTAAATTTTTATCTCATCACAACAGTGAGTCTGTTTCCTCAGGTTCTCAGCATCCTTTAAATGGTCATATGCCTTTAATTTAAGAATAGCTACTGTGTAGCCACACCACCATAAACATCTGCTTGATGGAGTGCTGCTGAGATGGTCAACCTTCCAAAAGCTTCAACCATCACAGAAGTAGAGGACTTCTGAAATTGTGACCATTGGGTTCTTGGGCACCTCCTTGATCAAGGGCCTACTTACCCAGTTACTCAGTTTGGCCAGAGGGCAAACTCTAGGAAATCATCCTGGTGGTTCCAAACTTCTTCCATTACACATTTACTCAATTAGAAATGATTTATCCACCTGCCTTGATCAGTGCTTCAGCACAATTTGATCACATCGGTCTATTGAGAATCCTCTGGACTTCATGATTTGTTTTTTGTTCTGAAGGTGCAGTGTGAACTGTGGGACATTCCAAACACAGGTACACAGATGCCTTTCTAAACGATTTCCAGTCAGTTCTATTTGCCACAGGTGGACTCCAGTCAAGTTGTAAACGCATCACAAGGAAAATGAAAGTAAACACAGTGGACCGGAGTATAATCTGGAGTGTCACAGCCAAGAGTCTGAATGCTTCAATCAGTGAGAGATTTCAATTTTTGATTTTTAATTAATTTGCAAACCATTTTGAAAACATATTTTTACTTTATCATTATGGGTTATTGAGTGTGGTTTGAAAACATATTTTTACTTTATCATTATGGGTTATTGAGTGTAGACTAGTGGGCAAAAATGACAAATTCAGCAATTTAAAATTAAACCTTCAAAACAGTAAAGTGTGCAGAAAGTGAAGGGGTCTGAATACTTTCTGAAATTCACTGACGACAGATAGATAGATAGATAGATAGATAGATAGATAGATAGATAGATAGATAGATAGATAGATAGATAGATAGATAGAACATTATCATTCTTAACCCTATATTGATACTTTTATGTTAGTTGTAGTGACAATATATTAGATACATCTGTTAGAATAATAGTTCTTTCATCACTAATCTCTCATACACAATTTCCATTAGTGTTTGGCTGTGTTTCTCAGCATCATTAATTGATCATATAAGTGCACTGGCTAAAATGCTGATAACAATAAAGATTAAAGCGAGCAGCTTATCTTAAAACCTCAGTTATCCATCCATCCACGGGACTGACCCAGACATCAGACACAAGACAGGTGCCATCTGTGGAAGTGCCATGATACAGCTCCCAGGTAATGTACCATGCAAGTCTGCTGCCTCCCAAACTCTTGCCTAGTCACAGGAATTAGAGTTGCTGAGTCAATGACGCCTCAGTGTTAACCACTGCACTGTGGACAACCATTTGTAAATATTAGGTTATTCAGTATTATTTTATTTCTATTGCAAGTTGACTACACTGGTAATATAAAGAGAATTATGTAGTCATACCAAAAATAAACTAAAATACTCAAGCTATGGCAATAAATTTTGTTTAAAGAGTTTATTGTTGGCTGGCACGGTGGCACAGTGGGTAGAGCTGGGTTCAATTCCCGGTTCCTCCCTGCATGGAGTTTGCATGTTCTCCCCATGTCTGCGTGTGTTTCCTCCCAAAGACATGTTGGTTAGGTGCATTGGCAATTCTAAAAATTGTCCCTAGTGTGGGTGTATGTGTGTGCCCTGTGGTGGCCCGGGGTTTGTTTCCTGGGATTGGCTCCAGCAGACTCCTGTGGTTAGGATATAGCGGGTTGGATAATGGATGGATGGAGTTTATTAGAAAGACTTAAACATAAAACTAAATCTTTAAATACTGTATAAATTCTATCCAGCATCAAATTCCAAAAAACTAAAAAAAGTCAAACACTTAAATAATTTCAAATAAAGCAAAACTAATTACAGTGAGGGTGGCGCAGTAGGTAGCGCTGCTGCCTCACAGTTAGGAGACCTGGGTTCACTTCCCAGGTCCTTCCTGCGTGGAGTTTGCATGTTCTTCCCGTGTCTGCGTGGGTTTCCTCCAGGTACTCCGGTTTCCTCCCACAGTCCAAAGACATGCAGGTTAGGTGCATTAGCATTTCTAAATTGTCCCTAGTGTGTGTGTGCATGTGTGTGCCCTGCGGTGGGCTGGCACCCAACCCGGGGTTTGTTTCCTGCCTTGTGGCTGGGTTTGGCTCCAGCAGACGTGACCCTGTAGTTAGGACATAGCAGGATGGATGGATAATTACAGTGATCCCCCGGTGTATCGCAGTTCAGCTATTGCGGCCCGGCTATATCGCGGAAAAATTCAATAAGTACATCCTACCTGTAGTGTACATTGCAGCCAGTTCATAACAAAGCATACAGTTTTCAGTCATTATGGTAGACAAAAAGTTTCAAGTTACAGTAACAAGGCCCGTCATTGGCTGAAAGAGGAGACTCAACCGATCAGAGCAGGATTTTCATTCTCTTGGCCTCTGATTGGCTGCTGCTAACGTGGTGTAATCTCACAAGAACAGCGAGCGTGGGTCCCCGACGCATCTCAGTTCTCTGCATATTGCATACCTTGCTTGTGGTCCAATTGTTGTGAGCAAACTTTTTGTGAACTTTTCATTTTGTTTTAAGCCCTACGATGGCTGCCAAACGTCCTGCATCTTCCAAGAAGGAAAGAAAAGCGTTAAGCAGACATTGGTCACCATTACGGCTTGAATGAATCGATGGTACGCTACATTGTTATTATTACATTATTATTATTATGTTACTCATATCCTTAGCCTAACATCCACATATCATGTGTGTTTACAAAGTGTGTTTTAATAAGTTTATATGTATTTAAAGCATGTGGGAGAGGTAATTTAAGGCTTAAACTATACAAAAATGTTTATTTATATGGACTTTATATGGACTTTCTATATCGCGGATTTTCACCTATCGCTGATGGGTCTGGAACGTAACTTCAGCGATAGGTGGGGGATCACTGTATTTAGCCCATTGACTATGATTTGAAGTAAGAAGATTTATGAATGTTAATTGTTTTAGATTAACAATACAGCTAGAACGAACCCAGCACAGCAACTGTGAGAAGGGCCGTGTTGTGGGTGCTCAGTCTCTGTTGATTCACACTCTCATGAAAAGGAGAGTCAGGTCGTTTACCTTTGTCAAGTCTCAGACATGAGCCTAGTGAAGTCGCAATATTTCTTGCCTCATTAAATGAACTGTTCTGATTTTATATCTTTGTCACCATCTTTAACATCAATGGAGATCGTGTCCCTTTGTTTTACCACAAGAGGGCAGCATTCTCTTTACTCTTACTCATTCTGTGATTCATTCCCCCAAGGTACTAAGATGTGCGTATTTATATTTCACACACAGAAACACACTCCAAAAGTTTTTATGTGCAGTTTCAGCATTTAGTACCATCTTTATTAGAGCAAAACTGGATGGATTCCACATATCAAGGGAATCATATGACATACGAATCCCACCATTTGCTAACTAGAGGCCTAGAATTATGTCATCTCCTAGCAATCTGAAAATGAGTTCACTTATTATTAATTACAATTTCAGACTCTGCTTACAGTTTCCTTCTGAAAGCTTAACATTGTGGTTGCCATACAGCAGACGTGCGCTTTATCAAACTTTTATCCCAATGTGTAATACCAGTAGACATCTGAGATGCCACCCTCTTGTCCTCTAAAGGGCAGCTTCAAGTCCTGCCAGACCTTTGCCACCAACTGGTCCCTCACTTATCATGGTGCTGGATAGTAATGATGTGTTGTATGTTGATTAGCACATGCAAATAAGAATCTCACTGTACTCTGTGCACGTGACAGTACTGGCCCTGTAAAGCTACAGTATCAATAGGATAGTTGATGTGAGAATCACATAGCACTGACGACTGTCCTTTATGTCTCTTTCCGCAGTTCCATCTTTAATTGTTAGTTGTTTAGTAGTTTAGTTATTTATATTGAACTTTAATTACTATAATGCACTCCTCTCAGGACTACCCAAAATAGACATCAACGATTATGAGTGCAGAATGCAGCTGCCAGAATCTTAACTAGGAAAAGAAAATCCGAGCACATCTCTCCAGTTCTGATGTCACTACATTGGTTACCTGTGTCATTTAGAATTGACTTTAAAATACTAGTTATGGTTTACAAAGCCTTAAATAATCTGCTCCATCTTATATTTCACCTTCACTCCAAATCGTAACCTTAGATCTTCAAATGAGTGCCTCCTTACAATTCCAAAAGCTAAACTTAAAAGAAGTGGTGAGGCGGCCTTCTGCTCTTATGCACCTAAAATCTGGAATAGCCTGCCAATAGGAATTCACCAGGCTGATACGGTGGAGTACTTTAAAAACTGCTAAAAATTCATTATTTTAACATGGCTTTCTCATAGCTACATTTTAGCTTAATCCTGATATTCTATATTTTTTTTAAATTATCAATAATAATAATATCAATAATAGCTGGTGGCTCCGTAATCCTTACTAACCCCTACTTCTCTTCTGTTCTTTTTCCGTTCTGCGCCACCACCACCAGATCAAAGCACCGTGATGTTCCTACATTGATGGATTGAAGGCCAGAAGTCCACAAGACCATCATCATCAAGTTCTTTCATGTGAACCCTGAATACCATCAAGACTTATTAAGGTCATTGATATTAAGTAGAATGCCTAGAGGGGGCTGGGTGGTCTCGTGGCCTCGGACCCCCTGCAGATTTAATTTTTTTTTTCAGCTGTCTGGAGTTTTTTTTTTTGTTTGTTCTGTCCTCCCTGGCTATCGCACCTTACTTTTATTCTATGTTAATTAGTGTTCCCTAATTTTAATTCTTATTTATTTTGTTTTTTTCTTTTTCTTCATCCTGTTAAGCACTTTGAGCTACATTATTTTTATGAAAATGTGCTATAGAAATTAATGTTGTTGTTGTTGAACTAATGTCTATTAAATTGCTGATTAAATATAATATTATTTGTTCATCTGAACAGATTTCTTGCCGGTACTCCGTGTTACAGTAAAACTTGTATGTATGAATGTGATCATAACTGTCTGTTAAACTAAGACATTCTGTAACATTATCAAGTGAACTGAGAAAACAATAATTTATTTCTTTGACTTTTTGCCCTGTGTGAGAATTTATAAATGAATAAGAACTTTCTCTTTAGATATACTGTAAATGTGTGCCAAAGACTCTTAAATCTGGACCTTTAGATAATATTAAGATATAGACTTTAAGACTTTAGGGACTTTCAAAACTCGACTTGATGTTTTTTTGGAAGAAATAAGTGGGCAGGACTGGCGAACTTTGGTGGGCTGAATGGCCTGTTCTCGTCTAGAGTGTCCTAATGTTCTAATAGGCGTGTTAAAGATTATACCATTTGACCGTATGCTGATTGGTGCAAATTAATATCTTTTTTGACAGAGTTATGCAAATGAACTTAACTGACTGTTACTTTATTATTTTGCTCAGTCTTGTCATGCTGATCTAATTTGAGTACACAACAAAGTTTCGACAAGCTTGTTGTAATAAAACACGTCATGTGGATGAAGCTACTAGCCAAACACTAGTCAAAGTAACCGCTGTTGCCTGAGTATGTTTTTAGAATTTGTTAAGGAAAGAAAGCAAAGGTTTGTGGGTTTTTTAAACAGTAAACGTGTTGTTATTGCTAGCTGCCCCATCCTTCATCCACACTGTTTCACTATCAAGGTCTCTGATCTTGTGAGTTGTGAATTTGTTCTATTTGTGACAGATTAGACTCCAGAGTTGTCGTAACTCCTTGCTAGGTTGCCACCATGAATGCAGTCATGTCTGACTCATCTTCTTAATTTAAGGTGGCCAGTTTGTAGTGTTTAAATTATGAAGAGACGGCGATGAAGCAGGAGTTAAACAGCCACCTTTCTGATTCTCCTTTGTGTTGTGCTGCAGTTCCACTCACTTGTAATCAAGCCTCACCCAACACCCTCTGCAAAAGCCCACAATACTCCTTTTTATATTACAGAAGACAGAAGTAGCATGCAGCATTGAGAATTTGTTCTTTTTATGTTTCATTGGATTTCAGAATTAGGGAAACTCCTTGCTGGGATGAAACCATGAATGCTCTCATGCCTTGCTCGTCCTCTAAGTTCAAGGTGGGTAGTTCGTAGTGCTTAAATTATGAAGAGAAGCCAACAAAGCAGGAGTTAAACAACCACCTTTTGATTCTCCTTTGTGATGCTCTGCACTTCCAGTCTAGATCAAGCCTCACCCAACACCTTCCTCTTTATATTACTATAGAGAGAGGTGCCACATAGCATTGTTCAGGTAAGTAATGTTAAGCTAGTCTGGCTTCGCTCTGTTTGGGTGTTTTAACTTTCTCTCAGCCAGCAGGTGGCACTGGTGTGCAGCCAGAAAAAAATACCCACTGCAAGACCCGGAGTCAAAATTCTGGGTTCCATAGTAGTCGATCTTGTTCGTTTTATGCAAAATTTGGTCCAGACCAGTCAAAGATTGGTTCAACTAATATGTTTTTTGTCTGTGTTATTCAGATGAACTTAACTGACAGGGAACATACAGACAGAAAGACAAGACATTCATTTCATATATTGAGATCTTCATTTCCCTGACACTCTGCTTTCTTCGAGAATTTAAATGATTATTAGGTCTGAGTGTTTGGTGACTCTAATTTGGCCTAGGGTCACATGCAGATGTTCCTGTCTTGTGCCAAAAGCTGCCAAGATGCACTTTAGCCCAGAAAGTCCAGTACTGGAGAAAGGAGATGGAGGGCTATCTCATGTGTAGTCCACGGGCTGTCTTGAGTAGTGTTTAAATGATCCGTTATCAGTTTTCATAATGAAAAACGTTTGTTCAGAAAAATGGATGTATAAATTTATGATAGTTATGAAGATGCTTGCTGTTGTAATTATCTTCATGAGTTTCAATGCCATTTGAGAGAAGTACTAAGCAAGAAAACTAACCTCTTCAATGATGAAGGAGTTAAGCTACTTACTTGGGGTAGTTCATGCAGTAGAGGGTGTAAATATCAAAGGCTTCACTCTGTAAAACAGGACAAAAAACAGACATGGAGTGAAAGCATCCTCAGATAAATTTGGTAGAGCATTCAAAAAGCTAAATCTGGTGGTTAATTGAGATCTTACTGCTATTAAAAAAAACAACATAATGCACCCTGTTACAACTTTAGATTGTGCCACACCACTCATAAGTACTTCAAATCTGTTGTCTGCCCCCATTAACGAGGTCCACCTTAATCCAGACAGAGACCCAGTTGATCTTTTGTCCATTATTTTGTTAATTTGACCCCAGCATGGCCACATAAAGAAGGGAAATGTGGGATTTCTGCTGCTGCTACACATGGAAGAGCACAACGTTCCTGTTCCTCTCACCCACTCCCATAATGAGCCCACCACCCATGGCCATTTATTTTGTTACCCTGTTATGGCTAACTATAACCACTGGTCCATCTTTTCCATTAACTACCTGACTCAGAAATTATTAACATGCCCCCTCCTCGCCCATCTAAAGCCCATTAGCTCTCCTACCTTTCCAGTATATGTCCCCAGTTCCATCAATCCCTGTAGAACTGTTTTAGAATAGAATAAGATAGGAAGCCTTTATTGTCATTGTAGCAGCACAATGAAATTGTAAAAGCTACCCTGTAAATGGTGCAAGTACAATAAACAAATTATTTAAAAAAGCACAACTCCTATAACAAATAAATACCATACATACTGTAAATAAGTAAAGGATGGAAATTATTATCCACTAAAGTAGAAAGCGTACATACTGGGAGAAAAACAAAAATTCTAACAGTTTTTAAAATTTAAAACTCTGATGTCCCAAGGATAAAAGCTATTTGCAGATCTCTTGGTTCTACTTTTAATGCTCTTGTATCGCCTGCCGGAGGGCAGTAACGTGAACAATGAGAGGCCAGGATGGGAAGGGTCTTTAATGCTTTTCCTGGCTCTGCAGAGACATTGGGCACCAGAGAGATCTTCCAGTGATTTTCTCTGCCGTGGATATTACTCTCTGCAGAACTTTCCTATCTACTGCTGAAATACAGTGAGCTAAAACACTCTCGATGGTCGAGTCGTAGAAAGTCAACAGCAGCTTCCCCTTCATTTCCACTTTCCAAAGAAGTCTCAGGAAATGCAGTTGGTGCTGAGACTTTTGGACCACTGCCAGGATGTTAGGAGCTTAAAGGAGGTGACCCTCTCCATCAGGCTGATGTAGAATGGGGCTGCTCCTCGAGTCAATGACCATCTCTTTAGCTCTGCAGGTGTTGAGTGACAGATTGTTCCTGGAGCACCACACTGACAGCTTCTCACCTCATCCCTGTATGCTGAAACATCGTCACTGGTCATGAGACTTACCACGGTGAAGTCATCAGCAAATCTTAGGATATTGTTGCTGGAATAATTAAATGTACAATCACAAGTGTAAAGGGCATAGAGAAGTGGGCTCAGTACACAGCCCCGAGGGGAGCTGCTGCTAAATGTGAGGGTGGAGGAGCTGTGGGGGCCAATTCTAATAGTTTGTGGGGACCAGTGAGTAAATCCTATCATTTATCATTTCTACTGCTTGACCCTGTTTTATTAACCCAGAGTTTCTAAAGTAAGTTTCTTTACGTTTGACACTCAACATGTTAATTCACAATTTTTCAGTTAAAAAAAATATACAGTATATAGAAATATTTAATATTCCTGAGCAGCTCTTCTTTTCTCCACCTGAGCGGCCCGCTTCTTGTTGGCATCTTTTCGTGCTAAAACTGATTAAGTCAGTGTTTGTGTTGCAATTACTTTGTGCGATTTCTTAAATTTTTCACTTAAGCTGGCACATAAGTTTTCAATCTGCCTCAATAAAGATTTAAGATATGAAGAGGTAGGGGAAGTGACGGCGAAGGTGGTAGGGAATGAGAACGGCGCCCGTATGCATGTGCCACACGGCCACCCTGCTGGCTGCTGCCGAGAGTTGATTCTACAATAAAATAAAATAAAAATAAATAGAATCATCTCTCGGCTGCGGCCAGCAGGGTGGCCGTGTGGTGCACGCTGAAGCTTTATAACACACTGGTGAGGCCTCATCTTGAGCACTGTGTGCAGTTTTGGTCTCCAGGCTACAAAAATGACATAGCAGCACTAGAAAAGGTCCAGAGAAGAGCGACTAGGCTGATTCCAGGGCTACAGGGGATGAATTATGAAGAAAGATTAAAAGAGCTGAGCTTTTACATTTCAGGTAAAAGAAGATTAAGAGGTGACCTGATCGAAGTGTTTAAAATTATGAATGGAATTAGTCCAGTGGATCAAGACTGTTATTTTAAAATGAGTTCATCAAGAACACGGGGACACAGTTGGAAATATGTTAAGGGTAAATTTCACACAAACATTAAGAAGTTTTTCTTCACACAAAGAACGATAGACACTTGGAATAAGCAACCAAGTAATGTGGTAGACAGTAGAACTCTAGCGACTTTCAAAACTCGACTTGATGTTTTTTAAAAGAATTAAGTGGATAGGATTGGTGAATTTTGTTGGACTGAATGGCCTGTTCTCGTCTAGATTGTTCTCATTTTGGCTAATTTTGAACCTTGAACTGAACTTTAGGAATGTCAGTACCTTTCAACTCAAGTGAACGGAGAAATAACAGGTTCAATGCAATCATGAAGGTTTCTCTAATAAACTGTTAGAATTTACACAGGACTAATTAAAGGTAACCTAAGAGAGTTGACCATTAGAACACTGAAGGGAAGGTTGCTGAACATGGGGCCTTGCTGACATATGTGAATGATAAAATCAGAATCAGTCATTTCAAGCAGTATTAGCCATTAGCAGCACTAGAAATGTCTTGGCTATATTTTTAAATCAATTATTTCTATCAAAAACATGGAAATTGGTAAAAGTGTCCATACTTGGGACTGGTGGTGCATATATGCATTATTTTATAAAAACAGATGTATTTGATTTTCAGGGGTTCATTTGTTGTGACAGTTCACTGAGGAGGATGCTAATCTGCAACAAGCACAGGTCTGTCTACATGTCATCTCAGGAGGTACCCTTCATTAATGTCACTCACCCTCTCCACAAAACACTCAGCAATGGCTGCCACATCACAACACCTCTCCAAGTCTTCCAGGAGTTCGCTGTGGAGACAAAAGAGAACGCCATGAGGAAGGGAGACACCGAAACTTAGTACAACAAACACATCAGATAAGCAATCTGAGCACAGATGTTGAATATGAGGCTCGAGAAACAACAATATGAGGGATCTCCTAAGACCCTTTAAAAAATCTAACAAGATCATCCAAGAGAAAAAGTGAGGAGTGTGGGTGTACTGGAAATAAAAAAGATGAACTGCTGGTTACAAAGTGAAAGCCAGGCAGATGTATCACTGGGTCAATTAAATGTTCCCAGAAGCCATGGGAAGCCAAGTCACAAAGAAAAAAAAATATGGGCAGTGTGACCCCCTAGTGGGCAGATGTTGGACTGTAAACCGCAATGCCAAAGAGCCACTGTGTCATCCTGAGTAAGTCACTTCAGGTTTTCTCAGGTGCTTGGGGTCAATTCTTGAAACACTGTCATCACCTTCACAGCGAGACCCCCAGGTACATTTGTGAAAACAGTGCATGTGACATGGAAAACAACACAGTCCACCTGCAAAACCACATATTTTGCTCAAGATGTTTAAACTCATGCTTCAAATTTAAATTATTGTGCAAATGAATAAGTCAATGTCAACAAAATGAGAAGTTCCTTTCACAGTGTGTAGAATCAGGGTGGACACAATATTTAAATGTTTTATCAATATGACAGCGGGCTATGGAAATGTCTTCCTTATCTTCTAATCCCAAACAGTCTTGCTGCACTTTGTTCCACTCATGTTAGATGTTTATTGTACCAAATTGTTATTGTTCTAGTTATTAGGTAACAAAATGAAAATTCTTCAGCCATTCAGGCCCTGATTTCAACATTAGAAAGCTTTATCCTCCACTTTGCACTTGCACTTTAGATTTCTTATTATTTGATTAGATTACATAAACTTTATTAATCCAGTGGGAAAATTCAGATGGATACAACAGTAGAAATATAAAAAACAAGGATGCAAACTCACAGGACAAATAATAATAATCTTTTGAGCTCAAGTTGCTTCCCCTGGAGACTACAGCGTAGAGCAACACACTGGCTACTATGGACTGGTAGAACATTTCCAGTAGCTTGCGGCACACATCTGAAGACCTCCTTATGAGAGTCTCCTTAGGAAGTCCAGTCTGGCCTTCTTGTAAGCTGCCACTGTGGTGTCAGACCAGTCCAGTTTGTTGTTTATAATGAACCCCCAGGTACTTGTAGCTTTTCACCACCTCCATGACCTCCCCCTGAATGGTCTTTCATCTCAGAGGCTCCTTGGCATGCTGGAAATCCACCACCAGGTCTTCTGTCATGCTGATGTTAAGTTGTAGGTTGTTGTTCAAGCACTACAAGATGAAGTCCTCCATGACTTTCCTCTACTCTGACTTCTGCTTCTTTTTTCGGTTGCTCCTGTTCTTTTTCCATATCTTTCCATCCTCTGCATCTGTGACACCCATCACCTTCATGTCCTCTCTCACCACATCCTTAAACCTTCTCTTAGGCCTTCCCCATTTCCTCATACCTGGCAGCTCTATCCATAGCATCCTTCTCCCAATATAGTCAGCATGTCTCCTCTGCACATGTCCAAACCAATGCAATCTCACCCCTCTGACATTGTCTCCCAACCATCCAACTTGAGCTGACCCTCTAATATCCTCATTTCTAATCCTATCCTTCCTCATCACACTCAATGCAAATCTTAGCATCTTGAACTCTGCCACCTCCAGCTCTGTCTCCTGCTTTCTGGTCAGTGCCACCGTCTCTAACCCATATAACATAGCTGGTCTCACTACCATCCTGTAGACCTTCCCTTTCACTCTTGCTGATACCCGTCTGTCACAAATTACTCCTGACACTCTTCTCCACCCATTCCACCCTGCCTGCACTCTCTTCTTCACCTCTCTTCCACAATCCCCATTACTCTGTACTGTTGATCCCAAGTATTTAAATTCGTCCACCTTTGCCAACTCTACTCCCTGCATCCTCACCATTCCTCTGACCTCCCTCTCATTTACACACATGACTCATCTCCATTATTAATGCAGCCTATTATGGAAGAGTCATCTAAAAATTTCTAATAGATGGCAAGCTCTGGTATTGCACTGGAAGTCTGTTGTGTGGAGGGTCAGCAAGAAGGGAGACAAGGACATTTCCCTGAGGCGCCCCACCACCACTCCTGAGACAGAATCCCTCAGCCTCACAAACTGTTGGTCAAGTCGTCCATAATCCAGGAGACTGTGGGGGCATCAAAATCCAAAGCTTTGAGTTTTTTCCCCAAGTCATTGATGCAGAATGGTGTTAAAGACACTGGAAAAATCAAAGAACATGATCCTGACTGTGGTGCCAACTTTGTTCAAGAGGGAGCATGTTGAAGTCTGATGCCACTATTTTCTAGAACCATGCTGTAGATTTGTCACTTTAGGAGATATTACAATATCTCAATGTCGCTGCAATTAATGAAACATTGGACTGACAGAGTTTGACAACTGGATGGACATTTGCACAAGTGACGACTTACACAATGAGAGGATTCTGACATGTTTGGAAGTGTAAAGCTATTCTACTCAGAAGCAAAATAATCTGTTTTGCTCACAAAGACATTTGCAACTGGCAATTATTAAAATTCTGGACATCTGTCATCTATTCATACATACTCAAGCAATTGCAATTTGTTAAAAGAATTGCATGTTGTGAATAATTTTATAGTGTCACACACGTGCACGTGGGAAGCAGCTAAAGGGCTCGAAGGAAGGTAATTTCGTGCCAGACCAGGGGGTGGCGAAGTGTACTGATCCTTTCTCTCTTTCCACTGCAGACCTGTTATGGGAAATTCCGCCTGGCCTCAATGATGCCACTTTCAGCCACAAGCCTGATGAGGTCACTTCCAGCACAAATGAGGTCACTTCCAGCTCCGGTCAAAATTATCTCACTTCCTCGGCCACACTTTAAAAACCATCCATCTCAACATCAACAGGCAGTTCTGTTTTGGACTCCAATCTGTACACAATTGTACACAAAATCAGTCATTTTGCAGCCAGGATTAATTATACGGGAGGCTTCCCTAAACCTTTTCTGGCTTTTTGTTTCATCTTTTGACAATATGTTGTTTTGACAAGTTAAAGTGTCATTAGAGAATCTACCCAACGTGCATAAACCGCACTCCAATAGAGCTCACCATGGGAAAAGCAATATAAACATAATGACTTGAGCAATTCAGTAATTGCAATCTTCACTCATTAAGGATTCACTCATTTATTTATGTTCCAAACCCAATTCTTCCAAAGCAAGTTTAAGGGAAATCTGGGCCTATTCTAGGACCAACTGGCACAAGGCAATAAGCAGCTTTGGGCACCAATGCAAACTCACAATGAGACAGATTACACATAAATACTGGGATAAGAAGAGAAACAGATTATTTTGGGAAAGTCCACAAAGGACTTTGGAAGAATACACTTGACAATAAACTGGTGACATTAGGTCCTATAGCTGCACATTACCCACTGTACCACCCTTTTTCCCAACTGAAGGTCTTAAAATAAAAGCGTATGGTTCTGTAGCAATCACTAACCATCATGAATTATGAGCCCTCAGTGAATGTGCCACCAATAATTTAAAGAAGAAAAGACAAGACTATAGGCAACTCACTAAATTCTCCTGTGGTGACACTTCACCCAGGTGGCAAATCCAAAGGAGAATAAGCTTCCAGTTGACGTGCTTGTGATGAGTGGTCCGTGGTGCGGTGTAGATTTTAAATAAATAATCGTGGGTGGGTCTGAACAGGGATGTGAACACGCTTTGCTCCGGGGGGCACTTGGCTGATTACGCATACACGTGTGAATGCGAGCATCACTCAGGTGCCTCATTTTTGCCTTGTAAGGAGCGGCATCTCACATCCACGCCCAATTAGGATGGCAGAATATAAGAAGAGCCTGCAGAAGAAGGAAAGAGAGGAATAAAAGATGAATGGAGGTTAAAAAAGCAGACAGGAAGGGGAGAGAGCCGGTTTGTGGGAGAGAGAAGGCAGACAGTCGGGATGAGAGACTCTCAGAAGAGATGCTCAGGGGGCTGAAGGAGGCAATTGCAGCTGAGCGGCTCATGGAGCTGGAATGACCCGGTGCTCACTTTCATACAAGTCTGGGGAAGGCGGCGGAAGCTGGACAGAGCGAGGCTCGGATGGGGAGCCCTGCTGGAAAGCCATGGACAGACAGCAGGGACTCAAGGCCTGTAACAGAAGGTTGGCTGTGCCTGGCAGTTCGGCATCTCCTCTGCTGCGAGGCCCAGGGACTTGACTTTAAAGAGAAGCTTCCTGCTTTAAGATTTTAATCTTGTCTTTAAGGGATTATTTATTATGGAGTTTTAACCTCCACAGTTCACTGCTTTCATTGGATTATTTATTTTTTGATGGAATTTTTGGAGCACTGCACTATTTGAACACTGCTTGTTTCTGATTGTTTTAATAAAAGCACTACTTCTCTTATGAACCTATCCCTTGGTACATGTAAGCGTATTCTCATTTGCCAGGCTCATTTCGGTTATGGCTATCGATGATCCGGGTTCAAGGAGGCTCCAGGAAGACAAAATGTAATGTGGAGCCAACCCGGACCGTCACAGTACCTAGTGAAAGAAGGGTTAAAAACAAAGGCCAGTAGACCTTGAAATGAAATGAAAATGGATATTCCATGTGTCTGTCATCTGTCTTTTCAAAAGCTGGATGCGGTGGAGCTGCAGAGCACATGCTAACAGCACGGGCAATCGAAACGCATGCTTCACAGGAAAAGGCAGACAGCGCCTTGTGTGGTTTCCATATTCACGTCTTCACACAAAGCAAATAGGACACAGGTGGGTGAAAATTACCACGGAGAGAGAGACGAACCTTTACCAGGCAACAAAACAGTTTGTGGGTGCCACACTCACACAATCACCTTCGTTGGATTGTTTCAAGTTTTAGTTTGCCGCAAATTCAAATTAAAATACAGATGTGTGTGGCTGTGTAACTTGCCGGTTTAAATGACTTTTTACAGTGTGGTGTAGTGGTTAGTGCTGCTGCCTCCTAAACTCACTGTCCTGGATTTGACTCGATCGTTGCCTATGTGGGGTCTGCACTTTCTTGTGTCTGTCTGGGTTTGTCTCTGGGTACTGTGGCTTTCCTCCCACATCCTCCAAGACGTATGTTTTAGGTTAACTGAAAGTTTCCTGTGTGTCATGAAATGGACTCACACCCCTTCTTCTTTTTACCCGATGCACCCGTCAATTATAAATGCAAGATGGTAGACACTGTCCTAAAAGAAGCAATCTCCAAAAAGGATTTAGGGGTTTATGTTGACACGACATTTTCATCATCTAAGCAATGAGCAGAAGCAATTAAAAAGGCAAATAAAATGTTATGTTGTATCGTAAAACTGTTTATTATTAATTAAAAGATGTTATGCTCTGATTTATATAATACACTAGTGAGACCACATGTGGAGTACTGTGTGCATGTCCATGGTAGAAAAAATACACAACAGCACTTGAAGTTGTGGGGAGGAGAACAACCAAGGACAGACATGTCATACTGTGACAGACTCAGAGAATTAAACCTGTCAAGTGTCTTGAGCAGGGGAGGCTGTGTGGAAGACCTCATCCAAGTCTTCAGAATGCTCAAAGCTATTGATGAAGTACGGAGTGAATCACGTACTCGAAGACACCAGTGGAAATTAAGAGGAAGTACATTTATGACTGAAGCCAGGGAGCACTTCTTTATGCAAAGATTTGTGGAAATGTGGACAAGGAGTTGAAGCAAATTAGTTGAAAACCTTTAAAAAAATCTGGGTGAGCTATTAGAACAGCTTAGCTATTAGATGAACAAACAGGCTTCATAGACTGAATGGTCTCCTGTCGTTTGTCAAATTTCTTATGTTCTTATGTTCATCCTCAGTCCTAAATTGGATAAGATGGGCCTAAGAGTGATATGTTAAAATGACAGACAGACAGACAGACAGGCAGGCAGGCAGGCAGGCAGGCAGACAGACAGACAGACAGACAGACAGACAGACAGACAGACAGACAGATAGATAGATAGATAGATAGATAGATAGATAGATAGATAGATAGATAGATAAATAAAAACAAAATAAGAGAAATGATCATTCCAAAGCCTTTCTGAATCTAACGTGAAATGTGAAAGTTTGGGTGACTGCCCACTTACCCAACAAAGCACCTTCAGTACTACGGTTGCCCTCTCCAATCATCTCTTTAATCTTTGTTCTCATCATTGTTCTTCTTGCCAGTCATTCCTTTGTCTACACTGCCTCCCAACTCTAAGCCTGGCAGTTGTTTGACCTAAAATGGCTTTTAAGCTTCATCCCTGAAAAACTTTGAGGTGAACCATGGGAATTGATTCCAGGGTTCTGGATAATATAATGGCTACAACCTCTCATATTGTCTCCAGGTGCACCTGCATTTCTCAGTACACTGTGAGCCTGACAGATAAAAATTTACTTTACTGGAGCATATCACAGCAGTTCGGGAATCCCAGATAAACTAATAGACAGATGTTCTAGGATCTTGAATTACTTCATCCCTGATAGATAGATAGATAGATAGATAGATAGATAGATAGATAGATAGATAGATAGATAGATAATTTTATTCGACTCATGGAAATTCATGTGTCCAGTAGGTCAAACACATCAGTAAAAATTGTTAGAAATTCTTAAAAAAATGTGAACAAAATATACATTGTGAACCTGGACCCAGACACAGGCAGACGGACATCTTAAATTCACCACACAGTTTATTTACACTATTTACACAAATTAAAGTCACGTGCACAAACCCCAGTGCCTCTTGCACCCGGTCCCCCAATTGTCCAGGCCACACAGTCCTTTGTGCCTTTCTCTCTTGACCGCCTCCCGTCCTCTCTCCAGCTCTGTCCACTTCCACCCGACATCCACTAATGACTGGAGGGAGGCGGCCCCTTTTATAGGAACCCGGATGGGCTCCAGCTGCTTCCCGGCAATCTCCCGCGGACACACCCCCGTGTGGCGGAAGTGCCGGCTGCGCACTCGGAAGCCGTCCGGGTGTCCCCTGTCATCTTCCCCCCGGCACTTCCTGGTGTGGCGGAAGTGCCGGGCTCCCAGGATAATCAGGCACTGGGGCGCCGCCTGGCGGTGGCCACGGGTCCCTACAGGGCTGGGCTTCCAAGCCCTCTACCCGAGGCCTCCAGTATAACCAGGACGGACGCCCTCTCTCGGCCTGGAGGAAGCACAAGCCTTCCTCTGGTCCTCCTGGGCGTCCCGGCTGGGCTCCAGCCCCGGCCAGGGACCACACAGGATATACCAGCATCGGGGCACCGCCAGGGACTGGGCTTCCAAGCCCTTTACCCGAGGCCCCCAAAATAACCAGGACGGACGCCCCCTCGCGGTCTGGAGGAGGCACAAGCCCTCCTCTGGTCCTCCTGGGCGTCCCGGCCGGGCTCCAGCCCTGGCCGGGAACCACAACATATATAGTAAAAAGTTCAAAAGCTCAATTGTTAGAGTGTTGGAAGGTAGCATATTGACCAGGTCATGACTTACTTGTATTGATAACAGTATTACAATAAAATCTTCTTAAGCATTCTGTTCTACACCGCAGTGACAGAAGACGAATGCTACATTTACTTCCCTGTCCTGCCAAAATGTTGTGAAGAGGGTGATTGCTATGTTAAAGGATGGCCTGTACCTTCCTCCCCATACACCTTTCACACCAACATTGCCACTGAGTCCACAGTCCTACTGAGCACCAAGCTGGTCTTCTTCACCAGCATGTCCAGCCTCTTCATGTTCTTATCGGTCATGCTGCCTCCCTAATACATGCCAGCAAAGAAGGGGACACTGGCAACAACTGTCTGGTAGAACAAAGACAATATTTCACTACATATACTGAATAATCTGAGTCTTCTGTGGAAAAACAGTCTGTTCTGCCCCTTCCTGTAGAAGACATCTGTGTTCACAGACCAGTCCAGTCTGTCATCAAGGTGGACACCTAGATATTTATCTGTCCTCCCCTCAGATGTTAACAGACTGAAGTGGAAGCCCAGACCTGTGGAAATCCACAATCATCTACTTGGTCTTCGTTGTGTTCAGGACCAGGCAGTTCTTGCTGCTCAATCACTGAAAGCTCCAGTCAGATCCCCGTACTCCCCTTCCGGCCCATTCCTTATGCACACCACAATAGCTGTATCTCAGAATGTGGCGAAAGTCCGACTTATATTTAAAGTTTGCTGTGTATAACGTGAGCAGGAATGGGGCCAGAACAGTCCCTTGTGGGGTCCCAACTTTGCTTACTACCATCCAGGAGACATTGTTCCCCAGTTTGACAAACTGCACTCACCCAGTCAGGTAGTTATGAATCCAGTTTATCTAAGAATGGAGGGTTGGATGGTGTTGAATGCACATGAGAAATCAAAAACACAACCTTCATATAATCACCCAGTTCATCCCAAAACATGTGTAGCATGTAGAAGATTGCATCATCAATGCCAATGTATGCAAAGCGTAGGGCATCCAATGCATGCTGAACTTGTGGTCCGAGGCGACACAGAAGCAGCCACTCCAGTGTCTTCAGGGTGTGTGCTGTGAGGGCCACCAGTCTGTAGTCATTTATTTCAGTTAGTTGACTAACTTTGGGAATCGGCACAAGACATGATGTTTTCCACAGAGCTGGTGGCTTTTCTCCTTGAAGACTCAGGTTGTAAAATATCTGTGGAGGCTCAGCAAGTTGATCTGCACACTCCTTAAACAGTCTTGGACACAGACCATCTAGATCAGCTGCCTTTCCAGGGTGTAGCCTCCTCAGTTCTGCCCTCACCTCATCTGCTGTGAAGAGCAGGGCAGTGGGACCCACATTAGCAGATGCTGCAGCAACAATGTCAGGGGTGCAGCAATATTGAGTAGCAGAGCCTGCATCTACAATGGTGGGAGAGGGAACAGGTGACCCTAAGCTGGTGCTGGATTCCTCTTCTCTTTATACCCAGTAATGGCCTTCATTCCCCTCTATATCCCTCTTTGATGCTGTTGTGTTGAAGCCTCATCTCCTATTTTCCTTTATAGTCCATTTTTGCTTGCTTTAAGCTCCTCTTTGGGTAGTGCTGTACCAGCTTAAGCATCTCCCTATCACCAGCCATGAAAGCCTACTTTTTTGGAAGGTTTATTATTGGAAAAACACCAGGCAGTTTTTTCCGGTACAACAACATCCCTGCAGAGATTTATGTAGTCCACTGTACAGAGAGCCGCCCTGTCAATGCCAACGTCCGCACCATTCCCCATGAACTCCAGCAGTAGATTTCAATCTGTACACACAAAGCAGTCTCTAAGAGAATCTCAGGCCTCGCGTGTCCCCCTTCTGAATGATCAGATAATTACAGTCTGCCTGATTACACAGGGTTTGTAAACTGGCCGCAGATTGTGCTCCGATTTACCAAGTGTGGCCTCCTCGATGTTGGCACAACACACGTCCAGTGTTTTATCTTCCCTCGTGGAACCTCCCTGATGACCACAAACTGAGAGTTTCCTTTACACCCATTTACATCCATTTTCCTAACCTGCCTTGTCCAATATAGTGTTGGTGCAGTAATTAGTTGTTAAAGCTTCTGACGCAGGGGATGTTTGGACCCACCTACCACGTCAATGTTTGTGTGAAGTCATCACATTCTCCATTTGCTCTGCAGGGTTCTATAGTTTTTCCTTTCATATTCCCCAAAGGTATATACATGTGTCGTGAAGACCTGGGAATGCACAGCTCCCTGGACACCCGACACAACAGTCACAGTTACCCATCTCCGTAACACAGATGTTTATTTCAGTTGGGAAGCATTTTCCCTTGCTCTCCACTGTAGCCCAGTACAAAAAGTACACAAGAATAAGACACCAATATACAGTCGTTTCTTCTCCTTGTCTGGCTCCTTCATGACACTTCCTCTTCCTCTCCTTCTATCAAGTGCTGTCCTCAGACTCCGGCTTACTTCTGTGAGGTAGCTGGCTCCTTTAAAGCTGCACCCAGGAGAAGTCCAAGTGGCTCACTGGGGAGGTCTGGAATTACTCCTAGGTGTGGCAGGAGCCCAAGGTAGGACTGCTGCAGCTCCCCCTGGTGGCATCCCTGGAACCCAACAGGGCTGAGCTGACCAACACCAAGCCCCATATAGCCCTGTGGGACTCCAAGGGGCCATTACACCCCCAATAGCAGTCCTGGGGAAATAGCGCCCTTCATAAGTCATCTCCCCTGGTCCTTCCATTACAGAGGCGTCCCAGTCGGGTAAGGGCACCGGCCACCATCCTTCACAGTGTTAAGTTAATTAGGGCAATTACACCCCAAATAGCAGCCTGAGGGAGATAGCACCCTTCATAAGTCATCTCCCCCTGTCCTTCCATTACGGAGGCGTCCCGGTCAGGTAATGGTGCCTGCCGCCATCCGTCACAGTGTTAACTTAATTAGTGATTTAATGCTGAATGTGTGCATGGTGCTTTGTTCAGGGCTGACCAGGAACTGCCGTCCCCAAAGAGGGATCGAGCCGGATTGTGTTATAGTAAATACGCAGAAAGTCACACATGTTCCAAGAAATTTGGACTCACAGTCAAGTCAAACAAATCTCATCATTTTGAATCAAAGTCAAAGCCTAAACCCTTGTTGCATCGCAGCTCTCCAAATCCAGGGGCAGAATTAATGTTCCTTAAAGCACATTTGGAAGAGATGGAAAGAAATAAAGCAAGCATATGTGTAGCATTCAGACAGCGAGAGCAGTAACGGCGCATTCTTCAAATGTTTTCAATCTGTAGTATATTCCAGTGGTGAATAGCCATGTCCCAAGCTCCTGTCTGCAAAGGCTATTTATTCTTCAGCTGGGGAGCCGCTCTCCGCCAGATGTTGTACTCACTTAGAATCAGATTAAGGTCCTACCATAAATCTGCCAAAAGCAACACGCATTCCTGCCTTTTACTGCTGCCATTTCTGCCGTTTCAGTCCTGCTGGATGCTGGAGTGAAATCTTAAAATGTACTGTGAACGTGGATGACATCATTCACCGCGCTTGCGATGGGTGAGACAATACCTCACTGCAGCTCAAAGATGAAGCGCTAGTGTGGCGCCTTGTTCGGGTGACTTACAAAATTATTACAACTGAAAGGCTACCTGTCATTTGAAAATAAATAAATGAAATACACTTCCACAGCTGGTTCAAGAACTCAAGTGTAAGTTATTTAGGGTCACTTGGTCTGATCTGAAACAGCAAGCCAGGCAGCTTTAAGAAAGACGGCTCCTCGCAGAGGATTCTGGGATGAATGGGAGACCACAAAGCTGGGTGGCAAGTGGGGTCCACGATGCGATGACAACTACAGCAATCTGCAAATGCCTTTGTGAAACTCCGGCTGATTTGTATTTAAAATCTACAGCTAGTCGTCTCTTTATAGCTCTTTGTTTCTTTGATGTTTGACAACAGAAAGTATTGCCTTGTTCAAAAGGGACAGTCGCCAATAGTAATTATTAAGCCTCATAGTCCACATGTGTTTACGTGAGTTTTAGAGGAAAATAAAGGTTTGATTGTGTCTTTAGTTATACGGGTGGGCTTGTGAGCATGAGAGTTAACAACCAATGAATTCTCATCTGGAAGTACAATGCATACTCGTATAATACTGGAACGATCGATTAAGAAATGTGGACCTCAGAAACTGAAGAGAAGCTCATCTGCCCGACGTCTCATGTTTTACATCCCACGAAAAAATGGAAGAAAAGAAAAAAGGCCATTCTAACAGCACCGGCTCCATCAGGCAGCACGCTATTGGCTGTCACACAAAGGGGCGGGCACAACTGTCCGCACACAGCCGCTAAATGTGACCTGCCCAGCGAGTTTCAGTCATTCAAACTGACATGGCCCAGTGATGACATCATCTCCTGAAGTCTGACGCATAATGTGACCTTGGCTTTACATTCGAAGACACATTTGAATTGGTAACTAACTGACTGACTCATTTAGGGTTACACAGCCTGATCTGAAAGATGAATACAAGAGCAGCTTCTTATCGAATGGTGGCATTGCCAAGTTTTTACCATTATTTGAAGAGCAGCTGAAGACCCAAAGCAGGGCGCACCACCATAACTGCAGAGTTATCACAGAATTCAGGGTTCCAACAAAAGAAAGAAAAGAGATATCAAAAATTCAGTTGATCCTGGTGACAAAACTCAAGAGCAGGGCCAAAAGTCCTAGCAAGAGGCATGACTGATCTGAACTTTCAAGTGGCCTTCTCTATAGGCCCCCTACTTAATGAATTTCTTCTATTCTTTTCTTTAGCAATTTATTATGCTGATCAGCTTATTCCATTACAGTATGAGGTACAACATTGCGTCCAATGGATGGAATGCGGGTATACAATAAGGCACAATGATGCAAGGGTTCTCTCAGATCAAGCCATTGATCCTAAATGGTGCATCTTTGGGAAGAAAATGGAGTGCCTGAAGAAACTGACATTGGCTATGAAAGTGTAAACTTTACACAGATGGTGCCCTGGTGCTGTGAGGTAGCAATGGTACCCACTGCCAATCCTCAATCAACAAGTTAGTACTTAACCTCCGTGGTGTTATGTGAAAACAGTTCACCTTGAGTGTCTCTTTGGTTATGCTGTTGTTATCTGATTTAAAGTGTTCAGACTGAATAATACTTGGGGCAGTAGTGTGCTGCCATCTGGTGGGTAAAATAACATCCTGCTTCAAAAAAATACTGAATATTTCTATGCATGTTACCATTCTATGGTAACTCATCAATATGCATGAGTGGGGCGGAGCCTTCAGTGGTGAGTACATGCGAAGCTGTAAAGCCAGTTTTAGAGCAAATTGAAACTGAACCATTTATTGAATCAAGTGATGATGATGATGATGATGACAATGTGAATTGGTCATCAAACATTTAAATGGATAGTGAAACTGATGCATACAGACAACACTGTATGACCGAACCTCTGTGATATGCTCGCATGAAGCTTCAGGAAGGCAAAAAAATTTGCTAGATCATCTGCAGTCTTGCTGCTGCTGCCGTGTTGTGTGATCTGCATCTTGCGCGGGGCATTGAACATTTTAAAGCCTGTACAGCAGATGTCCTTTTGTCTCACTGCCTTGTCTCTCTTCCCCCCAATCATCCTCTGCTCCTGTTGGGGCTCCCGTTCCCGAGGGGCACCCCTTTGAAGAGGAAGATTTTTCTGTTCTTTTAATTGAGAGATGGAAGTTGACACGGAGCTCGATTCACTCCTGAAAGAGACTTATGTTTGTTTGAAGTGTTTGAATAAAGTTTTTGTCTCTGGAATTTCCCGAGTGTATCTGTGACACTTTGTGACCCAAGCGTGAAAATATATTAGGCAGAGAGCCGATTTGAGTATTATGCCTGTTGCTGCAGATCACAAGGTTTACACCAACTCACTTTGCAGTCAGAGGCGATCAATCACTCCATACCACCTTAACTGTAATCCACTGTAACGGTGACAAAACCCACCATTATGTTTTAGTTGGACTGTCTTTGCTATAAGGAAAGTTAGCTGCATTGGTTTGACCAAAATTTCTTGCCCAAATAGCAAATAATAGCAAAAATGGCATTGACATCTAGCGAGACATAGAAGTGAACGTGTAAAGCAAAATACTCCATGGACAACGTTCTGCATGTTATCACTGAATTGGATTCTGACTTGTCGGACTCTGATTTTGATACAAGTGATGGGAAACAAATGTGAGGTACCAGCACCAGCTGATTGTGGAGCTGAACAGACCCCTATGACAACATTCACCTTGGAGGACCACCACTTACAATAACTAGAGGTACAAACCAGATTACGATGCACTGCGAAACACAACCGCTCTGCCACCCGTCCACTATGCGCAGCCAGCCTACCATGCATTCCTGCCTAACTGGCAGGCACAGCATGCAGCGACAGACGTTTTATATTGATTTCTGTGTGAAACCATTGCTTTGTGTGCTTTTCAGGAAACTGTGTTTTTTGGAAAAAAATATTCAGCCCTACAAGAGTTAACTCCCGTGACTGAGCCATGAGGACGAACAGTGGAGCGGTGACCCCTCAGGCTTGGCAAACAGCCTGACTGTGATCCAGAATGGGGAAAGGCAGGTGATAAATGAAATGCTTTCTTAATTGATTAAACGCAGCTCAACTAAATGCTTTCATAATGGATCTTCGTGATACCCTACTGATATCCTATTGAATGAGAGAGTGCAGTTTTTGAATTTTAATAAATTTGCAAACCTTTCTGAAAATATCTTTTCACTTTGTCATTAAGGGTTATTCAGTGTGGACTGATGGGCAAAAGTTGCAGATGCATTCATTTAAAATTAAATCTCTCGACACGATAAAGTGTGCAGGAAGTGACGGTGTCTGAATGCTTTCTGAACCCATAGTAGAAAGTGCAGAACAACCCCAAAGTATTCAGTGGCAATAGGTTTTTGACTGCAGATTTTGATCCAATCTGTGTGCCCATTGTGACCCCTGCTAAAATGGTGTTCAAATTGTACATAGGAAATGACACTGTGTGGCGGACGGCCAGGGCCCTTACCTGGTTGGGACGCCTTCATAAAGGAAGGATTGGCAGGGCATTATCTCCTACTGAAAACTAGATGACAGATCCCTGGGTTGCAGTGGTGCTTTGGACTCCCACAAGGCTTCATGGTAGCTGGAGCCCTGTTGGGTTCCATGGGTGCTGCCAGTGGGTGCTGCAGGGTCTGCGGAGCCCTATTTTATTGGACTTTCACCTCACCCGGATGTGCTTCCAGACCAAGCTAGAATTAAAGAAGCCCACTACCTTCATTCCAGGAGCTGGAGTCAGGAGGAAGGTGACAAAGCTTGCTGGAGGAGGAGTGGAGGCAAACAGAGGGAAAGAGACAGAGACGGAGAAGAGAAAGTCATTGCTGGGTGCTAGATGCTGCTTTATATTGTACTTGTGTGGGAAACGATTTGGGAAGAGTTTCCCACAGCCAACTAAAAGCTGATGTTATGCTGGACTTGTGCCTGATGTCTTTCTGTGTCGGATATGGGGAGCAGGAGAGCCCCCTGCAGGCCACACATTCGTATTAATTTTAAATACATGTAACTTGCATCAACAATCCATACAGGCCAACTTATTATTGTTGAGTCTCAAAGATACAAACCAGCTCATATTAAAATAAATATTTCAGAATGTGACATTTACAGACAATAAAAAACATGGATCTGTTAACAACTCAACTTCTGCCCGGTCGTGATAGCTGAAAAGCTTCAGCTAGCTGTCTGTAAATCTTTGCAGTTGCACCTCAGAGATAGTGGCCTCCGCTCTCCTGCCTGCGACATTTCTCATTTCATCTCAGTCCTACAAAGCTGAAGCGCCAATTGTTAACCAAGTGCAGATGTTTTTGCAAGATTTCTGGCAAAGGATCAGACTGCCACCCGCCATCCCTTATGAAAACTGGCGCAGCTCTCTGTACTTGCTGCCATAACGAAAAATGTGTCACTCTGGAAAATAAATGTGTCACTCTGGAAAATCATAAGCCGAGACAAACTGCTGCTAATGATAACCCTTACAGTGCCAGGTCTTCACCATCATGTGCTGTAGCTGTGTCAGGAAGAAAGGGTTTAGTGTACCACTTTAAACAGAACTTATACAGTATATCACAGAGTCCAAAATCAATTATGGGAACCACTTGGGACGATTTTATGGCCAATTTTATGGCACAGTCTGTTCTGGCACCATGACACTCAAGTAGGGGGTGCCAATTAACGGCAGGGCTTATCCCTACATTAATAATGGGACAATTTAAATAGACAGAGAGATACAGTAGATATTACTTCATTTGTCCCAAGAGGAAATATAGCTTAATATAAGCTCATTAAATATATCAAAATATTACAACAAACAACAACACCAATTAACATATAATATCTTTAGAATGAAGTGGAATAAAATTGACACAGACGTTAGTAGAACATATAAAGCGACCTTCATCGACATTAACTCAGGCTGGAATTCAAATTTGCTCTCCTCAAGCAGCACTGAACACTTGCACTGACTGGTGAAATTCACCCAAGTGTTTTTCACAGGCGTGTTCACCATTGACCCTGTCCACAGAATATTTTCTGGCAAATTCATTGGATGGCCGACATTTTTTTTCCCAGTGCCTCATGATACTTTGCAAGGTCAGTGTGGCATCAGAGAGCTGCGAAGAAGTGTCAGACACACATTGCTACTGTAAGATCCAATGAACCAATCAGTACTCTAGCTGGATTTCCATCCCACATGCATTAAAAAAACAAAAACAAATTTGCATTATTTTCATTTGAGGGGTACATTAGCTGACAATAATGAGCACTGCCACGTACTTCATAACCCTAATCCCTGTAAGTTTGCTGGATGGCAGCCTGGCTAATTTGCATGCATAATTAGCCATGTCCCCAGCTACATCTCAAAACATGCATTACAGGAGTCTTACACCCCTCCTTCCTCCTCGAATGAGAATGAAACCTTGTGAAATAATAATCATGATGAAAGATTTATTGCTATTTACAAGGTGTTTCTTCTTGATGGAAGAAAAAACTGTGAAGCATCAGATATTGACTTCAAAGAAATTTGCAGAGTTGGGTGAAGTTCTCAAACATTTCTCAAAGCAAATTCAGGGGGGTTTGCTCATCACTCCTGCCCAGAAATGCATCAAGTAAGTCTTTTATAATATAAACACAAAACAAACATAACTTAGATTCGATGATGGAGTTCAGAAATCAGTAAAAAGACGCAGAAGAAGTAAAGACTGTGCTTAACCATTGTGTCTGCAGTAGGAACGAAACAGTTAACTGAGCTAATAGTTCTTGCCTTCAGTGGCCAGTAATATGTCAACGATGGTAATAACTGAAAGAGATAGTTGCCCCCGGTGAGTAAAGCCTTTGCTTATACTTCTGGCAAGTGTCCTGACCCACGAAGTATACAGGACCTCAAGTTTCAGGACTACATTTTTTTTTTGATATCTGAATATCGCACTACATTTTAATGTTTGCAGTGAGAAGATGCAGTGCCTTACCAGACCATTATGCATGAAATGAGGATGCTTTCAATAACATCTCTATAACAACTCTATACCAGCACTGATTGGGTTTAACGTTGTTAAGTTGATAGAGAACAAAACTTACGCTGCTGGGCTTTTGCTTTTTATTATTCAGTTCTAGTCTCACAGGGCCAGACTTGATTCTCAAATGAAAATGAACGTCTGAAGATAACCTGTTAAAAAGTGTGCATGTGCCGCAAAGGCTATGACAACAGGGCTTCATCCTAAAAAACTTGCCCCCAATCCCTCCAGTTTGTATTTTGTACCACTGCTGAGAGAACAAAAGATAATGAAACGCCAGACCTCTGGGGAAACCACACAGGTGAGGTCCTTGCAGTAGCTGAGTAAGGGGGCTGTATCCAGCAGAGAGTGTTGGCTCCCTGGGAATGAGTTCTTTTGTTATTGTGAAATGTTATATAACCTGAATCTATATAGATATAATATAAAAAGGTGATACACCTCTCTCAGTTATACGGCGGTATAAAGAAATTACATAGGAGAAATAACTTAGCTTTGTTTAATGACGGCTTACGCTGCATAACAGACAAAGGAAGCCAATGGCAAGAACCCAGTTCGGGAGTTGGGGCCTGATGTGTAGAGTCTGCCATTTTTGCCATTGCAGTGAAAGGATTTTCAGGATCGGATGACGTTATCTCCCATCCATCTGTCGTTTTCAAAGGTGTGCCGGGCAATGTCCAAGAATTAATACTCTTTCTTCATGTGCAGGCCCCCACTTAGGTGAATCATGCCATTCCAAACAAGGCAAAGAGGATAAAGTTTCATGCTGAGTTTGACACACAAAAATAGTATTCAACAGTTCTTAGTCTGACTGTCCGTTTCGCAGTTGTCTTTATCTGTCTTGTCTTATATTATGCTTTGCCTAGCAGTTCTAAATGATGAGCCCCTGTGCTAAATCTGGCTTTGTATTAGCTGTACATGCAAGCAGAAAGAAAAGTAGATTTATTAAATATTTGTACAGAGCACAGTGACATATTAAACTTATACTTGTTATTACAGGGTGGAGCTGTGAGTGATGAGTGACGTAAAAAAGGGACCAGGACAGCTACTTACAGACTGCCTCCTAAGAGTGTCTGTGAAGGAGAGACATTGGTACTGCACTGCCGGACAGCACCTGACACCTAAAGCCCATTTGATTACAGACGACGGCATCTCCCATGGCCATATAACAAGAGTTTGAGACGACGATTTAGCATTCAGCAGGTCATACAATAAAGAAAGCATTTAACAATTATTGGTGTCTCATTAGCAGTCTTCCTTGCCATCGGGTTGTAATACTAAAACAATAGAATACTAAACAAAAGACTTGATGCCAAGGGAAAATAAAAAGCTAACATTACTGTTATCCATTCAGGAGCTCAGACGCACAAGGTAACTGAAGCTCAGTGATTAATTTGCATGTTGTAATGAGCACTGCCACAGTGACGACAGACAAAACACACAAACACTGTGGCAGTAGTGGGCGCTAGTGCTCCCTTGAACCCTTAGGTACAACTCCAGATACCAGGTAAAAGTCCAAGACTTTTTATTTTCTTTTAACACAGTGCACCAAGCACCTTCCACACTACTCATTAATTATAAATCAAATGCAACACTATAATCACTCCTCCTCGCCCAGACACTTTGCTCCTCTACCTCCCAGAACAGCTCAGTGTCTAGTCTGAGGCATCGTCCCTTTATAGCCCCTGACCCGGAGGTGTCCCTGTCCCAGCAGTCCACAGTTCCTTATTCCTTCCGGGTCAGGGCAATCAGTTTTTTACTTCAATCCGGGAGCACGTCGTTCCTTCCCGTCACGTGACCGTGACGTACTCCCGGGTCATAAGGCACAAAAGAGCCCATAAGCCCCCCCACAGTGACTCCTGGTGGCCCCCAAGGTATCCAGCAGGGCTGTGTATAAATACTACAAAGTCCATGAAGCCCTGCTGGACCTCGGGGCACTATCCTGCTGTCGGGAGAGCTCCTCCTGGCGGCCTGGGGGTGAGGACCGGCATGAGAAGCCGGCAGTCCTCCACAACACGTAGACCACCGCAGCTACACATCTGAGAAGTGCCCCTGTCTGCTCCGATATCTTTCTGTCATTTTGACTGTTGCACCACTATATGACATAAAAACAGCAAATACAGCTTAGATATAAACATTGTGGTCTGTGGCTTTTGTACAATGTATTAAAATGCTGTGGCTATTTTGTCAGTTCATGTTTGCACTTCCAATTAGAAAATAATGTTAAATTTCTTCATTTATTCATGTAGACCAGGGGTTCTCAATGTCAGTCCTGGGGACCCCCTGTGGCTGCAGGTTTTTGTTCCAACCAGCTTTTGTTTTTAATTGGACTCCTGGGCTAATTAAGTGATGTGTTATTTCCCAGATTCTGTTGTTTTGGGAACAATATAGAAATTAGAAAACTAAGTTTGGGAAAAAAATATTAAAATGTACTAAGCAGTTATATGGGAATAATGTTTTTTTTTTCTTTTTAACATTATTTTCATCTTGATTTTCATTCTACTTTTCTAGGTGTTCTAATTGCTTAATTAATCCATATTTACTAAGTAGTGGGTCTGACGCTAAAGTAGCTGCAGCCTTTCATGATTCAGTGTTGTCTGCCTGGGTGTCTGATCTGCTCATTTTTAATTGTCATTATTAGGATACAATGACGGGAGCAAACTGCACAGAGAAAGGGCAAAATATAATGAAAGCAACAAAAGAGAGTTAAGCATTTAAATCTATAGCAAAAACTGAAATATTTCTAAATGTCATAAATGTTAAAATCATGCCGCTGTGCTTTCTTAATGTAGACTAAAAGAAAAGAAAAAAATACCAACTAATTAATTGAGATCAGTGTTATCAGTTGTCACTGATTATGAATCTGGTTGAAGCCTAAAGCCACAGTGGGCCCCCAGGACCCTGATTTAGACGTGCAGTCAGAAGGTGGATGTTGTGCAGCTTCATCTGTGCACCTACTGGAGTTGTTAGGCAGATTTGTTGATTCGGGTGTGTTGAGTACTGAAATCTGTAACTCTTGTGACTCGTCATTATCATTTCTCTTAACGGCAGTCCTTTTGACAGACGCATATTTTGCAGTTCATATTTTCATGAATGTAGCTGCCAATTCCGTCAAGCATACATTGACTCCACCATTGTAACACTGAACAACAGAGAGCACACACAGCTCTGTAGACAACGTATCGTCCACATGTACCATTTGGTCTATTGATGCTGTCGAATGCCAGTGTATAATCTGAGTTTCCCTTCCAACAGGTCATGTTTATTTTTAAAGTGTGCCATGTTCTCTATGCACACCCACCACACATTTATACGTCTAAGAGGGTTTTTTTGGAGACTTTTTGACAGTTCATCGTAAACAGAAGCTTGTTGTCTGTCAGACCAGGTTAACGAGAGCACCTCTGATCTTTGCAGCTCAAAATCCCCGCCCCTACTTTGAGCTCCGCCTTCTTGAGGCATTTGATTGGTTTAGAAATTTGACACTCAGCAACCAGTCTAATTGTTCCCTCTCAGTTTTCAGCAAAATTCACTCCTGGTTGTCTCCAGAATTATATATTTTTTGTCTGTTGCAGTTCAGACTGCGAGTGATAATTATGCCAAGAAATTCATGTGACTTAAATGATTCCACCCTGTTTGCAGTGACATCATTTCTAACTGGGGATGTAGGAGGTCTCCTAAAATCCTCAATGAGTGGGGCTTGCCGTCCTCTGACTGCCCTTGTTTGTTCACAATGTGGTCAGAAAGAGTAGTGATGACACAATGGAAGTAACCAGAAAGCAGGTGAAACGCCACTGTTAGTTTGTGAAGTGAAGTAAAATTAGCGAAGTGACTTTAGTTTAGTTTAATATAGGATAGCAAAAAATCTGTTTTAAGAGATGACATGTGAAAATTAGAAAAACAATGTAAACTACTGTGCACAATCAAACAAAAAACTAAAATGAACTCAGCAATGTTACTTGAGCGTATTCGGTGAGGTGGTGCATCACATAACCACAGCTGCTGTTTTCCATAGTCGTGAAAGCAGAGTATGGAGTGCCTGAATTTTTGCAGTTCTAGTAAAAATCTGCAGCATCTGGAATGTGGAAACAAGAGTTCAGCTGCCAGGGCTCAGGTCCAGATCCCACTGTTCATTGGCAATGTCCGTATGTTCACCTAAGGTCAGGGAATTGAAGCGCAGGTCGCAGCAATGTAATGAGATCATAAGAAACGAGCGGAGGGCTATCAAGTTTACTGGGTTAGCAATTGTCTTCTTACTAAAACATGGTTGAAATATTCTGCCAGTTCATAAAACTTCACCAAGCATACAGTCAATCTTTTAATGATGTGACCAGCATTTGTGAAGGGATCCAGATATCATCTCCAGCTAATCTGTCCTGTCTGACTGTTTTCTGAATCCACTCTTTCCATTCAGTGCCTGCCAGAAAGCAGACTTCGATGGGATGCTGCTGCCTCACCGGGTACATTCATGTACAGCCTCACCTTCACTGGACCAGCTACGTACTCAACGTAATGCCAGCTATGAAAACACAAAGCGGACCAACAGCTCTGCAGCTCAAACACCCATCCCGGACCAACCACCCCGGGCAATCATCTGGGAACGACTGTTTAAGAGCAAGCAAGTAGCTAACCACAAGATGCACTTTCTTAAGGGAATAAAATGGAAAACAAAAAGAAGAGTGAAAATAAAACCAGAAACAGAAGGTTATTTTTCAAGCCAGTGGGTTTAGCTGTAACCATAATTGAACAAGGATTGCAAAGAGTTAGTTGTGCTCAAATTTTACCAAAACTAAAACACTAAAATGAAAACTGAATCAAGACAACAGGGCTATAAATCAAAATCAGAAAATCAAAATGAAGATGAAACTCACTGCACTTGTTCACCAACACAATTCCTATCTCAGACTAAGGGGCTTCTGCAGTGAATACACTTGACTTGAGCATTCATAGTTCTCATTCTCTTTCTCTGAACATTTAGCATTCTTTTGCTAAGAGGTGGATGCACTTGCTGCTTCCTGAGGAGCTCTTCTTTTCTTCACCCTAGCGGCCTGCTTCTTCTCTTCTTTCGTCAGCATCTTTTCACGTTAAAACTGATTAAGTCAGTGTTTGTGTTGCAATTACTTAGTATCTTTTCCTTAATTTTTCACTTAAGCTGGCACTCAAGTCTTCATTCTGCCTCAAGAATGATTTAAGATATGAAGAGGTAGGGGAAGTGATGGTGAAGGTGGTAGGATTGAGAACGGTGCCCCTAAGCATGTGTCGCATGGCCTCCCTGCTGGCCGCTGCCAAGAATTGATTCTACAATAAAATAAAAATAAAAAGAGGAATAACCTTGTAGGTCAATCATCACCACAAAAGCGGAGAGTAGACATCACGTAGTATATGTGTACCAAATTTCAGGTCAGTAGGTCAAATGGTTTGCAAGCGACAGGTGATTTAAAATCCTGGACAGACAAACAAACAGCCACGGTAGTGTATTATATATAAAGATAACCTTACATAGAGCCATGTGAAAATGTAAGTGCACCCCAAGAAAAGTTTTTTGTATCGTTTTAAACATATATACATATATTATGTGTAAACATGTATGATATGTATCATATATATGTGTGTGTATCATATATATCACATATATACTGTATACAGAAAGTGACAATGTTTAGAATGCTGTAATTCATCAATAATTTTTTTTTTTACCAATGTGGTTATTTTTGTGTCTCACCTCGTTTATATATATACAGTATAGTGTTACTGTCAAATAATGCAAAGAGTACGTGACACGTGTTTCGCCCTAATTCTGGGCTCATCAGGCGTACACACTCACTGCACCCACTCTCGGGAATCGAACCTAGCATTGCGCCATGGCGTGTAGTTCGTTTATTTGACAGTATGTAGAGCGGGGTAGTTACATTCATGGCATTCGTAGTCTGAATCACAATCTGATACAATTTGCTTCTCGCAACTGAAAGAGGGAACCGTCGCGGATGTTTGCAGGCTCACAGACCAACTACAAGTGTTACCTGGTAGGTAACCACCCATACAATCAGATTGTAATTCAGACTACAAATGCCATGAAAATATATATATATATATATATATATATATACATACTAGGGGGCTTCGCCTCCTGCTCACTTTGCTCGCCAACCCCCTGGCCTGTGCTACACACCAGCCACTTCTCGTCTCTTCTGCTCACGTATGTGGATTTCACTTTCACCAGACAACACGAATTAGACGATCTACAAGTCTCTGACTTAAAGTTTAAATCCAAACAATATATTCGATCTCTTTTCGCTGTTCTGTTATTTCACCGAGTAATAATTTCTGGTTGTTTGTGCTAATGCAATCTTTACTATCATTTTTTTTGAGACTTTTGAGTTTTCATACTTCTATTATCTCAAACCTGCCCTGCATGTGTATGGCGCCAACATTTTTGAATTCTTTACGACGTTCTACTTTGTCAACTACTTTTTGTCTTTTAATTCCGGCCCCGGATGTGGTTAAATCTCTTGGCACAAAGTCTCGTTTGACATCTTGTTCCAGGATTTTATATATATATATGTATGCATATGTATCATATATTTGCATATGTGTACAATCAATATTTCATTTTCAGTTAAACAGTATCTATAGATAAAGATGATGTAATATAACAAACCCCATGCCACATTTACATTTTATAGTCCATTGTGTAACTTAAACAAACATAAATGGCAGTTTTGCATATGGAAAACGTAAGTCCATCCTTACATTTATCAATACCTCAAATGCCTCTGATTAGAATGAGGTGCAAATGAGCAGATCCTCCTTAGGGAGAACCTTGTGTGATCCTGTCTTATTTAAACCTTACACATTTAATTTGGTGTGCTTTTTGTTGTTGAAGTGTGTGTTATCACTGTGTCTAAACTGAAAGAGATCTCTGAGGCCCTCACAAAGAAGGATAGATGCATATGAGTCTGGGAAAGGACTTAAAAAAATCTGCAAATAGTTGGAAATCAATCATTCTACTGTCTGGTAGATGATCTGCAAGGGGAGAGGATGACAAACAACTGCCATCTCGCTCAGGCTAGGCTGCCCCATCAAGGTCAACCCAAGAGCAGAACGTAAGATTATTACAAACAACACTGGGTAAGTAACACATAAAAAAATCTTTATTGTTGGGTGGCGTATTCCTTTAGGATGCACATCAAAAATACCACAGAATTGTTAAGGAGGAAATCCTGTCCTCCAACAGAAACCTTTCATATCGTAACAATGTCAAACACAAGTTCAACTGTTGAGTTATTTGAGTTGTTACTATAGAGTGGAGTCCTGATAACACGTTCACTTGCAGAAATGTGACATCAGAGAAGTAAACAAGAGAAGAGAAAAGCTGGAAAGCATCAGCCAGCTGCCTGTCATAACGGTATGCTGCGGCGGGATGATCAGGGCGACGAGCCTCCAGTGCTGTGTGACCTGCCTGATGGACTTCAGTCGTGTGGTTCATCAAGAAGGGGGCTCTAATTAGCAATGGCTCACAGGACTATGAGCAGTGCGTGCCTCAAACTGTACGTGACCTGGAGCTCCATGCAGAGGACGTGAAGAACAGCCAGGCTCACTTTTAATATTGCCATTTATTTAGAAATTATTTTGAGGACAATTTGAAAAGTATTATTACCAAAAAGCACCTTAGGAGGTAGATAATAAGTAATATGCCTTCACAAACTTGGTTTAATCTCTGTATACATATAAAGTCCAACGTCTATCTGGCTGTAGGTATGTATGTCCGCTTTTCACGAGAGAACTACTTAACAGATTTAGATCAGGTTTTTTTCTATAATTTGCTTGAACATTTCGTTTGATTTTGTTACTTCTGTCATCGCACTAAATATTGTACTTTGCTTGTGGAATCAATTTATTTGCGCAAATCTGAGATAGCGGCAGCGGACCAAGGGGAAGGGGGTGGAGCCCTCCTTACTCATGCGCCAGCCTTGGGGCATACCTTACATCCACTTAGCTAGCGAATGAGAGAACTACTTCACAGATTTAGATCGGGTTTTTTTCTATAATTTGCTTGAACATTCTGGTTGATTTTGCAACTTCACTCATCACACTAAGAATCATAGTTCGCTTGCAGGAGCCATAGATTTGCACTAATCTGAGACAGAGGCTGCATGCCGAGGGGAGGGGGAAGCGTGACGTCAGGAGTGGGGAGTATGGCAGGCCCCTCCTCACTGTCCTGTTTCACAACTACTCAGGCAGAGCCGCGAGGGCACGACAAGTATTAAATACAAATAAACTACAGGGAGGTCCAGATCTAATTATGCAGATCCAGATCGTCTGGATGACTTTGATTTATGCGGGGACGATTCCAGTTTGGCACGAAGACGATTCTTCATGTCATCAGTTCGCACACTTCTCGATGGTCCGGGATTTTTCGGGTGATTTTCTATGTAATAAACTTAATAAGTTATAGCATAATGAAAATTGCATAATTAGATCTGGACTACCATATAGTGTTATTAACCAGTGAAATAAATATGTTAGTTTACCATCTAATACTTGGAACAGTTAACACACCCTTTTCATTTTTCTTATTTTCATTCCAAGAAATCAAAATTTTCATGAGTATTATTATTATTATTGTTATTATTATTTTATTATTATTATTATTATTATTATTATTATTATTATTATTATAACCCCCCTAAGGTCTACAAACGTGTCGTGGTAGGGTGGCCAGCAAGTCCTTATGATTCTTAAAGCGATGCCAGTGGGCACTTTATGCTCCTGTTATGGCCACCCATGATGGTAAGGATGAGGGGAAAGGACCTAACTAAAGGTAGACCACTACCCACACTGTAAGAGATATTAAATATTAAATTAAAAATGGTTATAACAAGTAATGGAATTTAATACTGGCTTGGTTATCATCCAAGATAAAATGGAATGTGTTCGTGAGTTAGATAGTGGCCCACATTTGAAAAGTAAGCTACAATCTCCCTTAGCTACTGGTGATAAAAACAGTATGGCTACTGCAAAGGCCTCTCTACAGAGTGGCTGCTATGGCTATTTTGTGGGACCACCAGTGCATGAAAGTTCATCATGTATGCATATTATACAATTACAGAATTGGAAACAGACACAACACGTCACAGGCACAATCTGTACAGAGAGTGTTCACAGAAACACCTGAACTTACAAATCACAGAACAAAGAATTGCAAGTCATTGATGTACAAGCCTCACACGTAACTTCATCCTACAAACAAGACTCGACCAAGTGAAACATTGAAGCTGCTGGTATCTTACAGACACAAACAGGAAACACCAACGACATCACAGACTCATGTGAGACACAGGCAGGTAACACATGCCACAATGCACATCCTGGAAGAACGTGCACTAACTGAAATTGACACCAATGAACCCAAGATACTATCCCTTAAGGATTATATAATGCTACACAAACTGACGAGGACATTGAGAGAACACTCCCACAATACACAGGGACAGACCCCACTTAGCGAGCCTTTATACTAAAACCACTGAATGCAAAGAAACTGTCACTAATGACAACACTCATTAACAAACATACACTTTCATAATACATAAATACACTTAAAACACTAAGAGATGTGCACACACTAATATACAATATGCATCTGAAGTTACTACCATCACCTACATTGGAATGAAAACACGAAATAGTCAAAGCACAACATCACACCAACCCAGGAAACCCGCCTGGAAACACCACCTAGAAACACAGATTAAAGACATTTGACATGACATGACGCCTATTAATAGAGTGCAAGAACAACAACAGATGAGGAAAACTGCAAGGAAACCTTCATCAAGTATTTATGAGAATAAAAACACACATAAAACATGAAAAGCACAATGAACATATGACACATACATAATACACACTCTTAACAAAAACCTAGGGGCTAAAATGTATAGTACAGAAACAACACAACTCACATTTCCAGAACTATGGAAACTATTTTACAGACACATACTGAATAACATCAATAGAAACCAATGGCGCGGCGACACAGGAGAACATCACACAGTACTGGTCTTCCTTGACGTTTAACGCGTTTCAACAACAATATTTATTCATATAGCACATTTTCATACACATGATGTAGCTCAAAGTACTTTACAGGATGAAGAAAGAGAAAAAAAGGAAAATATATAAATAAAATTAGGCAAAACTAATTAACATAGAATAAAAAGTAAGGTCCAATGGCCAGGGAGGACATAAAAAACTCCAGACGGCTGGAGCATAACAGGTGAGGGAGGAGCAGAAAAACACTAACGATATAACGCCAGTGCACTTCAGGAAAACCCGTAACTGCAAGGTAACCAGCCTGGATGGAGTTCATAGTTTCTGGTATAAAAAGGTTCACAGCTCGACACTTGGTACTTGCAGATGAACTGACATTCATTATACACAACATACAAGAGACAGCACAGTTTTTAACAGAAGACATCACTTACTTAATCAAAAGACACCACCGACACCAAGGATGACAGACCTGTCACTTGTCTGCTTGCGCTCTACAGAACACTCACTGCATACATAAGATATGACACCCTAATTTGGGGGTGTTCATAATAAATGTAATGGTTTCTCTCTATTATAAAAAAAAATCTTGGTAGGGAGACCAGGGAGACGAGATGTGATCTTCTTGTAAGACAATTTGACATCCCACGAGAGACATTTTAATGTCACGCAAGACAAGGCAGTGAAACAGAAGGACAGCTGTTGTACAGGCTTTTAAATGATCGACGCACAGCGCGATAAGCAGAACACGCATCTCGGCAGAAGCAGCACAAAGCCGGTGGCTGATCTGTCCACTTCTCCTTAGCGTGCATTCAGTTCCCCCCCTTCACAGTGTGAGCAGGAGAGACATGAAGTGGCAGGAGCGTAGCACACCTCCAGGGGGTTGTGCGAAGCGATCGAGACCTGATCATCTCGGAGAGACACTTTGACGACATGTGAGACTAGACATTACAACCTTTGGAAGCAAAACCCATGAGACGGTGACTTTTGCACGTCACACCCTGCTTACAAATAATTTAAAACAAGTTCACGGACATCTAACCTCGCAGTTCTTGGAATGCTTTTCTCCCAGCTCCCAGCTCTTAAAATAACGACAAGCAGAACGCACAGCTCACCAGCAGCAGCAGCAGCTGCAGCAAGCCAGCAGATCTGAGCACATCTCCTTAGTGTGTGTTCACCCCCCTCTTAGAGACAGAGACGTGAAGTGGCAAAAGGACAGCTGCTGTACAGGCTTTTAAATGATCGACGCAAAGCGCAACAAGCAGAACCCACAGCTCGCCCGCAGCAGCAACACCAAGACATCAGCTGAACCGACCGCATCTCTTTAGCGTGCATTCAGCTCCTCCTTCACAAAGCGAGCAGCGTTATACATCCCGCGAGAAAGAGATTTAACCACGCCCGGGGCAGGAAATTAAGGACAAATATTGTTTTTACAAAAGTTTTAAAATAAAAGGGAAAATAATGCATATGTAACAATTCCCATGAAAATAACAATCTCTTTAAATTGTTTACTCAGTAAAGCAAACCCGGGACTGAGCGAGCAAAGCGAGCAGGGGGCAGAGCCCCCTAGTACTTCATAAAGTAGAAGAAGTACAGAATAAACAAGAATAGTTGTGGCAAAGCTGCACTGAAATATTAATATGAGTGATTCAATTTAAATATTCTCAGTTGTAATAGAAATTTGTCATTTTCCACGCTCTGATAGACGTCAATGATTTTCTAGATCCCCAGTAAATAATCAAAAATCACATTGTATTCGTAATCACTCACTTTGAAATAGCTAAACATGCCTATGTTTGAAATTTGTCACTTAAACCTTCTGGAAGGGATTCTTAGGGGGCTAGGACCACCAGCAAAGAGTCAGATATCAAAAATATTATTAAAGTAATGATCAGCAATCTTGAAGCAGCTTAGAAATAACACTTCATATGCCAATACCACCAATCTCCATCTTTTTCAAACTTTGACACCATGCATCCCATTAGGGGTGAACCTCTGGGGTCTGCGGATGTGGCCCGCACAACACCAAGTCCCTTTGAATATTTTTGCTGCAGACACCTATTGGTTTGCTCTTTATTATAAGGGTGCAAATTTCGGCACAAAATATTGTCCAAAATGGCCTAAAAATAGTTTTTTGGGTCTAGTAGGCCAAAAATAAGAAGGAACCCCACAGAGGACATTGTTTTGCATAAGCAGATATTAAGAATGGTATATCCTGTGTGGGGGTTTTCTTGCACCAATAAGTCAGAAGGCACTGGACAAAAAAAAACAAAACCAGAAATGATAACTTCTCATGAGCACTATATGAGCACTATATACAGTGCATCCGGAAAGTATTCACAGCGCCATCACTTTTTCCACATTTTGTTATGTTACAGCCTTATTCCAAAATGGATTAAATTCATTTTTTTCCTCAGGATTCTACACACAACACCCCATAATGACAACGTGAAAAAAGTTTACTTGAGGTTTTTGCAAATTTATTAAAAATAAAAAAAACTGAGAAATCACATGTACATAAGTATTCACAGCCTTTGCTCAATACTTTGTTGATGCACCTTTTTGCGCAATTACAGCCTCAAGTCTTTTTGAATATGATGCCACAAGCTTGGCACACCTATCCTTGGCCAGTTTCGCCCATTCCTCTTTGCAGCACCTCTCAAGCTCCATCAGGTTGGATGGGAAGCATTGGTGCACAGCCACTTTAAGATCTCTCCAGAGATGTTCAATCGGATTCAAGTCTGGGCTCTGGCTGGGCCACTCAAGGACATTCACAGAGTTGTCCTGAAGCCACTCCTTTGATATCTTGGCTGTGTGCTTAGGGTCGTTGTCCTGCTGAAAGATGAATCGTCGCCCCAGTCTGAGGTCAAGAGAGCTCTGGAGCAGGTTTTCATCCAGGATGTCTGTGTACATTGCTGCAGTCATCTTTCCCTTTATCCTGACTAGTCTCCAAGTTCCTGCCGCTGAAAAACATCCCCACAGCATGATGCTGCCACCACCATGCTTCACTGTAGGGATGGTATTGGCCTGGTGATGAACATTTCCTGGTTTCCTCCAAACGTGACGCCTGGCATTCACACCAAAGAGTTCAATCTTTGTCTCATCAGACCAGAGAATTTTGTTTCTCATGGTCTGAGAGTCCTTCAGGTGCCTTTTGGCAAACTCCAGGCGGGCTGCCATGTGCCTTTTACTAAGGAGTGGCTTCCATCTGGCCACTCTACCATACAGGCCTGATTGGTGGATTGCTGCAGAGATGGTTGTCCTTCTGGAAGGTTCTCCTCCCTCCACAGAGGACCTCTGGAGCTCTGACAGAGTGACCATCGGGTTCTTGGTCACCTCCCTGACTAAGACCCTTCTCCCCCGATCACTCAGTTTAGATGACAGGCCAGCACTAGGAAGAGTCCTGGTGGTTTCGAACTTCTTCCACTTACGGATGATGGAGGCCACTGTGCTCATTGGGACCGTCAAAGCAGCAGAAGTTTTTCTGTAACCTTCCCCAGATTTGTGCCTCGAGACAATCCTGTCTTGGAGGTCTACAGACAATTCCTTTGACTTCATGCTTGGTTTGTGCTCTGACATGAACTGTCAACTGTGGGACCTTATATAGACAGGTGTGTGCCTTTCCAAATCATGTCCAATCAACTGAATTTACCACAGGTGGACTCCAATTAAGCTGCAGAAACATCTCAAGGATGATCAGGGGAAACAGGATGCACCTAAGCTCAATTTTGAGCTTCATGGCAAAGGCTGTGAATACTTATGTACATGTGATTTCTCAGTTTTTGTATTTTTAATAAATTTGCAAAAATCTCAAGTAAACTTTTTTCACGTTGTCATTATGGGGTGTTGTGTGTAGAATTCTGAGGAAAAACATGAATTTAATCAATTTTGGAATAAGGCTGTAACATAACAAAATGTGGAAAAAGTGATGCGCCGTGAATACAGTGACCACCGGGGCCCTTGCCTGGCCGGGACGCTTCCATGCTGGAAGGACCGGGGGAGCAAATATGGCCAGTACATGCCTTTCCCAGAGCACTAGATGGCAGCTCCCTAGGGTTGCAGTGGTGCCCAGGACTCCCACAGGGCTTCATGGGAGTTGGAGTTTGGTGCAACCCTGTAGGGTTCTGTTAGAGGCACCAGGGGGTGCTGCAACAGCTGCTGAGCCTTGAAGAATGGCTCTTCCATTACACCCGGAAGTGCTCCAGGTGCCCGTTGACCTAATTCTGGCAGCACTTCCGGGTGTGCCTTATAAAAGGAGCAAGCAGCCACTACTCGGTGAGCCAGAGTTGGGAGGAGGTGGACGAAGCTTGTCGATGAGTAGTGAGGAAGGAAGGAAGGAAGAAAGGAAGGAAAAGAAAAGTAAAGAAAGTGTGTTTGTGCTTACTGGAACAGTGTATATAGAAAAATAAATCATGTGTCCTCCATGTATGGAGTCCTCCATAAAACACTTTGCATACTGCAATCAGGAAGAAAAGGGGAGCATCGAGCATTGATAGTGTCGGCCGTCTCAGGTCACATGTCTTTAGCATCAGCAGAGTGACAGGATTGACAGCTGACCAGTCGTAAGTTTAAGGTCTGCCATGCCCAGCAGAATGAACCTCCAAGAACAAGGAGCTGGTCCAGCACCCACCAAAAGCACTGCATTGGACACACTACATGCTAAAGAGTAGACTAGAAGTGCTGGACTTCATGGCAATTTCTTGAAAAACAGCTTACTATTATAATGTGTACTTAAAAATATTAATATTTTAAAGTCAAAACAGAATGGCCTGCAGTCTGCAATTTTTGCTTATGGACCTCTGCAATAATGGAAAGCTCAAAAATAGTTCTTGTTTTGTTTGCACCAGTTAACAACTGAGGCGTCCTATTCTGCACTACTGATTACTGGTTCTTAATTTGAAAATCACAAACTTTGACGCACTGCCTTCTTTTATTTGTCCGACATTTTAGAAAAGCCTCTGATCGACATGGGCACCCACCGTGGGCGCAGCCTCTCCTGAATGTGCCAGGCCATCTCATGTGTTTAAAATTAAACTTGAAACAGACTGCCGAGTAGCACCCCACAATAATGCTGACCACAAGTATAATTATTACCTAAAACGGATGGGCCCACACCTTCTAACTGGCTGTTTCAGAAGACGTCAGAGGAGAGGGTTAAACTGGCATCCTTGATTCCTGATGTTTGGCGCTCATGGTTCAGAGAGCTCTGACAGACTATCTTTGTTAGCAGTACCACAGTTATAGTGACTCTTAAAATACATTTACTAGGAAGGAGCATGAAGAAAGATCTCTCTGATAGGAGTTTGGCTCAATAAGCACTGTCTTGGGAGTGAACTGTGTAAATTCTGACTTATAATTAAGGTGCCACCCACCACACTTTCCCAGTGCAGCAATAAAAAGGGCAAAAGCAACTTTAGATGGTCACACTCATGAAAATTGTGGTGTAAGACTGCCAAGAATGATACAGAGTTACCCATGAATGATAAAGGAGGGGAATACTCCTTAATCAATCAATTCATCCATCCATCATCAAATTCCCAACCCAAGGTTGGTGAGCTTCATAATTCAGCAGATCTGAGTCCAGTTGAGTAGAAAATAAAAAGAAGAAATGCACCTTATAGGGCAGACTCCTCTCGCTCCATGTCCACTAATGCAGCCAGACTTCTGAGCAGGAGAATTGTAACACATTGCAATGAACGGCATGTAGGGAGTGTGACATCTTGGCAGGGATTGAACAGGAATCCTTACCTGTTTGGGAGGCCAGTATAAATGAACCAGGAAAGACAATTTATTCGGGACATGTTCTTCTCCAGCATAGGTTGCAGTACCTCTACGGATACCCACAGAGCATGTTGGGAATTGTAGTCCCATAGAACAGCCCTATTTTGGCTTTGTGGGTGCTGCCAGGGGGCGCTGCAGGGATTCATAGTCCCTGGTTTGGGGGGCTTCAGCCGCATCGGGGAAGTGCTTCTAAGTGACACCAGAAGTACTTCCAAGTTCTGTATAAAAGTAGCAGCCCCGCTCTAGTATGATGGGAGAGTGTCGGGAGGAAGTAGAAAGAGAAGAAGGAGAGAAAGAAAATGGAAGAGTTGTGCAGTGTGTGGTGTGTGCTTTTGAAACCTTTGTGGAAGGCATTTAGTGAATTAAAACCTTTCATTTGAATTGGGACTCTGTCCATATACTTGTGTCTAGGGTTTGGGGAGCTGCATTGTCCCCTGGTGGTCACAACAACTATACACAAGCACACTGCAAAGACAGAACAATGCACCTTTTCTTTTGTTTCATTCAGCCTCAGGTGTTTCTGCACATTACACATTCATTTTTGGGCCACTGTGCTCCAAGTTGTTAGACACAATAAAGGAGAGAACTTCAACTGTGTGTTGAACATCAAAAAGAATGTGTCTACAGTTCTTAATTTCTGAAATAAGGAGAAAGAAGATCGGGGACCTGAATGAACAGTTAGTGCACAAGGGTGATTAACTTTATAAGAAGAGAAAAAAAGTCATAAAAAGCATCAATGCATGCTGGCAAGGATCAGTAAAAAATGTACATGTGCTGTATCTGTGCCTTTTAGAAGATCCCATGAGTTCCATAATCCCCATGGGTTCCATAATCCTGAACATTGCCAGTTAACAACATTCTACACAAAATATACTTTTAATTCATCATCATAGGTGTTAAATACCGTCTAAATTCTACGTTCAAAATGGGATTCATAAATTCCCCTTTGCCCGAGAAAGCTTCCAAATTACTGAGAGGATGGTGAATGCAGAAAGTACTCAGACCCCATCACTTTGTGCACACATATTGTAGAATTAATTATAAATGGATCATTTTGCCATTTTTACCCATCAATCTACACTAAATAACCCATAATGAATAAATGGCAAGATCATTTTTAGAAAGGTTTTCAAATTTATGAAAACCCAAAAACTGAAATCTCTCCTTCCTATAAGTATTCAGACTCTTTGCTGTGGCACACCAAACTACACTCAGGTCCATCCTGTTTGGTTTATTTCTCCTTGAGCTGTGTTGAGAACTTGATTGGAGTCCATCTGTGGCAAGCTGAATTGTCTGGACATCATTTAGAAAGACACACGCCTGAGTATGGAAGGTTCACAATTCACACTGCATGTCAGGACAAAAACTAAACCATGAAGTCTAAGGAGCTCCCTGTAGACCTCTGTGATCAAACTGTGATGAGGCATAGATCAGGGCAACGGGATAAAACCAAGTGTTCAGTGTTCCTAGGAGTACAGTGGCCACAATAATTGTTAACTAGAAGAAGTATGAAACCACCAGGCCTCTTTCCACTGTTGGCCATGCAGGCAAATTTTGTAACCATGCAAGAAAGGCCTTGGTCAGGGAGGTGGCTAAGAACAAAATGATAAGTATAACAGAGCTTGACAAGTCCTCTCCTGAGATAGGAGAACCTGTCCGAGGATGACCATTTTAGCCGCACATCAACAATCAGGCCTTTATGGTAGAGTGGCTAGGCGGGAGACAGTTTTGAATAAAAGTTTGCTAAATAGCATTTGATGACTCTGACAGCGTGAGGAAAAAGATTCTCTGGTCTGATGAGACAAAAATTGAACACTTAAGGCACAACTCTTGGCAATATGTCTTGTGAAGACCAGGAACTGCTCATCACCTGCCGAATTCCATCCCTAAGGTCAAGCATGGTGGGAGCAGCAGCTGGGTGGTAGCAGCATCATGCTATGGGGGTGCTTCACAATCGAAGGGACAGGAAGACTGATCAGAATTGAGGGAAGAATGAATGCAGCCAAATACAGAGAGGTCTTTGAAGAAATCCTGCTCCAGACTGCACATAACCTCAGGCTGGGATGATGGTTCACCTTTAAACAATATAATGAAGTAAAGCATACAGTCAAGACAATGCTGGAGTGGTTTGGGACAATCCTCTGACTGTTCTTGAGAGGACAAGTCCAAGCCCAGGCTTAAACACCATAGAACATCTGTGGAGAGACCTGTATGGCAAAGACCAGGTACCTCTCATCACCTGCTTAATACCATCTGAAAAGTTAATCATGGTGGTGGCAACATCAAACTATGGGGGTGCGTCCTACAGGCAGGGAGAGGGAGACTGGTCAGAATCGAGGGAAGGATGAATACAGGCAAAAATAGAGCGGTCTTTGAAGAAAACCTGCACCAGACTACACTTGATATCAGACTGAGGTGATGGTCACCTTTCAGCACAACAATGACCTGAAGCACACAGCCACTGTGGAGTGGCTTTGGGACAATATGCTGAATGATCTTGAGTGACCCAGCCGAAGCCCAGGATTAACATGATAGAACATCTGTGGAGAGCCCTAAAGATGGCCGTTTGCAGGCACTCCCCATCCAATCTAAAGGAACTTGACAGGATCTGCCAGGAAGAATGGAATAAACTGTGTGCAAAGCTTGTACTGACGTACCCAAGAAAAATCACAGCTAGAGATGCTAGCAAACGATCTTCTACAAAGTACTGAATTAAGGGTCTGACTATGTATAATAGATTTTGAATTTTATTAAATTTGTCAACATTTTCACTTTGTCATCAGGGGCCGTTCAGTGCAGATTGATGGACAAAAATGGCAGATTTTTTCATTTGAAATAAAATGTATTACACAATTGAAAACACTCTAAATTCACTGTAAATGGAGTGGGAGGAAGGAACGTAACCCAGACAAGGTATGGCTGGCACTTAACTCTGCCATCATATTTTAGGGATGACAATGGACAGTGCCTGAGACAAAAATGTACAAGCTGCACAAGGACATCATTTAGCTTGGGATTACGTCCTAATTTACTGAAGCTGGGAGGCAGCAGTGCTAACCACTACACCACCAAGCTGCTCTCTTTAGGGATATTGTACATAGTGGCGCTACTCTTCTACTAATTAAATATGTTTTCTAAGATTGTATGGATGATTTTTTTTTTTCTTTTTTCTTATCTAATTTTATGTTTTTTTCTTTTCTTGTAACTTTCATTTTGATCTTTGAGTTTCATTCTTTGTATGAAAAAAATATACAGGTACTCGTCGACTTACGAACGCGACTGGTTCCGACTGACTGGTTGTAAGTTGATCTGGACGTAAGTCGGCCTATGTTAAATAAAGGTAAGAATATTAGACTGGGTAATGATATTGTAATCATCTTAAAGTAATATTTTATTAACATTTTCTTACTTTCTAAGTCAAACACAGCATACTACAGTACAATTGGCTTAATATGTGGAAAACATACAAAAATAAGAAATACTGTACATTTAATTCCTGGCACCACTGGTGCTTGGCTGCGGGTTGTCGATATCGCCCTCATCAGGCGAGGCTGCGGACAGGGTGATAGGATGAGTTGCTCTTTTCATAAACATAGTGAGCTTCGTCTGAATTGTTTTTTTTTTTCTCTCTCTCTCTCTTCATAAATTTCGCAATAAGGACGAAATGTGTGTTCTCCGGCACGTTCCTTTAAAGCAGCGCTTCCCGATTGGGGATGCTCGCATAGGGGTGCTCGCAACTGTTGCTGGAGGTGCCAGAATCCATCGAGGAAGAAAAATAAAAAGCATTATTTGTACAAAATCTTAATTTATCTATCCATTCCTAAATAATTAAATGGGCAGGCTATTTCGTATCAGTGCAATACGCTGCTTGTTAAAACGGATGACTTCCGCTCTTACGCGCACTTAGTGCTGCGTGGGTATTATGAACTATCATATGAACTCATATTTTTTCATACTTCTCAAACCAAGGGGGTGCAAAATTGGACTCGTCCGTCACAAGGGGTGCGAGGGTAAAATGACTCGGGAAGCGCTGCTTTAAAGTCTCAAACAGACTTCTAGCCTTCGACTGTATTGTAGAGAGGCTTAACGGCATCCGCTTTTGAATCTGATCTTCCATCCAAATGTTTAACAATTTCTCCATTTCATGGATGGGCCAGGTACGTTGCTTCGTAATCACTGTTGATCGCAAAGGTGCAGAACCTTTCACAGCTTCACGAATTCTATTTTTGTCTTTTAAAATAGTCGACACAGTAGAGTGTGATAACTTCATATCACATGCGATCGCATTCACTTTCTTTCCTCCTTCATACTGTTTTATTAACATCATTTTGGTATCTAGATCAATGGCCTCTCTTTCCTTTTCGGCAGGCTGAGGAGTGGACAGAGACAATTTCCTCTTGGTAGACATGTTAGGGGTATATTATTATCGAAAACTGCCAAAACAACAAGACACAAACACACGTGGGGCAACACTGCTGCGTATATTATTACTGCTGCGTAGCGAGACTTGGGACTGTGGGAAACAGGTGCTGCCAACAGCTGGCGGGGGAAACTGTCGAACACGTCGTAAAGTCGACCAGTCGTAACTTGCTTAGGTCGTATGTCGACGAGTACCTGTATATATATATATATTATATATATATATATATTTTACTCATATATATATATAAGAGTCCACAGTGGAACATAGTAGCAGTTAAGAAAGACTGGATGGGGTTCTGACAATTTTGTTAGTCACTTGTGCTCCAGGACAGTGCTGATCTGTTTATCTGTGATGAAGACAGTTTCATTTAACAGCAAGTACACATGAGACAGAGATTGAAATGGTAAAATAAATAAATAAATAGGCAAATACATAGTGATTTAGAAGTCGAGGCCTCAGTACCTGTTAAACTCGTAGATGTCCTCGATGTTGCAGAAGAGCGTACTGACCTCATCCGGCTTTAAGGGCAGGTCTCCACAGTCAATGATGCAGCCCAGGTAATCCTGTAGAAGGCACAAGGTGTACACACATACGTATTACACTTTAGAACTCTGCTCCTGTTAGACATGAAGATCACTATAAAGATTGTATAAACGACTAACTCCTGTAAGCCCATGCAGCTCATCCAATGTTATCACAATGTTGGCTTTTTTTGGTCCCTTTTAATATCCAGACTGGAAGCCGGTCTCTTTCTCTTTGGTGCTATAAAGAAACTGACTTGTGCTCTCAAACAGAGAATGTGAAGAAACAAAACAGTTAAAAGGATACTGGGATACCGTACATAGTGCGTGCAATGTGCAATGTGCAAGTCATAGGAGATTATGATTAAATATTTAAGGTGAAAAATAATTTTTGGAGGATTTCAGCAGCTTCGATGTTCATTCTATCTAATGTATTAAATATAAACCAGTTATTGTTGCTATTTGAAAACTCTTTTAGCCACAATATAATATCACACAGTTGTTAAGATTCATTACTCTTCATTCTTTTACTCTTTTATTGTCTACCCTGTTTTGTCCTGAACAGAGTCATGGGGGGTGCTGTTGCCTATCCCAGCCAACATAAAGCACAAGACAGGAAAAAACCCTGGACAGGTCGCCAGCCCATCGCTGGGCAACACACACACACCCTAACCACACCAACTGAGCATCGCCAGTCCAACCAACCTACAAGTCTTTGGACTGTGGGAGGAAACTGGAAACACACACAGACACGAGGAGAACATGAAAACTCCATACAGGGAGGACCCGGGATATGAATCAAGTAAAGAAATATTCATATTTTATAAACTGGATGTTGACCTCCGCTCAGTGGAAACTTTGAGCAACAGGCTCCAATCTTTACACTATAATAATGTCAAAATAACTGATGCCCAGTGCAGGTTTCATTCCCGCCTGACTCCAATGCTTCCATGACAGGTCTTCAGCCAAGCAGCACTGAAGTGGATTAAGCAAATTAAATTAATTTTGAACAGACAGACGGATCTCTGTTTTTATAGTGCCCTTCTTGGTAGATTTTAGCCACTATACAGTGTGAACACTAGATGGCACTGTTGCCCCTTTAAACCCAACAGACAGACACTCAGGACACCAGGTAGAAGCACCAAGAAGATCCTTTGAATTATTTTCTTCTTATAATAGTGCTCCCCAAGCATCACAGCCACAATAAACAGGAAAGTAATTACAATAATCAATATAATTCTCTTTCTCTCTCCCTATTTTCTCCTCCACACAAACCAGCAAGCTTTGTCCACCACCACCCGACTCTGACTCACTTGCTGGGTTCCCAACAGTCCTTTAAATAGTGCCCGACCCAGAAGTGCTGGCAAGTCACGTGAACTGAAGGGCAGAATCAGACGATGAACTTGAATTTTCTTTAGCTCAGAAGTACTTCTGGGTTTTCGTCCCTGTGACTTGGTAGTACTTCTGGGCTCTGAGTGACACATGACCCACCAGGTTCTCTTGCAGTGTCCCCTGGCAGCACCCACGGTACCCAGCAGGGCTGTGGTATTAAACTAAATGTCCCATAGTGCCCTGCAGGAATCCAGGGCACTGCTGCAGTCCAGGGAAGCGGCCATCTAGCGTCTTGGGGGAGGCAGAGTCCTAGAAAAGCTGCCTGCCCCCATCCTTCCATCTCAGGGACGTCCCCGCCGGTTTGAGTCTGTTACAACAGGATGAATGATTTTTGTTTTAAAGCCAAGTTTTGCTTTCAAACAAAATACAGTGGAATATTAAAAGTATTGAAATAATAATAATTGTAATGAATTTAGATGGAGTGAGTTGGACACTGAAATGTATAAAAAGCAGTTATAATACCAAATAGTGCCTTTCTTTAAATCCATCCAACTTCTATCCTGTTTGGCAACTTCAGAGTCACAGGTGCTTATGCTGACATTTATTAAACACAAGGCAGGCACCAACTCACATGGATGCCTCACACACACACTCATTCATGAAGGGCCAAATCAGTGTTTCAAGGTAACGTTACATGCACGTATTCATAATATGGAGGAAAAATTGGAGAACTGGAAGAAAAGACCATCCAGGAATAGGGATGTCAGTTGAACTCCACACAGGAAGCAAACCCGATGAAAACAAGAGTACTGAAGCTGTGGTGCAACTGTATGGCATAAGAACATAAGAAATCTGACAAACGAGAAGAGGCCATTCAGTCCATCAAGCCCATTTGTTTAGCTGATAGATAGCTAAGCTGTCCCAATAGCTCATCCAGATTCTTCCTAAAGGTTCTCAAGGTTTCTGCTTCAGCTCCGTGTCTCAGTAGTTTGCTCCAGATTCCCACAACTCTTTGATGAAAAAAGTGCTTCCTGGATTCATTCACTTATGTACCCATTCTACCATGTTCAGGGCTTTGGGTTAAATCATTGCCGTTCACATATTTGAATGACAGTAATAGGATTGCTAACGGTGTCGATGTTGTGATTGTCAGTCTTTTTTTCTTTTAAATTAAGTTTGTTGTGCTCTTTCATTTTACAACTATGCTTCACTGGAGAGCTGTGCCCCCTCACATCCTTTGCCTTTAATATTGCTCTCTGTCACTGTCCCAGGGGGCTCAGCTGATACTTTGCTTTTAATCCGCTTGTCTAATTTCAAAGCATCCTTCTTCCTTCGCACTTCCTCCTTCTTTATCCTGGGAAACACAGCTACCTCTCCGTCCCAGAAAAAAAAAATAAAATAAAATAAGAGAGGTCTACATCCTCAAAGCCCTTACTCAAGCCAGCAATCAAGGCCACCAGAGAAGGGTTCAGCGCAAGTCGGCCCCTCAGGCACTGTGAGCTGAAGAGTGGGCCGGGAGGGAATGTGCTCAGCATTAATGTATGTAATGCTCTCATAGCAATTCCTTTCTGTACCTTACTTCAATCTGCTATGAGGGGCAAATAAGGCCATGAAGACCCAAAAGAAAAGCTAGGGTGCCACCAGGGCCACCCCGTTTACTGCTATGGTCCAAACAACTAAACAAAAATGAGCGCCCAGTTGCACTGAGGATAAACAGACATAATGAAAGAAGTAATTTAAATTAATAAGCTTGCAATTCAGCACAATGTATGTTAGTTTGGCTTGAGCACAAACTATAGAGCTCTGTTCCTAGCATGCACCCTAAAGTTTTATTAAGCACCTCTTCTAATTTGCAATTTAAAACATTGTAGAGAGCAGCGTTATGCTGTGGCGTCTAAGGAACATCTTCCAAGCTCAAAAAAGGTATGTGATACCCACCAGAGCAGGAGGGGGTGCCACCACTAGCAATACCATCTCTTTTCTCCTCTGTAGCTCAAAGAAGCCACCCATTAAGGGCACCTTAGCCTCTCCCATTGTTATTGAAGCCCTGCCTCTTTACATATAAATCCAAGAGCTCCCGGAAGATGACCTCTCACACTAAAGAACACAGTCCCGCATGACAGAGCTCCTAGACTTGGACCAGCTCAAGAAAGCAGATAACTAAGAGGAGCCGCAGAGGCTGCAAAGGCGTCTTGTACAACCATCAGCGGAGAGAGTGTCGACCTTGTCGAGAGGTTAACTTACTGTATCTTGGCAGTGACATTCATGTCTCTGGTGACTCTACCTATAAAGTCAGTAGACAGATTGGGAGAGCATGGGGGTCATGAGGTCAATGGAACGGGGTGTGTGGCACTCCCAATATCTATGCAAAAGGATAAAGGTCCAACTCTTTAGAGTCCTGGTGCTTCCTTTTCGCTGTATGGTTTGTGATACATTGACATTATTCAGTGAGCTGAGACAAAGACAGGACTCCTTCTGTACTTTGTCTCTTCAAAGAATCCTTAGGTCTTGCTGGCTTGACTTTGTGTCTAATGAGCGGTTGGTCACGGAGTCCCGAATGAGGCACATTAACTGCATTGTGAGGGAGCGTCAATTATGGCACTACAACCATATAGAAAAGTGGTCAGTCTCACAGGATCCTCAATGTTAAGAAGCCGAGCAGCTGGGCCAGGCCAAGGAGATGACCACATTACACCTGGCTGTGGCAGATAGATGGTCATTTCAGGAGGGTGAGACTGGACCGTGTGTCTGCCTGGGGAGGTTACCAATGGGGTTCCTGAGCTGTTTCACTATGTGGTGGGTGCAGTAACATGTTGTACCAGTGCATGCTCCCCAACCTGACCTGACCTGATATTCCATATAATGATGCTGGCAGACATTGCCTCTAATTCTGGATAGAATAAGCAAAAGTGAATCTTGAGCAACTGGGAATGACGGTTTAGTGTTGGGTACATTTGGAGGGAGTTTCAGTGACTGAGAAGATGGCTTCCTTTTCTGATGGTTCATAAAGAACAGTGTCTTACAGTAGCTGAGGTCGGCATTGAAACCTGGAGAAAAGAAAATCTCAAGGATGGTGTGTTTATCTGGACCCTGAATAAGTAAAGAATGCAAAGCTAAATGGGTAGGCAAGTCAGAATCAACTGATCAGGAAAAGACCAGGCAAGCAAGCTGATCTTTAACATTTGGTCAGGAATTCTACAGAATAGAACCCCATAGTCATGGTAAAGAGCATATGATACATTTACAGTGGTGACAAAGGACACCAGAGATATACAGTAGGGTCAGATGAAATCACCTTCCACCACATGGCCTCAAACACCAAAAGAGGTCTATTGACCCAAGTGCTTTGTGTTAACCATTGTGGAATATGGCAGGCCGTTCATCCCAGCCAATACCCCCAAGCCGCCAGGTGGAGCCCTCCCTGCAGTATGGAGGTCCCCTGAAGACCAGCAGGGCATCATGGACATTGGAGTTTTTATACACAGCCCTGCTGTATACCATGGGGGCCACTAGAAGACGCTGCAGGGAGGAACGATGGTTATTTGCCTTACGCCCCGGAAGTACGTCCGAGTCACATGGACAAGAATGACGTGCTTCCGGGGTGAAGAAAAGGGCTTTTTATCTGACCCGGAAGTGATGGGAGATCACATGGACTGGGGATTGGAACACTTCCGGGTCAGGGATAATACAAGGATTGTGGGAGCTCCCAGACGGTGAGCTGAGCTGGGTGGAAGGGTGGCAACGCGTCTGGGAGTGGAGCAATTGCTTATTATTGTGTATTTGTGATTATTTATGACTATAGTGGAGAAGAGGGTGCTTTGTGCACTGTGGCATTTATATAAAGTCAATTATTGGACTTTTTCCTGGTGTTTGGAGTCTTGGACAGGGGTTCAAGGGAGCGATAGCGCCCCCTATCTGTCACAGTGGCGTAGTCGGCAGGATACTCCAGCTTCTATTGTGGAGGACCTGTTTATAAATTTTCTGTGGGCAGAGAACCCTGAGAAGACAGTATTCAGACTCACCACAACAATGCCAGAACCTGCCTTCACCAAGACCGGAATGGGAAGAAAGAAGGGAAAACAGAGCAGTATCGCCAGCAGGAGAGCCATGTCTGCAATGGCCGACGCTCGGGAGGAGTCACGGAACGGCCTTACAAGTCTGGAGAAACCTCCAGGGACCAACGATCACTCAGAGGTACGTGTCGGGAACGTTATCGATAACCCATTTAAAGTAACACACTTTGTCCTGTGCATGTACCTCGGAGATGATCACCTGGAGGCTCCGGCGGGAGAAAGGAGACTGTCCCGAAGACGATGGCACGCTCCTGTTCGTGCCAGAGCACATGGGAGAAGACTTCCGCGTGTCGGCGGCCGGCGAGGGACACGGCAGCAAACCCAGTGCTTTCTGGGAAGCAGGAGGTCAGCGTCCCGCTGTTTGCGCCTTCAAACTCGAAGATACGGACTTGGACTTTCCGAGGGGGAAGGGGGAGGCGAGTGAAGCACCGCTCACCCCAAAAGAAGGTAAGGAGGGTCGGGAAATGTCTGATCGGGTTGTCGGAAAAATAATAAAGACAGACCGCAGTCCGCTGAAGGAGACGACCTGGCCCTCGGCCAAAAAGAACTCCAATTCCCAGAAGCCTTCGCGAGACCCGTCAGAGCACGTGTCGACAGCGGACGGGCTCATTGGCTCCTGGCCGGTAGGTATGACGAACGAGGAAGTGAGTATACCTCCGGCCGAATTAATTAAATCTTTTGATGTGCGGGAACTCGAGAAATTAATCCATAGTCCATACTAGGTATTTTCCAGATGCTGGTGGCAATTGAGAAGATTGTCCGGGATCTGGGAGAAACAGCGGAGGCGCCCATCTGGAAGGTAACGGAATATTTACAAAGAATCGGATGGGAGCCTCCCGTAGTACATGATGTGGTGGTACAGGTGAGTAAAGCCAGTACCGTAAATAATGAAATAGGGACGCAGTGTGATCCGGGCCCGCTTGTAATGAATAGCGGGTGCCAATACACAGAGTGCCCTACAAGAGAGGCCGAAACGATAACCGAGTGGTCGGGGGAAGGACTAATCAATCCGGAGCAGCTGGATGCTGCTGGCTTGCGGAATGAGTCGGTCCTAAAGACCCCGAGCCAGTTAAAAAATAAGTCTAGAGGGGTGCAGACAGGAAAGGGTCTCTTTTTATTAAGTAAAGAGACTCAGACTGTGGGAAAACCCCAAAGCAAACAGGAGATCCCGAAAATAAAACGGGGGTCTCCTGACAAGAAAGAAAAAGGAGAAAGAGAAACGTTAGAGGTGGCGGGGGTTTCTTTCCCAGCAAGAAAAGGGGCGGACCTAACGTTTCCCAATTGTTTTCAGTCCCACAGGGGGAGAATACCAGGAGGACGGAGGCAGTGTTACGGATGCCGAAGGTTGGGCCACATTTGGCAAAAATGTCCTTGGAGAGAAGGGGACAAGCTGTCGAATTGGACTAATATTCCCTCTAGATTCTCCAGGGAACAAGATATAAGGATTAGTCAAGGCTCGACCGGAACGTCCTCTTGAAGAAAGACTTCCCTCTCGGGGCAGGCCGCTCCGAAATATAATTCAGCGCTGGGAAGGGAGTACTGTGGAATATGGCCAGCCGATCATCCCGGCCAGTACCCCCAAGCCGCCAGGTGGAGCCCTCCCTGCAGTATGGAGGTCCCCCGAAGACCAGCAGGGCATCATGGACATTGGAGTTTTTAAACACAGCCCTGCTGTATACCATGGGGGCCACTAGAAGACGCTGCAGGGAGGAACGATGGTTATTTGCCTTACGCCCCGGAAGTACGTCCGAGTCACATGGACAAGGGGAATGACGTGCTTCCGGGGTGAAGAAAAGGACTTTTTATCTGACCTGGAAGTGATAGGAGATCACATGGACTGGGGATTGGAACACTTCCGGGTCAGGGACAATAAAAGGATTGTGGGAGCTCCCAGACGGCAAGCTGAGCTGGGTGGAAGGGTGGCAACGTGTCTGGGAGTGGAGGAATTGTTTATTATTGTGTATTTGTGATTATTTATGAGTATAGTGGAGGAGAGGGTGCTTTGTGCACTATGGCATTTAAATAAAGTCAACTATTGGACTTTTTCCTGGTGTCTGGAGTCTTGGACAGGGGTTCAAGAGAGCGATTCTAACCATAAGTTTGGTTTGTATCCAGAAGCACTGCTCCCTTTATTGATACTTTCTATCTCCTGGCATTTCCACTTGTGCTCTTTGCCCCACTGAACATGTGTCCCTACCTAACATTCGCAACACTTGGAATGCACAGCCACTTCAAATTGTGACTTCATCCCATGTTCCAGGGCTGTCGTAGAGGACAACAATGCGTCTATTTACAGTGCACTTGTGCTTGGTCTCCTACCGGTGTAAAGTTCTCCATAATTTCATGACTTTCTTGGTCACCATTTCTGAACCCAACTGAAAGACTCTTGAGAGACACAGTGAGGAACAGTGTTTACCACCCCCACCATACTGGCAGGAGTTGATTGATTTCTTGTGCAAGAACAGTACTGCCATACTCTGGAAGATTCCTCATGGCGTGTGCTGGCCCAAAGTACAGTATTGTGAGGTCATTTCATACTGTACTGATCTTTCCATCTTCAGAACTACTTGTACATGGTGGTCCAGATCTAATTATGCAGATCCAGATCGTCTGGATGACTTTGATTTATGCGGGGATGATTCCAGTTTGGCACGAAGACGATTCTTCATGTCGTCAGTTCGCAAACTTCTCAATGGTCCAGGATTTTTTGGGTGATTTTCTATGTAATAAACTTAATAAGTTATAGCATAATGAAAATTGCATAATTAGATCTGGACCACCCTATACTATCAGCTCTTACTTCACACTATGCGGTTTAAGACAAGACACTTGGAAGAAAGTACCTGCTCTTTAAGATAACATCAGCCATTTAAGTATATCAAGTACAAAACCATCTGTCCATCCATCCATCAATCCATCCATCCATCCATCTATCCATCCATCATTTTCCTGAATTCCCTATTACCCTTTTGTGGTTCCCTGAGTTACAGCCTACCCTGGTAGCATTTGACAATAAAACTAATGTGAAGACTAAGTAAATTATTATTTTTTTAATTAATAGCCTATCATTGCATCAAAATAGCTATTATTTTTGAAGGCTCTTCTTCTTTAGGTTACATCCACACTGCTATATTTTTGTTTAAAAACACACAGATTAGTCTCCATTTTTGCCTTTCATTCACACTTCCCAAAAAAGACATTTTTTAAAACGCTGACACTGCATTACAGTGTGAATGGGTGAAAATGTACAGTTGTGTAAAATTAGAATTTAATCCCACTTGGTTTTGTTTGTGCCCTTCACTGACTGGATTCGGCTCATTGCAATGTCTCCCATCACAGAAGAACACCATATTCCCAGATAGCACACACAGGAGTTGCTTGCCATGGCTCTTGCTGTGTTACTTATCTATATGAATCTACATTGACGTTTGTACAGTTTCAATGCTTCATGCGTGAGCCAAAGGCACATAACTTACCAGTTTTGCTACGCTTTTGCAATAAATTCTACGGCTGACAGAATTACTATCTCTTCAGTGTTCTTTGTGATCAATATGTGCATCTCCAGTGTAGGCAAACATCTATGTCATATGCATTTTTATTCATTTTAGTGTGAACAAAGGTACTTTTTATAAACAATGTGAAAATAATAGTATGAACTAGTATAAATAATACTCTATTTTTAAATGAAAACTTATTAGTGTGGATGTATCCCTAGAAGAAACAATTTCAGAAAATACAACTAATAGAGTGTCTTCATAACTGGATTAGTCCCACTAATAAAAACCTTCAATGACTTTAACAGAAGGGATTTTTTCGGCTAACTGCCAGCAATAAAACCCTTGGAAGCCTAACGTTAGGGTCTGAGCTTTGGCTGATCTGTGAATTAATGGTGTGCAGTGTATGTGCCGGTGACCGTGAGCTCTTTTGAATCAGTGAATTCCATTCTGATGATGAAATCTTAAAAGCAGAGCAGCATCACAACTAGACAAATAAGGGAGTGCTAGGAGATGACACTCACTTAATCATACACTTCAAAAGTGAGCCTACTACATCATCCAGGGCCATAGCGTCTTCAGATTTATATTCCTGCTCATGCATATTCTAGTATATTTTTGTATTTTTTCTGTTGCAAAAAGGAAAACACTGGATGAGATAAAAGCATGCCGCCATACTTGGGAACAGAGGTGGTCACCCTGAGGTACTGTAATGTATTTTTAACTTTGGAAATACAAAATTAGAATGTGAAGGAGAAAACAAAACAGCAGTCCAAATCTTCAAGCTACATCAGTTTCAGCAGGAAATAAAGTGGCCCCACATTCTTAACAGCAAAGGTATTGATGGTAAAGCATGTGCTTATTTAGGCAAGGTGGGCACCCCACCCCAGACTCAGCCTTAGGTCCCATAAGCGGTAAGCAACATCTACCAATCACTGTGGCACTCCACCATTAGCAATGTGCAATTCATTAAAAACAACGATGCCTCTGCCTGTGGTTTAGCATCTGTTTTAGTAAATTACTTTGGATAAATACAACTTAATAAATGTAATGGTTTCATTTACACCATGCTATTAACCAAAGTGAATATGACTTTAAATGACTGGCTCAACACCCAATTAATATTTTATATATTGTAGTGCTTTTCATGGCAGGCTTTATATTGTCCAAGTGGTCAGGTATGCCTGTTCAATTCATATCACTGACTCACGGTGTCACCAAGACAGAGTCATGGGTTCTGCCATCAGTCTGCCTATGGAAATGCAGGAGGAGGTACAAGATAAAGGAGCTTGAGACGGTGTTGACGTACAGTAGCATGTGTGGCCTGCCTAATGGCTAAGGGACAGGACTACTCAGAACAATGTATCTGGCTCTTGTTACGCTACTGAGCAAGTCACCTCACCTCACCTGCCATTGTCCTGCCTAAGTAAATATGGAACAAATTGTAGAGAAGCTAAAACCATCTTGGAATGGTAGAAAGGTACCAGATTATCTTGAGTAAGTCAATATAAAAAGGTGCAATGAAATAATCTTAACTATTAAAATATTTATAAACATATATATCCTTATATATAATTTGATACTATCCGTATGTATGGTGTTTGCAGCAATACCTCGAGCAGCCACAAGAGCAGCAGCCGCGGGAAGGATGCGTAGGAAACGAAGTCACATGACTGATGCGGAACGTAGACTTGCTAATGCAACCACACGTACACAACGAGCACAACAAACGGATGAGCAGCGTACGGTTACAAATGCTACTAGCGCTGAAAGAAATCGTGCAAATCGGACACAAAGGACAGATGAAGAACATGCGCTACAGAATGCTACTAACGCTGACAGACATCATGCCAGCCATGCACAAGCGACTGAAGAAGCTCGAGCAGCCACAAATGCAGCACAGGTTGAAAGAACTCGAGCAGCCCGTGTCTTGCGCCGGCCGAAAAGGTCTATTTTAACCACAAATCAGTGCCATGATAACAAAATCATTTCAAGGACTTAACAAAACAAATAATTATTGGCAGAGAAAGTATGGATTTCACAAAGGTTGAATTTGTAGCCCGATTCGATTGGGTTCCCAGTCTCTAGTATATATATATATATAAAATCCATTGTCTGTCTTTCTGTCTGTCCGCTTTTCATGAGAGAAAGACTTAACGGATTTAGATCAGGTTTTTTCTATAATTTTCTTGAACATTCTGGTTGATTTTGCAACCTCTCTCATCGTGCTAAGTATCATAGTTCACTTACGAAACTGATTTATTTGCACAATTCCGACAGAGCGGTTGCAGGTTGAAGGGAGAGGGTGGGGCCTCCTCCGTTCTGGTCGCTCTACCTCTCACTACATGTTGGAGAGTACCTTGCCTCCGCTTAGCTAGGAATACCTGTTTGTTCAGCAGACATTATCATCTATAGATTTTTAAGGTGTAAGGAGACTATCTACCAGGGCCATGTGTCCCTCTAGTATAACAGGTGGCAGTCTTCCATAAACAAACCTGCAGGGTAGTTCCGATGAGCAGCCCCGTTCTGTTTCATAGGATCCACCAGAGGGAGGTATTCTCATTTTAGGGAGGTTCTGCCTAACACAGAATTGCTTCCTGGATGCAGCTCACCGAGGAGGAGTGGAAAGAAGGAAGGAAGGAAAGAAAATAGAGAGAGAGGAAGACAAGAGAGAAGCTTTTGTTGTATGGTATGTATAATTAAGCTTACTTGTGCAATAAATGATTTGTTTGCATTTGAGACTTGTGTCTGGGTTGTTGGTTCTAGTTCCACCTCCTACAGGTCACAATAGATACACATATATTCTATATTTAGACCCCTTCACTTTTTCACATTTTGTTATGTTGCAGCCTAGTGCTTAAATCATTTAAATTAAATTTTACCTCAACAACCAGTGATCAGTACTACAGAATAACAAAGAGAAAATAGAGTTTCTGAAATTTTTGCAAATTCATTAAAAATAAAAAAATGAAATATCCCATTGGCACAAGAACTCAGTACTTAGTTGAAGTTCCTTTGGCAGCGATTGTGGCCTGAACTCTCTGAGGATATGACACAAGAAGCTTTTCACATCTGGATTTCGTGGTTTGTTCTCTTGCAAACCTCTCAACTTCTGTTAAGTTGAATGGAGGATGTCAGTGGGCATGCTATTGTTTTGGGGTCTGTCCAGAGATGTTTGATTGGGTTCAAGTCCAGGTTCTTGCTGGGCAATACGATGACATTCCCAGAGTTCACCCTAGGCCACTCCTCTGTTGTCTTTTTTTTTTTTTTTGTCCTGTTGGATGATGAACCTTCGGCCTCAGTCTGAGGTCCAGAAAACTGAAAAGCAGGCTTCTCATTAAGGATAACTCTGTACTTTGCTTGTTGGAATGGTATTGTGCTGATGATGAGAGGTGCCTGGTTTCCTCCAGACATAAAACTAATATTGGTTTCCTCAGACCAGCAAATTTTGTTCCTCACAGTCTTAGAGTCCTTTAAGTGCCTTTTCGTAAATTTCAAGTGGGCCTCCATGTGTCTTTCACTGAGGAGAGGCTTCTGTCTGGGGATCGGTGGAGTGTTGCAGTGATGGTTGTCCTTCAGCAAATCTCTGTCTTCTTTAAATAGGTACTCTGAAACTCAGTCAGAATAACCATCAGGTTCTTGGTCACTTCTCTTAACATGGCCATTCTCGAACGAGTGTTGCTCAGTGTGGCTGATTAGCCAGCTCTAGAAGAGTTATGGTTTTCCAGGACTTCTTCCATTTAAGAATTATGTAGGCAATTATACTGCACTGAGCTTTCTGTAGCTTTCCCCTGGTCTTTGCCTGTCTCTATGCTCAGCAGGCAGTTCCTTTATCTCCATGTCTTGCTTTCTGCTCAACTGTGTGCACCTTCTATAGACAGGTCTGGTGCTTTCCTAATCAGTCCAATAAATTAAATTGATGACAGGTGGACTCCAAAAAAAGTTTAGAAAAATCTCAGTGGTGATCAATAGAAAGAGATGCACCTGAGCCAAATTTCCAGTGCCATAGTAAAGGATCCAACTTATTGCATCAATGCTGTTTTCATTTGGGTATTGAGCATTGCTTGATGAGGGAAAAATAATTTTAACAATTTTAGCAAAAAGCTGCAACATAACAGTAAGAGTACAAAGTGAAGGCGTCCGAGTACTTTCTAAAGCATCTACTCCTTGAGTAACTGCCTGTCTCCTGGAATCTCTTCCATGCCCCTGAGACTGTGCTGGGAGATTCAGCAAACCTTTAGGCAATGGCATGTATTGATGTGCCATTCTGGAGAAGTTGGACTACCTGTGCCAGCTCTTTAGGTTCCAGGTATTGCCTCATGCTACCAGTAGTGACACTGACCATAGCCAAATGCAAAACTAGTGAACAAACAGATGAGAAGGGAAAAACGCAAGTGGCCTCCCTCCACCTGTTAAACCATTCATTCCTGTTTTGGGGGTCGTCTCATTGCTGCCCCTCTAGTTCACCTGTTGTTAATTTCATTAACACCAAAGCAGCTGGAACTGATTAACAACCCCCTCTGCTACTTAACTGACCAGATCAATAGCCCAGATGTTTCACTGACTTGATGCTATACTCGGATTCAAAATTGTTTCTTTAATTTTTTGAGCAGTATATATATATGTGTGTTTGTGTGTGTGTGTGTAAATTGTTTCCTAGTGGCTATGAACTGAGTTGCATAGCATTATAAGGCTGGTTTCATTCCTAGTCCTACTGAGTCATTTCAGATTCCAGTACTCCACCTTTGCTAATATGGAAACAACTACATGTAATTCATGTAATTTGTAAGTTGATTTGGATAAAATCACCTTTAATGTTAACAGAAGTAAGGGTGGAGGGCAGCATGTGTGGAGACATGGATGAGATAAGGTGGAAAAAGTGACGTGCCCAACTGGCATTACAATGTCCTATGATTTCAATTGAATTATTATCTGAGAACACAAGGAATACAAATAGGTGGGCTCCAACAGATACAATCAGACAGTTGTGGTGGACTCCAACAAGATGAGAAGAACAAGACATGTTTTTTGGAAGCTGGAGCAGGAGAGGAAAGGCAAGCGGACAAAGTGTGCATCTCTCCCTCTGCCTTTTCTACTCTGTGCCTGTCAAAAAGCAGGTAAGGCAGTTTTGTGGAAAGTCATGTCCCACACTGTTGAGTCCCCCTTCAGATCCCCCAGCTGCATCCTGAGAGGCTTCTCCTAGAAGGAGAGGGGGAGGGATGCAGTAAGCAGACCTCCTCGTCCCCTCACTCTCATGACCTGACCTCAATTTCCTGCCCTACTTGGCTGACTTACAAGTACAAGGGCCTCAGTGACTTTCCTCGATGTTCATCTAAATGCCGCAGGACGTGCAATTGAAAGCAGGCGCCTAGAAGTTAGAGAAGGAAGGAAACAACAGAGCAGTGGGAAAAGAGTGAGAAAACAAACAAAAGAGAAGTGCTGACCTCTTCCTGTCATAATATAATTGCTGCGGCATCAGGCAGGCATGATGAGAGCTCTTATTTATGACATACTGTAGTCACTCCTACCCAGGACAACCTCACCCCGACACCACATTCATTCTTATATTTGGCCAGAGGAGAACACAGGGGTGAAACAACTGTGCCCACAGTTCAAGCTCTGCTGGGCATCTTTTAAGGGTTACTACTAATACCATCTCCAAAGTCATCAACCTTTAGGTCACCTTCCACACAATGCACATCAACAGAAGATCAGCACCCTCACCCCCCTAAGCAAAGCTCATGAAAGCAATAAAAGCAACTGTGTAGTCTTCAAACAGCTTGGCCATTTACCCTGATTCTCACCCAGTACTCTTAGGCCGCACTTGAGACTTCAGATAATCCTAATGATAATGGCCAACTGTAAACTGGCACAGTATGGGTGGCTATGTAGGCAGATGTGCCACGCTGTGAGATGTCATCCTGTCTATGCCTGGCTTTTGCCCTAATCCTTTTACTGCCAATAGAGCCAATTAAAGAGTCACATTTAAAGAAGCTTGCATATCCTTGTAACGTGGGAGGAACATTGAGGTACCCAAACCAAAACTACATAGTAGTGGGAAGTACAATAACACACACACACACACACACACATTGACCGGGCTGGGATCTGAACTTTTGTCCAGTGTCTTATTCAATAGATTTTGCTACATGCTTGCCAATATACTACATTTTTAAAAGTTCATTTAATTTGGATGTTTTCTTACCACATTGGCCAATAACAAGAATATTTACAATAAAAACAATAATAATAATGTAAATCATTTAACAAACAGTCTTAATTGTATTTATTACCTTTCAACGGTCAACACCATCTTGTAAAACTGCACATATTTGGATTTTTTATAATCAGAACACACACAGGAAGAGTGAATCAGATGTAAAGGTCAAAGTATCAAACTGTTGAGCGCATTGTGATATACAGAACGAAGACAGAACTGTTTGGCCTCAGTTCTAATCGTCACAACTGGAGAAAACCAAGGACCCCTCATCACCTGAGCAATACCATGCCAGATGTGGGGTATGGAGGTGGCAGCATCACACTGCAGGGTTGTTTTTCAGTAGCACAGACTGAGAGACTAGACAGGGTTGAGCGAAAGCTGAAGGGAGCAAAGTGCAGAGATACCCTTAATGAAAATCTGCTCCAGAGAACTGTGGTCCTCTGACCTTCCAACAGGAAAATAACCCAAAGCACAAAGCAAAGACAACACAGGAGTAACTTCAGGTCAACTCTGTGAATGTTCTTCAGTGCAGAGCAGAGCGCAATCGAACATCTCGGGAGAGACCTGAAAATAGCTGTCCACTGAAGGTCTCCATCCAACCAGGCAGACCTTGAGAAGATCTGCAAAGAAGAATGGCAGAAAATCCCCAAATCCAAGTGTGTGAAGCTTCTCATATCAGACCCACAATGACTCCAAGCTGCCATCACACCAATGTAGGTTCTTCAGCTAAGCACTGAGTAAGGGGTCTGAAGAGTTGTGTAAATGGGATTCTCACTTTTGCAAAAATTTCTAAAATCTTGCTTTCATGTTGTCATTCTGGGAAACTGATTGTCGCTTGATAAGGAAAAAAAGAATTTAAAAGATTTTACCATAACGCTGAAAAATTTACAAAATGAGTATAGAGTGAAGGAGTCTGAATACTTTGAAGGCACTCTATGTGGCACTACGACTATTTTGGAGTACTTACTATTAACACAGTAACAAACACTCTTGTGATCTTACCAACCACGGCAATAATAATACATGGCCAAGCCTTGTTCACCGAAGATAACCTTTGCCAGTGTTGTCACTTATTGAATCGAGAGAAGAAGTGGCTTTGCTCTTGAATGCCCTCTAAGGCACACTGGGAAGCTGATCAAGGTCACCCTTGTCCTATCTTCTTTGTGTACACTTCTCACACCTTGGTACCACACAATGCCTATTTCTTATATTGTATTCTTAATTACATTTAAAGCCTCTTACTAGGATTTATAAAACTTAAAAGATTCCTTAGGAATTTCTAAATAAGCAAGGTCCACAGTTTGTTGGAATTGCCCACAAACATATTGTTTCTTACCTCCACGACACTTTTCAAATCTCGCACGTAGGCTCGCTCTGTCTCCACAATCTCTAGCACCACCCTGTCGACACGTGACAGCTTCCCTCGTGTAGCTTCACTGCTTGGCCATACCCACGGCAAGTTCTGATGACTGTGAGTGACCAAGAGCTCCGTTCCTCCTCGGTCATCAAACTGACAGACTGGAGTCAGGTCTAGGCTGATGTCACTGCCATTGCGATGTGGAGGTGGGTAGGACAGAGAGCTGCCATAAGGGAGGGATCCCCCCAAAGATCCCCCACTGCCAAAAGAGCTGTGACTGTCCTGCAGAGATGCTGAAGAGGCAGAGGAGCTGAGGCTGGCCGCGCGGTCGCTGTCAGAGCACACTGTGTTGACGGAAGAGCAGCTGCCAGCTGAGCTTGGCTCCGCTGAAGAGGCCATCCTGCTGAAGATGCTGCTCAGAGAGGAAATGGATGAAGGCCGGGAGGGAGCTGCAAAAAAAAGAAAAAGAAAAAAAAACTAATTAAGTACATAAATGAAATATAATAAACAAGAAAGAGTATTTGGGATCAGTGGGTGTCAGTCACATCACTCAGACCAAGAATATAAGCATAAAAATGAGAAGTTACTACGATGGACGATTTTTGTGCCTCTGCACCATTAGGTGGCTCTTTTGCACAGGGAGCCGTACTAGCTTCACTTTTCTTTTTAACAGTTGCCGTACAGGCTGGTTCAGTGACTGACTCAGGGTCAAACAGTGAGCTAGAGGTGGGGAATCAATTAATAACTGTTGGGAAAAAAATCTTAATCCCAGATTCTTCTTCTCAATCTCTGCTTCACTTCAGCAATATTTTACAAAGGCTCTCAGGACTCCAGCAAGGTCGGATGTGAATTAAACAAAATGAAGCACAAAGTGGAAAGCCTGGGTTTGGGAAGCAGTCCCTGGCAGAAATAATACAGTACCTATTGTCTTAATAAACTAGCTGCGTTACCCACCTACGATGGGTTGAAATCTAAGCAACATAGAATTCAGTGTATTCGGCATTGACATTTGCAGTGCACCATCTTTTAGATTGTATTTTGTAATATATGTATCACAATTAAGAGCACTGCATTTTCATTTCAACAGATGGCGCTTGACAAACATTTTTATAATCCCATACTATGGCATATGACAGAGGCATGACAACTGGACAGACACACAGACACTTGATCTTTTATTAAGGCAGATGAGAATGAAACTGAAAGTTGTAAGATAGTAAGGGTTAGGTTTAGGGTTGGGGAAATTGAACTCATAAACCGTGGACCATATAGAGATGTATTTTCCAAAAGTGGAGAAGGAAACCCTGCAGCAAACCAAACCATCTTACTTTGTGGTAGAACAACGCTTACAAACACATGAAAATTGAACCTGTTTCACAAGAATGTTCAGCTATTCCAGGTATGTATGATATAGTTGTTGTCAAGATTAAGGTTCTAAGGGGAAATGAAAAATGGAGACCTAACTGGCTATGGACTCCACCAAGATATAATGATTCCTGACAGGTGTACCTAACAGATACAACTGTTGCTCCCAACAACACCTATTTTGTTTGTGGTCAGCATGCTTATCCATGGTTGCCAAAAGGGTGGAGTGGGACTTGCTATTTGGCACATGTCATTCCTTACATAGCAGTCCTCCAGAAACTTCCACAGCCATCATGTTGCAGAAAAAAAGGACAGGCCTGGTATAATACCACCTGAACTTGGAGAGGTGTCAGCTAACTAAAGAATGACCCAGTGCAGAGGATGTGGACCCACCTTGTGCTTAATGCCCCACTGGCTTTAGTAAGAAGACACTGGCGATGCCATATCTTAGCTATATCGCTGGCATATGAGTCCTATTCATCTTTGTTTCAAGAAAATACTTTCAGATAGACAATGTTTTTAGTGAAAACTTCAAGCCTTGCCCTCCATTGCTGAGGTGTTTCACTTGCATGTTGTTGAGCAGTGGCGTTTGCTTCTTTTTGACAATGTGTCTCTTCATCTGTGTCATTAGCACGATGCCGTTGTTGCATAGTGGTGTTTGATACACACAGGTCTTTTGTAGTGAGAAGTGAGGTGCACACAAGCGCTTATAAAATGTAGGAATGCAAGTATGCGCCATCTAGTGGCTGTGGTTGAGCGTGAACAGAGTGGACTGCTCCACTGACACACAGGTCTTTTTCATTTCACATCCTCTCTCTGATAAACTTATCACTGAGAACTTACAGTCAGTGAATTATAAAGCAGAGATATCTATCTATCTATCTATCTATCTATCTATCTATCTATCTATCTAT
>JANRMT010062796.1:81219370-81232704 GCA_026402145.1 Polypterus bichir lapradei
ATCTATCTATCTATCTATCTATCTATCTATCTATCTATCTATCTATCATGTTGAGATACCACAGGACAAGTTACTTGGCAGTCCCATTGGCTAAAGATGAACTTCTGACATAATCAAGAAAGAGTAATAATAGACAAAATAAGAAGTAGAAGGCAGATAAAGGACCAGAGTGTAGAATGATGAAATGTCAGGAAAGATGGTCCAGTTTAGTGTGTGAAAGCAAGGCAGCCACCTCCCACCGTGTAATTATTAAAAAGAGCACCTCATGTTTGTAAATTTGTTGTGGGCGTCTCACATATCAATTATACCCACAATGTTTTCTCTTAAGGTCTGTCCATGGAGCTCAATTGATCATAACATTCACCTGGAACATACTTTTTTCCTTTCTTGCATTTTAGATGTGCCTTGTATTTCTGTCATGATGGACTTCATTGTTCCAGTCCTACAATCATACAACTCAAATATTCCGTTTGTTCTGTTTAAACAGGGCGTGCAAGTGAAATTATTAATATATTATTATTATTATAATTTAGCTGATGCTTTCATCCATGGCAACTTAAAATATTTTTGACAGAGATAATTAGCTACAAGTCTTTTTTGTCCCACTGGAGTGCAGGCAGGTGAAGTAACTGGGTGATGGTCACACAGCGTCCAGTGGGTTTGAGTTCCAAAGCTTTCAGGCTGCCAGTTCTCCTTTGACCCCTCATCTTATTCTTTGTAAGTCCCATTTATACAAAAAGAAAAAGTGAATTCTGGCCCTGTACTTACAGAGTGCCCCATAACAACATTCTCTACAAAATGATGTTACATAAAATAAAGTTTCATTTTGCTAAAGCAACATGATATCTGGATGCTGCTCCCATGATCACAGCAGTTTCATTTGATTTATGGTATTCTGAATTTGAATTGTCTTGTGTAGCTTATAAAGCATTACACACTACTGGTAGCTTTGAAAAGTACTGTATAAAATAGAGACTTGCTTTGTATAAGTAGCAGGACCTTTGCCAGCCTTTCCTCTGATTTGTGTTGTATTTGTATTACTCCTCTGCTGCAGTTTGTGACCATGTTAGCTGTGAAAAGCAGCATAAACAAACTTACAGTTTAAATCACAGGATATCTGCAGGTTCTTTGCAGGGTTTCAGTATTTCCTGCTGATTTATGCTGTATTTAAATTATCTTGTCTTCTACTGTACCTTGTTCATCTCACACTGCTTACAGTAAAGAAACTTGCAGCCGTGGCCTCGGTGAAAGGTGCTAAATAACACAAGGACTAAAAAGCTCTTCTTGGGCAGCCTGGAACAGTTGTATTTAAGATTTAGTTTAAGAGCAGTAAAGTGATACACTTGTATTGGAACCCAGAAAATCCAACTCAAAAATGGCAGAGAGCTGAACCAAGCAAAGCAATAAGCAAGATAGGAACCCACAATGAGCTGAACACTTAAACATCTACACTCTGTGGTCAAATGTTTGTAGATATCCCAGCCGTCACACTTATATGAGCTTGTTGGACCTCCCATTTTAAAACCATGGGTATTTATAGGGAGTCACAGACCCCATCCCCCCTAAGCCCACCACCCTTTGAGGCTCTACTATGAAGGCTTTCCACAAGATTTTGGAGTTGATTGTGTCCATTAAGCCAAAAGACCATTTTCGTGGTCAGGTATGAGAAGACCTGGCTGATAATCAGTGTTCCAGTTCATCCTAAAGGTGTTCAGTAGGGCTACGCAGGCCATTTCAGTTCCTCCATGTCATTATGGACCTGACTTTGTGCACAGTCATGATGGAACGCAAAAAGGGTCATCCCCAAACTGTTGTCACAAAGTTGGAAGTGCACAATTATGTAAAATGCCTTTGTATGCTGTAGTGTTAACAGATCACTTCACTTGAACCAAGGGGCCTAACCCAAACCCTGAAAAACAGCCCCAGACCATTAGCCCTTCTCCACTAAACTTTACAGAAGGCTCCATGTAGTCTAGAAGACCATGTTCTCCTGTCAGACTGCCAGATAATGTGAAGTGTGATTCATCACTCCAGACAACACGTTTCCACTGCTCCACAGACCAATGGCGGTGTGCTTTACGCCATTTCAGGCAATGCTTGGCATTACAAATAGAGATCTTGGGCTTGTGTGCAGCTGCTCAGCCATGACAACCCATTTCATGAAGCTCCTGTCGCACAGTCCTTGTGTCAACATTGCTTCCTGAGGCAGTTTGGAACTCTGTTATGAGTGATGCCACACATCACTGGTGATTTTTCATGCTGTGCCCTTCAGCGCTCGGTGGCCATGCTCTTTGAGTTTGTATGGTGTTGTTGCTCCTGAACTCTTCCAACTCTTGCAGTTGGTGGGGGGATATCAAGCAGAGCAGAAATTTTAATGTACTGATTTGTGAGAAAAGTGGCATCATATGACAGTGCCATGTTTAAAGTCACTGTGGTTTATATATAAACTGCTTTGGAATTCTTTCTCCATGCAAGATTCAATACTAAATCTATTTTCTATCACTTATTCGAGTTCAGGTTGATAGGGGCAGCAGTCTAAGCGAAGACATCTCTTATCCACTCCGTCTCTTTCAGCTCCTCCAGGGGTTTGCCAAGGTGTAATCTTTCCAGCATGTCCTAACTCTTACCCAAAGTCTCGTCCCGGTTGGACATGTTGAAACACCCCCATGGGGAGGCATTCAGGAGGCCTCCTAATCAGGTGCCCCAACCACCTCAGTTGGCTTCTTTTGTTGTTGATGAGCAGCGGCTCTACTTTGAGCTCTTCCTGAATGTCTTCTCTCCTTATCTTATCCTGAGATCATGAGCCCAGACACAAGGAAGCTCATTTGTGTTGCTTGTATCAGCGATCTACCTCTTTTGATCTATACCCCAAGCCTGTGGCCATAATTGAGGGTAGGAACCTAGATTGAATGGTAAATCACACAGTTCCCTCTTCTCCACGACTGACTTCTCTTCATCAATTCCTTCGTCCCTCACTCATAACCAAGACCTCAAGATACGTAAACTCCTCTGCTGGAGATAGCACCTCCTCCCCACCCTTTTCCCAATGAAAGCCATAGCTTCATCCTTGGAGGTGCTGATCCTAATCCTGACCACTTCACAGTCAGACGCAAGTCACCCCTCTGTACAACTGGATGAAGCCGGTAGGACCACATCATTTGCAAACTGCAGAAATGTAGTCCTGAGGTCACTAAACTGGACCCCCCTCCACTCCCTGGCTAAACCTAGAAATTCATAAAATTATGAACAGGTGTCAAATGCCAGCCAAGGCGAAGCCCCACTCCCACTGTGAACACTTCTAACCAAGCTCTCACTCTGGTTGTACAGGAACTGAATAGCCTGTAACAGCAGGCCTGGCCCCCCATATCCCTTGAGGGACACGGCTGTATGCCTTTCACAAGTCCATAAAACACATTTATACTGGTTGAGCACACTCCCTTGAAACCTCCAGAAATCTAGTGAAGGTAAAGAGCTGGTCCAGTGCTCTACAACCAAGATGAAATCTGCACTGACCCTCTTGAATCTGAAGTTTGACCTACAAACAGCCCTCTTTTCTAAACCCCGGCAGGGAGGCTGAGTAGTGTGATCCCCTACAGTTGGAGCACACCCTCTAGTTCCCTTCTTAAAAATGGGGACCAATACTCCAGTTGCCAATCTTGGGGGACTGCTTAATTAACTGGCATTGTTTAATTAATGTACATATAAAGTAGTCTGAGATGGTTTTCACCTTAAAGTCACTATATATAGCATTAGGATAAATCAACTGTTTTACATGTAAAATGCTTTAGGGTATATTTCCTCATGAAAGCAGGTATATCAAATGAAAATGATTACAGTGCACTTTTAAAAACTACTGCACTATAGTAAATACAGATAGATCAAACATTTAAATAAAGTATGACTGACTGTGTCTGAAGAAGAGTGAAACAGCAGGAATTGTTTTTATCAACAGTCCTTAAATCATTCCAAGCCCAATGTGTATGACACAGCTAGAAGTTCATCACTCACCAGTTCCTTTGCCAGAACACATTTTTTAAATATACAACAACTTCTCTGTGTAATTGGCGACACCCCACGCTCCTCCCCACACTACTACCCGGACTCACTCATGGGGTTGGCCTTTTCCGCCTCACCAATCCCAGTGTAACATACTGAACGCCAGCAGAGAGCAGCCGATGTGCATCAGGAGTCACAAGTCGGGGACTTCGATGGGAGGGGGTGGCAGGGCCAGCCTTTGCTCTTTCTACATAAACAAAATTGAGTTTTCCTTTGTGCTGCCATAGCAACCCAAAAATGGAGACAAAGGCTTCTGATAAAAAACAAGCCCCATTACACATTCAACCCTAATACATTCAGCCTGGACTACTACAGGATGAACACAGTTGGATTTTGCAGAATCGTGGAAGAGCAAGTGTGGAGACGGACAGAATCAACTCAGCAAAACTTGTTTAGACTGATGGACATTAAGTTTGTACAGTCTCTTTTTCTCTCATTAGATAACGACTGCAAAATGTTTTGTGACTTTGTCATGTGGGAAATAACAACAACAAAAAAGTAGCACATTTCTCAACCACATATCTCTTCCCTAAAATGGATATAAAAAAATCGAGACAGTCCATAATAATTAAAGCTCTCTCTCACTGGACACAAAAATGACTGTTAACAAACCTTAATGACACATACTGTACACTCAGTGAGTAAATTCTTAATCATGAATGGCTGCTACTGCATGTCCTCAGACCACTCTAACATATACCACTTTCCATTGACATTATCTTTGAGTGAACCCTCATCTTTAAACAACTTCCTTCTCACAAATTTTACCTTTACAGTAGTTGTCTCCAACCTTATTGTCTATTCAGTAGATAGATAGATAGATAGATAGATAGATAGATAGATAGATAGATAGCACTACATAATGGAGAGGGAAAATTAAAGGCACTATATAATAGTTGGGAAAGGCATTATACAGTATAATAGATAAATAGATTGTTAGATCGTTGATCGATCCCGAGGGAAAATTAAGACTTTCAGTGAGTAGTGACTAAAAATTTTAGTGTCTATGCAGTGGCCGATGTGGGTGTGTGTGGCAGTGTGCCCTTTGATAGACTGGTCCCTTGTTTTCAGTGTGTCCTTGCTTTGGGCTCAATGCTGCCAGGGTAGGCTCCGACCCTGTCAAAGCTACCCTGAAATGGATTAAATGAGTCTGACAATTTAGAGTATCATGCCACAACATTGTCAGACTCATGTAATCTAAAATTTAAAGTCTAAATACTCAAATTCCCAGCACCTTCCTCATCCATCAACCCATCCATTGTGAAGTCATTGTGTCCAATACCAGATTATTGGACTAAAAGATCCTTTCTTGGCAGCACAAGGCAGAAACCACCCTGAAACAAGATGCAAGTCCACTGATGAATGGGTGGCTCAGTCCTTCTAAGGGTGGCTAGCTGGCACACTAGTTAGTGTTACTGCTTCAGAGCTTTATTGGACCTGGGTTCGATTTCCACCTAGGCTATTAAATAGGAAAGGCGCTATATAGATAGATAGATAGATAGATAGATAGATAGATAGATAGATAGATAGATTCCACAAGATGCTGTAGACATTCCTTTTGAGATTCTGGTCCATTGTTGACACGATTGTTTCAGGCAGATCTGTCAGCTACACATTCCACCACATCCCAAAGGCATTCTGTTGGATTCAGATCTGGTGACTGGGAAGGCCACTGAAGAACCCTGAACTCTTTGTCATGTTCATGAAACCAGTCTGAGATGATTTTTGCTTTCTGACATGGTGCACAATCATGCTGGAAGTAGCCAATGGAAGATGAGTAAATTGTGACCATGAAGGGATGCACATGGACAACAACAATAGTTAAATTAGCTATGGGGATGATTGATATTAATGGGTCCAAAGTGTGCAAAGAAAACATTTCCCATATCATTACGCCATCACCATCAACCAGGTCTGTTAACACAAGGGTGCATGGATGTTGTTAGCAAATTTTCACCCTACTGTCTGTGTGTCTCAGCAGAAATTGAGATTCATCAAACCAGGCAATGTTTTTTCCAATCTTCAACTATCCATTTCTGGCGGGCCTGCGCCCACTGTAACCTAAGCTTTCTGTTCTTGGCTTAGAGGAGTGGAACCTGATCTGGTCTTCTGTTGTTGTAGCCCATCCACCTCAAAGTTCAATGTGTTGTGCTTTCTGAGATGCTTTTCTGTTTATCATAGCAGTACAGTGTGGTTATCTCAGTTACCACAGCCTTTCATCTCAAACCAGTCTGGCCATTCTCCCCTGACCTCTCTCGTCAACAAGATGCATCTGTCCACAGATGTCTTCACTGGATGTTTTGTTTTCTTATCGTTTTGATCGTTTTGAGTAAAGTCTATACAGTGTTACGTGAAAAACCCAGAAGATCAACAGTTACAGAAATATTCCAACCTGCCTGTGTGGCACCAACAATCATGCCATGATCCAAATCGCTGACATCACATCTTTTCCCCATTCTGGTGTTTGATGTGAAAATCAACTGAAGCCCTTGACCTGCATCTTCCCGATTTTATGCACCTGCATGATTGGCTGATTAGATAATTACGTGGATAAGTTGGAGGACAGGTGTTCCTAATCGTTTGTTCAGTGAGTGGATATCACCTTTTTGATGACACACAGCCAGCCATATGTATTTGTGATGATTTGTCTCTGACAAGCCTTTAATATCTGCCTTGTATGCATTTCACTTGTTATTTTACAGAAAACAAGCATTCCCATTTGTACAGATTTCCTTTAATATCATTTGTATATTTCATATTGAATGCTTTTTCTAACATGTCAGTGTCTGCTTAAAGTGCATTCCATTCATTTTATTCTTTATATGCTTTTTCTTATTCAGGGTTGTGTAAATTTCATTTCTTTATGTGGCCTTAATTGGCCTATAGTGCCTAACACATATTCCTCTCATGAACCATTTTTATTAGGTGTGCTAGGATAAAATAGGAAAAGCACCTATTGCAGTAGTCATGTCTGTCTGTCTGTCCACGTTAAACAATTTGTCCAACCTTAGAACGATTTTGGTGGAATTTGGCAAACTTATTTTTTAAAGGAGTTTGTTGAGTTTTGTTCAGATATTTCAGATTGTGAGTTTTAAAACTTGATAATCTCCCACTGGAAAGCAATAATGTACCTGCAAACTCAACTATTGTGGCGGATAGTCAGGACCCTTCCCTGGCCAGGACTCCTTCATAAAGGAAGGACCAGGGGAGAGGACTTGCACAGGGCATTATCTCAGCCAGAGTGCCAGATGGCAGCCCCCCTGGATTGCAGCAATGTCTCGGATTACCATAAGGCTCCATCTGACTTAAGAGTTCAGCACAGCTCTGTTGGGCTCTGTGGGTGCTGCAGGGACGGCGAAGACCTACTTTGTTGGGCTTCTGCACCATTCTAACAAGGCAACTCCTGGGTGCAGCATAAAAGAAGCATGCTGTCTTTATTCCAGGAGCCAGATTCGGGAGGTGGAAGACGAAAGAAAGAAAGAAAGAAAGAAAGAAAGAAAGAAAGAAAGAAAGAAAGAGCTAATTGTGCTTCTGTACTGTTCTGATCAGGTGAGAAAAGAGTGAAGTGTTTCCCACAAGAAAAATAAACGTGTGTTGCTGAACTTGTGTCTTACATCTGCCTGTGTCGAGTTTGGGGAGCTGAGCGCCTCCTGCTGTCCACACTATTTAAAAACAAAGTAACGTTCTGTGCAACGTCAATTTAAATTAATTTACTGTTTCAATTCAACCTACACACCAATTACTTTGTAAATTTTTGTCAATTCAGTGCCAGGGAAAGGGTGGGCATGTGCACAAGTAGCTTATCCAGCAGCACATCTTCTTCTGCTTTATGGACAATAATATAAAAAGTACAAAAAAAGTCACTACTCTGGTAATGAATGCGAGAGGAAAGCAGTTTTGTAAGCAAGCATAAGACTGAAATGAGCAAACTAATATCTGCAGATTATTATCATAAAGAATCGTCATTTATCAACCTGCAGCTAAACCCTGTTTGATGTAATGAACTACACGATAAAGGAGCGGCTCCCCTAAGCGACAGACACATAGAAGAAAGGGAATCTCGGCTGATCAGCGGACTGAAGATCGGAGCTGCTGGACACGCAACAAAGACCCTGCCATGTTACACAGTGTGAGGCTGATTGTGCAGCAAATACCAAGGACAGGGCAAGGTTGCCATTAACACGTACTGAAAGAGTAACACAGCGGTATAATGGATGACAGAGCACACCGGGTTCTAGTTTATCATTGCCTCAAGAGCTGCTTTTGCTTCTGTGTATGCTCTTTCAACAGGAATCAAAATCTAATAGTCACCTTTGATTTTGACGTTATACAATAAATCAGTGCCTTTCCAAATTCTTAGCTATTTCCATGAATTACTGGGTTTTAACTACTGTCAATAACTGGATGGAGAATGTGTTTCAGCTGCTTCTCTCCTTTCACAGGGTGATATTGCTGGTGACTTTTAGTCACCCACCCTCTTACCAATAACACACACAGTAATCAATGCCAGCTTCTCTTCACTTGAGTTGGAATCTGTTTTTTTTTGGGAGGGGGGTTTAGTTTTTCCTTTCTTCTTAGAGAGTCAAGCCTGGGGGGCTATGAAAAAACTGGGCCTGTTTAAAGCCCACTGAGGTATTCCTTGTATGATTATGGGCTACATAAGAAATAAATTGCTGTTATTGCTATGAATTCTTTTGAGCCACTACAAGCCTATATTTTTAACTACATGACATTGTAAAGTGTTATAAAAAGCACATATTTAATGGAGTCCATAACACATGCAATTGCATTTAATTACCGTGGTTATTTTTGAATATGACTCACTGTTACAAAAATATTTAATAGACAAAAATATAATAATCGACTCTGGGATGAAGTAACTAAAACAAGTGCAATGCTTCAGATTTCATATCAGTTCAGTCCCAGAACGCCAATTATTATTATTATTTTTAATGCTATCTATATTTTATTGTCTGACCAATGCATATTTCATCCATCCATCCATTATCCAAATTGCTACATCCTAACTACAGGGTCACGGGGGTCTGCTGGAGCCAATCCCAGCCAACACAGGGCGCAAGGCAGGAAACAAACCCCGGGCAGGGCGCCAGCCCACCACATGCATATTTCATCCAAATTGAATTTTGAAGGTTGTTATCTGTGCTGGTTTCTCTTTTACTCTGAGCTTGTCCCTAACCAGCCTGCACATTTCATTCAATTGTCACATTCAGAGAGCTAGGTGTTGTGAAGAGTAGGAGGTGACACTGAGCACACTGAGCCTCCTAACCACAGACACACAAGACTCAACACCACTCTGGGTTCAAACTAAGGAGTTTTAATCCACACAGCTCCAAAATAACAATCACTACAGCTAATTAAATGCACTTTTCTCCCTTTCTCTCCTCCTCTTCCCAAGGTATGGTAAGCTGGAACTAGGAGTACTTCCACTGCTACCATACTGCATCCAGGAAGCACTTCCAGGTCAAGCAGAACCTCCCTAAAATGAGGAAACCTTTTCCTCTGGTGGATCCCATAAAACCCAGAAGGGCTGCCCATCAGAACTACCCTGCAGGTTTGTATATGGAAGACCCACCAGAGAGGCACAGTCGCTGCTGCCACCTGTTGTACTGGAGGAACACATGGCCCTGATAGATGAGTCTCTTTCCACCTTTCATTATCAAGGCTTCCCTGAGATGTGGCAGTGGGCTCCTTTTAAGCTGTACCCGTTAGTACTTCCGGTGGCACATGATGGTTCCCGGTCATCTGGAAATAAGAGAGGTCTTCCCCTGGCAGGGTCCACTATTGTCACCCAAGGACCCCTATGGGGCTGCACTTCCGTTCTCTAATTCACATGCAGCCCGGTCCCTATGGAGCAGGGACGATTGGTGAGGATGAACCTCTCTTGCCTTCCAGCTCTCATCAGTCCTTAAAAACGTCCCAGCTAGGGTGACAATTATAAGGCATCCCAGCTGGGTAGTGTTCGTAATCAGGCCATCGTTCCATTATGGGAAAAAAAATTCTCCTCCATTCTCACTGGGATGCTTGTCCTTTCTCTTGGACAATTACAGTGTGTTTATATCAATTTCTTTTGAGCCTCTCCATACATTTTTATATCTGTAGTTGTCTCTTATTAGTCTTTAGTAGTGTATCTCCCCTGCATGCGTGTGTGTGTGTCCTTTGTTTTTGTTTGATTTTTTTCTTGGTTTCTCTTTCAGGTGCCTGGCCACACATTTTATTTTTTAACAGATTGCTCCTTTGTGGCAAGGTGATCAGCACATCATCGCATCCCATCCCTGAAAGGGCCACCAAGAGAAGCAATGGATTTACTGGTGTGGTGTAGTGGTTAAGGCTTTGGACTTCAAACCCTGAGGTTGCAAGTTCAAATCCTGCTACTGGCACTGTGTGAGCTTGAGCAAGTCACTTCATCTGCCTGCTGTGCTCCAATTGCAAATCCAAAAGAAATATAACCAACTGTATCATAATAAATGTTGTAAGTCACCTCAAATAAAGGTGTAAATGCAAATTTAACAAGTCACCATCACACGCCTGCCAATGTCCCAGTCACAGACCGTAAACGCTTTGCACACCTTGTAGTCAGTCAGCCAACTTTATAAGCTCTCTTAAAATAATGATAATAATAATACACACTGCATTGAAGAGAATATGGTGATGCAAAACTGGGTGTGAATTTACATTCTGATCAGCTTGTTTTATCTCCTGTTGTGCTCAAGGAGAAGACTCTGAACTTTGGGTGGTCATCTGCTATCTCAGACAGCCTAGTATCACAGTGACTGCCTCATGGATCCATGGGTTCAAAGCCCAGTCATTGTCAGTGCGGACCTTCTTCCCGTGTCTGTATGGGTTTCTTCACAGTCCATTAGCTTTGCCCCCACATACACAAGTCAAAAAATGTGATTCTAAAGTGGCCTGTGGATGTGTGACTCAATGGCACCTTGATGAACTGGCAACCCGTCAACTGCCGATTCCTGCCTTGCGCCTAATGCTGCCAGGATGTGCGCTGCCCCCAATAACCATGAACTGAATAAGTTGGGTTAAAGGTTATTATGCCACAAGTCAGCTGTCTTATTAGGTGCTGGTGGAGCAACGGAGCAGAACACCGCAGAGGAGGGTGTGCACACAATGGAGAACCTACTTCCTCTTCTGTTTCCTGCTATAAAAAGTACAACAAACCCATGCTGCCGTCTTTTGATTAAACCACGAAAAAAAGAAAACAAATTGGCAAGAACTCCATATTTAGACAAAATTCAACGACCTGAGAGAAGTGCAATTGAGTCTGCACCTTCCGGCAAGCACTAAAGCTGAGAGGGTGGGATTTGAGAAAGATTGTATAGCACCTTTCAAGCAATCGCAATCAACGCATACAATAATAACAACATCAAAAAACTGTAAAGTACAAATTAGGACGGGTCATCCAGAGGGCAGGGGTTAAAGATCAAGTGAAACTATTGAAGTTTATCTGGAGTAGAAGAGATAAGGTGAGAAGCTCTACTCAGTATGAGCGTTAAGAAGGCCCACCTTAGACCTTAGCAAAGAGGTCCAGAAAGGGGGCGCCACTCACACACAAACAGTGTTGACTGAGACTTTTGAGACTTTTGAAAAGTAAAAAGTCAGAATTTTATGTGTCATGCAGCAGGCAGGCATCAGTGGGATGTTCTGGAAATGAGAAAGTGATGGGCACAGCTTCAGTGTACATGGGGAAGTAAAGGCAATAAGCTCGATCCCTAAACTCATAAGCTAAGCACACTGCAGACATCAGTTATATGATGGATCAATCAACCCTACCATCCTCCCCTATCCTTGGCATTTATCCATTATTTGTAACTTTTTTTTTATTTGTCTTTAGGTCTCCAATCATGGTACGTTATCATGGTCACAAACGGTCATGCGTCACTTTTTTGATCGCACAATCACATTTATCCACTCTAGTGCCACCTCGTTACCAACATGGCCTCAAGAACCAGCTCCTGGAATCGTGAACAGTCAATGTTGGTAGAGAAGGTTTACCTAATGACACCGGTCACCAAGAGTCTGACACATAGAACAGCACTGGCAAGATATTCTAATGGTGCAGTCTCTGGTCATATGGCACTCAAAAGCTGTTGTTCAAATCATAAACACGCCAACTCAGACACGGGCACAGCCAAAACAGGGAACTGGGCTTCCTAAATATATTGTCATTAGCACTATTAGTTTTACATCAAGAGGTGGGCTAAAGTCAACTGGGCCTATATATTCCATATCTCTGTACCGGCATTTCTCCATTCTCACCTCATGAGTATGCGTAACATTGTGCACTGTCAATTCAGACCACATTTATAACAGCAATATGTCCGTTTGTGATTCCAAGGGACCCCCACATTTCAATATAAATTGCGTATATCAGCGTACCTCTGGACCTCCAAGTGGATACTCAAATCCCCCTGTTACTCAGCAAGCACAACAAGGAATACTGGCAGTTTTTTTCCCACTTCTGGTACTGGGTATAGTAATCATCATTGGAGGACCCTTGATTTTAGTCCCGTCTGAATCACTCAACTCACAGTTTTACAGACATGTTAATTTACATGGGACTATTTTTTAAGATAGATAGATAGATAGATAGATAGATAGATAGATAGATAGATAGATAGATAGATAGATAGATAGATAGATATTTTATTAATCCACAAGGGGAAGTTCACATACTCCAGCAGAAGCATACTGATAAAAACAAAATGAATTAAAGAGCAATAAAAGTGCAGTACAAGTTAAAAAATGCAAGGTGGAGAGTGTGAGGCAGGTATAACAGTCTATAATCTTGTGTAGTGTTAACGTTTACCCCCCCTGGTGGAACTGAAAAAGTCTTAATATTAACAGAGATGTGAAGGCGCAGTCTTTGAAAAGTTACTGACCTGAGTAATTTGGATGGGACTAAAATTACAGAGGTCCTCCGGTAATAATGACTTTATCCCATCACCTTTTGTAAAACTAAACCCGTCCAAATAGGGCTATTGATGCACTCAGTTCAGGTTTGTCAATAGGAACTGGAAAGTGGCCTCTATATTGGGAAACTAACACTCCCTGCCAAAGAGATGGTGACCCAACATACACTGGGCATTTGGCCTGTCTAGGACAATAGAAGGGTGCAACTCAGATGGGTATTAGTGTTGACTTGCATTTCAGATTATGCACTTATAACCGAATTACAACAACAACACACCAATATGGCTTTAGATAGATAGATAGATAGATAGATAGATAGATAGATAGATAGATAG
>JANRMT010062796.1:81237704-81254126 GCA_026402145.1 Polypterus bichir lapradei
CACTTATTTCTTCCAAAAAAACATCAAGTCAAGTTTTGAAAGTCCCTAACGTCTTATTGTCTACCACACTACTTGGTAGCTTATTCCAAGCGTCTATCGTTCTTTGTGTAAAGAAAAATTTCCTAATGTTTGTGCGAAATTTACCCTCAACAAGTTTCCAACTGTGTCCCAGTGTTCTTGATGAACTCATTTTAAAATAACAGTTCTGATCCACTTACTAATTCCCTTCATAATTTTAAACACTTCAATCATGACACCTCTTAATCTTCTTTTGCTTAAACTGTAAAGGCTCAGCTCTTTAAATCTTTCCTCATAACTCAACCCCTGTAGCCCTGGAATCAGCCCAGTCGCTCTTCTCTGGACCTTTTCTAGCGCTGCTATGTCCTTTTTGTAGCCTGGAGACCAAAACTGCACACAGTACTCTGTCTTAACAGTTAAGTATTCCATTATCTATAACACAATAGTAGCATCCATCCACATTGACCGGAGCTCCCCACACCCCATCAGTTTGGGTTATATGGTGCTGAATGCACTAGTAAAGTCAAAAAACAAGACCCTCACCCTGCAACCCAGTCCCTCCAGATGGAGTAGGCTCTATTTAGCAGAAAAATGACAGCATCATCTGCTCCAGGTGGTCTTGATAGACAGACTTCAGAGGGTCTAGTGCTCTTCTGACCAGGGCTTGCAAGGGAGCCAGTATTAGGATGACAGTATTTATCAATATTAGGACATCAGTCAATGCAAACATTCTTTTGGGTACTTGGCATCTTTCTATACTGAACACCAGCACAAAGCAGTTTGCAAACTTGCCCTCTGTTTTATTGCAGGGGTCTTGACACAATTACAAATTACCATACATCCCAGGTGAGTGCCCTCTGCTCACGGTGTTAAGCTCAGCTTTCCATATTATTAACATTAAATGCTGGGCTACTGTTAGGCTATGAAGACCCTGTTAATCTCTAAGGCATCACCCCACACTCCACAGCTGCTTTACATGCCAAAGAGAGCCTCTACCATGCACCACGTGTCGATGGACATAAGCATGTTGGCATGCTTCCAGTCGATTAGCATAAAACATAAAAGATGAAAAAAGAAAATTTAAAAGATGTTACCTAAAAATCTGTAGACTTCAAACGTGAACACCCAGATGCACTCCTCCCAGGGGGAGCTTAACGGCAGCAGACATAAAGAGAGAGCAGCTGAGAACGCCTCGTGCCACAGTGTGACTGCTGCTTCCTGTGTCGGAGTGCTGCTTACCTTTTCAGTCTGTGTGTGTGTGTGTGTGTGTGTGTGTTTTGCGGAGTGGAGATTGGAAAGTGAAGTTGTTGTTACTGTAAGTAACTCCTTTGCACTTGACACTTGCACTCGCCTTGTCTGGTCCTTTCCTTGTATCTGCTTCAGACCTCATTCAGTGTACCATCAGCTTTAACGATGCTAGCTTTAGAACAGATAGTCCAGACAAGACAAGCGCAAGTGTCATAAATACAGGAGTTACTTACAGTAACAACAAGAATTTCACTTCCGATCTTCTATCCCCACACACACATTATGCACAGTATACGGTAATTTCCACTTTGATCTGCTAGTAGGTTGTTGATTTGTAATATTAACAAAAGCTTTCCTAAGCAATCTGTGATAGTTTTTATGCTAAAAGATGCCATATGCATTCTGGGAGAACCTTATTACAGGCCAGTGGCTTCAGTTAATGTTCATATCAATGCCAGAATTGGGAAAGAATGTGATCTCAGTGATTTGGATCGTCGCAGGACTGTTAGTGCGAGACAGGCTGCTTTAGATTGGGATTTTTCACACACAACAGTCTCTTTAGAGTTAATGAGAATGATGCGAAGAACAAACATCCGGTGTGGCGAACGGCTAGGGAGCCTGCCCAGCCGGGACGCCTGGAAAGACTGGGAGAGGGACAATACCTCCCCCGGGCCACAAGAGGGCAGCCGCCCTGGTCTGCATCGGGGCCATTGGATCAGAGCTTAAAAAGCTCAGCCCTGTTAGGGTCTGTGGCCACCACCAGAGTTGTCCGGATGATTACAGAGCCTTCCAGGCATGTGCTGCCAAAACAGGAACTAAGTACACTGGATCATCATGGAGCACCTGGAGAACATCTGGGGCATTATAAAAGGGGCTGCCTCACTCCATTGGATGAGCCGGAGTCGGGAGGAAGAGGACGGAGCTTGCAAGGAGAGGAGCAGAGGTGGCAGAAGAATTGAGAAAGAATAAAGAGAAGAAGGGACTATGATCAGTTTGTGGATGTTTAGCGTATTGTGTGATGTTGTAAAGACATAAAGGAAATTAACATTAGAATTACCAGAGCCTACGAAAAAACTCGTAGATCCGTCCCACCTTAAAATGCTTTGCACCTCTCCGTCAGCGTCTTTTGTTCTGTAAATGTGTGGATAAGCAGCAAACAGCAAGCAGCCTGTTATTACATCCCCCCACCACCACATGGTTTTCTCAGCTCAAGTCTGTTTACCTGTGTGTCAGTTGCTTAGAGTTGTATAGAGTGAGAAGTCAAGCAAAATGACACCTTTTATAAATACTATATCGTTATTTGGAACACTTGCCTTTCATGCGTGTTCCGTGTCTACACATCATTAAAACAGAAACGTTTTTCATGTTTTAGAAATAATTGACAAAATGTAGACATGAAGTGTATAATGTGTGAAGCCTGAATTCCATATATCAAAGAAACACTTTCACAAAAGACACAAATATAACAGAACAAGTCAGCTTTTATTCAAAAATATAACTGCAGAAAAAGAACCTGCGTTAGGGTGCGACATTGAAACACATTTACTACAACAACTTCGGTGGTGCAACGGTATCAACTGTTGACTGGTAATCAAAGCTCCACGGGTTCAATCCCGGATGAGTCCGTCTTGAGAAGTGAGCTGATTGTATTCTTATTATTTTAGAATAAAAACATACATTTGATTCCAGTCTGTAACAGCCGGTGTAATTTATGATAACTGTAAAGGTTAGCTTTGGTTTTTTTTATTCAGTTTTATTCTCTCAGCCGCGTTCACGATCCCAACACTCCCCCCCTCCCCGCATTTGACACTGCTGTTTTCACATAGAACGGTTTTTCATGACGACGGTTCTACATCAGATCAAAAATGCACTTTTGCCATCGCTGTACTTTGTATATGTACATGGGAAGCTCTGCACTCTACTTGTGACTTTACGCTATAGGAAGTAAGTAAATAAATAAAGGTAAATAGGTAAATAACATTCGATCTGACTCTTACATACAAAGTGTTATTTACCTATTTACCTTTATTTATTTACTTACTTCCTACAGTCACAAGTAGAGTGCAGAGTTGGGATCGTAAATGCGGCTGAGAGAATAAAACTGAATAAAAAAAAAACAAAGCTAACCTTTACAAGTATCATAAATTACACCAGCTATTACAGACTGGAATCAAATGTATGTTTTTATTCTAAAATAGTAAGAATACAAGCAGCTTACTTCTCAAAACGTACTCGTCCGGGATCAAACCCGTGAAGCTTTGTCTACCAGTCAACAGTTGATACCGTTGCGCCACTGAAGCAGTCGTAGTAAATGTGTGTCAATGTCGCACCTTAACACAATATTTTGATATTTTTTTCTTTGATATTTGGAATTCTAGTTTCACACATTATACACTTCATGTCTACAGTTTGCCAATTATTACTAAAACATGAAAAATGTTTCTGTTTTAACGATGTGTTTACATAGATCGTTGTAGACACGGAACACACATGAAATGCAAGTGTTCCCAATAACGATATAGTATTTATAAAAGGTGTCATTTTGCTTGACTTCTCACTCTATACAACTCTAAGCAACTGACACGCAGGTAAACAGACTTGAGCTGGGAAAACTGTGCAGGGTGGGGGATGTGATAGCAGGCTGCTTACTGTTTGCTGCTTATCAACACATTTAAAGGACAAAAGACGCCGACGGAGAGGTGCAAAGCATTTTAGGTGGGACGGATCTACTTGTTTTCTCGTAGGCTCTGGTAATTCTAGTGTTAAACGTGACTGCCAGTTCTGTAGACAAGAAACACCTTGTTGATGAGAGAGGTCAAAGGAGAATGGCCAGAATGGTCCGAGCTAACAAAAAGGCTACGATAACTGAGATCACCTCTCCATACATCTGTGGTAAGCAAAATAGCATCTTAGAAGGTATAACACGTCAAATTTTGAGGACGATGGGCTACAACAGAAGAAGACCACATCAGATTCCATCTCGGTCAGCCAAGAACAGAAAGCCAAGGCTGCAGTGAGCACAGGCCCACCAAAACTAGACAGTTGAAGACTTGAAAGAGTTACCTGGTTTGATGAAGGCACGCAGATGGTGGGCTCAGAAATTGGAGCCAACAGAATGAATCCACTCACCCTTCTGTCTCATGCCAACAGTCCAGGCTGGTGCTGGTGGTGGTGTAATGTTATGAGGAATGTTATCTTGGTACACTCTGTTCTCGATAGTACCAATCATTCCTTGAATGCCACGGTGTGTTATGATTATTAGTGCTGACCATGTGCATTCCTTCATGGCCACAATTTACTGCCTTCTAATGACTACTGTTCCTTATTTTGTCTACCGCGATGCAAGTGCATGCTCCAATAACTTATCCATGGCGATTCTACATTGATGCCTATCCAGTAGCAGTCGTTCACTTTCCACTATAGACAAATCCATTACTTTACAGTCTTCCATGATGTGATCCAGCCAGCGCTTCTTTGGTCTTCCTAAAGGTCCTTTGCCATGAAATGTGACCATATTGCAGAATATGAGGAATCCTGTCTGTGGTCATATTGACTACGTGTTCAAAGAACGTGTTCATCCTTCTCTTCTGGATATTAAATATCACATCGAAATGGATCCCAAATGAGCACCTGATGCTTTCATTCTGTAAACGGCCTCTTCTATATACGCCTAGGATTTGTCTAAATATTGCCATTTCATAAACACACAAATGCCTCTTGTCTTCTTGTTTTAATGTCCATGTTTCTGCATTGTAGAGAAACACGGAAAGAAGAAGAGTTTGATAAACAGAGTGCTGGCTAACATACACACATGTGATTTAGAGCTCGAGCAGCACCTGATGCCAGTCCTACATGTCAATCTATATCATCTTTGAAATCCTCATCACTTGTGATGACTCCTCCCAGATAAACAAACTCGTCTACCTGGTTCAACTGGACACACTCTACTGTAGATCTACATTCACTTTCATTACTTTTCTGCTAATGACTTGCACCTCTGTCTTTGCTGCGCTTATTGTCAGTCCAAATTGTTGGCTAACACTATTTAAACTAGACAACTTAGCCTGCAGCATGGCTACAATGGCTACATTCGGCATGATAATGCATCATGTCACAAAGCAGAAGTCCTCTCAAAGTGGCTTCATGAACATGACAATGAGTTCAGTATTCTTCAGTTGATTTAACCGGTCACCAGGGGCCTCATGTATAAACAGTGCTTATGCACAGAAATGTTGCGTAAGAATGTTTCCATGTTCAGATCGAGATGTATAAAACCTACGGCGTAAAGCAGTGTTTCCCAAACTCGGTCCTGGTGGACCCCTGTGGCTGCAGGTTTTTGTTCCAACCAGATTCCTAATCAGTGACAACACCTGATAGCACTGATCTCATTTAATTAGCTGGTTTTTTTTTTTGGACATTCAGAAAAGCTTAGCAGCATGATTTTTACATTTATAAGATATTTAGAAATGTTTCTGCTTTTGCTATATATAATGCTTAACTCTCTGTTGATTTCATTATACTTTGCCCTTTCTCTGTGCAGTTTTTCCCCCTTCGTTGTATCTTATTAATGACCATTTAAAACAAGCAGATCAGACACCCAGGCAAACAACACTGAATAATCAAAGGCTGCAACTACTTTAGAGTCAGACCCACTTATTAGTAAAAATTGGATGAATTAAACAATTAGAAGACCTAGAAAAGTTGAATGAAAATCAAGATGAAAATACTATTAAAAAGAAAAAAATACATTATTCCTATATAACTGCTGGGTACATTTTAATATTTTTTTTTTAGCAAACTTAGTTTTCTAATTCCTATAGTGTTCCCTAAACACAGAACTTGGGAAATATAAGTTCACTTAATTAGCCCAGGAGTCCATTTAAAAACAGAATCTGGTTGGAACAAAAACCTGCTCCTGCTTCGTGCTGTGTATTTACTGAGGCTGGCGCGACACTGGAAGGATAGACGGATAGAATAATTAAACAGTACTATGAAGATATTTCAGTGTCCCTTAAAAGTTTTGAAGAATTGTCATTGTAAACTTACAGATGGCTTAACGTCTATTACAGAGCTGATTGTGTGGCGATTGGGTATTTGGGGAAAGAAAAGTAAGGACAGGAATTGAAGGTTAGTACATTTCAAAGAGACAGTACTGCTACAATAAATTATTTCATCGAAGGTCACGCATGGCACAGCAGCATCTTGTGTGAGACATGAACAATCACTGCGCCATCGTGTTCCCATGTTTAATAACATGCTTTCATTACAATCATCATGAAAATGATATCACGTATACATCTCAGTATTTTAATTATTCAGAGAGCTGTAATATCACGAATGTAATAGATTCTGTGTCCTGTCAGAGAAACAGAAAGAATGGAAGCACGTAACGATTCACACACATAGAGCACATAGAAGATCAAATACAGAACAAAGCATTTAACGTGCTACTTTAGTTACGATGGGTTTTGAGAAACTAGTAAATTAAATGATTTTAAGATGAAGTTTATGATGTTCTACTTTGATGACAAAATGAACTACATGATTAAAGTGGAAATTTCGAGATTAAAGTTGACATTTCGTGCTTTTTTTCCCACTGTGTGCCACAATTTTTTAGTCTGTACCCTAATAAGCTCAGACAGTGGGCTACGACTCACCTTTTCACGACTTTGATATGTGACAACTTCTTTTTTATTTCGGGCACTGTGCAACTTTGTGAACTTGAGCTTTCGAGTTTCTCCGACACGCTATGTCACTCGATCAACTTCCTTTTGTTGTTTATACCACTGTTTAAATCAACAAATAGTATGTTTTTCCTTTGCCTCCACTTGGTATTTGCTGAAATCCTATTTTCCCCCGTGCTTTTCCCATTGTCTTTTCACAGAACGCTAAGCTTAAGGGCTATTTATATTGATTTGCATATTCAAAGAGGCGTAATTCTGGGAGGAGTTGGGGTGGGTCAGCAGGCGTGTGCACATGCGTTAATTTTCATGTTGACCGGCATTTATGTAGCGGAAGAACGCTGAAGTTGGTGAATGCACAGATTCCTGCATCTGGATTTTTCTGTGCGTAAGCACATTTCGGCTTTTGTGCTTACATCATGTTATAGTGCGAATTCTACGCACGGCATTATGCATGAGGCCCCAGGTCTGAATCTAATAGAACACTTTTGGGATGTGGAGGGTCGGGAGATTCACAGCATGAATGTGCTGCAGAGAAAACTGCAGAAATTGCATGATGCCATCATGTCAACCTGGACCAGAATCTAAAAGGAACGTGTCCAACATCTTGTGGAGTCCAAGCCATGAAGAGCTAAAGCAGTTTTGACAAGAAAAGAAGGCCCTACCCAGTATTAGAGTAGTGGTCCCAAGAATTTATTCAGTGAGCTTATATTAAATATTACCTTTAACTCTCTTATCTGCTATTAGATTATTAATTTTTTACTAACCCTCACCTATTCTGTTTCCTTTGTCGGTACTCAAATGTGGCACTTGGTGCCACTGCCCTACTGCCAAGTTGTTTTGCCTGCCTAAGGTAAAGTCGTCTCTGATGGAGGATCGCAGGAATTGTCGGGTAGAGGGGTCCTTTCATCTGATTGGCTGGCCCAGTGATGATTCAGCTGTGAAATGGCCAAAAGGGGGGAGGCAGCTTGATGGCCAAGGTCCCCAGGAGCATGAACAAATCTGAATCCTATTGTATTATATCATCTACTGTTGCATTTTGCTCTGAGCTTGTAATATTTCTATTGAATTTCTATTATATTGTATTAAGAATTACCTGTGCCCTGTTCTGTGTTTTGTATTGTATTTACTCCCATTTTTTGACACCCACTGCATGCCCATCATACCTGGAAGGGGGTCTCTCTTTGAAATGCCTTTCACAAGGTTTCTTTCATTTTTTTCCCCCCCGGGCTTTTTTTTTTTGGGGGGGGGGGGTTTTTCCTTGTCTTGTTAGAGAGTCAAGGCTGGGGGGCTGTTAAAGCCCATTGCGGCACTCCTTGTGTAATTTTGGGCTATACAAAAATAAATTGTAATTGTATTGTTTTGCATTAAACTCTTAATTTTGGGTTCAGTAATTAGCATAAATAAATTCTAAACCACCTTACCTTACATTTACAGAAAAGTCAAGCAAAATGACACCTTTTATTGGCTAACTAAAAAGATTACAATATGCAAGCTTTCGAGACAACTCAGGCCCCTTCTTCAGGCAAGATGTCAAAAAAAGGTGTCATTTTGCTTGGCTTTTCTCTACATTCATAATGGCTAACACGATACAACACCCTAGTACTCCTTACATTTACAGTAAAGGACCCTATAAATCCTGACATCATCATTTGTATCTCCTACTGGGTGTTGTCTAATGCACCTTGTGATAGATTTTACAGAGACCATGGACTTTACTGTTCTTATCTGCTCTTAAGCTCCTACAGTGCATTCCTCCATTAATCTCATCACTCTTTGAACACATTTCACTCACAATATGGTTAAGCAGAGCTGAAGCCCGTTCTGTCAGAACAGTGCACGTGGAAGAAACCCACACAATGGAGACAGCAGTCCGTCACAAGACACACTTGATTACTTACACTAGTTTACTTTTCACTCACTTATAACAACATTGTGCTGCTCCCACTTAGTGCTATACTCGGAAATATCCATCATTATTTTCTAAAGCACTTCCAGATAGTTTATAAAGTGAAGGGGACTACGTAAAATCAATATTAGAGATTTTAATAACTTAGCATTTAGAATGCAATTTAAAATTGCTTTTTGGAGAAGTCAATAGTGTGTAGCACAAAAGGGCTTGCTCTTTCTACTCTATTCGACGTTGTCACAGCCATTTTCTAAGTTCAGGTCGGGTTTACTACTCATCCCCCAAATCTTGGTGTATTGCAGCTAAAATTGATGCCTTTCCTGACACCAGCCTCCTTCAGTTGCCATTTTATGACAAGCAAGATGGACCATGACCTGAACAGACTCACAGGCCAGAAGGGCGAGGTTAAAACTGGAAATAAACAGATATTCACATTGTGGTGTTTTGGAATAGTGATAATGTTTAGAATGAGGAGTACATGATTTATTGGACTCGAATACACCCAGCTCAGTTTTACGAGTGGGCAGCATGGTCTTATTCCAGGGTGAAACAGAAATAAATGGAGGTGTTGCGAGATGTTGCGAGATCAGCTGGCCCAACTTTGTGAACTCTCTTAAATTCCAAATGGTGTAAAGTCAACATCACCTTGATGGGGAAACTTGGAAGGTACTTGGTTTTAATGGACTAAACAAAATACAGTGATCCCACCTCGATCGTGGGAGTTGCATTCCAGAACCCCCGCGAAAGGTGAAAATCCACAAAGTAAAAACCGTATGGTTATTTTTAGATATTTTAAGCCCTTATAAAATCTCCCACACTCTTATAAACATTTCCCGCACAGTTATATGGCATAAACCCTTTGTATTCTCTTAGATATTAGGTAAGATTCGTTGAAATTATGTATGTAAACACACTGTTTATATACAGTAAAACCTAAATGTTATTTTAAAGATATCGAGCGTCTCCGATATCACATATGTTACAGCCATTACCACAGACAGGCCACCAGCAATAAATACGTACAATGCAAGAAAAATTGCATACAGTAAAATGTGTGTACAGTAACACTAAACGTACGTACATGTACTAAGTACTGTACGTAGAAAATTAATTATGGTTACTCACCAACAATGACACGATGACTTGTCCGATAACAATGAGTTTAATTTTACTGCACAACAAAGGACAGCGTTACAGCTCTTCTAAAGGAGTCTCTTCAGGCGACTGTGTAGCATCGCCGTTGTTCTTCTTCTGGCAGTCTTAAATCCAAATCCCTAAAGCAGATTCCATCCGGACTAGCACCTTATTACATCTACTTACAACTCGTTTTGTGTCCTGGTTAAAGGACACTGGAGCCGTAGATCTTATATTCTTTTCCTTCTTTTTAAATAAAAAGAATCGTGGACTCATTGATGCCGTAATGGCATCCTATAGCGGTGTAGCTGTTCCCTTCCTTCAACATATCCAAAACTTTTACCTTTTCGGCAATCGTTCGCATCTTCTGTTGGTGCTTGGGCACGGCCCCTGAAGCAGTAGCAGGAGCAGATCGTTTTGGAGCCATAATGAAGAGCTTGACTATGCACAAAGATAAACACAAAACAGCACAAAAGTTAACTCTTTACACATCGAAACACGTTGATGTTAAATGAGCGAAACGAGACTTCCTGGTTAACGCAGCAGAATCGAATTCAGCACTCCGTCATTGAGCCAATCAGCACACAGGAACTTAACTGCGTGCGCTGATTGGGTAGCTTCTCAGCCATCCGCCAATAGCGTCCCTTGTATGAAATCAACCGGGCAAACCAACTGAAGCATGTACCAGAAGTAAAAAGACCCATTGTCCGCAGAAACCCACGAAGCAGCGAAAAATCCGCGTTATGTATTTAGATATGCTTACATATAAAATCCGCGATAGAGTGAAGCCGCGAAAGTCGAAGTGCGATATAGTGAGGGATTACTGTAAATCTTAATCACTCAAAATATGGGGATTGCATAACACCTTTTATAAATGCATTCACATATAATGTGAGAAGCACTGACTGTGAGAGGCTTGTCTTTCTGTCTGTCTGTCTGTCCACATGAAACAACTCAGCCTCCCCGTAAACTGATTTTTTTTTAAATTTAGCACACGTTTTCTTTTGTCAGTACAGGTCAATATTCATTAAGATATCTCAAACAAATTATGATGTATAAAGTTTTGAATGTTTGGTGAATTTGAGAACTCATCTCTCTGTTATAAAAAAAAAAACGTCTTGGGAGGGATATGAGGGAGATGAGACATGATCTTCTCGGAAGACACTTTAACGTCACGCGAGACAAGGCAGTGAGACAAAAGGACAGCTGCTGTATAGGCTTTTAAATGATCGACGTGTGACAAGCAGAACACGCAGCTCGCCAGCAGCAGCAGCAGCAAGACAGCAGCTGATCCAACCACAACTCCTTAGTGTGTGTTCAGCCTCTCCTTCACAATGCGAGCAGTGTTATATGTCCAGCTAGAAAAACATTTAACCACGCCCGGGGCCGGAAATAAAGGATAAAGAGTAGATGACAAAGTAGAAAGTCGTAAAGAATTCAAAAATGTTGACGCGGTACACATGCACAGTTCTCAGATCTTCTCGGAAGACACTTTGAAGTCCTGTGAGACTACTTGCACGTCACGCCCTAATTACAAAAAATTTCTCGGAGATACTTTAACGTCCCACGAGACAAAGAATTGAGACAAATGGACAGCAGCTGTACAGGCTTTTAAATGAACGACGTGCAGCGCAACATGCAGATCACGCAGCATGGCACAAGCAGCCCTGGGTTGGGAATAACTCATTCACTACAGCTATATTACAGGCAAAGATCAAGAAATAAAAAATGAATGAAATGAAAATAAAAATCTCTTTAAATTGTATATTGGTTAACCAAACCCCGGGGTTGGCGAGTGAAGCAAGCAGGGGGCAGAGCCCCCAGTCTATCTTAAAACAGAAAAGTTCTGTGCGATTTCAACAAAGAAAATTTGCTGTTTCAATTTTACCTTGAGGGCAGTTACACCAACTTGTATGTTTTCTATGTTTTCCTCTTTTACTCGTCTGTCAGCTGCTCAGATCCCCAATACAATAGCAGGGGAAGAACGCAGTGCCCAGGCAGCTCATACAGCAGCACCTTCTCCTGTTGTGTTACGTAAGTATATCATAGAAGTACAAAAAATACCACTTCTCTGGACATTAATAGAAGAGGAAAGCAAATATGTAAGTATATATGGGACTGATTTGACAGAACTAATGTTATCAGTACTGTGTTGATGATATGTAGCTGTTGGACCACACGGTATCACCTAGAATCTCTGTATGTCTCTGAAGGAACACCATCTCCAGCTCAACTTGGCAAAGATGGACCTTCTTGCTATCCCAGCTCACCTATCTGTCTATTCAGCACCCCACCTCTGTTCAACTCAGTTCATTATCGCTAAAACCTGCCAAGTCAGAGTGCAACCATAGGGTGGTGATCGATGACCAGTTGTCCTTCACTGGTCATGTTGCTCAGGTCTCTCCATCTTGCAGATTCATTCTATACAATACCCACAAGATCAGACTACAGTATATCTACCTGAGTTTGCAGCACAGCTCCTGGTCCAGCCTTTGGTCTCGTCACTACTGGCAGGAGAACTGGCATGTGCCACCAAGCCACTGAAGAGGACTGAAAATGCAACAAACCGTCTAGTGTTCAATTGGCTGAGGAAAACATTTCACTTCTCTTTTCAGATCTCTGCACTGGCTACCTGTAGTGGCACACACTCAGTTCAAATCACTCATGCTTGCTTACAGAGAAGTCAATGGATTAGCACTTACATACAAATATGGAGACACCTGTGTGGACCTGTGCTCCTTCTCAGCGACTCGGTTCTGCTGATGAATGACAGTGTGGTGCAGTAGTTAAGGCTTTGGACTACAAACCCTGAGGTTGTGGGTTCAGATCCTGAAACTGTGTGGCCCTGTGCTCCAATTGGGGGATAAAAAAGAAATGTAACCAATTGTACCTTAAAAGTGGTAAGTCGCTTTGGATAAAGGCTTTGGCCAAATAAACAAATGTAAATGTCTGGTGAAGCCAACTGTTCGTGGTATCAAATCTCAGTCCAGACCCCTTTGATGTGTAACTCCTGGCTGGCGGCATGAGCTGCCCACCTCTGTTTGAAATTTTGACTCCCTCAATGTGTTTAAGAAGCATTTGAAGACTCTCTTGTTCAGTGAATTTCTGTCTAATTGATATGAGCTGTTGGGTTTTGTGACCTAGGAAGTGTAACTCACTTGCTTTTTGTTCTGAGGTCTTCACTTGTTCCCTTGTCCTGTAACACAAGTTCCCAAACAGTCCACCAGACTGATGTTACTCAATAATGTTGATCTCGGTTTGAATAAAAATGTCTACTAAGCAAATAAATATAAATGTAAATTTGCAGATTATTATTGTGTGTTGGTGTGCCCTGGGATGTCCAATCCAGGGTGGTTTCCTGACCTCTTTTGAAACCATAAACCTGAAATATGCAAGTCTAGATAATGGTTTTGACTGATCAAAACAGAACCCTTTGACACTATACTTTGTGTTTCATTAAGTGGTCTTCACAAATTGAATGACGCTATAGGAATTAAATGTAGGACATATACTATATATGGTAAGTCACTAGACTGTAAACCCCAAGGTTGCTGGTTTGTTCCTCACTACTAAGCCAGAGTGACCCTTGGGGTCTCATTTCAAAAAGGTTCACACTCTGGAAATATGGAAGCTGTTCTTTTACATCCTGACTTCTTCTAATAGACTAAATAGATACAGTAAATGGATGAATGGTGGTATGTGCCACTTTGGAGAGAAGCATTATGGTGAGATGCAGAAAAAGAGGACTTCTTGACCACAAACATTACATGTGCATCCTGACAGAAGAAACCCAAGGCCACAAACCAGAATGACATCCATTTATCTACGATGCATAAAAGAGCTAAACGTAATGGGCGCAATTAGTCTGTAGTTTTACTTGTGCACCTGGGGACCACTTTCCTGGCTCTGGTGACATAAGCAGTACCACCCCAGGGAGAGAGGGGACACTAATGCTAATAATATCTTCTCTTTCCCCATAGCATTGAAAGGCTGCCGGAGGATGATGGTTAACTCCGCCCACAAGGCTCTGACAAGACTCCGCCCCTTCTTGCGGCAGTGATGCAATGAGCAGCTGATCAGGGATTGTGTTGTCAGTGTTTGACCTGACGGAGAGGAGGACAGAGCCCCATCTCCATAGTATCACTCTTAAAGAAGAGGCTGTAAGAGCCATATTAGTTTTGGTTTTCAAAGCTGCATGGGTCTATATCTGGCATCCTAACCTTTTGCCTGCTTTTAATAGTCTTCTTTCCTGGCCACATTACACACCCATGTTACATGTTTTGGAAAAGTGAGGCTTGGAATGAATATATATATATACAGTATATTACAGTAGAAAATGTTGTCTACTTATCACGGAATCAAGAGCCATCTTCTGTCACCTCTCTCAATTTCAGTGTCCACAGTATAATATATGATCTTTAACAAAGATGAGTTACTCCTAACATTCACATTACTGCATGCCAGTTTCTGAGAAAAAAAAAACAACTGGCAGATGTTAGAGTAGAAGCCTCGCTAGCTCACTTCTTGTCCTAATTTTCTGTTGCTCTCCATCTTCTCTCCTACCAGATGCTGTGATGCCCAAAATCTTTTCTTTTTCTTTTCTTTTCTTTCCTGCACACACCACCAGTGGATGCACCCACAGATCAAAGTAAAAAGAAATGCTAGTTCAGTGGTTGTTACCAAGCAACATGGAGGTGCAGGCGTGGCTTGGAAAGAAGTCCAAAGTAATTTGAGGGTCATTCTTTATCCCACGCACAGCAAAATGGACATCAGAGCACAGTCAGCTTTGATCATTTCTGTACCAGCTCAACAACATCATTGTTAAAATTAAGTTTGCATGGGCATCTGTCCAGGGGTGTAGTGAGCTCCATGTGTGTGGCTGCATTTGAGATCTGTGCCAGGGAGTGCATGGCATTCTGAAGAAAAACAATTTGGTTCTCTCTCTCTCTCATACCCATTTTACGGCCCATATACCAAAACTGTCAGGGTCCAACTATGCCAATGTCTGTACGACTCATTGCACACTTGAAATCCATCTCAGTGGGGTCTGTGTGAAGGGACCAGAGAGCAGCACACTTCTGCCAAGCCGATCTCCATACACTGAACAGCAGAGAGGCAACACGCTTTAGCCAGATGTCCAATCTGCACTCGGTTCCAGCTGAAGAATTTCCACAGCACGTCTCACGCCCAGCGAGGCGGCCTGTTAGCCCCCACCGATGAACCATCCATCCATCCATTATCCAACCTGCTATATCCTAACTACAGGGTCACGGGGGTCTGCTGAAGCCAATCCCAGCCAACACAGGGCACAAGGCAGGAACAAATCCCGGGCAGGGCACCAGCCCACCGCACGCACACACACACACACCCACATCAAGCACACACTAGGGATGATTTAGGAACCAGTGAACCACTGATACCATATATTAATATGGGTAGATAAATTCGATGTTCACTTCACTGAACTTTTCATCCACTTAACCCTCACAACTGTCCCCATTACTTCACAACGTCCTGAGACATGCCATGCCTGGTACACTTCCTTTGGATTCTACCCAGGGAGAGATTCTAACTACATACCCAAACCAAACCAGCTCAACAATCTTATTGATGTGGATGGCCAGATGTCCTACTTTGATGTCTTTAAGTGGTCTCCAAAAGAAACCAAACGGTGGGTCACTCAGGAAGTACCGTCTACCAAAAGATCTTCAGACTTACTATTTCTAGTTAAAAATACTTAAAATTTGGAGTGTACTCCCTTTGATTTTCTCATATAGTGAGACAGAAGAAAAGGTCATCAGAACTACTTCAAGTTGCACAATATTTCTCAGATATCATATCTCTTTGTTTCTCATCATAACTAATTGATAATATCAATGCACAATCATTTATCTCTATTTATAATCAAACTTTATATCAAAAATAGCCATGCCCCATGTAGTAGTGAAACATGACAGTGAGGACTCCTGACGTCATGTTTCCCCCTTCCCTCAGCCCGCAGCCTCTGTCTCGGATTTGCGCGAAATAAATCGCTCCTGCAAGCAAACAATGATTCTTACCATGATGAGAGAAGTCGCAAAATCAACCGGAATGTTCAAATTATAGAAATCCGGTAAGCAGTTCTCTCGCTCACTAGCTAAACGGAGGCTAGAGCGCGAGTGAGAAGGGCCCCAGCACCCTAACCTCATCCTACTGCGTGTCTCTCGGATTCATGCAAATAAATCGGTACCGCAAGCAAACTATGACACACAGTGCAATGAGAGAAGTCGCAAAAGCAGCTGGAATGTTCAAAAATTAATCTAAAGTAGGTCTCTCGTGAAAAGTGGACAGACAGACAAATGTTGGATTTCATATATATATATAGAAAGAGAAAATATTCTCATACTTAGGGAGGTCAAAAACGGTGATGGAATTTTTTCATGATTACATATG
>JANRMT010062796.1:81254526-81267223 GCA_026402145.1 Polypterus bichir lapradei
TCTATACAAAATTTAAATCATCTATCTGTAATTATAACCATAGTTTACTTGAAAATTTGCGAAAGTATTTAGTTAAAGTACCACAAAAGTTGATAGGATTCCTTATTTTTGATATAAAGCAGGTGTACAAAATCTCATTTACCGAGGGCAAAGCGTTTAATTTATCGTATTTACACACAGACAGACATATTTTCGGACTCAGGAAGGTCTAAAACGTCAAGATTCGTCAAAATCTAAGTCGAGTTTTTTTACAGTTCCTATACTTTCTCTATACTATAGCATGTATACGAGAAAGTACAAATACCCACATAGTGATATGTGAGTAGAACGAGGACAAAAACCCAAGGCATTCAGATGGCATCTGGTAGATGGATTTGTAGAATACAGGTAGACAACCTGAGATGGGAGGAGTGATATTTGTAACATATCTGAACTATTCCTAAATATTTGCCATACTGTACTATAACAAGGCTCACATCATGATAAGCTGAGGTGATGCGAAGAGTTGGTTAAGCGTGAAAGGACCTCTAGATGGTGTAAAGAAATTCTGAGGGCCCACAAGCCCAATAGTGGGAAGCATTTGGAGAACTGAAGGGGTTTTCAGCCCATTGAGAGCAGCTAAGGAATCAGAAGTGAGAAAAGGGACAATGGTAAAGAGTGCAATGGTAAGGAAGCCACAGACTTTAAGACAGACCAAACGGGGGAAAAGATGTTGGGTAAGCCGTCATAAGTCCTCACAGAGACTCTAAGGGACCCCAGTTAGTGAAAATGAAGGCAGAGGCGCCCAATGATAAAGGCTCAATAATGAAGAAACAGAGAGAGATAAACAAGTAAAGAGTAAGACAACAAGGTTAAATACCCACAGTAGAAAGCAATGAGGCTGAAGGCAAGAAACAAGGAGACCTTTGTGGTGCACATAATGATGGAGGTTCCAGTGGAGCAGCCACAACCTTGTTTCCATTTGATCGATTGTGCTTATGCAGTAAGAAAACGATATCAGAGACTGAATGTCAGAAATTTTGTGGTGTAAGTAAACTTTTTATGCTGGTTGTAAGATATTGAATTATGGCTGTGCGATAATTAGCAGTGGTTATAAGAAAATAAACAGTGGGCATAAAATATTTGGTGGTGGTCATAAATCGTAATATTTTAAATGGTCTTGAAAGTAGCAAGTTGGATGAAGCCAGCCAAAGGAAGAAAGCCAAGTAAACAGAAGTGGTGAAGAAGAAGTGCTGTGGACTGGGGTGGTGTGCACTTTGTGAGTCCACAGAAGTGGGCTGCAGAGGCTTTTCAGGTCAATCTCCATGCCTTCAACCTCCTATGGCATCGTTGGGTCACCCAGAAGAAAGGCCACCAGGGAAACAACAGAGATGGCTGTGGAATTGGAGGGGCAATTTGTGATTACCCACTACTTGGACACAAACGAAGAACTGATCATTGCAAGTTGGGTCAACTGAGTGAGTGCATTTGATATTCAAAGACCTGAAACCCCTAATGACCCCAGGTACTGTCATTGATGAGGTGTCCCAGGTGTATCACTTGATGGATGGTGGTGTCTAAATTCAACCAAATGAGCTCCCATGCGAGACCCAATAGCAGTAGCAGGTCAAGGGGACTCACTCGAGGTCACTCAATGAGTTGGTAGTGCGGACTGATCTTGCAGCCAATGTCTTAGTCAAAAAAAAGCTCCACTATGCATGCACAGATTGAAGTGAAAGACGTAATATAACAGAGAGAGCTTGTAGGAGGAGAATGGGCATCCCAGTAAAGGTGGAGGAAGTTTCGTTACCCAGACATGAGGTCAGCAGGACGAGGAAATATATTTATACTCGGTCGGAATGGTTTAATGGAAGGACTGATACAACACTATTTTTTTACAGCCAAAAATCACACAAGAAGTGTCGCAATGCGCTTTAACAGGCCCTACCATTTGATACCCCCAAGCCTTGACTCTCTAAGAAGACAAGGAAAAATTCCCAAAAATACTCTTGTACGGAAAAAAATGGAAGAAACCTTATGAAAGGCAGTTCAAAAAGAGACCCCTTTCCAGGTACGTTGGGCGTGCAGTGGTTGTCAAAAAAGGGGGGTAAATACAACACAATACACAGAACAGAACACAAGTAATCCTCAATACAATATAATAGTAAAATAAAAGCAGAGAATCAGGAGTTGTTCCATTCCCCTTATGCCAGATGGCAGTGGTCCTCATATGGGAACCCTGTCGGGACACCCACAAGGATGCTTGGGACTTCCATTAGAGGGCACTGTCAGGGGAGGACCTCGCTTATTTTCTATGGCACAGAAGTGCTTCCCAGAAGACCTGGCATGTTCTGGGTCCGACATAGAATGGTTCTGCTGCCTCACTTAAGTTGAGTCAGAGCTGGGAAGGCAACACTCAACTGGAAACACAGTGTGTGCTGTGTTACCGTGCCTGTAGTTTGGGCCTTTCTGGCGCCCCCTTGTGGTTATAAGATACAGATAGACAGAAATGGAGACTAGTATCTGTGTTTTTAATAGAGTACCAGGGTGTTGTACCATGTTAGCCATTATGGATGTAGTGAGAAATCAAGCAAAATGACACCTTCTATTGGCTAACTAAAAAAGATTACAATATGCAAGCTTTTAAAGCAACTCTTCTTCATGTAGTAGTGTGGACAGGTGAACTGTGAAGCACTAGATTACTGATTCAGTCTCCTCATCAACATGATAATCAGCCAATGTAACAATTTGAAGTGTGACCTAGTGGCTAGGACAGGGGTCTCCAATTCCAGTCCTGGAGCACTACTGTGGCTACAAGTTCCCATTCTAGCCCCTTTCTTAATTAGTGAGCAGTTTTAGAGTCTAATTAGCTTATTTTACCATTATTTTAATTGACTTGTTTTTTAAGATTCTCTCCCCTGAATTGCTTCATTTTTTTTCTTTTAACAGCTCCCAAGCAGAAATGAGATGTTAAGTGAGCCAACAAATGACCAGCTATCTTCAACTCCAACTCCAACCAATTTCACTCCAACCACTTTCTTAATTAGAAGCCAATTCTTGTTACTAATTAAACTCGTTATTTAATTTCACGGCTTGTTGCTGCTCTTATTCTGCCAGAGCTGACATGTCCAAAACTGTTGATGTTCTGTTTTCTAAATGTTTTGTGAACTTAAGCAGATCAACGTTACTGAGACCTTCGCCTTTCTTTATTTTCAGACTAGCCGGCCCCTGCGGCTCCACCCGTGTAGTAGTGAAACAGGAGAAACTTTAAAAATCAATAAACAAATAGGTATTGCTAGCTAAACGGAGGCAAAGGTACACCCCGTGAGGCTGGTGCATGAGTGGGCTCGGTCTACAGCCACTCTCTCGGATTCGCCCAAATAAATTGGTACCGCAGGCGAACTTTGGTACATAGAGTGATGACAGAAGTTGCAAAATCAACTGGAATGTTCAAGCAAATTATAGAAAGGTTCTCTCATGAAAAGCGGACAGACCTACAGATAAACTCCAATGTCTGTCTGTCTGTCTATGTATACAGTGGAACCTCGTGGTCACGACCGTAATTCATTCCAACATGCTGGTCGTAACCTGATTTGGTCGTGACCTGAAGTAATTTCCCCCATAGGATTGTATGTAAATACAATTAATCCATTCCAGACAGTACGAACTGTATGTAAATATATTTTTTTAAAGATTTTTAAGCACAAAAATAGTTAATTATACCATAGAATGCACAGCGTAATAGTAAACTAAATGTAAAAACATTGAATAACACTAAGAAAACCTTGAACAGAGAAAAGTAACATTGTAAGAATTCACACTATAGCCTTACGAACCGTTCGCTGTAAACACTTTATTTTAATGAGTTTTAAGCACAGGGAAAAACATGAACATTTGAAAAATCCGTAATTTAATAAACAACCAAGAAAAGTAGCATTGCAATAATGCACGCTACGAACCAATCACTGTAAACAGAAGTGAAGTGGAGGTTAAAATCCATTAGAAAAAAGTCTTCATTAAATACAACAAGGTTAAAACAATGCTTCAATCAGTCTCTTTAAAAACAAGCCCGGTGCATTCTTTAACTGCCTTCTTGGCCTTATGTAGCCAGCCCTCTCTCTCTCTCGCTTGCTCGCTCTCTCTCTCGCTTGCTCGCTCTCTCTCTCGCTCTCTCTCTCTCGCTCACTCACTCGCTGCACAGGGAATGCACAGGGAGAGACTGAACACGTGCGGAAATCATTGGCATGTACGAACCTGAAGGGAAAACAGCTTGTTCGTCACCCGAGTGTGTAGTCGTGAACAGATGCAAAAGTTTGGCAGACTTTTTGGTCGCAACCCGATTTGTACGTGGTCCGAGACATTCATGACCCGAGGTTCCACTGTATAGAGATATTGTATGGCGGACACAAGTTGCTGGTCATGTGTTGGCTCATTTTATATCACAGCATTGTTTGGCTGCTAATTAAGGAAAACAACAGAAGCAAATAAGGAGCCTTAAATAGCAAGTCAATTACAATTTGGGCAAAAGATGATAATTAGAAGTAAAACCCGCTCCCTAATTAAGAAAAGGGTTAGAACGAAAACTGGTAGCCATGGCAGCTCTCAAACACTGGAGTTGGAGTCCCCTGGGCTCGGACATTCAAGTGTCCCAAACATTTAACAAATAAGTGCATTGGCCCTTTTAGAATGATTATTCGTTTCCTGTTTTCTCCCATTGCTTTAGTATTTCTCCAGTTGAAATTGTGCTCAGTAGTCACTGGTCCCATTGTCCTTGAATCAGATCAATTGGCTACCAAACTGGAAAAGTGAATGAATGGAAAGAAGGATAAATGGCTGGGTGGATGGACAGAATTTTATTCTTCATGAGGCTCTGCCATATCATTGTCATTTTGTTTAGTTATGTAATTGCCTCCTGATGGCACGTCACATGAAGTGCCCTTTATGAAATGCAACCAGACTGAATCTTTCTTAGAAAGCCCTCATATTCAAAGAACAATTCAAGAATCTGGAATATCATTTACTCAAAAAAAAAAAAAAAAATTGGAACAAAAGCAACACAAATGAGTAATGCAGAGCAAGTAGGAGATTCTCGCTATGCCTGACAAGTTCCACATTCTTGTGGTCCGAATGAAGCCGGAGCCCAAGAGAAAGCTGGTGGGAAGCATTGTCTCGAAAGAAAGGGGGTTACAACAAAAGCACATCAGACTCTGGCTACGGGCTGCTGGATTCGGGCTGCTGGCCACAGGGTGCCAGTCAGGTTATTTTTATTCTTGTTTTGTGTTTCCAAATCACAGAGGCCTGAAATGAAACCAGCCCAATGAATCCGAAGGTCTGTAATTACCGAACCCACAGGACAAGTGTGCAGCTGAGGGCCCGGAAGCCACACGCCATGTAATGATGATAATCTGCATTCCGGAGGCACTCTCCTCCAGCGCTGGGAGAGGCTAGTGGCTGCTGTAAGGTAGTGGGTTGCAGTATGAACTCATCTTTCCTCAGGTAGCCTCTTCTACATGCTGTATTTCACTTTTATTTTTTCAGCCAAAGACAGAAAAATTTCAGTGACTATAATGCCCAGTGGGGAGCCCCTGCGTCTTTTTTGGCCTAGTTTGGGTCATGTGATGCCCAGGGTTTCCCACAACTTGGCATTTAGCTGTTTCCGGAACATCAATAGTCATGAAACCAAGATGGGACTAGTGCAGTGACAACAGAAAAAAATAAGGTAGGCGGTGAATGTGTGTATCGTGTGTTTTATTCAACAATGAATCAGCGTCCAGTAAACAGTACAGTGCAATAATTAGTAAATTATCCAATATAACCCAGTCCTGTGTGAGCAAAGTTAAAATCCGTAAACAGAAGTAATAGAAAATCCATTAAAACTAAAGATTATCAGAGTTGGCCTTTATCTCCCTCACAACCATGTCGCACCCAGGCTCATCCTTCTCCCAGGCATGTATAGCGAGACCCTGGCAAATGCAGTCAACCTATGACTACCCATCCTGGTCACCTTCCATTGGTGTCCACCAAGACGTGCTGAGCCCCACTCCCTCTTCCTGACACCTCTGTCAGCAACTACAACCTGCCTTGGAGCATTCGATGGCTCCTGCTCTTGGCTGTTCAGCAGGAGTGATCTGATCGCCTCTCACTCACATCCTTCATATGTTCTACCCAGCTGCTTTGTCACGTCACCTCACCTTCGCACTGCTGCTCATCTGATTCTGTTTCTTTCTTTTCCTCGATCAGACCTCCTCCTCTTCCTCCTCCTCCTCCTCTGTGTCCTACTCAGGCTTTTTATACTTTGTACGTGCAGGTGCTTTTCCAAACAACCCATGGGGTTTCAATGAGGAAACCAGCTGAGCTGATCATGTTTGCACGTGATTGCGTAATCAGCCAAATTCCCAATTAAACAACCCACAGTCACAACGTTTTCCAGTAATGCGCACCCCCAAAAATCAAGCATGAGCCATTTTGTTTAAATAAAAACAAGCTCACCCAGCCACAGACCCCTTACTCACTTCACCACAGGTTAAGCTTCTTTACTGAGAGTTCTTTAATGGTCCATCATTAATCTAAGTGATTAAACGCCCTTTGTCTTAACATAGAAGCTTGCTAAAATGAAATCAGAGCACTGGAGCATAAGAAGATTAGAAACGTTCTGATGACAACAGGCCATTCAGCCCAACAAGCTCATCCATCCAATCCACTTGGACTGTCCAAAAAAACATTCAATTGGCATCTGATGGTTCCTAAAGTCCTGCCCTTTACCACACTACTTGGTAATTTAGTCCATGTGTCTATGGTTCTTTGAGTTAAGAAAAATTTGTACGAAATCTGCCCTTACGTATCCAAACGTGCCGCCATGCTCTTATTGCAAAACGTATTCTAAATTAATAGCTGGGATTCTCTGCACTTATTCCTTTTATAACTTTAAATATTTCAACCATGTCACATCGTTACCTCCTTGGCGGGATGTTTACCACAGGAAAAATGAGCCAAAAAGGTTCAATTCTTTCAGCAAGAAAAAATGTTATTATGTGTAGCATAAACACACAAACACCAAAACATCAACATACAGTACATATAATAGGAAGGATATGTCTAGTCTCCAGTGCTGCACTGTTGCGGATTTAGTATGTATCAGCCGTGTGACATGTCACCAACACACAGCCCAATGTTTCAATCGGTTACAGTAGACGTGTGTTTCTTTGCACACTTAGAATATTTTTTCTGTTGCTTAAGCATATGATGTCAGTGCTTGACCCGCACAATCGATACACAAGGCCCATTGACTTCCACATTTCCTCTGACACAAACACTGACATTTGCTGCATTGTAACCAAAGAGGGCTAACATCTGGCTTGTCCTTGCACTTGACTGCAACTGTTTTGCCTTTTTATCACACAGCTACTGTGTCACACCATGGTGAAGCTTCATGTGACCACATCCGCTGGGCATATCTCAGCCGCTTGTTCGTACAGTGCTGTATCACTAGTCAGTATCACGATCTTGATACCACAATCTCTCAATTCATGCAATGGTTCAGTTTCAGTTCATTCTAAAACTGCCTTTACAGTTTTTTTATTTGCCATTGTGTTTTTCTTTGGAGGCCCCAACCTACTCATTAATACTGATAGATAAGTTAAGAGTTTCCAAGCAGTGGTCAACAGCATACAATTTTTTTTATCCACTAGATGGCAGCAGAATACTATCCTGAGAGTTATTCAGGCTTAACACTATATTGCGTATCATTACTTGTCACCCTGAGTGTGACTCGGGTTTAACCGGACATTCAAACCCAAATCACGTTCAGTGTTTACGCCAAGGAGATTCATCTCCATTTGCTTAAACTGAAAAGGTTCAACTCATACAGTCTTTCCTCGGAGCTCATAATTCTCAGTCGCAGAATCAGCCTAGTTGCTCTTCTCTGGCCCTTCTCTAGCGCTGCTTTACCTTTTTTTGTAAATTGAAGACCAAAAATGAACACAATACTCGAGATAATGCCTCATTAGTTTTGTATAAAACTTAAGCATAACCTCCCTTGACTTGCACTTTAGAGCAGGACTCTATATAACCTAACATCCTATTAGCCTTACTGAATGCTTTTGAACACTGTCTATCAGTTGATTGTGTTGAGTCCACTATGACTCTTAAATCCCTCTAATAAGGTGTACTTTCAATTTTCAGAATTCCCATTATGTATTCAAACCTCACATTTTTACTCCTACATTTACAGACATTAAATTTCATCTGCCACAAATCTGCTCAAGCCTACATGCTGTCCAAATTCCTTTAAAACAATTTAGCTGACTTTCTACCAAGTTTGGTATCCACTGCAGACTTAACCAGCTTATTGATTACTAGCCACTGTACCTGTCAAAGACAAGTAATAGAATAATTAAAAATATTTTCTCTCTCTTGCTCTGTGTTTACCTTCTGCACCTTTCCTCTGTATTTGCATGTGTGAACATCTTATAAGCGGTGCTCTGTCTCACAAGCATGTTCCCATAAAGCCTCCTTCTCAGACTCTTGTCATTATTTGTGAGGCACATTTCTCACCTCCTGTCTGGTTTAATACTTGCCATCTTTGAATTGAAGATGACTCTTCAGCACGCCTCATACGCCTTACTCCTCCTCATGCGTCTCACACTCGCACTTCCTCTTTTGGCACGTCACCAGAGCCAAACTGGCCAATCACACCAAAGTCAAACTGACCAATCAGATTGCTCAGAGGGATTGGACGCACACAGACGTCAGTGTTTTATTAGACAGACAGACAGACAGACAGACAGACAGACAGACAGACAGACAGACAGACAGATAGATAGATAGATAGATAGATAGATAGATAGATAGATAGATAGATAGATAGTCTAATCCAGACCATTTATGTATATTAAAAAGAGCAGCGGTCCCAGCACTGACCCCTGAGGGATACCACCTTCATTCTGAACAAGTTCCCGTCACCATAGCCCTTTGCTTCCTGTGCTTAAGTCACTTTTTAGCCACCTACAGACCACACCCCGAGTCCCCACTTCTTGTAGTTTGATCACTAGCCTTTTATGTGGTACCTTATCAAAAGCCTTCTGAAAATCGATATAAAAGTCACTTTACAAGTGTGGAGCTACACCACAAAAGTCACAGAATGAATCAGATTGTCCAACTCATGCAATGCTTGAGCCATTAAGCACTGCCTTCATGAAGGATTGCCAGGACTGCAGGTCTTGCCAGCCCATTTATCATTATTATTATTATTACTAATTAATAATAATAATAATAATAAATGATATTTATGTAGCACTTTTCCCATGCTCAAGGCACTTCACAATCTCATACAGAAACAGCAGGTACTGTATATGTAACATTGCATACAGATGTTTCCTGAATAGAACATTCAAACAAGCTAGATACAAGATATACAAAGGCATTAAAGAGAATAAAAGACAATAAACCAGAGTAAAATACTAAATTCAATACTAAAAGAAAAGGCTAGAAAATAATATCACTTGTGATATAACACACATGTAAATTATCCTGAGCATCTGGACAGAGAGGAAGACTGAAAGAGGAGTCAGAATGTCAGGTTCAGTTAAACGCCTTCCTGAACAGATGAGTTTTCAGTTGTTTTTTAAAAGAATGAATGGAGTCAGCTGATCTCATTCATTTTGGGAGGTCATTCCAAAGTCTGGGTGCTTATACAGGTAAAGCTCCTGTCACCCATGTAGTGCAGGTTAGTGTGGGGTACAACAAGATTGCCAGAATCAGAGGACCTTAGTGGGCAAACAGGAGCCTAGTGATGGAGAAGGTCACTGATGTACAGGTGCATCTCAATAAATTAGAATAGCATCGAGAAGTTAATTAATTTCCATAATTTGATTCAAAAAGTGAAACTTGTACATTACACACAGAGTGATATATTTCAAGCATTTATTTAATTTCATTTTCCTGATTATATATGAGTTTCACTTTTTGAATTGAATTACAGAAATAATTTAACTTTTCGATGATATTCTAATTTATTGAGATACACCTGTAGTCCAGTGCAAGGCCATTTAAAGCTTTGTAGATTAATTATAGAATTTTATATTCAATCCTGTAAGACACAGGGAGCCAGTGAAGGCGAAGCAGGATGGGTGTCATGCACTTTGCTGTTGCCAGTCTGTGTCTGGACTCTAAATGCAGTGTTTTGAACCAACTGGAGCTGTGCTAGTAGATCTGAAGTGTCACCTGCCAGTAGAGAGTTACAATAATCGATGCAGGATGTGATAAAAGCATGGACATGTTTCTCAGCATTAGAAAAGGAGAGGACTGAGCAAACACAGGATATATTATGGAGGTGAAAGAAAGAAAATATCTTAATGTGGTTTATGTGGTCACAATAAGAAAGGAAGAAATCAAAAATGAGACTGAGATTCCTTGGATCAGAAGAATGTCTAATGAGATCATCATCAAGAGTGACTGAGGAGGAGCTCATTTTCTTAACTTGTGCTTTAGTTGCAATTTGCAGGAGTTCAGTTTTGCTGCAATTTAATGTTAAAGAGTTCTGCCCTGTTCAGGTTTTAATTTCACTGAGGCAAGTTGTGAACTGAGAAAGCTCTGATGAAGTTTCACTTTAAACATTGAAATAGAATTGAGTATCTTCTGCATAAAAGCGATAACCAAGTCCAAAGCTATGAATAATGTGGCCAAGGTGAAGCATATACAGTAGATACAGAAGAGCAGAGGGTTGAGGACAGCGCCCTGAGGGTCTCCTTGTGTGACAGGCACTGAACTTGACCTGCTGGTGCCAAAACTAACAAACTCTTGTCTATCAGTCAGATAGGACTTAAACCACTGGAGGGCAGTGCCAGTGATACCCAGCATGTTCTCCATTCTAGACAGTAGAATGTCATGTCTGACCTGAGTGTCAAATGCTGCACTGAGGTCTAACAGAATTAATACTTGGTTGCTACACATGGTGACAGAATGTTGTAACATCTGAGACGGTAAAAATGACATTTGCAGTAATGTTTTACTAAGGCCAGACACCCTCCCAAACAGTGTGCAGTGTGACGTGGGCTAGCTGTGGCCCAACTCTGCTTCAACATGTACTACCACAATGACAATGACAACTAATTCTGTGTGTTTTTTTGAATCTTATTCATCCCACGATAAACTGACAGCATGCTTACTTGCACACATTTGCATACTTTGCTTTAACTTGGTTATATAATCAGATCAAAGCCCACAAGAAAGTTGTATGTAAGCATCTAGCGCTGAATGAGAGGAACTTCCAGACCTTTAATGTCAAAAAAGTTAAATACGTCAGCACCCATCTGTGGGAGTTTAGCCCAGCTTCAGCATTTGCAGACAACTGAAGAATTTAAAGCTACAGATATATATTTGGAGATGAGATTTTGGTGCAAAAGAAACAAAACAAGTTGTGGTGCGACCAGTTAATGGTGCCCGGAATTGTGGTCACTGACCAACTGAACAAATGGACCCATTCACAATGGTTTGAGGGGGGGTGCTCCATCCATTCAGAAAGTGAAAGTGTTTGTTGATATCTCATTAACATGGCATATACAGAATGATTTACGGGACTAAGGAGTTATGCCAGTCACCAGCCCTGCTGCCAGCCACAGCAGTCTGGTCTCCGGTGTACTGATGCGGAGATTTGACTCATTTTTCTACAAATTTAATTTCCTTTGTTCTTCTGCACATTGAATTTAGCTTTCTTTGCAGTAGTTCTGGGTCTGAGGAACCTCAAAAAGAAACTTTGTGCAACCGCACTCTCTCATTAAATCATTGTATGTGTGCATTTTGGGTTTGGCTGCAATTACAGACAGTTTAAAACAGTACGGGTGGGTGCAAATGAGGAAAATAGCACATTTCAGGGCCACAAAAGGTGACCAGTAGTCTGTGAGCTAAATCCTGCTGACTGATGTGGGCAGTAGGAGAGTCATGCAGAGACATAATTAACATCCAAACTCAATGGGGCTATAAACATTACATTATATTTACATTTATTTGCTTAGTAGATGCTTTTATCCAAAGCGATCCTACAAAATATGCCAACATAATTGAGTAAACAGAAGTCTGGGGGACTTTTCGGGAACAAGTGTTAAAAGGCAAGGTTGCAAAATGGATCACCACAAGTGAAGAGCTCAGAATGAAATATAAGTGAGTTACACTTCATTACAGAACAGCTAATGTCAGTTAAACAGAAATTCACCACGTAAGAGAGCCTCCAAACGCTTCTTAAAGGAGTCGATACCAAATGAGCTCATGTGTGAGAGCTACCAGAAGAGAAAACTCTTATATTGTGGACAGCATCATTTTTGTTGTGCCATGGTGTTAATTAAATGGGGCTACCAGACTGGTACCCCATTGTGCCAAGCAAATGGGGCTACCAGGCTTCAGCCATCCACGACCATGAACTGTATTAGGAGAGCTTGAGAATATTAGGGTAAACCATGTTTAAATGCTTTCCTGAAAATGTGAGCAATAGCAGGTTAAGGGGACTCACTCAACGCAACTCTGTGAGGTGATGGGGCAGACTGAACTGGCAGCACTGAAGTTAATATTTCAATACCGTAGTCAAAAATCAGCTACACTGCCTTTATGTATGCATAGACTGAAGTACAAGACACAACAGAGACAGACAGACAGACAGACAGACAGACAGACAGACAGACAGATAGATAGATAGATAGATAGATAGATAGATAGATAGATAGATAGA
>JANRMT010062796.1:81267233-81278837 GCA_026402145.1 Polypterus bichir lapradei
AGATAGATAGATAGATAGATAGATAGATAGATAGATAGATAGATAGATAGATAGATAGATAGATACTCTCCTTGAGATGTAACACACTTGTCCCAGCACTGCGAACACTTCCTGTACTCATCTTTTGTTACTGTGTTTAGAACCTCCTGTGTTTTTTCCTGGATTCCTTCCATGGTTGTAAACCTTCTTCCCTTCAGTCTTCATTTTAATTTCAGGAAAAAAACAGAAGTCAGAGAAAAAATCTGGCAAATACGGGGGATGTAAAGCAACCACCACATTGTTTTTGGTCAAAACTCTTTGATTGACAATACGGTGTGTGTAGGTGCATCGTCATGGAGCAAAATGTAGTTGTAGGCCACGTCACTTCTCCAAACCTTTTTTTCCTGATGGTTTTGCATAGATGTCTCAGTGGTTCAATGTTATGTCGCAGTTTAACTGTCTGCTCTTGGGGAACAAACTCTTTATTAACGAGTCCGTTAATGTTGAAAAATATGGTCATCATTGTCTGTTGAAAATCTGCCATAATGGCTTGAAGAAAAAAAAATAACCAAATCATGTGCACAATTGTAGAATGAATGCCAAAAATGCACACTCAATCAACTTGGGATGATGCCATATTGAATAATCAGACTGTAGGCATTCAATACTTAGCATCATATTTGAGTCAAACTACACCTCATCTTACTCCAATGTATCTGTCTGACCCTCCGAGAGAGAGAGAGAGAGAGAGAGATAGATAGATAGATAGATAGATAGATAGATAGATAGATAGATAGTACTTTGTGCCAAGTGGAAGTCTAATGTAAGTTCAATAAATATAGAATTATTATAATAATCAGTTAAAACCCTCATACACAAGAATTGCAAAAAAATGAAGTAAAACCTTATGACTTGGCTAAAGGTGAGGCACAATAAAACTGCATTGCCATTGGTATAAATGTACACCAGTAGTGCTTCTACTCTGTCCAAAGGGGAAATTTAGCTTTTAAAGAAGTTCAAGAAATATAGACATATTATGATAAACAATAATAAACCCCCTTAAACACACACACAAATTACAAAAAGACTTGGCTAAAGTAAAGTGAGTGGTCACGGAGAGAAGACGCATTGCCACTGGTATGGAGGAGCCCCAGTAGAGTTTCTTGACACCCTTCAGCTGAATATTTGGTTGAATAAAAATCCTAAATTTTAGTGTCAAGGAGAGGATGTGCAGCGTTTCTCTTAATGGCCATCAGTTGTAGACTTCCAGTGGGTAAAGTGTGTGACCTGAGCCAGCTTTAAGCTTGTCAACTAGGTAGACAGCAATTGATTTGCAATCTAAAGGCTGAACTTTAACCCATACAGTCTGGCAAAGCACATGACAATATAATTCAGTCAAGCAAAGTGGTAAAATGTAATATAATTTATAGGCATGTTCAAACACAGGGAAAATTCTAAAATTCTGAGTCTGTCCCAGCAGCAATGGCCACAGAAAAGGAGATTTCCTTGAACTGGACACCAGTTAATCACGTGGCACACTCGGGCACACACTTATTATTTATTATATTTATTCACACCACATCAGGAGAACATCCATGAGGATGATGGGAGAACAAGCCAATGACTGCTCTGGAGATCAAGTCAGTTCATCCTAGAGCTTTGAGCCAGAAGTGCAAACCGGCATAATACAAGGCCACTACTTCTCTCAGCCACCTTTCCTAAAAATTCTGTTATTGTATTAAAATCATTTTTCACCTCTTACTGAGAAACTGCAATGAATGTCTCTCACCTTGGCTGCCGGTCTTCTTCTGGCTCAACCGGCGCGCTCCCTCAGGCATGGTGGGGTGGAATTCACCACAGGAAAGCCTGTTGAGAGAATAAGAGGAAGAACAGTATGAAGACCTGCGTCTGACAACATGGTAGAAGATGAAGTGTAAACAAAACTTTAAACTTCACAATGCTAAGAACAGAGTGCTTGATCCTAATCCATCAGGCCTGGAAAGTGGCCATTGCACCAAGACAGCTCTACTGACCTCTGTAAATACATTACGACTGGATTAAACTACCGACAGGTCATCTGTCCTTATCCTGCTAGTTCTCTTCTGTCTTCAATATGGTCAACCACCAGAACCTCCTTTCCACCCTCGTTGACCTTGGCATCAATGGGACAGCTCTCAGATGGTGTGAATCCCACCTCTTGAGCGGGTCCTACTGTGTGTCCTGTCAAGAGAGATGTCAGTGGTGCACTAGCCAGACATGAGGGTGTCTCAAGGATCAGTAGTGGTCCCTGCCCCTCTCTTCTTCTCTCCATAAACCTTCTCACTAGGCCCCATCATCCTGACCCCTGGTTTCTCTTACCCGTGCTATGGCAGTGATTTTGTAGCTGTACCCATCATTCCCTCCTGAGGATCATACAGTATCAGCTAGAATCTAGAATATTACAAACTGGATAAGGGATACACCACCAACAGCTCAATCTGGCACAGACAGACCTTCTTGTTATCCCAGCTCCAGCATCCATCAGTTCACCACCCCATCTCTGTTCATTTCGGCTCATTACAGCTAACACCCACCAAGTCTGTTAACAACCTTGGGGTGGTTGCCAATGACCAGTTTTTCATCACTGACAATTTTGAGATGGTCTCTTGGTCTTGCAGATTCACTTTATCCAACATCTGTAAGATGAGACCATATCTGATGGGAGTATGCCGCGAATCTCCTGGTCCAGGCTTTGGTTTTATCACATCTGGACTAAAGCAACACTCTGCTGGCACCAACCTACTGCAGATGATTCAAAATGTAGTGGAACGTCTGGAGTTGAACCAGTCAAATGCAGGCACATGTCACTCCACTTTTCAGATCACTACAATGGCTTCCTGTAGCAGCACATATTAAGTACAAGTCCTTGATTGCCCAGACAGTAGTCAACGGGCCAAGGCCTCTGCATATGGAGGCACTACCGAGGTCCTACGCTTCTTCTCAAGCACTTAGGTCTGGTAATGAGCTGCTTCTGATGATGCCACCATTTCATGGTATCAAATCTCAACGCAGACACCTTTGATGTGGCGGAACGAGGTGCCCACCTCCATTGAAATTCTGTCTTCCTCAATGTGCACAAGAAGCGTTTGAAGACCCTCTTGTCTGATGAATTTATGTCTAACTGATAACAGTCTTATTAGATTTTTGTAACCTAGGAATTGTAACTCACTTGTATTTTTGTTCTGAGCTCCTCACTTCCAATTAACACTTTTGTAACCTTCTCCTGTAACACTTGTTCCCAAAGTCCCCCAAGCTGATGTTTACTTGATTACAGTGACGTTTGGTAACGTTTGGTCAAATTGCTTGTCATCTGGTTGTGCCAAATATCTGATTAAAACCATTGATTGTTGTCATACTAACTCCAGTGCTAGGCCACCATCAGGTCACATATAGCAGCCAGGACTCTGCCACAGGCCTCCACTGACCATCTGATGATGCAGGCTTTAATACTCTCTATTAGTTATGCTTACAAATTCAGCATGGTGGCGTGGTTAGTACTTCTTTCTCACAACTCTATGGTCTTTGATTTAAAATTCAGAGCACCCACTGTCTGTCATATGCTTCTCCATATCTGTGTCCAAAGTTTCCTCAAAATAAGCAAGTTGAGGTTCATTTTGAGCTCTTAAGCTCTTCTTTATGGTGAGGAGGTGCAGCATGTTTTGGAGAAGGCTGATCCCAAATACAAGTGACGAAGAAGAAGAAGAAGAAGAAGAAGAAGAAGAAGAAGAATGAAAGCCCTTTGCTGCTGACAGAGGCTCCCGTAATGGAATACGTAGCATGACAGCAGAGGTCTAAAATCATGTGGGATTTAATGTAAGGTTTCACAGAAGTCCATTTTAAGAGTTTTGAGTGGCAGCGGAAAGTTAAGACTTTATTCATGTGGTCGGCAGCGGGCAGTCTGGGCATTGATGAACCTCTGAGAAAACTGATTCTTGAAAATCAAAGACATAAACTACCAGAAAAATAAAAGTGTGTGCACGTATGTGACATGGTGGCATCTTGTTTTGTGTTTCTAAACTGAGTTTCAAATGAATTATTATTCATTTGAATAATCAACAGAGACCCCAGCATTAATGTTTGGGTGTATTTGCAATGCACATGTCTCTGTTATATGCCATTTGGTATGGGATTCATTAATTCAGTGTTGATGTTTGTGCTGTGCCATCTGTTAGAGTGACAAACACTATGCAGTTTCATTACTAAAAATGTTTGTGATGTGCCACCTTTTTGAATGACAGAGACAAAGCAGCCGGACTGACACATAGACACGTACCATTTTATTAAGGTGGATTTTGGTAAAGGCAGATGCATGATTGCGATTAATGATTTGAGTTGTGTTTACTTTCTTTCTCCTTTTCGATTCTACTGTTTACAGAATCCTCTGAGGTTATGTGCCCACTTTATGTGCCTTTTAGAGGGGAAACGGGAATGCGCTAGGGAGTGAGATGTAGCTTTTTCTGCAAGTGGCCAAGAGTGGGACAGTAAAAATCAGTGCTGAGCTGACCTGTAGTTGAGAATACGAATAAATGAAACTTGTTGACTAGCGGTTGTGGAAAACAATTTGACACAGTCTCCATAGTTTGGTGTTTCCATGAAACTTTGTGGCTGGACTTCATGTACTGATTTGGACAACATTATTTTGGCATAAACATTTTCCAGTTTTTTTAGGGCATGCACAGATTTTCATGATCGGATCAACAGAAAGGTTTATAAATGAAGCCCAGTCAGCTCACACAGTATATCAGTGTTGGGAACTGGAAACCTCTTGGGTTAATCTTACAAGTGTGTACATGGAGAGATAAGAGAGAAAAACATGGCTTGTAAATTGACACATTCAAGGTCCAACAGTGGGTCAGTAATGGGAGTTTAGCTGGTAGGTTCGACGGATAACAACTCAAAACTTTATGTACTAGGTGGCCATGCTGTCTGCATGCAAGAACACAGACAGACAGACAGACAGATAGAGTGTCCTCCACTCTTTGGGACAAAGACACATTTTTCCTTGATTACAAATCAAACAACTGAGATGTGATTAAGTGCACATTGCAGACTTAATATTTAAGGGTATTTGAATACTCAGGTGGGTTTCATTGGTTCATAAGATGCCTTGGCTTGCTTCTCCCTTTTGGAGTCTGTAGTTGCCATTGTTCAACATGAGAACAACAGCTGTGCGCCAATGAAAGACCATCATGAGGCTGAAGAACAAGAATAAAATCAGAGACATCAGTAAAACCTAATGGTAACCTAAAGTAACTGTCTGAGATATCATTAAAAAAATACACACTGGTGGGCTCAGTAACCGCAAAGGGACTGGTAGGCCAAGGAAGACCTTTAGTGCTGATGAGAGAAGAATCCTCACTATGGTAAAGGAAAATCCCCAAACGCCTGTGCGACAGATCATAAACAGTTGTCAAGAGGCAAATGTGAATGTGTCAGAGTCGACTATTTGTAGAGGACTTCATGAACAGAAATACGGAGGCCACACTGCAAAATGCAAACCACTAGTTATCCAGATTACAGTTTGTGAAAAAGGACACAAAGGAGCCTGCAGAATTCTGGGAAATAGGTTGCTGTGAACATACGAGACAAACATGAACCTGCATCAGTGTGATGGCAAGACCAGAGTGTGGAAAGGAAAAGGAACTGCCCGAGATCCAAAGCAGATCACCTCATCTGTTAAATGTGGTGGTGGTGGGGGGGTGGGGTTATGGCTTGGGCACATATGGCTGCCACAGGTAATGGGCACACTTATCTTCATTGATGACAGAACTGCTGATGGCAGTAGCACAATGAGGTGTGCAGAAACATCTGATCTGCTTAAGTTCCAGTTAATGCCTTGTAGATGCCACACGGGCTGGACGGACATCCCGGCCAGGAAAAGGAATAGACCTGGAAAGAAGAATCATAAAAGGTGGACAGACCGCCCATTAAAAAAAGAAAATGTAGATGGAGGCTTTTTATTCCCCTAATTTGCTAGATGGCAATAGCCCCAGAGTTCGGTGCACCGTAAGGATCCAGCAGGGCATGCTGGGATATGCAGTCCTGCACAGCAGCTCTGCTGGGGTGTCTGGGTACCACAAGAGGGCGTTGTAGGGATACAAGCTCCCTATTATGGACTTCTGTACGGGCAATCGCCCTGGCACTGGAAGTAGTCCCGGGTCCATAATGGAAGGGACAGCACTATCTTAATTAGGCGAGTCAGAGCTGGGAGGTAAAGAGGCAACACTTGACTGGATAGGGTAGGGTGGTGGTGAGAGAGTATTTGGGAGGAGCAGGAAAACTGGTGGGTTGTGCTTTTTGTACCATAACGAAAGTATTTGTGGTTAATAAACAACCTTTATTTGAACCCGGGACTTTGATTCTGTGTTCGTGTTGGGGTTTGGGTTGCTGATGCCCGGTGGTGGGGGTTCATCATTTCCTCCAAACCCACTGGATGGCACTTCATCCTACAATAAAATGATGAGCCAAACATGCTGCTAAGGCAACACAGGAGCTTTACAAAGCTACAATATGGGCAACTCTTGAATGGTCAAGCCAGTCACCCAATTTAAATCCAGCTGAGCGGGCCTTCCATATGCTGAAGAGAAAACTTAAGGGGACAAGCCACCGAAACAAGAATGAGCTGAAAATGGCTGCATTGGGGCCTGGCAGAGCATCAATAAAGAAGACCCTCAGCACCTGGTGATGTTTACAAGTCACAGGCTTCAAACAGCCATTGCATGCACAGAATAAGAGACAAAGTGCTAAATATGATGACTTTAATAGACCAGCCATTGCTATGTCCCATAACTATGGTGCATTATGGGGGGACAATGCAGAAAAAGTGTTGTCATGTCAACACAGTGTGACCAAGATGAATGCAAATCACTTTAAATGAAAGTCAGAAATGTGCACTTTAATCACAATGTCTGAAATGTTTGATTTGTTAATTTTAAACTGTGGAGCAGAGAGGTAAATAAAAGAAAAGTGTGACTTTGTCCCAAACATTATGGAGGGCACTGTACTGCAGATTGATGGATGGATGTATTTTTTCAACCCTAAGATTTCATTTCTAGGCCTCATTTCCTGTAGAAGCAAAAGGGAATTCGACAGAAGAGCAGAAGACTGGCAAAGGCACATTGCAGTGCTGACAGAGGCGAGTCCTGGAAGGCGTCATATTTTTGCTGTCTGTAAATGAAATGCCCCCTTAATAAGAGCTGCCATTTACTTCTTATCATATTCTAAAAGAATTTCTAGGATTAACTGAATTTTTTGAATAGGTTATACTTCTTTCCATTTTGAGGTTAATTGCTAGTTTTGTGTAACTGGTCAGTTTTGTAGGATGAGCCGAAAGTTGAACTGTTGCTATGTGTCTAGCCTCTCAAGTCTGTGGCTATGACGTAATTGTTTATTTGTAGACTGAAACAAGTTGACAGCCTTAACTATTAGAGACAAAAGAGACAAAATTCCCTGAAAAACCCCACAATTCCAGGTATTGTTCTTGCAGAGCACAAACAGCTAAACAGGAAAGCTGAATGAGCCTCACGTCTCTATGGTCCTGGGTTCAGCTATCTGGATGGAGTTTTCATGTTCTCTGCATGTCTCTGCTGACTTTCTAAAGTTGCAGTTTAAAGATAAGCAGCCAGAATAAATGGCTTTCTCCAAAAGAGTGATGGTGTACGTGAGAACGTTGGCATATGTAAGATTAGTGTCCTTCTGAATGACTGGCATCCAGTCCAGAGTTGGCAAAAAAAAAAACATTTCAGGAAAACAATAAATGGATGGCTTTTGGAAGTGGAGGGCTACATGAATGAACAACAAGTAAACTCTACCTGTTATACTATAACAAAACTGTCCATTGTGAGTGCCACTTGTAATTACAGCACATAGAAGAAGCAGTAGTAATAATAGTATTGTCAAGTGTATAGTGTACAGTGATAGTTTCTCTTATGTGTCCAAAAAATGCAACACATTACTTTCACCTTCCACTCCAAATCGTAATCTTAGATCTTCAAATGAGTGCCTGCTTAAAATTCCAAGAGCTAAACTTACAAGAAGTGGTGAGGCGGCCTTCTGTTGTTATGCACCTAAAATCTGGAATAGCTGACCGATAGAAATTCACCAGGCTAATACAGTGGAGCACCTTAAAAAACTGCTAAAAATTCATTATTTTAACAAGGCTTTCTGATTCATTTTAGTGTAACACTGACGTTCTGTATATGCATTTAATTATCATTATCATTCTTGGTGGCTCCACAATCCATATTAACCCCTACTTTCTCTGCTGTTCTCTTTTGGTTTTCTGTGGTGGCGACCTGCACCACCACCACCTGATCAAAGCACCGTGATGTCCCTACATTGATGGTCCACATGACAGTCATCATCAAGTTCTTCCATGTTAACCCTGAAAACCATGAGGACTGATTGAGATCTTTTATGTAAGAGGGGGCTGGGTGGGCTCGTGGCCTTGGAACCCCTGCAGATTTTGTTTTTTTTCTCCAGCCATTTGGAGTTTTTTTTCTGTCCTCCCTGCCCATTGGACCTTACTTTTATTCTACTTTAATTAGTATTGCCTAATGTTATTTTTATATTTTGTCTTTTTTCTCTTTCTTCATCCTATAAAGCTATTTGAGCTACATTAGTATGCACAATAAATAAATGTTGTTGCTGTTACCCCTCCAGCCTCACAGTCAACAAGTACATATTAAAGCACAAAGCTACATTTTGTTGTAATAAATCTCATTTCAGGGATGAAGCATAATAGCAGGAGGAACGGTGACAGTGCTGCTGCCTCACAACAATGAGGAGTGCGGAGTTCTCGCTGTGACCGTATAGGGTGGGTTTCCTCTGGGTGCTCTCCCACAGTCCAAAGACATGAAGATTAGGTGGTCTGCCAATGCCAAATTGGCCTCTAGTGTAGTGTGTGTGATGTACCAGCACCCTGACCAAGGGTTGTTCCTGCCTTGTGCCCTACAACTTCCTGTGACACTGGTCAGGATAAAGTAGTCTTAGAAAATGGATGAATAGATGGAACAAATAACAGCCACTAGAACAAGGATGCTGTGAAGCACACAGAAATTGTGCTGTTATGGCTGCATTTATCTGTCCATAAATTATGAGATTACATTTCATTATTAACTGGGGTCCTGAGTAGCCGAGCCGATGAACCAACATGCAAAATAAAACTGCAATTGTTAACCGGCGAGGTCAAAAACCAAAGTTTCAGTTTATGTCATGCAGACATCTTTTAATAGGTGGGGTTGGGTGTTTCAAGTTAGTTCTGCTGCTGCTAGCAAACCTAACCATAAATAATTACAGATAAAATAAAATATCATTTTTCCCTGTATGAAGGATGGCCAGGACGCCCTCAGGATGGAAGGACATGGGGAGACAGCTTATACAGGGCTTTATCTCCCCCAGGACACAAGATGGCAGCGAGCCCGGGCTCACTGGGTATGCTGACTATTGTAGTCCCAGAGGACAGCCCTGTTGGGTCCCGTGGGAGCCACTAGGAGGAGCTGCAGGATCAGGGAGTCCCTAAATCATGTGGTTTCCACCTCACCAGGAACTGCTGACAGACCACGTGTCCAGAAGATCAGCAGCACGTCTGTGGCGGGTAAAATAAAAGGAGCTGCCTGCCTCTCATCATGGAGCCTGAGCAGGGAGGAGGAGGATGAAGCTTGTGAGACGAGCAGAGGAGGCAGTCAGAGACAGCAAGAAAGAAAAGACAAAGAGTGTGCTGTATTGTGTTGACTGTACTTGTGGCTGAGGTGGTGGGAAACCCTTACAAAAGAAGAGTTTTCCCAAAATAAAAGACTCATTGCCTTTTCATCTGTGTCTGTTTGTGTTGGGTTTGGGGAGCTGGAGAGCCCCCTACTATCCACACCTGTCTGATTTTTTCAGGGTGCAGATTACTGGACCCTGAGGAGGAGTCTGTTCTGACAGCAACATGAGAATGGGACACCACATTTTGGGCCGTATTACTGCGTTTCTTAAAATGATGTTCATCCATCCATTTACCAACCTACAAATCCACATCACAGCCACAGTAAGCTGATGCACTGGATTAGGAACCAACCTGCCAATCGGTCACACAGCACATTCACTGTCATCTCCTTGATATTTCGTGTATTGGTCTCCAAGCTTGCGGTCACTGATAATGAGAGGCTTCATGGCAATGCATTAAAGTGATGAACAACTACAGCTACTTTTCAGAACCTCATAACTTTTGACCCAGTTAGAAGTGGCCAATGCCAGGCTGGCAAATTTTAAACACTTAACCTTTGCTGACTACAAGAGAAAAGGACTACTTAGGAAGTGAATTACCCAATATTCATTAACATTCTCTGCATCTCTGGGAGTTAAGTTAATTGATGACATTTCTTTTAGACACTCCACATTCTGCCCCCACCTTAAATGCTGTAGTAGTAATTCCTTACTTACACCCACCCAAAACCAGCAACCTCCCAAGTGCCAGATAACCTTTGACCTTCACTCCTTTCCATGTTACATGTCTGACCTCAACATGGCATAAGTTGGATGCTTGGGGGTGGATGGACGAGTTACAAAAACAAACATGCAGACACATCGGCTATGCTGGCCTCTCAAAAGGCTGCCAATGTGTCTGGAGTGATGAGGGTTTTAACAGGGACTTGGCATCTTTCTACAAGAAAGTAATCAGACTCTCCTGCCTCCTGTTGTGCCAGTCTGTAGACATTAGAGGACACATTAACACATGGATACTAGGGAAAGCAAGGCCTGAAAGCGTCATATCATAGGCTAAGCTATTGGTCAGCAACTATGCTACCCTTCCACCCTTACAAGAAAAAATAAACTTTCTTAGGCAGCTACAGTCTACTCTGCAACCCTGGATTTGACACCATGCTGCCACAGAGCACATTAACACCTCTTACCTGGTGAAAAAGGCCCAGCAGAATCTGTCCTTCCTTAGGAAGCTGAAACAGGCCCAATTTTCTCAATAAGTTCTGATTAACTTCTGCCACAACATTATCAGGAGCATCTGCTCCCAGTCACTGAGCAGAAGGATCTGGATCATGGGGTGAAGCTGGCTCAGTGAACACAAACTGACAACTGGACAGAGGGAGGACATGAAAACTGCTTACAGAGGGCACCCTACGTGGAAGTCGAACTCAGGTCCAAAAGCTCTGAAGCAGTAACACTAACTAGTGTACCAGCTAGCCACCATTAGAAGGATGAACCACCCGTTCATCAATGGACTTGCATCTTGTCCAGGGTGGTTTCTGCTTTGTGCTGCCAAGAAAGGATTTTTTGAGGCCAATGATCTCGTAAAGGACAAAGTGACTTCATAACAGATGGATTAATGGAATAGGAAGGTGATGGGAATTGAGTATTTAGAGTATTATGCCACAACATTTTCAGACTCTTTTAATCCATTTTGGGGGGCTTTTGCAGGGTCGGAGCCTACCCTGGTAGCACTGAGCCCAAAGCAAGGATACTCTCAAAACAAGGGACCAGTCTATCAAAGGGCACACTGCCACACACACCCACATGGGCCACTGTATAGTCATCTATCTATCTATCTATCTATCTATCTATCTATCTATCTATCTATCTATCTATCTATCT
>JANRMT010062796.1:81278847-81291596 GCA_026402145.1 Polypterus bichir lapradei
TCTATCTATCTATCTATCTATCTATCTATCTATCTATCTATCTATCTGTCGCCACACACACCCACATGGGCCACTGTATAGTCATCTATCTATCTAGTCTGTCTAGTCTGTCTGTTATATTCTTCTTCTTTCTGCTGCTCCTGTTAGGGGTTGCCACAGCGGATCATCTTTTTCCATAATCTATCTATCTATTATATAGTCTTTCCATGTCTGTCTGTCCGTCCATCCGTCCATTTCAACTACCACATCTCTGGAGATGAGAAAAGAAACTGGCATACTTGGAGGAGAACAAAAGCAGCTACAGCTACAATTGCATACTCATCTGGTGCAGGTTCAACTCAAAGATTCTGGATGCATTAGGCAGCAGCACTAATCACTTCTCCACCCTAATCACTTCTCCACCCTGCTATGCACTTAGAGATTCAGTTCATACCATACCAGCTACAGCAGCCAAGCCCTGACATAAGGATCCTATTGGTGGACTTTTAATACCATAACCCTCACAAACATGTCAATAAATAGAGTAACCCAGGTCTGGACACTTCTCTCTGCTCCTGGGCCATGGACTTCCTGCTGAACAGACCAAAGCCTGTCAGGATTGAGAATCACACTTCTACTGCTCTCATCCTGAACATGGGAACACCGCAGGGCCAATGCTCCTCACTCTCTTCACCAATAACTGCACCTCTATTCACTCATCCAATAATATAATTAAATTAATTGTTGACACCAACAGTATGACTCATTTCAGATGGGGAAGGTGTAAAGACAACAACCTGGTCCTAAACACCATCAAAACAAAGAAGATAATAATAGACTTCAAAGAAATTAAGAAGATAGACCACCACCCCCTCCACATTCACGAAGAAGTAGTGGAAAGTGAACTTCTACCACAACACCTTGAAGTTTACATAACAAGACAGCTGACATTGCCCCTTATCTGATGTTGCACTTAACACTTCTAAGCTGGTGAAAAGGCCCAAACAGAGACTCAACTTCCTTAGGAAACTGAAACAGGCCCGGCTTACTCAACAGTTTATAGTGGACTCCATCCATAGCTCCATCAGGAGCATCCTCTCCTGGCTGGCGAGTGAAAGGATTGGCATCGTGTGGTGAAGGTGGCTCGACATATCATTGGGACGGGCCTCCCACATCTGGACAGTGCCTATACAAGCTGAGTGAAGAAGAAGTCTACTGGTATCAGCAGAGAAACACCACATCCTGGACATTCCCAGTTTGATCCGTTATCATCTGCTAGGCCCTACAGGGTGATCTGGTCCCACACAAAGAGGTTTTATTCTTTCAGTTGTGGCCTCCATTAACACTCATGTCCAACAGCCGTGAACTGATTGGACGGTTATTACACACACACACAATTCAGCCCTAAAGGTTCAATCTACAGTATTTATCTATTTATTTAATGCTAGTTATTATTTTACTGCTCTTTCTTTTGTATACCTTTAAATCTGAGTTGCTTTCTTTTGATATATTGTTAGTTTTATGAGAGATGTCATACCATATTTCATTGTATGCAAGTTGACAAGCATGTGTGTCAGTGGATTGCCTTCCGGGCTCGTCTGCGGTATGTACTACCATCCCGAATCGAGAAGGAGCGATGGCGCTAACCATGTCCTCTTCTGCTCTATCAACAGTGCTGAGAAGACTCTCAGTGAGGGCATTTGACTCCGCCCCTTCCTGTCCCTGAGCTATAAACCCCGTGGCCAACAGAAGGAGGCATCACTCTGCACAAGAGCACACTGCAGGATGGAGCTCCTGACTAAGGGAATGAACAGGCACCCCAAGCCAAAAATATATTCCTGATCTTAAGGAAGCATTTCTGTTCCTTTCTAGTGCCACTGAGCAGGTTTTTGTTTTTTTTTAATTATTTTGAGTTGAATTTTAAAGGAGACGACTGGGATGGCACCCAAATATTTCTTCTTGTGGACCTGCAGTACTTTATTCAACCACGAAGTATGATGACAGACGGTTCAGATTTTGTGGCCGTTTGCTATCTGTGTGAAATCGGCACGGTCTACCCATGTTGTTGTGTTTCTTTCCTCCAGGCACTCCAGTTTTCCTCTCCTATGCCAAACACGTTGGGCTATTGGGTTGGCTGGGGTTGTACACTGGCCCCATGTGATGGACTGTGTCCCATCAAGGGTTTTGTTCTTGTCTTCTGTCTGATGCTGCCAGGATATGCAGTGGCTCATTGTGACCCTGACAGGATGGGTACAGATGGAGAATGCCATGTAACTTTAATAAAACTTGCCTTTCGTTATCCTGGTGTCTTATTAAGGATAGGCTTGAGCTCACCCAGGAAAAAACAGGGAGAAGAAAACAAATTGAGTGGCTGGATTTGCACAAAACACAGGCAATTCAAACACAGCCATCCATCCATTTCAAGCCTGCATATCCCAGGCAGGGTAATAAAGAAAGCTGGAGCCAATCCCAGCAAGCATCAGGTGTAAGGCAGGAAGAACTGCTGGGCAGAGTGCCAACCCATTGCAGGGTGAATACACACATGGGCACATATTGGGGTGAATTTATCAACACCGATCAACCTAACCTGCATGTCTTTGGACTGTGGGAGGAAAGCAGAACACCCTGACGAAACTGACATGGACATGGGAAGAACATGCAAACCAGGATGGGAATCTCGTTCTCCTTGTTGTAAGGCAGCAGCACCACCACTGCACCACGATGCCGCCCAATTCAAAAAACAAGTAGCAATAATTATTCCTATTTAAAATAATACAAAGAAAAGAATGCAATATTGAGAAACAAGGACAGAAAATGGGCCAGAGTAGAAACAGATTGAGTTGGAACAGACGCTATGCAATGTCCATCTGTATATTTTTAATAACTGGGTTGTAATACTCCATTCAGTCCAGTTTATTTCTGTATAGTGCAGACAGAGAATATGGTGACAAGTTCTCAGGTTAAAATGCAAGCATGGATATTACAAATTACTAAATGCACAATTAGTACACATAAAGATGCAGATTTGTTACATCACAAAGAAAACAAAGTTGAGACTGATGAATATAAATTTAAACCAACAACATCTGCCCATTCAGTAATTGTTGAACTATGGCCAGCTGACAGTGGAGGAGAGGAAAACAACAACTCCAGTCAGCAGCATTCTGGGAGAAAACAAACCTCTCGGGGGGTCTGCAGTCAGTTATCACAGACAAACACTGACACAGTCACAGTCCACTGGCCACCCACCCGCTCCTGGACAAGCAGAGCAAGGCAGGTACAAGAACCAGCACAGGGTGTGGTGCCAGTCCACCACAGGGCACAATCACAACCACACCCACACTCAGTCACACTATGGCAGCTTCATGACACAGTTAACCTAACTTGCATATCTTTGAGATAAAAAAAAAATAAAAATACTAGACAGGAAGTGATTGGGCAGAGCTTCAAGCGCAAGATACTGAATCCATGAGATAAGCCCATATACAAACCAGAGCACACATTAAAATCTCAAAATGCCAATCTGCTTTTCATTCCAAGGATTAATAAAATGACAGTGGGAGGTCGAGTTTTTAGTTACAGGGCCCCTAAACTGTGGAATGGTCTGCCTGCTACTATAAGAGATGCCCCTTCGGTCTCAGCTTTCAAATCCTGGCTGAAGACTCACTACTTCAGTTTAGCATATCCTGACTAGAGCTGCTGATTAACTGTACAGACTGCATCTCTGTTGTTAGTCATTAGCACTAAAACATAAGTAACGTGATAGTTATAATTGTTACTAACCCTCACCTATTCTGTTTCTCTTCTTGGTACTTAAATGTGGCACTTGGTGCCACAGCCCACCTGCCAAGTTGTTTTGCCTGCCTAAGGTAAAGACATCCCTCATGGAGGATCACAGGAATCATCCGGTAGAGGGGTCCTTTCATCGGATTGGCTGGCCCAGCACTGACTCACCTGTGAAATGGCCAATAAGGAGAGGCAGCTTGATGGCCGCGGTCTCCAGGACTCTGGACAAATCCAAATCCTATTATGTGACATCATCTACTGTTGAATTCTGCTCTGTATTTGTAATATTTTAATTTTACTATTATATTGTATTGAGGGTTACTTGTGCTCTGTTCTGTGTATTGTATTGTATTGTATTGACCCCCTTCTTTTTGACACCCACTGCACAGCCAACCTACCTGGAAAGGGGTCTCTCTTTGAACTGCCTTTCCTAAGGTGATTTCCATTTTATTCCCTTTAAGGTTTTTTTTTGGGGGGGTTGGGTTCCTTGTCTTCTTAGAGAGTCAAGGCTGGGGGGCTGTCAAAAGGCAGGGCCCGTTAGAACCCATTGCAGCACATCTTGTGTGATTTTGTGCTTTTCAAAAATAAATTGTATTGTATTGTATATAAATGTAATGTGTGAATGTTAGTCCCATGAAAAAAAAACACTTGAGGAAAAGCAACATAACCTAACAAAATTCTCAAATCAGCTTACAACCACATAGGTGGTGCAGTGCTAGCAATGCTGTCCTACAGTAAGGAGATCATGGGTTCACATTCAGGGTCCACTCTGTGTGGTAGCGCTTTGAGTTGTGAGAAAAGTGCTATATAAATGTTAAAGCATTCTTATTATTATCCAATTCAAGGTTACAGGGAGTTAAAGCCTCTCCTGACAGCACTGGGTGCAGGGAAGGAAACAAGGAAGGAAACAAGCATGGATGGACCCCAAGTAGACTGCAGGGCCAACTCACAAATACACCACACTCACAATCACACAGCAACCAATTTAGAATTACACACCAGTCATAGGAGATGTGACAGGAAAACCATCCAGACACTGAGAGAACAAGCAGATTACAATGAGCACACAATTCACACCTTCACTGCAGGGCTCTAGGATGCAGCAACACTTACCAGCATGAAGAAAACACTTCAATCATAATTTATATTTTATATAAACATGACTAATTGATACTAACATGACTTTATATTTAGTTTGCGATTTTCATCAAGTTAACAAATATCCCTGAAAACTCATGTCAGATCAAAGTCGACAAACATTTTAAATCTCATCCATCCATCCATCCATCCTCTTTTCTGTTACCAGACCAAGAGGAAGTGATGCTTATCCCAGACGCGTCTCTCAGATGGAATGCCAGTCGAATGCTTTGCAAATGGTTAACATGTATGCACTCACTGAGCTAATTATTAGGAGAGCTTGTCCACCTGTTTACACACGCAATCATCTAATCATCCAATCATGTTGCAGTAGCGCAGTGTGTAAAAATATGAAGATACAGGTCTGGAGCTTCAGTTAATGTTCACAATGGTGATGTAAACTGTGTTATCTGGGTTGGCTGGAGTATTTCTGTACCTGCTGTTTTCCTGGGATTTTCACCCACAACAGTCTCTAGAATTTACTCAGATTGGTGTGAAAAACAAAAAACATCCATCGAGCAGAGCAGTAGTTCTGCAGACTGAAAGGCCTTGTTGATGAGAGGGGTCAGAGGAAAATGGCCAGACTGATTTGAGCTGACAGAAAGGCTAACCACTCTGTATAACTGTGATGAGCAGAAAGGCCTCTCACAATGCACGACATGTCGAACTTTGAGGTGGATGGGCTACAACAGCAGAAGACCACATCGGGTTCCACTCCTGTCTGCCAAGAACAGAAAGGTTAACACTGCAGTGGGCATAGGCTCCCCAAAACTTAACAGCTAAAGACTGGAAAAACATGGCCTGTTTTGATGAATCTCGATTTGTGCCATACAGCCAGATGGCGGGGTCAGACTTTGGTGCCAACAGCATGAATCCATGCATCCAACCTGCATTGTGTCAATAGTCCAGGCTGGTGTGGTGCTGCAATGGTTTGGGGAATGTTTTCTTGGTATACTTTGATTTGCCAATCAATCATCACATGACACCATGGCCTAGTTGAGTGTTGATGTTGACCATGTGCACTCCTTCATAGCCAGAATTTATAGTACCCATCTTCTAATGGCTTCTTCCAGCAGGATGAAGCAAAAGTCATCTCAAACTGGTTTCATGAACATAACAATGAGTTCAGTGTTCGTCAGTGGCCTTCCCAGTCACACTGTTGAAGCTGAATCCAACAGAACACTTTCAGGATGTGGTGCAAAGGGAGATTCACAGCTGACAAATCTGCAAAATTGTGTGATGCAGTCAGTTCACCATGGGACAGAAAGGAATGTTTTCAACATCTTGTGAAAGCCAAGCCACTAAGAACTGAGGCTGCTTTGAGAGAAACAAGGAAGCCATACCTAGTATTAGCACTGCGGCCCTAAGAATTTGTTCAGTTAAGTATACAGTAAGTCCAAATGTCATTCAACTCATTATTTAACTTGTTACGGCCTACTGCCAAAAGGCGGAAACCAGCCTTTGAAACAGTGTTATTAGGGCACCATCTACAAGGTATGAGCAGGTCAGATTGTAAGCCAAGGTAAATAGTAGAATAATATTAAGACTTGAGTAAGGCCTGCAAATGTCCTGCCATCAAAAAAGAATAAGAAGCACAATTAAATACATGCACCTCAGAGCAGATGGGCAGGAGGAGCTGATGAGCAGCAGGTGCAGTCCAGTCAGTTTTAAGAGAATTAAATAGTGGGACAGCAAATCTAAAATGGAAGAAACCCATTGTGGGATTTACACGTCAGCCATTAATCTGTATGGTGATGGTGTGTACCAAATTAAATGTAGAAGATGTAGTCCCTAATGATGTAGCAGGCTGTGTAACCTTGCTAAGTCAAAGGTGGCTTCTTGTCATAGGAGAATCTCACAGCAGATCCTCTGGACATTGATGTCTAATCCATAGCAATCTGATTTGATCTTTGCTCTCTCTGGAAAATTAGAGGCGGTGCATCAATGGGGTACAACAGTACCATTTAAAATTTTGTTGTAGGTCTAATGTAATCCTCTCTGTGCCCAAGTGGTGCTGCAATTTTGCCATCTGCTGCCCTCGATGAGCCGACCAACTGAGTAGCAGTCAGAGATTTGGTTCCCAGGACCTTTCAGGAAATTCCCAGAATTCCAGGATGGGTTTTGGCCAATCATTACCTTTAAACAAGGAAAGACTCTTCCCCCTCCAGTTAATGGGTTTGTTAAAGGGGGTGGGGAGGTGGTAATTGTGAGAACTCAAATATTGCCACATCTGGCAACTCAAGAGCCAGGGTGAGGCAAGGGTCAGATTAACTCTCTCATTCCCAGTGTTCACTCCTGGCCATTTGCTCCTCATATTAATGATAGAAGGAATCAATAAAAGTAAGGGAAACATTAGGAAGACCTGGCTGAATGTGTCCATCAATTGCGCAAAAAAGCTCATTCTTTTCTTCTGAAGTCTAAAGAAGTTTTACATGAGACCATTGTCATAATCAACAAGCCAATGATGAACAGGTGAACAAGGTAAGATTATGTCAGGCTGGCACACATACATATATATATTATACATATATATATATATATATATATATATATATACATTTTACATACATGTTATATATATATATATATATAATTTTATATACATGTTATATATATACACATTTTATATATATATATATATATATATATATATAAGGAAAAGGGGTTAATGTTCCTATGGAAAGAAGTGCCAGGCAGACTGACCTCCGGCCCCCAGATCACTCATAAAGCCAGCATGTATAACACTATGCACTCTCTCTTTAAAAACTCCTCTCCTTTAAACTTGTTTCAGCTAAACACATGACTCCTGGGTTATATTTCCAAAGAACTGGCAATGGCAAAAAAGAAGCCCATCCGCCACCAATCCTCCACTTCCCCCCAAGATTCCAAATCATTCCAGCAATAAATAGATGGGACTGTAGATATGGCTGTGCATGGCAATTCTAGCTTTCCACTCAAGCATTGTCCAGCCTTTCATCTTTTCCTGAAAAGGACTGTGGTAGAAACAAACTGAGCAGAGTAAACCAGATGTCTATTCCCACAGCAACAGATTATGGCTATTCCTGATGGAATGTCAGGCATTTCTGACATATTTTTACCTGCGCATCCTGGGCTTGCCTCACTGTGTCTTCTCTGTGTGCCATGCTTAGTACAATGCCAACTAGGTGCCACAAGGGTACATTCTTATTGGATAGCCACTATATTTGGTCTAGTGCCATTTAATAGTGTCATCTTCTGGCATAGCAGTATAACTATTCCCATTTTTTTACAATAAAAGTACAGGTAGATAAGCCACTCATCCAGAGTCAGACAGAAACTCAGAAATTATAGCCCGAGTCTTTAAGCATTCCACACATCATCTGCCTTAACTGACACCTCTCAACATGGAGGACCCCAGCGGCCCTTCATCTGTCATGGGAAACATGTCTATTCAGAATGTCTGTTCTATACCTCTATGATCACCAGTGTGATTTTTTGCACCGTGGTGTGCTGAGATAGTAAGATCACGCCAAGAGCCCATTAAATCAATAAGCTGATTAAGAAGGCAGTCTCAGTTATATGACACACTCTGGACCCTCTGGAGGTCAAAACCCATTTTAAATAAAGCTTCACCTCCTCTCCATGACACACTACACTGAGTACTTTTAGTCAATGAATTACTCAGCAGAAGTGTGTCAAGAAACACTGCTGGGGTTCCTTTCTCCCAACAGGAATGCGCTTTTGTTGTGCCTCACCATTAGCCATGTCATAAGGTTTTCCTTTACTTTTTTGTACTTCTTATATAAGTTGGATGAGGCTTTTAACTGTATTATAATACTTCTACAGGTATATTTATTGAACTTGTATTTACATTAGACTTAGATATTGGGACAAATTAATATCTATCTATCTACTCTATCTATCTATCTATCTCTGACTCTCTTGGAGGGTCAGACAGAAGCATGGGAGTAAGGTGAGGTGTAGTTTGACTCAAATATGCTGCTAGGTATTGAATGCCTACAGTCTGGTTATTCTGTCTGCAGAGTGGCATCATCCTGAGATGATCAAGTGTGTATTTTTGGCATTCATTCTAAAATTGTGCACATGACTTGGCTGTTTGTTTTTTTCTCTCCTAACCAATATGGCAAATTCGCAAGAGATAATGATTATCATGTTTTTCGACACTGACAAACTTTTTAATAGAGTTTTGTTCCCCAAGAGCAGACTGTTAAACTGCGACATAACGTTGAAACCACTGAGACATTTATGCAAAAGCATCAGAAAAAAATATCTGGAGAAGTGACGGGGCCTGAAACTACATTTTGCACAATGACAATGCACCTCCACACACTGCATTGTCAGTCAGAGTTTTGACCAAAACCAGTGTAATGTTTGCTTCGCAGCCCCCATATTTGCCAGATCTTTTCTCTGACGTCTGCTTTTTTTCCTGAAATTAAAATAAAGACTGAAGGGAAGAAGGTTTACAACCATGAAAGAAATCCAGGAAAAAACACAGGAGGTTCTAAACACAGTAACAAAAGATGAGTACAGGAAGTGTTCACAGTGCAGGGACAAGTGTGTTACGTCTCAAGGAGAGTATGAGAGTCTGCTGAAGAAGACCAAAGGGAACGGTTGTAAGTTTTACAATAAAGTGGGTAGCATTACTTTTAAGAATTTTTTTTATCTCTTTTCCTATCCATCCACCCATATACTGTACCTGTCTGTCTCTCTGTTTATGCATTCATCTATAGAAACCTCATTTCTGCTCCCTGTACCTCCACCTTACTTCTTTGGTCAGTACTCACTGCTTGTGACTGAATGAGGAAAAGGACAAAGACCAAGAAGACCAAAGGGAATGGTTGTAAGTTTTACAATAAAGTGGGTAGCATTACTTTTAAGAAATTTTTTTATCTCTTTTCCTATCCATCCACCCATCTACTGTACCTGTCTGTCTCTCTGTCTATGCATTCATCTATAGAAACCTCATTTCTGCTCCCTGTACCTCCACCTTACCTCTTTGGTCAGTACTCACTGCTTGTGACTGAATGAGGAAAAGGACAAAGACCAAGAGTTGGTCCAAAATGACTGTTCCTTCTTCTGTGTTCACAGCCCCAATATTCCAATCAGCCTTGTGAATCTCTTGTGCCCTTCATGCACAAACAAGAAAATGCACCACTTTAATTACTCCATGAGGGGGCCCCGGTGCCAGATGTACAATCCCAGTGAAGACACAACTTGGAATGTCACCTGTGCTGTTTCTTCACACACCTGAAGACCTGCAATCAAATCCCAGGCTAGATGTTGTCTCTATGCCTACTTGAGTTTTCTACAGTTGTGCAAGTTCTCTCCTACATCACTAAAACAGGATGAAGTTTAGGTTGACGAGAGCCTCAACACATTCACACACTTTATATTAGAGATGTAGAAAGCTTTATTAAAGCCTTATTTAAAAGGTATATAACAACTAAATCCCTAATATTGTGTGACCCTGAACATCTCACTTAATATGCCTGTTAAAATGAGATGTTTCGGGGTCACTCAGTATTGGGGATCAAATTTTGAGCTATCCAACCTCCAACACAACTTCCCCAACCACAAGACAAAAAAAAATTTGAGGAGCAAATGCATGATTGAATGCGAGCATGCACCCTATAAGACGCTGATATCCCATTCATAGTTGGTTCATGAATTGCACCCAAACTTCTGCCACCTTGCATTTCTACAAAGGAAACTGCAGGCTCAGGAAACAGAAGGACTGATGTTCTATAGATAGTTATAACCAATTCATGCATTCATTTTTGTTGACTACTTGTCCAGTTGAAGGTCATGGGACGCACCATTTGCAAGGTAGGAAGCAACACTTAATGGACTGCCAGTCCAACATAGGGCAACACAAGGGGCCAGTTTACAGAGAACAAAACTCGGTAAACAGCATAAGCCTCACACAGTCAGGTTAGAACTTGGAACTCAAATAGAACTTGAAACTCAGAAATTCTGAGCTATGAGGTTGCAGACCCATCCAATACATCACAAAAAAAATAAAGACAATTACATTGGAACTCAGTGTTCAAGATCACTAGTGATGAACGAATCTCGCAGAGTTCACTTAGCCGTGATTTCAGTGAAATGCATGGCCGTCAGTATGGAAAAAGGAGCTGCACTCGTTTTGAGTGAATTGGAATGGTGCAAAGCTCATTTTCTAGCCGAGTAAGTATTGCTTATGTTTGATTCTTCTATTTATTGGATTTTTTCCTTGCTGTGTCTCTTGGATTTGCCAAGTACTGGGACTTTGCATTCAATTTAAGCAAATGAATTTGCCCTTTCAAGTATTTTGTATTATTTTTCTATTTTATGAATACATTTTTATTTTCTTAAAAATTCTTCATTGCCCTTTTTATTCATAAGCCAGATGTTTACAGTCACCCACTCACTTGTAGAATCTTTTGATATATTTCTGGGAATGCCTTTGTATTTTGAATTCTAAAACTGATTCTTAATTTTAGGCCTGTTTAGGCCAAAGCCCGCAGGTAGCAAATGGGGGGCTGGTTGGCTTGGGGTGAGCCTCTTCTCAGCTTGCCTGTTTTGTGGCTTATTTTGGAGGCCTCAAACCCTTTTAGGACCTGTTGAATTCCTTAATACAACAGAGGATGCCAGAGGCAGCCCTAAGATGATGGCCAGAAGTCTTCCAAGTGTGTTTAGGGTATCCACCCCTTGTTTCTTCTAATTACTTATTCATAAAACCTGGAGTCAGTAGGAAATGATGGACAGGAGTTCAACTGGCTGTAGGAACTGAGAGCTAAAGACCGGCGAGAAGAAAAGAACAGGCTGGAGTATCTGATGTGGTATTGCAGTGAGACGTGTTAAGTGAGGCCATGAGTAGCATCAAGTTTATCATTTTCTACATATCTGTTCATCATCTGACATTGTGGTCAGCAGCACAGGGGCGCCACAGGGGACTGTACTTTCTCCGGTCCTGTTCAGCCTATATACATCAGACTTCCAATACAACTCAGAGTCCTGCCACGTGCAAAGGTTTGCTGACGACACTGCTATCGTGGGCTGCATCAGGAGTGGGCAGGAGGAGGAGTATAGGAACCTAATCAAGGACTTTGTTAAATGGTGCGACTCAAACCACCTACAACTGAACACCAGTAAAACCAAGGAGCTGGTGGTGGATTTTAGGAGGCCCAGACCCCTCACGGACCTCATGATCATCAGAGGTGACTGTGTGCAGAGGGTACAGACCTATAAATACCTGGGAGAGCAGCTGGATTATAAATTGGACTGGACTGCCAATACTGATTCTCTTTGTAAGAAAGGACAGAGCCGACTATACCCCCTTAGAAGGCTGGCGTCTTTCAACAGACGGTTGTGGCGAGCACCCTCTCCTATGCGGTGGTGTGCTGGGGAGGCAGCAATAAGAAGAGGGACGCCTCACACCTGGACAAACTGGTGAGGAAGGCAGGCTCTATTGTAGGCATGGAGTTGGACAGTTTGACATCTGTGGTGGAGCGACGGGCGCTGAGCAGGCTCCTGTCAATCATGGAGAATCCACTGCATCCACTGAACAGGATCATCTCTAGACAGAGGAGCAGCTTCAGCGACAGACTGCTGTCACCATCCTGCTCCACTGACAGACTGAGGAGATCGTTCCTCACCACACTATGCGACTCTTCAGTTCCACCCAGGGGGGTAAACGTTAACATTATATAAAGCTATTGTCTGTTATACCTGCATTTTTATCACTCTTTAATTTAATATAGTTTTTTTATCAGTATGCTGCTGCTGGAGTATGTGAATTTCCCCTTGGGATTAATAAAGTATCTATCTATCTATCTATCTATCTATCTATCTATCTATCTATCTAT
>JANRMT010062796.1:81298500-81311061 GCA_026402145.1 Polypterus bichir lapradei
CACACACACAGGCAGTGCGAGAGAGAGACACACACACACAGGCAGCGCGAGAGAGAGACACGCACACAGGCAGCGCGAGAGAGAGACACGCACACAGGCAGCGGGAGAGAGACACACACACACAGGCAGTGCGAGAGAGACGCACACACACAGGCAGTGCGAGAGAGACACACACACACAGGCAGCGTGAGACAGACACACACACACAGGCAGCGGGAGAAAGAGACACACACACAGGCAGTGTAAGAGAGAGAGAGAGAGAGACACACACACAGGCAGCGGGAGAGAGGGACACACACAGGCAGTGCGAGAGAGAGACACACACACAGGTAGTGCGAGAGAGAGAGAGAGACACACACACAGGCAGCGGGAGAGAGAGACACACACACACAGGCAGTGCAAGAGAGAGAGCTGGACGCATATGGTAGGAAGGCAGTTAAAGAATGCACTGGGCTTGATTTTGTTTTCACTTCTATTTACAGCGATCAGTTCATAGCGTGCATTGTTGCAATGTTACTTTTCTTGGTGGTTTATTAAATTACGGATTTTTTCAAATGTTCATTTTTTTCCTGTGCTGAAAACTCATTAAAAAAAGTGATTTTAGCCAGCGGTTGGTAGCGCTATAGCGCAAACTATTGCAGTGTTAGTTTTCTCTGTTGTTCAAGTTTTCTCAGTGTTATTCAATGTTTTTACATTTAGTTTACTATTACGCTGTGCATTCTATGGTTTAATCAACTATATTTGTGCTTAAAAACTTAAAAAATATATATATTTACATACAGTTTGTATGGTCTGGAACGGATTAATTGTATTTACATACAATCCTATGGGGGAAATTGCTTCGGTTCATGACCAAATCGGTTTACGACCAGAGTTTTGGAACGAATTATGGTTTATGAACCGAGGTTCCACTGTATAGAGTTAGATAAATGTCGATAAAAGTTAAGTAGGTATAATAAAATATGCATCTACATTTCAAAAAAATGTTAGGGGGGGGGGGGGGCGAATAAAACTGTTATGAAAACTCGGGTCGCAAATACTTAAAGGTTGAGAAACACTGTAGTAAAACATGACCTCCCTCTACTGAACCCTGTTCTTGTTATGTGTCATTTAATCTTTTCCATAATAATTCTTTCCATTAATTTACCTGTAATCACGTTAAGCTTACTGGCCTATAATTGCTTGGATCTGCCTAATCTTCCTTATTATACAAGAGGATAGTATTTGTTAGGCTTTAAGACTTTGCCCAGTGCGCAGTACCTTCCTAAAAGTATACGTCAAAAGTGTTTATATTTGTACTTGCTAACCTCCTTAAGAACTTGAGGGTAAATATTATCTGGTCCTGGTGATTTATTTGATTTCAGCCTATTTAATCTGATCAGTATTTATCCTTCTACACTTTCCAAAACACTCAGTACCTCCTTAGTAGTCCCTGTTACTGTTGGATGGTTATCCACTTCCTCACATATGAAAACTACAGAAAATGCAAGCTTAGATCATTTACTATTTCACAGTTTGTATTTTCTAGTTCTCCTTTACTATTTCTGATGCACTTCACCTCCTCCCTGACTGTTCTTTTACTACTAAAATACTGAAAGAATTCCTTAGGCTCATCTTTCTAAATAGCACAAAGGGACCAAAGTATGGCAAAAAACAGAGCAAAGGTCAAAGGTATCTGGAGAGCTCTTTGAAATGCCAGTGTGGTCATCAAGAGGCAAGAAGCACTACATGTCCATTAACTCAGTGGGCTCAATGTGGAACATATGGGAAGCTGATAAAAAGTACAGACTGCCTGAAAGTTTGTAATGGTGCACTCTCCAATTTTCCCATATTCTGTGATTTGAAAATCACTATACCACTGTATAAAATAAATGAGAAGGGTTATTAACTGCTAAAGGCTAATTGATATTATGGACAATATGGGTCTTTATTAACTATCTTTTTTGTTTACACAAACCAAAAAAAATGGAGGGTGTGGAGGGTTATAAAACACCACGAGAACACAAAGTACAAAACAGAAAATAAAGGAAACAACAACTGCTCCTCTGAGCCCACCTACACAGGACAGTTCCCTTTCAAGCATCTTCCCATAACCCAGCTCTGACCACCATGCCTCCCACTAACCAAACTTATTCCACACATTTCTTCTCAAAACTAAGATCTCCAGATCCTGGGTCAAAAGGGTAGTCTCATTTCTCGTCCTGCCCAGAAAGACACCAGGGTCCAGGGTAGACCTGCCATTGGACGAGGAAAAGTAGGATAGATTTCCACTAGGTGGCTCCTAGCGACACTGCAACCCGAATGGCCTACTGTTGGCCTTAAAGCACCAAGTCTTCATGACATCTCATTAGCGTGTTAGCATTACTCCATATATAAATATCAGTACATATTTCATCTCAGATCTTGTCTTGCACTGACTTGTGTCAGGACCTCCATCTAAGAGATATCCTGACAGGAAGACCAACCCTTGGAGGTACATTAGGTATCTCACTGGCCAAGCAGCTCATCAGGCTCCTGCCAGTAAACAGCACCATTCCCTTGACAAATTCCAATAAATTCCCATAAGGTGCAACTGTTTGTAAAGCTTTTTACTGGGAGGTATAAAATGTGCCATATATGGCACAGGAATGTGTTTTACAATTGTCTGCAGTAGGCTTTGAGTGATTTATTCAGAATGCTTGCCTGTAACAGACTTTTATCACATAAATATAACAACACTGTGACCTTTCAATTGTACAGAATGTGACATCCAGATCTATTATTAAAACAGAACATTGAAATGCATGTCCTGTTTTTTAACATTCTATTCTTTTCATTTCTATTTCAAAAGTATTTGTGTTTACCGTGCGATGGACTGACTCGTAGTCTGGGGATTGTCTCTGCCTCTGTCTCATTCCCAATGCTTGCTAGGATGGGCTCCAGCTTCCCCACAATCCGACTCTGGACAGGAGGGTGTAGAAAATGGATGGAATGGATAGATGCAAAGTATTTGCGTTTCTTTCTTTGACTATACATATTCAACATTTCCATAACTTATATACCCTTTTGCCCTTACAACACCCTCAGATCTTTATGCCATGGACTCCAGAAAATGTGAGGAAACATTCCTTTGAGATTCTGGCCCATGTTGACATGATTGCATCACACAGTTTCTGCTGTGAATCTCCCGTCCTACCACATCTCAAAGGTATTCAGATCTGGTGACTTGGTAGGCCACTAATGAACAATAAACTAATTTTCATGAACATGAAACCAGTTGGAGACGACTTTTAGTTTGTGGCATGATACATTATCATGCTGAAAGTAGCCATTAGAAGATGGGTAAATTATGGCCATGAAGGGATGCACATGGTCAGCAACAACACTCAACTAAGCCATGACATCGAGGGATGATTGAATTTGTACTAATGGGCCCAAAGTGTGCCATAAAGACATTCCCCTCACCATTATACCACCAACAACAATCTGAGCTGTTAACACAAAGCAGGTTGGGTGGATTCCTGCTATTGGCTTCAAATTCTGAGCCTCCCATTCATGTGCAACAGTATGAAACCAGATTGAGATGACTTTTACTTTATGAATTGGTGATTTATTATACTGGAAGTAGGCCTTAGAAGATGGGTAAATTGTGGCCATGAAGGGATGCCAATGCCAAGCAACAATACTCAAATGGGCCATGGCATTCTAGCGATGACTGATATCATTAATGGGCCCAAATTGTGCCAGGAAAACATTCCTCACACCGTTACACCACCACGGCCAGCCTGGACTGTTAACACTAGGCAGGCTGGGTGCATGGATTCATGCTGATGGTGCTCCCCAGCCTATAAATGTCAGCAAGAAAACCAAAGTGAATATAAAAAGAATGGGCAGCACAAAAGTGCTTTTTATTTTTTTATTTCATTACAATTTAAGATTGAAGCATTACTGTTACTTTATGCCACAGTTGGCTGTGAATAACATGGCAAACTGAGTAACATTTAGACAAATACAGTATATATAGCAGCTCAAAATATCTTAAACAAATTTGCTGACATCTGATAATACAATACAGAGTTAGAATTTCAGCACAAGGCTGTGCGTATTCTGACTATTCTTTAAAAAACTATTTAATAAACCATGAAAATTCAGATTCATGTCCAATGCAAAAACAGGCTTTTACTAGTGCTACTTTTAATCCACTAGGACTCAATTCAGAAATAAAAATCCATGGTTTGCACTTGCTTTTGAGAGTGCTATGATGTGACGAATCAGTTGTTGTACTGTCTCGGAGTGAGAGACAGCAATATTTTTTAATGAAAGAAGACCAGAAGCATAGCGTAGTCAAATATCAGGCCAAAGTCATAACCAGAAAATGTAAAAGCCCTGTCATTGAAGCCTATACACTAACCAAAAGTTGAAGTCTTAAAGGCTGAAAGACATGGAAACAAATTAAAAAACTTTAACTAGAATTGGTAACGAAACACCATCATATATAAAGTCTAATTTCTGTTTTGTCGTTATAGACATGGACTTAATGTGACATATGACCATGAGAGTCGCTTCAAAGACAAATGCGGAAGTTCCACTATAAATACAGTGGCTCTGCAATGTAGCTTCATCCCATGGAGGATAAATTCTCTCTAAAAACCTTCTACTAGGGTAATCAGTTTATTTATCAAGCAGGCCTAGCGCTAGGCTTCACTTCCGTTTTCGACTTCTTTCTGTTCCAGACTTCTCTTTCAACTTTTCCTCTAATTTTCCTTGCAGAAGTTATTATCATCTACTCAGTTCTGACCTTGCTTCTTCCTCATTACAAGTCTGCTTGTTGTGACATCTCTGTGGTGTCCCTTCATCTCAAAAAAAAAATCAGGAGATGCTGTCTCAGCAGACACAGAATAAGTTTATCCAAATTTCAGATAATTACAGGATGTGTGTGCCAACCTTTAAAGGATCACTCATATGACATCACATGCAGATCCTTCTGGGAAAAGTTACCTTGTTTGGTTTTAACAACAAATGCAAAAGTACCCAAGATGGTTGCATCCAAAACAAAACGAAATAGAGACATAATGTAACAATAAGTAAAATGTTAAGCCTTTACAGAGACCTACTAGTACAAAATAAACATTACAAATTAAATTACTTGGATAGGAAAACCTCCAATTGGATCTATACCTTTAATAAAACAGCTTCAGAATAATTATTAAAAATTTAAAAAATCATCAGTGCCCTCGTGTATAATGATTGACTTGTATAGATTTCACACTAAAACATGGCATACAGACAAACCTAGAAATGTGCCTATGTGCTCAAAAATTCACATGCATAATACTGTGCATAAATAAAGTTCTACGCACTTCCCCTTTATAAAGCCCAATCAACGTGAATTTTAACGCACGAGCACACACCTTCAGCCCCACCCTGACTCCTCCCAGAATTACCCCTATTTGAATATGCAAATCAATATAAATACCACCTTCCATCAGTGTGTTGTTAAAAGACAATGGCAGAAGCAATTTTAAAAAATTCGAACATGAGTGTCAATAGGCTTTGCACCCTTGGAACCAAGTTACCCAAACTATTCTATAACATTTCAATAATTATTTACCACTCTGATGCTGATCTTTCTGTTCATAAAATAGGTCATTATGATAGCAAATGATAAGAAGAATTCATAATTAATTGCAGAATTACAGTATTTTGAGGGTTCCTCTACATTGCCTCTTTCTATTGCATGATTTGGATCAAAAACTAATCAGCACATCATCATCTCATAACCGGCTAAAGATTTCGAGTTTGGCGTTTTTCCATCCAGTCGTTTTAGCTCTAGACCATCCTCAAGAAACTGTAACACAGAGACACACACACACACTCACACACCCAGAGACAGACACACACCCATCATTGAGATTTCAATGTTTTCAGTGTCAGGGGACTCTAAAACATCAAGATCCCTCGAAAACCAGAGATCAAAATGTTTGACAAATCTAAATCTTTCTCTCCTGCCCCATAGACAATAGGTTATAGTTGGGGAGGGCACAAAGCAAAAAAGAATTTCAGTGAATGTTAAATGGAGGTCCCTGCTCAGTGAAATGGAGGCAAGAAAAAACATACTACATACTATTTGGTGGCTTAAGCAATGGTATAAGCAACAAAAGGAAACTGATGGAGTGGAAGAGTGTGGTGAAGGTATTCAAAAGTTCAGGTTCAGAAAGTTGCACAGTACCCGAAATAAAAAATAAGCGGTCAAATATCAAAGTCGTCATGAAAAATTCAGTCACAGCACCACCATCTGAGGGTCGTATTAGGGCCAAAGAGAAGAGAAAAAAAAATAGGAACACAGGGGAAAAAAAAAGTCTATGTCGAGATTAAAATTGAAATGTCGACTGCAGTCACGAAATTTCAACTTTAATCTTGTCGTTTAAGCAGAATCTCATAAACTTTGTCTTAAAATGGATGTTTAATTTACTAGAGTTTCTCAAACCCCAACGAAACTAAATTAGCACTTTAAATGCTAAATATTCTAAGTGCACCCCGACCCAGTTGTTAATCGCTAAATGCTTCGTAAACTGGCTTTCTCTTACGCCGACAGGAGTGCGCAGGCACACAAAATACATTACATTCATGATATTACAGCTCTCTGAACATTTTACAGTATTACGATGTATACTTGAATCATTTTCATGATGAAATGCATTAAAGCATGTATTAAACATGTGGGGGCATTGTGGCACAGCGGGTAGCGCTGGGGAGTCACATAGAGGGTGGCCACCCACACACATCACTCTTGTGGTGCAAGTTAGGTGGTTTAAATTGTCATTCACATTGTGTATTGTCTTTCTCACAAACCAATTTAAAACATTTTTTTGTAACAGAGACAACTGCTATCCAATCATGAGAGAGATAAAGAGGCTCTGAAGCCAAATCACATTTTGCCCCTAGTAAGGGAATGGAAGCTTAGCAAAAAATGTTAAGAACATGGCTGCATTCGCCTGTCCACCCAGCCATCCATTTCTAACCATCTCTGACTAGTCTACAAAAGCTGATAAAAGGAGCTGAAGCTTATGTTCTTTCCAAAATAAAATGTCTTCTGGTCAGTTGTCTCTTGTTGTCCCTCGTACCAAGTGTAAAACTAAGGGGGACAGACAGGGCTTTTGCAGCTGCTGCTCCTCGCCTGTGGAACTCTTTACCTCATCACATAAAGGAGTCGTCTACAATTGAACTGTTCAAAACGAGATTAAAGACTCATTTCTATTCACTTGCATTCCGTGACCTTCAGTAATACTGATGGTTTCCTCATTGTGATTATGTAACATTACTTCTATTTATTATTTACAGTATTTTATTTATGTTCTTTTATTTCTATTTATGTTAATTGTATGGGTTTTTTTTTTCTTCTTTTATTATAAAGCACTTTGGCCACAACATTCCTATGTTGTTTAAAGGTGCTATATGAATAAATTGACATTGACAAACTCTCTGGGGCATGTTGTAGATATCTTTTTTCATCTGGAAGAAAGGATTTTTTTAACTGGGAAAAGTCATCATGAAGGGTTGGAACAAGTTGAACTTATGCCCACTGCATTTACAAATCAATACCGCTCTTTGACTTGAACACTTGTTATCAGATAAATAGAAGAGGATATGAAAAGGATGTTACAAATTTCTTTCGCCACTTCAACACCATTTAATTTAAAACCAGCTTCATATTTTCTTCTGATCGAACGCTCCATCGTAGATAAGGGATGCTCTTTACAATAAAGGTGTATGAGGGTGTGAGATACAAAAAACACAAAACAGTGCAAACGTTGCTTTGGAATAGTTCAGGTATTACCGTGCGGTCATGTAGGCACAATAGAGAGACAGAGAGGAAGGTTAGGAGTACACACTGATACAGTGCATTGCTGCACCCACATAGAAAAAAAATAGGCAGTGTGCTCCATGGTTACTCTCTCAGGTTGGCGTTATATCATAATCCCTTGTATAAATAGCACAAGTTTTCTGCATTCGAATTATATGACCAACATTATAAAATACCAGAAATTCTACAGTAAAATCAAGTCCCGGGTTATCCGCAGGAGAACTTATCCGCAAGTATATACGGTAAATATTACTGTTCAGTAAGTAGCTGACGTCTTCTCCTTACAGTGACGTTGTAAGGCCACAAATGTTGCAAACCCGAGAGAAAGTGATTTTGTGTTTAGGTTTGTGGCTCATGTTTGTGTTTTTACAAATGCAGCTGTAAAAGATTTGTGCCAATTATCTTGGTATTCACTAATTCAGATGGCATGGATATAATAATCTGCTCATTTTAATTTTTCACCATTGATTTTAAGCAGAATGTATTTTTCAGTTACTGAACACAGAATGTCAAGTTAAAAAACAGTTTTTGCATGTGGTGAGAGGCCACGACAGTAGGCAGGCCATGACGATCACATCATTCTTTACAAATCTCTATGCCAAAATCCATCCATCCATCCATTTTCCAACCCGCTGAATCCGAACACAGGGTCACGGGGGTCTGCTGGAGCCAATACCAGCCAACACAGGGCATAAGGCAGGAACCAATCCCAGGCAGGGTGCCAACCCACCGCAGGACACACACAAACACACCCACACACCAAGCACACACTAGGGCCAATTTAGAATCGCCAGTCCACCTAACCTGCATGTCTTTGCTCCCCAAGCCAATACAATCCCCCCATTTATTTTTACATTTGGTGGGACGCCCCAGTGCCAGAAATGAAATTCAAGATACAGTATCTTCAATGCATCTCAAATACTTTTTTAGACCTTTAAGCGACATCCTGGTCCACTCTCAGATATCTTGAAATAACTCTTAATGCATGATTTCGAAGAATTTCAAACTACCTTACACTAACTTAAATTTCTGAAATAGAATTCAAGATATCTCAAAATGACTTCCTGTAAAAGTTCCTGTTTTCAATAGAGCTTCCTGTCATTTTAAGATATCTTAAATTACATTTGACATAGAGTGTCTGGCGCTGCACGAGAAGTTATTTTAAGATATCTTGCATTTCGGTTCTCTCACAATGGCTTGGGTGTTACTTCAGGAAATCTCAAAAACTGCAATCAAGACTTCTTGAAAGGGATTTTAGATTCTGTCACATTAATGCACATTTCAGTTATCTAAAAATCTGCTTTCCTGATCGCTTCAAATGGATTTCTCAGCCATCTGAGGGATCATAAAATGGACTTCATGATACTGAAAAACTTTATATTTCATGATACTTCAAATTTTACATGCCTTTAAAATGACAGAAAGTTATTTCAGTGTATCTGATATCTAAAATACAATTAAAGATAACACAAATGTGTTTCTAGATATCTTAAAATAAAACGGAATTCCTATTAAAAAAAAGGAAATTTTACAGAAGACGATTTTGAGATCTTGAATCAATTTCAGATACCATAAAATGCATAGAATGTCAGTTTGCAACTTCTCATTCTTAGAAGTTTTTCTAATCGGAGTTACCTTGAAATTAATATCATCCACTGTAGACGGTCACAAAGCAGTAGCACTGCTGCCTGACACCGAGGAGACATGAGCTCAAGTTTCTGACACTCCCTGCGTGAGGTTTGTATGTTCTCCCTGTGTCCACCTTGGTTCCTCTGGGTGGTCCGGTTTCCTCTCACAGTCCAAAGAGATGCAGTTTAGGTGAATTGTTATTGCTAAACTAGCGCTAGTGTGATGGACGAGCATTGTGTCTTGAGATGGTTACTGTGTTCAAATCGAGCTTCCCTGTGACTCTGCCCTTGATAAATGGATTAGGGAAGTGGATGGATTTGTGTATTGTAGATGTCTTAAAATATAGTAGAACTTATTTTGAGAAATTTTAAAGCGAGTTTCAACTATATGACAAACTGAACTGCATGTGAGGATATGGGAAATGTATTTTGAAGTATCTCAGAATATTAATTTGGCTCGCCATTAGCAAAGTCAGTGGTGCAATTCGTAGACAGGAAAAGATCTGGACCACCTCTGGTCCTCCCAAGATTGAGGCTGCAGCTCCAGTAGTGCATGATGGTTACAGCATGTGCATGATGGGAAGTGGATGCCAGAGCTGTCATTCTTCTTTTACTTCCTATCACGTTCCTAGCTTCAGCAATTTGCTTCATGCTCAGCAGGCATGTCACTTTTTGGATCATTGTGCCTATATAATTTGTCATAAGAAAGATACAAACACTGATAACTTTGCGGATGCTGGAGCTGTTATTCTTAGGGGGCTGAATGCACGCTAAGGAGATGTGGACGGATCAGCTGCTGGCTTGCTGTTTCTAAGCTGCGTGTTCTGCTTGTCGAACTGTGCGTCGATCATTTAAAAGCCTGTACAGCAGCTGTCCTTTTGTCTCACCGTGAAACAAGGCACGGGTCTTGCCTCCTAAAGTTGTAATGTCTAGTCTCACGGGACATCAAAGTGTCTCTCTGAGATGATCATGTCTTAACCCAAGATTTTTTTACATATATATATTTATATATATATATACTAGCCAACCCGCGGCGTACCATACGCCTCATAATCAGGCCGGTTTTTTAATGATTTTTAAGCACAGGGAGAAAATTAACATTTGAAAAATCGGTAATGTAATAAATCAGCAAGAAAAGCAACATTGTAACAATGCACGGAACGAACCAACACACAATTGTCCGTGACTGAATTTCTCGTTCAGTATGCACTGCCTGCTTATGTGCCCACCTCCAACTCGGCACTTGAGTCATTGTCGTCTTTGCACAGTCCAGATGCACCTGTGACTCACGTAGACTTTTCATTGCTCTGTCTGGTTGTGGCTGCTTTTTTCTATATAATCCACCAAGACACCCGAGCACGGTAGTAGCGAGGTGGGGCTTCGTTGTTCCTTTCGCATGGTTTTTCATGGTGGACGCAGTCGGGTGTCGAAACCGAAAAGAATAATGAAAAGTCAACGTGGCTCAGACGTGCATGTGGACTCCTAGCACAGACGAAAGGGACTAACTGGGTGGTCAGTGAGTTTTTGCGTCCAGGCACATGGGCAGGCAGTGTGAATGCCTAGAGAGGGTAGATGCGGGCCGGTGAAAAAGGAGCGTTGGTGGGCAGGGAAACGTCTTTCGTGTTCCTGCAGGAGCATCTAAAAAGACGCATGTTTGTCGCGAATGCGAATTGCTGTATGTAGCGTGTAAAACAGTTTGCTATGGTGCACGCGGTCGTGTGTTGTAACCGAAAACTCGGTTTTTAAAGACGGCTTACTTCATTGTGTTTTAAACTCAGTTTTAAAGGATCGTTTTAAGGATGCCATGTGATACCCCTCGCAAACCGTTTTACACGCTGCATATGGCGATTCACCTCCACGAGAAACATGCCTCTGTGAACAGTCAACGTGTGGCTCTGAGATGCATGTGGCCTCTACGACAGATGAATATAAATGACGCCGGTTTTTCTGTGTCGTCGCGTCCGAGTTGGTGGGTGTGGCTCTGCGAGTTGTCGTCGTATCCAATGGTCTTGGAGTTGGTGGGCGTGGCTCCTTCCTGCGTGCGCCATAGATGTCTTACTTGTCGGCAGCTTAGTGAATCCACGCCCCTTCCGGCGTGCTTTCCATGGGTGTCTTGCCTTAGTGAATTATATATATAGATAGACGATTCTGCCATAGATCTTCAGAACTCAATCTGCCCAGGATATATAAGCTCCTAAAACATTGCTGAGAGAAATCAAGAGTGTGAGTGGGTCATTCAAGGGTCAGTCAGTCTCTGTGTTACTGATCTGTTGCAGGTCTCCTCTGTAACACTCATACTGGCAGCCCTGCATGTCAGCGTAGTCAAAACCTTTGAGCAGTCTAGTGGCTCTGGCTTTCATTATCGGCTCAACACTCAACACATGCAGCATATTGTCAGGGTAGTGACGTCCAAAATATTCTGCTGTTTGTGAGGCATTTTTTTGATTTATACTTTTAACACCATTGACCATTTCCAAAAAGTGCAAAAAACAATGAAGCAAAGATGGTCTGCTAAACTGAATGCCACCTCCAGCACAATACTACGAAGACTTTGAGAACAATATCTGCTAAGAAAGAAAACAAAAAATGATCAGCATTTACCCTTTACACTCCAAACAGCTGAAATTAAAACCCAGGATGCACCAATGCCAGTTTGATATAATGTGGACAGACATGCAGCATGGCAAGCACTGCCAATACAGAAAGGTGCTATAAGGACATTTCAATTCTCTATACAGAGATAGTATAAAACTGGAAATGTGTCACTTGGCGGGTGAAGTGACTTTCTTGTTGTTACAGAGGGAGGCTGAGACTGAATAGGAAGCCCTGTGGTATGCAGTCCAGTGTATTAACTAGTGAGCCACACTCTCTGGATAAGACAAGGACCTGCGGGGGCATCTGCTAAAGTCTCACTGAGATTAGGTAAGCGACAGAAACATCAAAATCTACTCATTTATTCACTTCTTGAAACTACTTTCTTCAATAAAAAGTCACAGGGGACAGACAGACAGACAGACAGCTAGATAGATAGATAGATAGATAGATAGATAGATAGATAGATAGATAGATAGATAGATAGATAGATAGATA
>JANRMT010062796.1:81327343-81337769 GCA_026402145.1 Polypterus bichir lapradei
TAGATAGATAGATAGATAGATAGATAGATAGATAGATAGATAGATAGCTTTATTAATCCCAAGGGGAAATTGATATAATATGGGGTGGATCCCCAACTCTCTTTCTGCCTTCTCTCTTGTTTTACACTGTGTGCTAAGAGGTGATGTCTTTGGTAAAGGGAAAACAATCTGGATCATTCATTGATTTGTGATTCAATTTATTGCAATTATGGCTGCTGTGTCACAGTTCTAGAGTCTACTCTGGACCATGTATGAAGTTTGTGTGGTAATCCTTTGCACACTTGGGTGTTCTCCTCATTAAGCCCCACAGCCAAGCCACAGATATCCAGCTAGGTTCATTTTTTGATTTTCAGTTACTTGTTATGAGTGTGTCCTGTGGTTGACTGGCACCCTGTCATGGTTTGGTTGTTGTATTCATGTCCAGTGCTGCCAGAATAGATCTGGTTCTTGTACCTGGACGTCTTATTTCAGGTGGAATGGTGGTACAGTGATCAGGGCTGGTGCCTCATCATTTCTGGAGATTTTTTGTTTGTTTCCCAGTTTGGTCACAGTGTGTGTAAACTTTTCATGCAATTCCATTACCTGTGTGGGTTTTTCTCATGGGATTCTACTTTTCACTCAAAGATATGTAAGCTAGGCACGTAAGGAGGCACGACCAGATTTTGGCTGAAGTGGCAGCACGCTTGGAAAAGGAGAAGAAGAATAGTCGAAATAAAATTAAAACCAAAGTGCTCTACTTCATCAGGTTTGTCAAACCAGAAGAAAGCTCTAGCAGAACATTAGCCAGCACAGGAGACCTGGAGTCAGTGTGGACTAGGAGATGAGGGTGGATCTCAACAAGCAACTAGAATACCTGGAGGAGTTTTCCAGCTAAATGCTCATGCCAGATATAGTTCTAAGATCTAAGGGTGGGCAATGTCGGTCCTGGAGGGCAGCAGTGGCTGCAGGTTTTTGTTCCAGCTCAGTTTCTTAATGAGACATCAAATGTTGCAGATGAAACACTTATTGCTCAAGTGACTTTTTGATGCTTCATTTTAGTGGTATCGCTTGTTCCCCACCCTTAATTGCTTATTTCAGTCTTAAACAGCAGCATTCAGTGTTTTAATGGCTCCTTAAGATGTAATTGATGAAGGAGCCAGCAGTTCTCCATTTAACTTGTTTCCATTTACACCTGTGTGTGTTCATCATGCACTCTTTTGTTTAATAAAACACTTAATAGAAAAATGTAACTGACTGAAAACTTTCCATTTTAGGCTTCAAATCTTTTGGATGATTTCTTTGGAAAGGAACAAAATCTACAATATAAGAACCTAACATGGTGGCATGGTGGTGCAGTGGTAGCGCTGCTGCCTCGCTTCCCGGAGTTTGCATGTTCTCCTCCAAAGACATGCAGGTTAGGTGCACTGGCGATTCTAAATTGTCCCTAGTTTGTGCTTGGTGTGTGTGTGTGCGCGCGCGCCCTGCGGTGAGCTGGCGCCCTGCCCAGGGTTTGTTTCCTGCCTTGCGCCCTGTGTTGGCTGGGATTGGCTCCAGCAGACCCCTGTGTTAGGATATAGCGGGTTGGGTAATGGATGGATGGAAGAACCTAACAAGCCATAAAATTAAATACACATGATCCATGTGCAAATCCTGCAGTGGATGAAAGTGTGACGGGTGACGAATGCGCACTGGAGAAGTGGATCAGGTTTATTCTCAGAAAGTTCTAGACTGGGTCATACTGTTCAGTAATATGGTATTAAATTATATTAAAAATGTGTGCAATTTAAAATGATTGCAATTTTCTACATTACACCGTGCATATAAATAGCCATTATAAAACGAAGTACACCATGTGAGTACACGTGAGATCACAAATGGCGCGAGTAGTGAAGGGTTAAGAGGAAATTTAAAAGACAATAACAATAAAACAAGACTCTGCACAGGGGGGACTCGGGACACAAAACCTGGTCTCGTCACTGCACCATGGTGCCACCCATGCATACAATTGCGCTCATTTAACACAATAATTGATAATTATAAAGTCATGTATTATTGTTATTGTCCTTTAAATTTCCCCCTTAATGGAGTTTATCCATCCATCCATCCTCTTCCACTTATCCGAGGTCGGGTCGCGAGGGCAGCAGCTTGAGCAGATGCCCAGACTTCTCTCTTCCCGGCCACTTCTTCTAGCTCTTCTGGGAGAATCCCGAGGCGTTCCCAGGGCAGCCAGGAGACAGTCCCTCCAGCATGTCCTGGGACTTCCCCGGGGCCTCCTCCCGGTTAGACGTGCCCAGAACACCTCACCAGGGAGGCGTCCAGGAGGCATCCTGATCAGATGCCCGAGCCACCTCATCTGACTCCTCTCGATGCGGAGGAGTAGCGGCTCTACTCTGAACCCCTCCTGGATGACTGAGCTGCTTACCTTATCTTTAAGGGATAGCACAGACACCCTGCGGAGGAAACTCATTTCAGCCACTTGTATTCGCGATCTCGTTCTTTCGGTCACTACCCATAGCTCATGACCATAGGTGTGGGTAGGAACGTAGATCAACTGGTAAACTGAGCGCTTTGCCTTACGGCTCAGCTCCTTTTTCACCACGACAGACCGATGCAGAGCCCACATCACTGCTAATGGAGTTTAGTGACTAAGCATTTCACAACATACTGTAGTGTGTGTATATCACTGTATGTGACAATAAAATCAGACTTTGACTCTGTCACTACCTGCAGGTTACTGGAGACACGTAAACCCGGGGATGACGGTATGTGTGTCACTAAATGAAGACCAATTATCTCAGGGGTGATGATAAAGAGGGTAAAGGTGACCGAATCCTCCAGTCCAGCCGCAAGTACATTTTGATTAATTTCAGGTTCTGTTCAGCCCGCAGGACCCCACGCTGAAGTCTGGCTGAGCTTGTGCTGGTCAGGGCACCCATCCAGTGTTGGCTCATGCTGCCAGGGTGAATTTGTAATAAAAGAAGCTCAGTTCAAAAAGGGAATGGATACCTGGAAATTTGTTAAACCTGTCAGTGGATTAGTGCTGTGTGTCTGTGTTTCCCACATTTCCATCGAGAGAAAATAAATTTTAATGCATTTTAATGAAAAAAGCTAATATTGTGTAACAAGCAACAGCAAAACTCTAGTGCCGACAAACAATGGGAAATTTTTTAGTAAAAGGTTGAATGGCACTGAATTATATTTGGAGAACACAACAACAGGTGATGCATGTTGGCCGGTATTCTGACTCATTTACTGGCATCCCTTCCCAGCATGCTTTCTGCCCTGCAGCCCTGATAGCAGATCAGCACACATAATGTTCTTGTTACAAGGGTAAGGAGTAATTACAAGGGTAAGGTATTATTTATTATGCAAACTTTGTAAAGCAATACTGCTTGAATAAGATGTGTAATCGCCTGAGACCAAGGGATTAGGTGGAGAAACAACTGGGCTACCCCCATTTAATTTCAGAACACAAAAAAAATAATAAAATAAAAGCATGATGGCACCACATAAGCTGGAATCAAAAATCAAACAGTAGCCGCCTCATAAAGCCTAGCAAGCTTCTCACAGCCATGCTTGTTTAAGCAGGTCAGGTTGGAAAGTTCAGGTGTGAATACAACACCACGTTTTGGGCAAGGCCTTCTCTGAGTGCCGTAGGCAGGTTATTCGCACTCATTGGATAATCTCTCAGCGCTTAAAGAGACAAAACCCCCAGCTACGTACCTCACTTGAGCCGTGAAGGTGATCCTCAGACACCCGCTCATGACAGATGATGAAGTGAGAAGCTGGCACTAATGGAGGTACTCCTGCTGTCTGTCTATCTCAGTGGTTAACACCCAAATGCTAATCTGTGGGAGTTCACCCGGCCCATGGACCTTTACTCCAAACTAGGGTTACATGGTATACCACGAACTGAAAAAGTACGGAAAAGCTTGAGGTTTAAAATGGGATGGTACCATCATTTCAGTAAATTCAGTACCAGAAGTAAACCTTGTCTTCAGCTATTCATCACTCCAGTCTCCAAAGTGGTTGAATCTCCAAAGAGACCTACCACCCCCCCACTCTTTAATGTCCACTGGGGAACAACACCCACCTGTCCCCCATTTTCAATGTTCTGGAGACTCCACGGGGAGACCTTTCGTCCCCCTTTTGTCGCAATGGAGACTTCTCAGGCCCTCCCACCCCTATGACATGCTAGTGACTTCATAGAGAGGTCCCCCCTTTGTTTTTATCGCAATGGAGACTTCCCAGAGTACATCACCCCTGCCCCCACTTCAACATGCTGCATGATTCAAAGGAGAAATGCTGTTTGGATTCACGATCAGCAGGCCATGGAGGTGTGTAATTACGAGCCACAAGAGGGGAAGCACACTGGGTAGGACATGTGCAGTTGAAAAGGGAGGCTGGATAGATTAAGAAGGGGACAATTATCCATTACTTGCTTTGATACTGGTGATGATGCTCAAAAGCTCATATTGAAACCAAATTCAGAATTTCAGTGCTGATCCAAGACGACTCCAAACCAAATCATCTGAATGTAACTTCCACACACACAAAATATCAGTGTCATCTGCAATGGGATGTTGGCCTTAGAGGCAGAGTTTCAAAGAGAAAGCCATAATCTCAGTCATTTTCAAACCTGCTTAGGCCTTGAACAGGGTCATGGTGGGGAAGGGGGAGTGTTGGAGCCTATGCCAGCTAACAGAAGGCAGGAACAAACCCTGGACAGGGGTGCCAGTCCATCGCTGGACAAACACATACAGCCGGGCCACCAATCCACCTAACCTTCAAGTTTTAAACACATGCAGACACAGGGAGAGCATGCAGACTTCATGCAAGGAAGACCCAGGATTCAAACCCGGGTCTTCTTACTGCCAGGGCACAGCACTGGCACTGTGCCACCCTTATCTGAAACTGGTGAATAAAAAGAAGGTGTTGACAAGGGCACAGGCATTGGAGTGAAGATAATAGGACAAGTGTACTATGGGGTCATTTCAGCTCTGCTGCACATGACACTGGTATTTGGCAAAGGTTTAGTGGACAAGTCAACTGAGAACCTGTACGCCATTTGTTTGCCACATTACACACTTGGATGTCCATATCCTCCTGTGCGGTTGTACATCTGAGCCTTGTACTGTCTTGGTTAGATCCAGTTTGCTCTCTCCTCTCAAGACTGTAGTGGACACCTTTGTACAAAATCTTCAGTTTCTTGGCAATTGGTCATTTTGCAAAAAAAAAAAAAAAAAACACACAGTAGGCAGAAATATTTCTTGAGAAAGCTGTATCATTTTGGCCAACCCAGAACTGAACTTTGGGAATGCCAGTACCTTGCAACCCAAGGAAAGACAATTAATTCACTTGCCTTATGGGACAGAATAACAGGTGTTGGTGATGCTACTGCAATTACAAACATTTCTCTAATAACCAATTAGAATTATAATAACTGAGGATGAGCTAAGGGAGTTGACCATTAGGACACTGAAAGAATGGCTGCTAAAAATGGGACTTTGTAGTTATTTGTGAACAATAAAAGAAAACCCAGCCATTTCCTTTAGTAATAGCCTTTAGCAGCAGTAGTAATGGCTTGGCCGTATTTTAAAATCAATTTAATGGTGTCTATTCAAAATGCTGTATGAAAACACACACACACACACACACACCCTTCGGTTGTATACAAATCCCACAACTTGGTCCAGCAAAGCAGTCTGCTCCATTTTATTTTATAACTTAAGTGCAGTTATTGTGCTATTGTGGTTGCTAATGGCAGTCACCTTATCTGTAAGATGGGGTCTGTGCCGCAGTTCACCTCATTCCTCTCATCGCTAACTCATCTTTTTGAAGACTTAGACTTAACTTAAAATTTTTAACTTAAAATGTTCTAAATGAAAAAGCACAAATTCGTAACAGTCCACTTCAGAGGCATTGCTATTCTAGCAGCACTTAGCCTAAAAGATCAAAACTGTCTGGCAGAGGGCACACACATGGATGCCAGTTGAGATTTGCAATCACTGTATGTTTTTTAGGGATGGAAGAGGAAAACTGGAGGAAGAAAACCAAATGAGAGAGGCAGGGGACATGCCTAAATGCCTAATTTTCTTAAATTAAATAGTGATAAAACACAGGTTCTTCTGGTAGGAACTAAATCTGTTTTAGATAAACTAGGGGGCTTCGCCCCCTGCTTGCTTCGCTTGCCAACCCCCCGTCCTGCGCTACACACCAACAACTTTGCATCTCTGCCGCTCACGTATGTGGATTTCACTTTCATCAAACAACAAATCTTTTAATTCTCGCAGATACGCCTCTTCATTGGGAAAAAACACTACTTTTCCCTGATGGCAACATGAATCAGACGATCTACAAGTCTCCAACTTAAAATTTAAATCTGGACAATATATTCAATCTCTTTTCGCTGTCCCGTTACTTCACTTTACTATCATTTTTTTGAGGCTTTCGAATTTTAGTACTTTCATTATCTCTAACCTGCTCTGCATGTGTATCGCACCAACGTTTAGGACATTCTACTTTGTCTTCTACTCTTTTGTTTATTATTTCCAGCCCCGGGCATGGTTAAATCTCTTGGCACAAAGTCTAGTCTCGTGGGACATGGAAGTATCTCTCTGAAAAAGTCACGTCTCATCCCAGAATTTTTTAGAGAGATGTGATAATATTTCATTGACTGCCGATAATTCTCTAATCTCTTCTTCCTTCCAGGTTAAAAGCTTAGGTGTTATTCTCGGTAGTACCTTAAGATTTGAGGCACATATTAATAATGTCTCTCGGTCTGGATATTTCCATCTACTTAATGTCAGCCGTTTACGTCCATCTCTTTCAGCTACCAGCACTGCTATTCTTGTTCATGCTCTGATTACGTATTGATTATTGCAATTCTATCCTTTCTGGACTTCCTCGCAAACTCCTTTACAAACTCCAATTGGTTCAGAATCCTGCCATCGGTCGTATTATCACCAGAACTCCTTCCATAGAACACGTCACTCCTGTCCTTCAACGGCTTCACTGGCTCCCTATTAAATACCGCATTGATTTGAAGATTCTGCTTCATACTTACAAGACCCTTCATAATCTGGCACCTCCTTATCTTTCTGATCTTCTTCACATCTCCATTCCTTCTCGTATCCTTAGATCTTCTTCCTCTATCAGTCTAATTATACCTCCTGCTTGCTTGACTACCGTGGGGTCTAGAGCTTTCAGTCGAGAGGCCACTCGCCTCTGGAACTCCCTCCCACAAGACATTTGGAATATCGACTCTCTTCCTTCCTTCCTTCCTTCCTTCCTTCCTTCCTTCCTTCCTTCCTTCCTTTAAATCTCATTTTAAAACACATCTTTTTAAGCTGGCTTGTTTTGTCTGATAATTTTAGCTGATAAAATGAAATTTAATTTTATTATTGTATTTATTCTGGTTTTATTGTACTGTAATATTTTATTAATTTTATGTTGGGACTGTTGTTATTAATGTGCTTTGTAAGGTGTCCTTGTGTGCCTTGAAAGGCGTCTTTAAATAAAATAAATTATTATCTTCTCTATATAGATAAAATCCTAAGCCTAAAAGTCCATCGATTTTATGTGACATTTTTATGTCACTTTTTTGTTACGCTTTAAATTGGGCTTATTTTAAAACCTACATTTACAGTGGAACCTCGGATCATGAACATCTCTGAACACGTACAAACTGGGTTACGACCTAAAAGTTCACCAAACTTTTGCATCTGTTCACAACCACACACTCAGGTGACGAACAAGCCAGCTTCCCTTCCAGTTCGTACGTGGTGATGATATCTGCATGTGTTCAGTCTCTCCCTATGCATTCGCTGTGACCTCTTTGTGCTTCGTTTCCCTTCCGGTTCGTACGCGCCGGTGATTTACGCACGTGTTCAGTTTCTCCCCGTGTAGTACATTGTTCTCGGTCAGACGTGCATCGCGCAGAGGGACTTTACCACAAAACTGTAGTCTCCTCTCCACCCAGTTCCTCCTCACTTCCTTTATGCCAGAACTCGTCTCATGCAAGGTTAGTTTTCTTGGTTGTTTATGGTTAGTTTTTGTATAACTGACGGATTTTTCAAATGTTCATTGTGCTTAAAACTTATTTAAAAAAGTGTTTACAGCGAGCGGTTTGTAAGGCTGTAGCTCTTGCAATGTTAGTTTTCTCTGTTCAAGGTTTTCTCAGTGTTATTCAATGTTTTTACATTTAGTTTACTATTACGCTGTGCATTCTATGGTATAATTAACTATTTTTGTGCTTAAAAAATCTTTAAAAAAAAAATTTACATACAGCTCGTACGGTCCGAAACGGATTAATTGTATTTACATACAATCCTATGGGGGAAATTACTTCAGGTCATGACCAAATTGGGTTGCGACCAGAGTTTTGGAACAAATTACGGTCTTGACCCGAGGTTCCACTGTATACGTTTGGTATCATTCTTTTCAGAATTTATCGAATTTTAATGTGATGTTGTTAGATTTTCAGATTATTATTCCGTTTTTAAATTATAAACTAAAAAATATCAAAAACTCACGCCCCGTGAGATGAGACTTAACCAAGAATGCCAAGAGATTTAACCATGCCCGGGGCCGAAAATAAAAGACAAAGAGTAGGACAGCTGCTGTACAGGCTTTTAAATGTTTGAAGCGCCGCGTGAGACGCAGATCACATGGCATGGCAGCAGCAGCAAAACTGTATTTGTTTCCCATTGTATCACCGTTTAAGAGGGGGTTTCGGAGGAGCGACCGCATCTCCTTGGGGTGTGTTCAGATCCCCCTCTTCACAACATGAGTGGCAGACTGGCCACAACTGGGGGTTAGGCACCGAAGGTGCCGGGGGGGCTTGCCCTTCTAGTTATTAATATAAATCACAAGAATCGGGCATAGGGCCCTCTAAGTACTGCGCCATAAGGCTGCTATAAGACAGAGCATCAGGTTGGCATATTTTATTATTGCAATCCTGAATTTTTTTTTATGCATAGTCTTTAATGTGTTTTCAAATATCGCAGTGTAATCTGCAGCTCATTACAATAAATCTTGGCTGCCAGCTTTTTACAAGATAGACAGATGGATTGGAGGGTAAGCAGAATTTATTACTTGTGAGTGGAAAACAGGACATGTTCCAAATGTATCTCATGATTACGGCACAGCAGGTCAAGAGTTAATGACTGCTTGTTGCTGCTTCCAGTGACCCTCGACCCCTGATTTATAACGTTTTCAAAACGCCACTCTATCGCCATTTCATTCTAATTACAAAACAGGCACAACCAGCATTTTGAGTAATCTGAAGAGCGCTTTAGAAATATCTTTGCCACTGACAAATATCCATATCTGTATTTTCTTTTTATCAGGTGGCTCCGAGGAGACGACTGTTTTGAAGCCTGTGGTTATTTCTTTCCCCAGATGTTTTCCACTGACTTCCAGAGCAGCTTCATCGTAACATAAACAGTGAGAATCTGCATTTCATTCCTGGACCCGCTCACCCTCGGCCCACATCTGGCTGGTGGTCTTCCATATCCAGAATGACCGACCTCTGAGAGTCAATAGGGTTCACTCCAAAAGACCACATCACTTGAAATAAATAATAACTGAGAAAACTCTTGAAAGCTTTAATATATGTTTGAACTGAATGTCTTTAAAACTGTAGCAAACAAATAATCACAGAGCCTCTGCAGTTTGCTCAAGAAATCAGATTTAAATTTACTACACTGAATTTCATTCTGTAAGAAAATATACTTTAGGGACGCTATCTTAGACAGACGCTGAGCCACTTTTCATTTGGTCTGTGTGCTGGAACATTTAAAGTCACATTCTGCTTAGTAGATATATAGAAAGATAGATAATGCAGATAAAGATAAAAGCATTATAAAATAGAGATAAATAGAGTGGCCACTAGGGGGAGTCACAGAAACCAAACCCCCAACCAAAAACAAACGTCAGAAACAACTGCACCAAAAGTCCTGGTTTCAAAATGACCTTTTAAATAAACAAAATGTCTGCTTACAGATCTCACAACAACCAACAACCTTTTTGTTTCTTTCCTTCTCTTTTCAGTTCGTTTCTTCACTCTTTCTTTTATTCCTCCAGGCAAGCATTGTCCATTTCCTCCCAACTCTCACCAGGAGGACATTACAAGGAAGAAACACTCCCAGGTCAGGTGGGAGCCCCAAAACGTAGGGAAAGTCCTTCCCTGCCCCCTACTAGCACCCATGGAACCCAGAAAGGACTGCAGTTCCCAGCATGCCCTGCAGGCACATGAATGGGCATAGTGGTCCAGGTGTTCTGCCATTCAGCATGATGGGGAGAATGCAATCTTGGGAGGCTGTCTTGTCCTGTACATCCATTATTTTACCATCCCAGCCGGGCAAGAGAACAGGGATTCATTGTCACCTCTGTCCAACATAGATAGATAGATAGATAGATAGATAGATAGATAGATAGATAGATA
>JANRMT010062796.1:81353843-81376405 GCA_026402145.1 Polypterus bichir lapradei
TAATAATAATAATAATAATAATAATAATAATAATAATAATAATAATAATACATTAACCCCTTTTTTAAATACCTAGATTGGCCACAAAATCCCCCTATAGACAAGTTCCAATGTGTTAGAATCCTCCTGTCATACATTTTCTAAGGTTACTAAAATATGAAATGTTGAGACTGCCTAATGAAATATTAAGCACAAGAGAGTGAATGGGGGAGCTGCCTCTAGTCCAGATGGCCTCAGCATGTCTTGTTGTCAGGAGGTGGCTCTGAGGGGTCCGTAAGTATACAAATGAGGTGACAGAGCCATCTGAGAGTGAGGCAACTTTCCTGTTCTTAGACAGACGAGCCCCCCATTATGAGTACCAAGCACAAAGGGTCTGTAAAGATAGTTACTGATGTCTACTAGGAGGCTCAGCCTCACACTAGAGAAACTGGGTAGATTAATCGGAACAAGTAAAAGAAATTAAAAGTTCACCTGGAAGCTCCTGATTAATGTCATATTCTTGGAGGCATAAAGCCAAGGATCTGCCCGGCGTGTCTGAAAGTGCTGTGATTTAACTGACTTTTCCATTTGATGCAAAAGATTGAAATTAAAAGTAATCCTCTAAACACATAAAGTAGTCAAGCCACTCCATAAATCTAACAAATGAGTCCAAAACAGAAGTCAGGAGTGTCATGATGATTGATTGGCACCAGGAAGTGTCTAATGTTATCCTCTGTCTTGGCATAAGCCTAAACTTAAATCACCCATTTTATTGGGAGCAGAGCCAGAATGCATTAAGCTACCATTAGTCTCACATAAAAAAGCTGGCTTATTGTCTGGGGGTGCCCTAAAGTGGATTTCGTTAGTGAACATGGCCACCCTCTTTTAGGACATTGTGAGGACTCAGGAGTCAAACTGCCAAAGGGCTTTGCTTATTGCTTTATTTCAATTTTCTGTGTAAACTTTAATCTTGGCAACTGTCTGACGCTCACCTGTCTCACTTCTTTTATTCTGACTCTGCTGTCCATTTCACTCCACTGTTCCCTCCACTGCTTTAGGCACCCCATTCCGACGCAAGACAGCCTGCACCTCCATCTATCCATCCACTTGCTCTACCTGGATGGCTGAGTGGTTATGGCTTTAGACTTATGGTCATTTGGATGATTGTCTTAGGGGGTTTGAACCCATCGCCTGGTATACAGGGGATTAAGAAAGGGCTCAGATCTCTTCAGTTTTTCAACATTTTGTTATCTTGCAGACTTGTACTAAAATTGGCTGTGCTACCTGTCTATGATGGGCTGAAATGTAAATAATCAATTTTGACCTCTGAGATAGCGTTTGCAGTGCACCATGTATTAGAATGGGTTTTGTAACGGATGTTGTAATAAAATGCACTGCACTAGAAATGTTTGCGATGCGTCACCTGTTGGAATGACAGGGACATAGCAAAACAGATTCACATACATTGTTAAAGAATAAACAAGACAGTGTGAAAGGTTTGAGGATCCACCACATACTTGAAAAAAGGTTGGCTAGGTAGGTCTTTACAGATGTGAGATCAAAACAGAACTGAGAAAAAAAGGAAAAATGGCTGCCATATATAGCTGGTAGACAGAATGGGATGATGGAATTCTGGGATTGGGAAATGACATCAGAAGGAGGTGGGATCTTGATGGCCGGAAGAGGAAGTGATGTTGGCTGTCTTCTGAGGACCAGAAGTGGCTTTAGGATGAGGGCTTGTCAACTGGTCTGCACCCCCAGAACATCAGAGACCCACCTCCACAGTAGGGATGGTGTACTTTTCATCATGGGCCTTCTCGTGTCCTCTCCAAACATAGCATTCATGGTTGTGAATTTGTTCCAGAAGTTTTGAGGCCAGTCTAGATGCTGTGTGGCATATTGTAAGTGGGCTGTTTTGTGGTGTTGGCACAGTAAAGACTTTTTTCTTGCAACTTGGCCACGCAGACCATTTTGTTCAAGTACCTCCTTATTGTGCATCTTGAAACAGCAACACCAGTTGTTTGCAGAGAAGCCCATATATCAGCTGAAGTGGCTTGTGGGTTTTTCTTGGCAGCCCGACAAATGATCCTGGCAGTTGTGGCTGAAATCTTGGTTGGTCTACCTGCCTGTGGCCTGGTAACAACAGAACCCCAAACTTCTACACTTTATCGGAGTCTAACACTCGTGACAGGCATTTGCGGATCTCCGGATATCTTTTTATATCCTTTCCCTCATTTATACAATTCAACAACTTTTTCTCGCAGGTCCTTTGGCACTTCTTTTGCTTTCCCCATTGCTTGGTATCCAGCAAAGTCAGTGCAGCTCTGTGTAATTTTAAATGGACTATTTATATACAGACACTGATTACGATCCAAGAGGTTACAGATGAGGCCACTGTCCATTAATTTGAACCTGTGTGTGTCAACTTGTGTGTATATTATCATCCCCAACATTCAAGGGTATGTAAGCTTTTGATCAGGGCTATTGGGGTGATTTCAGTTATCATTATGATTTAGAAATTGCACACACAATTATGTGATAATAAATTGCATCACCTGTGCACACTCCCTAATCCAAAGGAACGTTTCTGCATGATTACTTTATTGTTTTCCAAACAATGGCCAATATTTCTCAAATTCTGTCAGGGTATGTAAACTTATGGGCACAACTGTATGTTCCTTCCAGCCCACCAAATGTCTTCATGCCCAGGGAAGCTGAATAGTAAGGGAAAGCAGTGATCATCTAATAAAGAGAGAACTTAATTGTCACTGACGTCTAATGTGTCACTCGGAAGAGCACTTGTAACTAAGTGTACCAGTATGGAAGGGGAAAAAACCACAGGCACTACAAGGCAGCCAAGCAGAGGTGTGAAAAGACAGCAGGAGGGCTTGTGATGTTTGGCAGACGCATTCCTTGGGACTGACTCACAAGACGTGCTTGGGACGCTACAGGCCTACTGTACATTTACTGTCTGTTTGGCCCAGACAGACAAAGAAGACATGCTTTTCTATTTATTTATTTTTATATATTTATTTATATTTTTCTTTCTAGTTAATCAGTACAATAAATAGTGGGAAAAGAAGAACTGAAAAGGAAAGTGAAATTCTGGTCATAGGATTTAAAATTAGTTAATGGTATTCACTCAGTAATAAACTAATTTGTGTGTAACATAATAAAACAATACCAAGCCTACTTAATCCAATTCAGGGCTGTGGGTGACCAATGCCTCTCTCAGTAGCCTTGGGCACAAGGCAGGACCCAACTCTGAATGGGGCATCAGTCAAGGAAAGGACTTTCCTTTACACTCACACTCACATTCACACTCACACTGGGCCCGAGTCACCAATTAACAAGTTAGGAATTTTGCAAAAAAGCATTTCCCTAATCTGCCACCAACACCCATCATATTTTAATTAGAAAGGAAAATAACATTGGCAGCATTTCCAGGCTTTATCAAATATTGCCACAGTGCTCACTGCAATAGACCACCTGCTGAAATGCTGGGAAAGGGAAAGAGACCTCTCAATCAATGTCTCAGACGGTGAGTGGAACACAACATTCATTCTTCTTTGATTTGTGTAAAACACACTGTAATTCAGCTGAAAATGATACACCAAGCACAGCTTTTTAAATTCAAACTTCCTAAAATATATCAGAGATTGGACCCTAAATGTGAACAATGCGAGATATTGTAGCTCTGATCTCACTTGGACATACTGTATGTTCTGAGTGTGCAGAGGGAGGAAGAAAAAAGACATTAGGACACAGCGCCATCCCCTGGAGTGGTGGAACAATTACAGTCACTACAGCCCTCCAGTTATGTGCTCTTGTGTGACAATATGCATGTAGTCATATACCAAATATGAAGAATTGGTGCTGTGTCCTAAGTGTGACTGCTTGTTTTTCTTTGTCTATTTTATATACATAATTCCATGTTTATCATTTTGTGTTCATCAAACTGTTCATAAATTTACAAATAAATCAGTCATTCAGATTATATTTTTGTGTCAAAATCAGTAAGATTTTGATTAAAATATTAAAACATTTGTTGTTTAAGTCTTAAAGCACTGATGACAGGGTTCTATTCATTAGTAACAGTGGTGAAGTGATGGACTGACTTTGACATGTGAGTGAGGCTTGAATTGTTTAAGTGGTGAATTAGTGCTATGACAAACTGTTCTGAGAGCTGCATTAAAACTTGTGAAAATGATGTTTCTGATGTGTGAATTGCCTCAAAGTGATCAAGAAAAACTGTGATATCATCTAAAGATACAAATATCAAATTTTACTTGTAGGGAACAATACAGAGTGTCTTTAGAATTAGGCAAGAATTCAAATAATTTCAAAAAATTCAAAAAATTTGTTGAGCTCCTACCTGTGTTTTTGTTAAACTCCTATCACCTTAATTAATTTGAGACTGTTTAATACAGTAGGCCTCCTTTTTATTACTAATTAGTTCTCCGGTCTGAGTAATGGTGGGAGTTTTAGTGTGCTTTATGATTACAAATCTCAAAAGCGTCTGTGGTATTTTGGGATTGATTGATTTGGAACAAATACAATTTAAAGGAAAACAGAAAAACTCACCAAGTAACATATAATATCCTATATCCAAATCCTTTGGATGTCAGAGGAAAAACAGAGCATCTATCTATCTATCTATCTATCTATCTATCTATCTATCATATAGTGCCTTTTATCTATCTATCTATCTTTCTATCTATCTATCTATCATATAGTGCCTTTCATCTATCTATCTATCTATCTATCATATAGTGCCTTTCATCTATCTATCTATCTATCATATAATGCCTTTCATCTATCTATCTATCTATCTATCTATCATATAGTGCCTTTCATCTATCTATCTATCATATAGTGCCTTTTATCTATCTATCTATCTATCTATCTATCTATCATATAGTGCCTTTCATCTATCTATCTATCTATCTATCTATCTATCATATAGTGCCTTTCATCTATCTATCTATTGTATAGCACCTTTTATATCTATCTATCTGTTTATCTATCTATCCATTATATAGCACTTCTCATATCTATTTAGGGGGCAGAGAGGTGGCTCTGAGGTATCTACATTGGCAATCAGAAGGTTGCCAGTTCAAATCCCGTAAATGCCAAAAGTGACTCTACCTCATTGGGCCCTTGAGCGGGGCCCTTAACCTGCAATTGCTCCATCCCTGGTATGACGTCAATCTGCATCCAGCCCTGCATGTAGGTCCTCCAACTTGCAGGGAAAAACCTGGGGGTTTGTGGCAGGATTGGCACTTTAGCTACCATACAAACCTCACACTGGTTCCATTCCATCTAAACTAGTGTGGTGCTGAGGTGTCACCTGTTGCATGGCTGCACTCGGGTCCTAATCTGGGATCCTGAGTTGGTTTGTCATGTGGTGGGTGCAGCAATGTGTTGTATCAGCGCCGGCTCCTAACATCTATCTATCTATCTATCTATCTATCTAAGGAAACATGAAAGGCATCAAATCTCAATCTACACTCCTTTTAAGTGCAGTTCCTAGATGGTCGCCCACTTTCATTTGAACTTCTGACTCCCTCAGAGTGTGTAATACTGTAAGCATTTGAAGAGTTCTTGTTCTGAGTTTGTCACTTGTGGTGTTCAGTTTTGTAACCTGGTCCAGTGACGCTTGCTCCTAAATGGTCTCCATACTGAAGTTAGTCAATTATGTTGTCATGTAAATGAACCACGCTATTCACCTAAATTAACGAATAATGTAAATGAATGTTAACTATCCAATGGAAAGGTGAGGTTTGGTGTAAGTGTGCAGAGCATGCACTGTGAATCAATCAGAATAACTGCAGTTTAATGCAAAGATTTTAGGCAGCCTGGACATTTACCTCATCAGAAAGAAACATAGAGGCCATCGTTCATTTGGAATGATCTGAATGGATTTATTCTATGAAATGGAAAGGGTTACAATTGTTGCACTTTGATGGCCAGCCCTGTCTTGACTTTTACCTCAGCAAAGGGACACATCAAGGCCAACAGTCTAAGAAAGTGGGACACAGAAACTCCAGAATGTCTAGATCCATCATGACCATAACTTTATGGAAGGATCAGTTTAGCTATTAATGTTCTCCTAAATATAGAGCTTTATCCCATCCAGAGTAGTTTGGGTTATGTTAGATGGTCTTTTATTATCCTAGAGGGAATTTGGTTTAAAAGTACAAAATTTATAATAATATTACACAGATACAAGCTAATAAGCCAGGAGACAGTGTATGACAATCATACTGTATTATATATCACTGGAAAACAGATTTTTCAGATTTTTGCCTCCTGAAAAACATTTGGAGATTTTCATAGACAGCTTCAAGCTGAACACAAAAATAGTTTCAAATTTACTGCATCACTCATGAATCTGGAGAAACATAAGATTAATTTTATTGAATTTAGTGTGTTTAATTGCGTAATGGTGTTGCCATGTTGTATTAGCTCAGTTGAGCTGAAAATGCTTTGCTGTTGATTTTCCTTCACCCTCAGCACCTGATGCTTCTTGTTTCAACAATTATCAGCCAGCATTGATATCAGGCTTCCATCATTGCAATGTCCTGGTGAAACCTTTCACCATCTCTCTCACTGACTACGCCAAGATTAGCCGGGAAGAAGTCCAAGTGTGAATGCAGAAAAATCATCTTTGCACTTCATGGTCTTGTATACTTGAAGCATGTTATCAACCAGCTGAATGTAGTCACCAAAAAATACCTCAACAGCATCCTTCAGTACCTTCCATGTGATTTTCTTCTGTCTCACTCATTTTTCATTGTTGACGTGTCTGATTTGTAGACCAACAGGAGTGCCTTGGCATCAGTTGTACGTGGAAACATCTGTCTCAGATATGGAAATTCTTCACTTTCCTTGTTCTTTGCTTTCACAAATTTTTCATTTGTCAAAGTTTTGTATGAAGAAGTGGCAAAAATGTCTTTGCTGGGTCAACAAGTGGTTTATATGCCACACTTTTCTTCCATGGACTGGCCAGCTCTTTATAATGTAATGAAGCTCCTTAGCATGGCTGCCCATTTGCTTATTTGGGATATCTGAGCTGCATTCCTAGTAGCAGGACCACTACTTTGAGATCAGCTCAGATGCTCCAGTTCTTGTACTGCATATTTACACTCATACAGGGTGAGGCAGAAAGGACGGACGTCTTTGAAATGGCTAGAACTCACCACTAGGTGGAATGACAGATGTGCGGTAGGTGGCGTTAGCTTCGCAAAGTCTTAGCATTTTTTTATTTTCTTTTTAGTTGAAGCCATGGAGCCGTGGACGATAGAACACCGCGTTTTTGCGTACGACTTTTTTGTCAAGAACAATTACCGCAGTTAAGCGTGAGTTTCGTTGGCATTTCAATATCCACAGAAATAAAGCTGTTCCCACTCGTAACACTATCCAACGTTGGGTTAAAACACTTCGTACACGATGTACACTAATGAACAAAAGACCGCCGGGGTTTACACGAATGGCACGTACTCCTGAAAATGTGGAAAGCGTACGACTAGCCCTGCTGCGCAGTCCAAGTCGATCTGCTCGGAAGCATTTCTTCTGAACTTGGCCTCAGTAATCGTTCGGTAAGGCATATTTTGCATTTAGACCTGCATTTCCATCCCTACAAATTGTCAAATGCTATTTCAATATGAACTCAATTCTTTCAATAAATTTCTTTTTGTGATTTTGTAAAAAACATCCGTCCTTTCTGCCTCACCCTGTAATATGAGAGGGAATCACAAAAATTTGCAATTGTAATTCAATGGTACGTGATAGGAAAATTTAAAGCTAATTTTTATGATCAGCCAGCCAAAATGTATAAGATACACCAAAAAGGTTCAAGAAACAAAATCTTCTTTGTCCATCGTAAGCACACCGATAGCTTTCTACAAATAAGAATAATGACGTTTAATAGCACAATGTAATAATTCAAAACCCAGCAGGACCCCATACAACTACCAGAAATGTACTGTGCATAGCTCACGGGAAAGCGGACTTCTTAAATCAACTCTTCTTGACCCTAGGGAGCTTAAATCTGCAGCCTGATGGCAAACAAATTAAAGTTAGGAAATGGAGAACGGCTACTCTCTGACAAAATGAAGCCAGCCTTCTTTCGAACTTTCTAACTACAGCGCTGTGAGTGAGCACTGCTACAAGTGAGCCATATTACTCCTCCTTTTAGACACATTATGCTCTCAATGTTAAGGTTTTCAATCCAACAGTTTACGTAAAAGACTTTTAAAAGAATGTCATTAGAATTTTGTCTTCTTTAAAACAACTGAGGGTCTTCAGAGGGGACGGCCCTTCTGTGCTGAGTTCAGAGGTCAGCCTGTTATCAGTGATTGTCACTAAATATTTGCGTTGCTCCACCAGCTCTATCGTCTGCCCTTTTTATTAACACTGAGAGAAGGGGAGGGGAGGAGGAGACCAACTAAAATTTACAGCCACATCCTTCATCCTAGAGATATTTAGTTATGCAAAGGAACGGTTACACAAATGAAGAGAGTCTGATGAAAGAGACAGACTCCGTCTTTGCTTTTAGCTATCGCTTAGAAACATTGAGGCTATTGAAAAACATTATGGGCTATCTGATGAGGTCTGAACGGGTGGGATAGCAGCTGAGACACTGGAAAATAAATCACAAGTGGGCTACTTCAGTTCCTGCCTCTGTCTAACTGAGCAAGTTACCTAGAACATATAAAACATAAGAAATCTGACAAACGAGAGGAGCCCACTCAGTCCTTTAAACTCAGTTTGTTTAGATAATGGACAAGCTATACGAAAATCTGATTTTATTAAAGGTTGTCAAGATTTCTGCTTCAACTACATGTCTCTATGGTTTGTTCCAGACTCCCATTACTGTATACATAAAGATCTGCATCCTGCATATGTAATTCATAATTAAGTTGAAACAATTCTGTTGCATCTTCTTTATCAATGCCTTTGGTAATACAGACTTGGATTAGGTCCTCACACGGTCTCCTCTGCTCGACACTAAACAGGTTTAATTCTCTGAGTCTGTCACAGTCGGACATGTCCTGAAGTCCTGGGAGCCTCCTGGTTGCTCTTCTCTGCACAGATTCATGTTCTGCTATGTCTTTATTGTACCGTTGTGACTAGAACTGCACACAGCACTCCAGATGTGGTCTTACTAGTGCAGTATACACTGTAATCTGAGCATAACAGCCCTCAATTTATATTCAGAAGTCTTTACTATATAAACTAAGATTTTATTTTAATTTTTATTTGCTTCTGCACATGGCTTAGATGTTGAAAATGGTGTGTCAACATTAACCTCTGAATCCTTTCCAGAGGTTGCTTCCTGTAGGACAGTGACTCCCATTTTGCATTTATTATTAACGTTCCTTTTGTCCACTTATAGTGGACAAGTGTTTGAAGAGTTCGCCCAGTCCTGAAGCTTGTCCAAGTATTTCTAAATTGTTCTTGATGCCTCTTCATGTGTCTGCCATACCTACAATTTTAGTGTGATCTGTAAATTTCAGAAGTGTACTAACTATATTGGAATCAATGTCTCTCTATTATTAAAACAAATCTTGGAAGGCTGGATGGAGACGAGATGCGATTTTCTCAGAGAGTCACTTTCACGTCCCGCAAGACGAGTCTTTGTGACAAGAGATTTAACCATGTCCGGGGCCGGAAATAAAACAAAGAACAGATGACAAAGTAGAACGATGTGAAGAATTCAAAAACGTTGGGGCGGTACACATGCAGACCGGGTTAGAGATAATGGAAGTACAAAAATTTGAAAGTTTCAATAAAAGGATAGTAAAGATCGCATTAGCACAAACAAATGGAAATTATTACTCGGTGAAATAACGGAAGAGAGAAAAGAAATCAAATATATTGTTCAGATTTAAACTTTAAGTCGGAGACTTGTAGATCATATAATTCGTGTTGCCATCAGGAAAAAAAAGTAGTTTTTCTTCCCAATGAAGATGCGTATCCGCGAGAATTAAAAGATTTGTTGTTTGGTGAAAGTGAAATCCCGCAAGAGAAATCATTTCTCATTTGTGTGAATGCTATTGTCAGACACATTTCTTGTAGAGAAAAAGAAACGATATTCACTCACGGGCAGTTATACTGTACGTTGCGTTGTCACGATGTAATTCCAAACACGGAATCAAAATTCAATGCGATATTGAGGAAAAGGTAAAAGCAGATTGAATATATGGACATAGGTGATATGACAGAAGTGTGCCACGCAAGATGCAGATCACGCAGCACGGCAGCAGCAACAGCAAACCAGCAGCTGATCGAGCAAAGAGGAGGTAAAAAAAAAAAAAACTGCATTTGTTTCCCATTGTATCACCGTTAATGAGGAGGTTTCGGAGGAGCGACCGCGTCTCCTTGGGGTGCGTTCAGCCCCCCTCTTCACAACACGAGCAGCAGAGAGATGTGGATGTTGGCGAGCGAAGCAAGCAAGGGGGGAAGCCCTCTAGTCATTAATATAAATCAGAAAAGGAGTTTACTCTGCTACAGAGATAAAGAATAGCTTAAAACATCTGTAACATATCCTGATCTTACAAGTCACCTTGGATAGAGCAATCAGCCAAATATACAATAATAACCCTGGTGCTTAGAACACACACTTACTATGAATACACACCGTGGAGAGATCTGACTGGCAGAGATTCACCTCTTTTGTAAGTTAAGTTCAACAGTCTGCTGGAAACATATGGCCAGGTCTTACCATGGTGCAGCACTGCATAGGAAAACTCTTTCGAACATTGACATCCACCTTAGAATCTGATACATCTGAGGTCAACAATCTGTTGGGAACATTTGTCATCCATTACCTATGACCACTTTTGTAGCGGAAAAGTTTTAGGTAACATTTTTGGTCTGTGAAGTTTTTCAGTTATATTGCCTTTTGTCTAAGCGCTCTAAGTAGGATGAGTTAATTCTAGTATGTTATCCCTCAAGGTCACCCCAGCTTAGAATGAAGTATCAGGTTGTCTATGTAACCAAATACCGGATGGTCTAATACCCCATATATGGACCTGGTCTCATATGTGTGTCTGGAAGAAAACCTTAGGACTCATTTAATGACTGTTACACTTCAAGCCAGAAGGTGGCGCTGCTGTCTAATGCCTTTTTTTCTCTTCCCCTTCTTCAGAAAGAATGATTGACAGCTCAACCATCTCTGACATAACTTCTGGTTTCTGCCCTCCTGATCTAGGCCCCCCTGGCAGTTGGCATAGCCTACCTTAATGCCATCTTGGGGCGGTGTGAAAAAGGCTCTCATCTAAACAAGACAAAAAGACTGAGCAAGGATTACCAAATTAACCATTTGTGAGCTTGATGGCCTATGCAAAGAAACTTTTCTTATATCCACTTGTTTTGTGTCTTATTACAACCTATTGTGATGGATGGCCGGGGATTGTGCTCTACCGGGAGACCTGGAGGAGCAGAGACCCAGGAGGAGGGAGGAGGAGCTCTGAAGCTCAAACCTGTTGGGGTCCGTGTCCACAACCAGGGGGGAGCCTCTACAACTCTGGAAGCAAGATCTGCAGCACTTCTTCCACACCCAGAGGTTAATTGGGCACCTGGAGCACTTCCGGGTGCACTATGAAAGGGGCCGCCTCACTCCATTCGGGGATCCAGAGTCGGGATGCAGAGGACAGAGCTTGCAACTGGAGGAGTGGAGGCGGCAGAGGGAAAGAAAAGGAAAAGAAAGAGAAGGACTGTGAGCTGGGTTTATTGTGGTGATTCGAGCACTATGTGTTGTGCTAAAAAGAAAAGAAAATAAATACTGTCTGTTTAGGACATTTGGTATCCATGTCTGTCTGTGTTCGGGGTTCAAGTTCACACTATGTATATTACATTAACATGTTACCAGCTATGTGCTAAATGTCCTCTTATGTAATCATATACTGTACTATAAAAGCTTTTTAACTTCAAGTTCTTTATTGTTATTGTATAACACATCAAAATTACTTTTGTGACAACCCCAAAGTGCATTTAATGTTCAAAGGCAAATACTCCAGATGGTTAGGTTGGGAGCCGGCACTGATACACTGCGACACCACACCCACCACATGACAAACCACCTCAGGATCCCAAATTAGGACCCGAGCACAGCTGCACAACGGGTGACACCTCAGCACCACGCTAGTTTGAATGGAATGGAACAGAGCAAGGTTTTCTACAGTGGCTGGGGTGCCAGTCCTGCCACCAACGCCCCCTGCAGGTTGAAGGACCTGCTTTCAGGGCTGGATGCAGGTTAATGTCATACCCAGGATGGAGAAACTGAGGGTTATGGGCCTTACTCAGGGGTCCAACAGAGTGGAACCATTTTCAGCATTTACAGGATTCAAACCAGCAACCTTCTAATTGCCGCCGCAGATCCCTAGCCTCAGAGCCATCACTTCTCTCCAGATTGTATCAGATAGATAACAATACAATAAATAAATTAAAGTAAGAACTAAAAATCAAGTAATCGCACAAAATATGTTCATGCCATATACAATGTTAAATGTTCAGTAACCAGGAAGGAATATTATTGCATACATGTACAGCAGAATTTATTATTATTGCACTTGTTATATTACACATTACCTACCTAACTTATTGTACATGTTCGATGAAAAATGATCTCAGACTAAGGAGATATCAGAGATCAACAAGTTTCTAGCAGTTGGGAAGGAGCTCTTTTTTACTCTCTTGGTATGTGTATGGATTGATTGAAATGCCTGCCTGATGGGAGGAGCTTAAATAAGTTATGTGCAGAATGAGTGATGTCCTTGATGATGTTTTTAGCCCTTCTCACACAGCAAGTCTTGTATAGATGTTCAAGTGATGGCATTTCAGTGCCAATAATGTCCTGTATTGTTTTTTATGACCCACTGCTGGGCTTTATTTGGTGGCTTTGGTGCAGCTGTTGTATCAAGCTGTTATGCAGTTTGTCAAAATGCTCTCTATAGTGCGTCTGAAAAAGTTGACTAACTGCTTCTGGGGGAGGTTAGCTCTCCTTAGCTTTCTCAGAAAGTAGATGCTGTCACACAAGTATGCTTTGGAGGCAGTCTATGGGCTAAACTAAAGGTAAAAACACAGGGGTGGACAAAGTACACTAATGTCTTTTCTCCCTCCTCTGCAGAACCCCAGAAGGAAAGACCAGCTAAAACATAACCAGCTTCTACTTCCCTCTCCAGGCCACGCCCTCCTGCTGACCTCACTTCCACCAGTGCCCAGTTGGACCCTCTTCTTCCTTCCCACTGCCTGCAAAGCCAGTCCCTTGCCATCCCCAGTCAGTTAATTCTGGACTCAGTCTTTTGAGATTACTCCACGGATGTATCAACTAAAACGAATGACAATATATGGGGTTGATCCCCAAACCTTTTTCTTGTTTCTGTATTCTCTTTTACAACTTGTTGTGCTTTGCCTGCCATTGAAGTATTCTCAGCCCAGGAGAAGGTCTCTGTGATGGTGACTCCTAGAAACCTAAAGCTGGTGACTCTCTTCACAGCCTTATGTTGTAAGTAGTCTTTTTAGTGGACCTAAATTCCACAATGACTTCTTTCGTCTTTTTGGTATTCAAGACCAAGCAGTTGGTGTCACACCACTCTGTCAGGTTCTGAACCTCCTCTTTATATGCAGTTGCTTGATATGAGCCCAGTGACAGTCGTATAGTCTGCAAATTTAACAATAATGTTTGATTCGTGGATGGATTGACAGTCATGAGGAAAAAGTGCGTAGAGGAAGGGGGCTTAGCACACAGCCTTATGGCACACCAGTACTTAGGTTGCAGATAGAGGATGTGTGTTTGTCCAACCTGACAGACTGGGGGCGGTTGATGAGAAAATCCAATAATCAGATGCATATGGAAGGAGTTAGTTGTAGTGCATGGAGTCAGCTGACTAGTGTTAAATGATGGGCTGTAGTCAACGAAGAGCATCCTAATGTAGCTGTTGGGCTTTTTAAGGTGTAAGAGGGCAGCACCCAGAGCCACACAGATGGCATCCTCAGCCAATCTGTTTGTCTGTTAGACAAAATGGTGTTGGTCTAGAACAGCTGGAACAAAGGCTTTAATGTGACTGATTACCTGTCATTAAACACAGAGATAAAAGCAACTGGTCAATAGTCATTAAGACAGGTTTCTATAGGTTTTTTGGAACCACCATATGGCTGTGGATTTCAGGCACGAGAGGACTACACACGAGGAGAGTGAGAGGTTGAATATGTGTGTAAAAACCTCCACCAGTTGGTCAGAGCAGGCCTTGAGCACACGTCCTTACGCACCATCAGGACCTGCTGCCTTCCATGATGTTACTGAGTGCCCATTGTACCTTGTGTGTGTGTGTGTGTGTGTGTGTGTGTGTGTGTGTATAGAACAAGAGGCTGTGAGTCTCCTGTTAGTTTGAAGCTGACTGCAGACTGGTCATTCTCCTTGTCAAATCAAGCAAAGAAAACGATAAGTTCCTCTGCTAGATTGGCGTTGATGTTGGCTGGCATGTGTGTGTGATTTCTTTTATTATATTGTTAGCATACCCATGATTACAATGCAAGGTGCTGGGGATGCCCCGAAGGCGTCTTTGTTAAGTAAAGTTCTTATACTTGTTAACGAGTGTTCAAGGAGATTGGGATTTTTCCCCTAATACTTTCTACCTAGATGATAAATGGTAAGGTAGTGTTTAATGTATATGAACCATGTAATGTAATGACAACCAATCCCAAGAAAGGATGGGAACAGTCAACCTGTTTACTTCAAAGTAACTTCTAAACAGAAACGGTGGATGATGGTGTATATAATAAAATGTAACTTAAAGCAAATACTTGCTAAACTGATCAGGTCTGGTTCAGAGCTCCATCTCTCTTGAACGTCACCTTCTTTGAGTGCATCGGATTTATAGTCCATCATCTAGAAGGGGTGGAGTCGGATCCCCTCACTGTGGTTCTCCTCCTGCCTGTGGGAACAGAGAGAGATGATAATGTTAGCAATAGCACCCCTTCTTGCCCTGAGGTGGGATTCCTTACCCATGATCAGTCAGGAGGGTGATCCACAGACACATATTTGTGACAATGGCAATTACAGTGATGGCACCTGTAGACTCTTTAATAATAATAATTCTTTGTATTTATATAGCACTTTTCTCACTACTCAGAGCGCTCAGCAATTGCAGGTTAAGGGCCTTGCTCAAGGGCCCAACAGAGCAGTGTCCCTATTGGCATTTACAGGATTTGAACCGGTAACCTTTCGAGTGCCAGTGCAGATCCCTAGCCTCAGAGCCACCACTCCACAAGCTCTTGACGTTCTATCATGGTATTACCAGGGCCTTGTCCATGGCTTTAGTTTCTTTATTGTTTATTCATGTGCATTTATTTATTTATTTTTTTATTTACTAGTGGGGCAAGTCCCCCTGGTGCCTTCAATGGCAAACCCCCAGTTGCTGCCAGAATATTAGTAAAAGCTGTAAATGTACAAAAGAACAATTATTATTTATTGGACTCAAAATAACGAAATTCTATAAATATGTAAAAGAAGAATTAATTATTATTTAAATAATAGTAAAAATCATGAAGTGAGAATAAAATATTTACTCTCTTATCGATTTGAGTATTCCCATTAAACTGAGGTCCACTATGCTTGATGAGTACTTATAAGAGACTAAATAAACGATCCATTCATTTTAACTGACATTCTTATAAACCACAACTTTCTTGATATTTTAATTTATAATTTAAAAATGGAATAAGACTCTGAAAATCTAACAACATCACATTAAAGTTTGATAAATTCTAAAAAGAATGATACCAAACATATATATGTAGGTTTTAAAATAAGCCCAATTTAAAGCGTGACATAAAATCGTTGCACTTTTAGGCTTAGGATTTTATATATAGAGAGTAGATTTATTTATTAATTCTATTGAGTTTGATATTCTGAACATACATTTGTTTCCTTTATTTTTGTATTGTATAATTCTTTAATTAGTATTGTGTCATCTATTAATTATTTCGAGAATCAGAAAACCATTTACGTCCAAATATGCTGTCATACAAGTAGCTTGACTCTTTTTTGTTCTGATGACTACGTATTGTCACATGACAGACAGACACACAATTGACACTCTGGTGTCAGTTCACACCAGAGATGAATACAGGACTAAGCATGTAAACATATGCATACAGAGCACAAGACAGTGCAAGGAATACTGAAATATATACTAAGCATTAGCTATATGTTAGAATACTGTAAAATATGGAGGAGACACTGAGCAAGTGCAGCCGAATTAAGCATTTGTGAGCTTGATGGCCTATGGAAATAAACTGTTCTTGAGTCTGTTTGTCATAGATGGCTTTATAATGCCTGACAGATGGGAGACGTTAGAAGACGTTGTGACATCGGTGTTGATTTTCCCTGCTCGCTCTATGACTCTAAAATAGTCGAGCTCCTGTAAGGTGGGAAGGTTGGTGCAAGTGATCTTTTCGGCAGACCTGACTATTCATTGACATCAGTTCTCATCTTGTTTAGTTACTGACCCAAGCAATACTGTAATGGATGAGCTTAGACTTGATGATTGCTGTGTAGAACTGAATCAGCAGCTCCTCTGTTTGATTGAACTCCCTCTGTTTTTCCCCTGCTGTAATATTTTTTTTATTATGTGATCTACATTAGCGTTCCATATCAAGTTCCAGGTGCTTCATTCAGTAGAAATATGGCATAACCAGTTTGTAACTTCTGGAAAGTTGCTAAAAAACATAGAAAGTGGGAAAAAAATAACACATCAAAGAACTCCATGAAAATGGTATTGAAAAGCGCAAGTCAGAGGATGAAGGCAGGAAGTCTTTGAATATCCCTTGGAGTCCAGTTTCATCAATTATGAAGACATGGAAAGAGCATGGCATGTCTGTAAATCTGCCTGGAGCAGGCCATCCACAAACACTGAGTGAGCGTCCAAGAAAAAGACCAGTGAGGGAGGCCACCAAGAGACCCATGAGAACTCTAAAGGAGTTGCAAGATTCAGCGAGTGGGCAGACTTCACCAGTTTATGGAAGAGTGGCAAAGTGAAGAAACACGCTGGACATCTCAGCAGAAGGCATATGGGAGACTCTGAAGTCAGCTGTGTGAAGTAATTTTATGGTCTGATGAAACCAAAAGTTAACTTTTGGGTCCATCAGATTAAACTCTGTGTTTGAACACTGAGCATCATCTAAAACACTTCCTCACTTGTGGTGGTAGTATCATGTTGTGGGAGTGATGCTTCTCTGCAGAAGACCCTCAAAGACTTGTGAGGGTAAACAAAATATGGATCTAATGAGAAGTCATGTAAAATTACACCTTTTATTAGCTAATTAAAAAGATTACAATATACAAGCTTTTGAGGCAACTCAGGCCCCTTCTTCAGGCAAAATGTAATACAGCGACTGGAGTTCCCTGTGTTTATAAAGACACCAGGACAGATACAGCATTGGAAAACCTTTAAGTGAGACATCTTAGATGCAAGAAATGAATTAAATTCTCCAGGCAAAGATTCATTTAGCAAGAGAAGAAAACAATGTATGGTCAAGATCTTTTAAAGAGATTACTGTCCAACAGAGTCTTTTAAAGTTTTTGATGAGTTTTCCATATAATGTGGATCTGTAGACAGGTTGTCTCTGTCAGTCCAAGAGATGTAAACAGTCCTCATATCTGGTTATAAAACTCTTATCTCTATTTAAAGCATGTTGTAATGTGTTACATTTTAGCATGCCATTCTTTTCTCTCCTTCTGTGTTCTGAAGTTGCCCATAAGCACTGGAACTTTAAACTCCCTATCATAGTGTCCATGTCTGTTGAGGTGGGCCGCTACAGGAACATCTCTGTTGCCACGTTTATTGTGGAACCTGAGTAAGTTCATTCTTTGGCAGAGTGTTTGTCCAGCTGCTCCCACACAGAGCGCAGTGTCAGGACATTTCATACAGAAAATTAGGTACACCACATTAGATGATCTGCAGGAAAATGATCCCTTTATGTGATGTTCTAGTCGGCAGTGTGGTATAACTATACGGTCTGTATTATAAATGTGAGCACATGTTTTACATCTGTTCTGTAGGCAGGGAGATGTGCCATTATCTGTCGGTTCACTTATGGAGCTTTGGACAGTTAGTTGCTGCAGGTTTGGTGATTGCCTGTATGCCAGGAGGGGTGGTTCTGAGAATACATCTTTCAGCGTTTCATCATTGTTTAGCATTGGCTGAAGTTCTTTTATAATTTTTCAAAGTGCTAGAAGATGTGGGTGACAACAAAGGGGGTTCTTGTGGTCTTTGTCTTCTTATTTGAGTGTCTGTTGTTTTGGGAGTATAACCTTGTCTGATGAAATCTTGTCTAAGCTCCTGACATTGTTTATCCTGGTCTGTCGGGTATGAGCAAAGGCGATTGTAACGTATTGCTTGGCTGAAAATGATGGAGTGCCTTACAGTATATGTTTGTGATGGAAGCTATCACTTCTCAGGTAGGTCCGTCTGTCTTTAAATCATTCTTGAGCTCCTTTATGTCTTGAGCAGTGGCCATTGTGGAGATCATTACCTTCAAATTCGGACAGATTGTTTCGGTCTTCTCCATGCTGCGCAGGTGAAGTGGCAAGCCCACTTAAAGTCGATGTTCCCAGTTCGCAAGGAGTAGATGACAACACAGAAGGTAAGGCCATTTTCAGGCTCAATGAATCTTCTGGAATCAACGAGCTATCATGACCTGACTCACTGGCACATTCTCTCACACTCTCGCTCTCGGCTGGAGATGATGCAGCAGCAACAGGTCCCAGGAAATCTGTGCTTTCGCTCATCTCTTCCAGTTCAGTCTGAGAAAGGCCATACCTTGAGCTTGGACTTGATGCCTGTCTAGGTTTGGATGAAGCTTTAGCTTTCTTTTCTGTTTCTTTCTGAGCCCCATTCCTGCTTCTCATGTTTATACAGTATATGCTTGCATATGCTGTAATAGAAACCCCCTCGGGTTGAGTAAATGCAGAATACCTCGGGATGATAAAAAATATAAGAGAAAAAATAAAACCGCTGCTAACGGTGTTCCCCTTCAGATGTCTGTCTGTCAGTTGATTTGTGAAAAACAGAAGTTACAAGGGTGTTATCTTTCAGTTGAACGATGGTGTCAAGGAAGCTGACTTCTGTTTTTTTGACTATTTAAGCTTCAGCTTTATGTTGGGGTGGAAAGAATTATGAAAATGGAGGAGGTCCTTCTCACTGTAAGTTCACATTATGAAGATGTCATCTATATAACGGAGATGCAACATTGATTTTAAGAAGCACGTTGACATAAAATCCTCCTCCAGTTTTGACATAAATAGGGTTGCATAGTGAGTCATTTGACTTCTAAATGCATCCATCATGGATAACAGTACAACACCCTACTACTACAAACAAAATATGGGGAAATTCTGGAAGAAAACCTGATGGAGTCTGTAAGAGACCTGCATCTTGGGAGAAGATTTGTTTCCAGCAATACAATGACACCAAGCACAAAGCGAAAGCCACACATGGATGAGTTAAAAACAACGTTAGTGTCCTGAAGTGACCGAGTCAGAGTCTAGATCTCAATCCAATTGAGAAATTGTGGCTGGCGCAAAGTGCAAGAAAACCTGAAGGAAAACTTGATGGAGGTTGCAAGGAACCTATGCCTTGGGCGAAGGTTTGCTTTCCAGAAAGATGACCCCATGAATAAAACAAAAGCTGCAGGCCAGAATGGACGATGATGATGTTCCTTTACCAAAATGGATAGACAGCAGGGAATGCTGGGCATCCTGAATAAAATGGTTGGAGTTTACTTTTACAGCCAGGAGGTAATCATGAATGGACAGTATGGATGGATCTTAGTCACGACTAGGGTGCTTGGTGTTCCCTTTTCTATTGCTAAAGTAAGGGAAGGACAATGTCTTCTCCTGCATGGTCGGTGGTAGCATCCTTCTCATCGATCTTCCATTTGGAAACCCATAGACCTGCATAGGAGTTTTAGTCTCAACAGGCAGTGCTGTTGGGGTTCTTGGTGGTAACTACCATGAGGGAGGCCCTCTTGTCCTACTAAGGATATTTCTGAAGTTGTTGCACTGCAAGTACTGCAGGGTCTGGCCTAAACAAAAGCCCTCCATCTCAACGCGGGAAAGTTGAATTCAGGAGCACAGAAGAACAACATGTGGAAAAGGGGATAAAGGGAGTAGAGAGAAAAATCTTGGATGTACTGCATTATCTTAGGGGGCTTTTGGAGGCCTATGAAAGGTATTGTGCTGCCATTAAAGAGTCTTTTGAACTGGAGCTTGTGTCAGAGACCTTAGCATTCTGCATTTGGGGTGCAGGATGGCCATCATGAGTCACAATATTTGAGTGCCTATATTATCAGTAGGACGCCTGAAGATAGTGCTGTCAGTTGATATCACTTTGTAATGAAATGATTACTTGATTGATCGATTTCATGGGTGCTTGGAGATTGCATGTTGTCCCCTTAGGTTTCCTTCCAGAATCATGCAGGTTAGGTGTATTGGTTTGTTAAACTGACTCAGGTGTGTGTGTGTGTGTGTGTGTGTGTGTGATTGCTCTGTGGTTGGCTGGCACCCGGGCCAGGGATTGTCTTGTGCCTTATGCTTGCTGGGATACCCTGCCTTAGAGAAGTGGGTTCAAAAAACAGATGGACTGATTTCAACAAATTACTTCCTTCTTTTTATCCATAAGACTTCAAGAGAAAAATAAAACAAGATAGAACACTTGATTACAAAGCAAAGTGATGCCTGAAAATATACAGAAAAACTGTAACAGTGATTTGTCTTATAAATATAAATAATCCTATTTGGGCAATGCCCAGTGGGCCGTGGACTCTGGTCTGGTCATGGGCCGGCCATTTTATGAAATAAATTTTATGTTCTGGTTACTGTTTGACATTAAAATTAATTTTCTAAACTACTAAACATTATCTCTCCGGTACTGTGATTTATATAGTTCTATATAATATACCATATTACGTCATCACGTTGTTTTAATTGTCAGTACAAAACTACCTTTTGTCAATTTCTGTTTCGATACCGCTACATTTCAGTTATCGTATACATTATTGTAATTTATTTTATCTCATATCTTGTATTTAAATTCTTCGGTACTAATAATTACTTTAGATTATGTATTATGCATTTACTAAATTTTTATTTTTCATTACATTTTATTTCTAAGCATGTCGTCAAATTTTAAGTTGTGTCTAAACCACAGTGCACAGATTAAGTTTGGCAACAGTTTAGATAGAGTTCATATCATAAGCTCATAGCAAGTAGCGAGCTACTGTATGTACTCGTCACAAGTTTTAAGGAAATTACAATGAATAATGGGCTGAATGGGTCGACTTCGTCACCTCACTCATTGAAGGATGCCTGGGCAGGTTTTGAGACGCAATCCGCTCATTTGACAGGAGTTCTCAGTAAGTCACACCTCTGAGTCTCTAGAAATCCCCTAAAAATTATCTGTGGCAAGCATACACCAAGCGTGGGACACCACGTCACAGTTCACATGTCAGGCCAGCAGCTGCTAGTTCTCCAGGATTCCATCGTTCTGTTGAGTTCCTGTAAAGCCCTTCCTGCAAATCAGCCTGCCTTGGAGCAGCACTGAGGAACTGAACTGCAGGATTAAAGTGCCGTCTGATAATGGAAGTCATAATTGACGTGACATTCCCCTTCCGTCCTGTGCCGCGACTGACAGATTGGCTGCTTACTGAACTCAGACATGAAAGGACGCCCGTTCTATTGCTGGCAGTCTGAGATCAGGCATGTTTTATATAACAAAATAAGACAAGTGGGGATTGACATATGAAAGGCTTTTAGCCTGCACAGTCTTGCCAATATTAGGTCTCCATTAGGTCTCAGCTGGGAAGAATGACATCATAAAGAAGGATTACTAAGCCTTCATGATTGTGCTCTTGCAGGAACAAAATTATGCTTATTATTATTGCTCATAGGCTAATGCTGAAGCTATTTGTTTCTATTGCCCTATTCTCACAAAAATCAAACGGGACCCCAAGAAGAGCAATGCGGCGGCTGTCAAGCCAGAGAGAGCAGAGAAGCTTGACAGGCAAACTTCTGGCTGGCTCTGCTGCCCAAAAGAAATGGGGTCAATGTCCAAAGAATTGTAAAGCCCAGACCTGCCCCACCCCGCCCGGACTCTCAGGCCACTCTTCTAAAAATAACCTGCTTCCCCTTTCTTTTTAGGAAACGGTAAATAGTTTGCCATGTCAGTCATATCTAAGAATAGAAGGCTGTCTGAGACAAGTGGGAGAATTTTCAGTGGGAATCGTTTATCAAATTCTTTCAATATCACAGCCCGCCCTATTTTCCCTTAGCCCTCTGGGTTTTAAGGAAATAAGGGGGGGGGGGGTGTAAAGGGTGGGGCTGGTGGTATGAACAAGGAACAGGGAAACTGTACATTAGCACTAGCATGAGTATTCAGACAGACCCTACACTCATCGAGAGAGGCCCTTCGATCTAATTGTAGAACAAGGATAGATAGATAGATAGATGGATAGATAGATAGATAGATAGATAGATAGATAGATAGATAGATAGATAGATAGATAGATAGATAGAT
>JANRMT010062796.1:81376415-81392233 GCA_026402145.1 Polypterus bichir lapradei
GATAGATAGATAGATAGATAGATAGATAGATAGATAGATAGATAGATGGATAGATTGCCACTAAACAGTTTCAAGAAAAACTGAACCCTTTGAAATTCCCTGGATTTCGGTGCTGATTACTACTAAAATGTGATCTGATCTTCATTTAAGTCAAAGTTCTAGACAAACACAATCTGACTAAACTAATAATTATCTGTACAGGTAAAGCTAATACCAGACCTCTTTAATTCTACGGTGAAGAGATCATTGATACCACCTGAAGCGATCATGTATCACACTTTTTCTAATAACTGATGCTTGGACCAAAGTTTTTTTAACAATATTAGGGGGCAAAGCCCCTTGCTTGCTTCGCTCACCAACCAAGCCTGCGTTACATGCCAGCCACTTTGTTTCTCTGAAACCCCTTCTTAAGCAATGATACAATGTTGGTACAATGGGAACTGCTGCTGCTGCTGCTGCTGTATCTGCATCTGCATCTGCATCTGCATCTCGCGCAGCACTTTGAACATTTAAAAGCCTGCACAGCAGCTGTCCTTTTGCCTCACCGCCTTGTCTCTCTTCTCCCCCAGACATCCTCTGCTCCTGTTGGGGGTCCCACTCCCGAAGCGCACCCCTATGAAGAGGAAGTTTTTCTATTCTTTTAATTGACAGATAGAACTGTCCCCTCCGACTACACACAGAGCTCTATTCACTCCTTAAAGAGACTTATGTTTGAATAACGTTTATGTCTCTAAAATCTCCTGTGTATCTGCAACTCTGTGACCCAAGTGGGACAGCGTATGTGGATTTCACTTTCAACAAACAACAAATCTTTTAATTCTCACGGATATGCCTCTTCATTAGGAAGAAACGCTACTTTTCCCAGATGGCAACATGAATTAGACGATCTAGAAGTCTCCGACTTAAAGTTTAAATCCAAACAATATATTCAATCTCTTTTCACTGTTTCGTTATTACACTGAGTAATAATTTCTGTTTGTTTGCGCTAATGTGATCTTTACTATCATTTTTTTGAGACTTTTGAATTTTCGTACTTTCATTATCTCGAATCTGCTTTGCATGTGTACCACGCCAACATTTTTGAATTCTTTACGACGTTCTACTTTGTCTTTTATTTCCGGACCCGGACATGGTTAAACCTCTTGGCACAAAGTCTCGTTTCGCAGGATGTGAAAGTGTCTCTCTGAGAAAGTCACGTCTCGTCTCTCTTCCCAAGATTTTTTTATTATTATAGACAGAAAATAGCAATGATCCATCGTCATATTGCCATGTCTAACACTATTCTGAGTGACACACCATCGGGTGAGTGGTGCAGGGCTGCCACCAACTGTTGTTGAATGTGACTTCAGGTCTTCCAACTGAAAATCACATATCTGAACTAATTATGAAGTCCAGTTCTTCCACCTGTCAACTCGATTCTGCTGACTTTTGCTGCATTTCATCTACGTTGAAAGTCGGATGTCAGAACTGGGAATGACGTCACACTCGAGATGGCTGTGTTCCAGTAAAACATTCTGAAAAACAATAGGGATGCATCCAGGAAAACCTTTTCTGTGCTTTCTCCATTGGAATAAATAGCAGTTGATCGCAACACATTATGTGGTATTTTGCGTATCCAAACACCCCAGCGGCATGTCCTCAGATAGAAGATGGACAGTACTGTGTGTGTGACTCATTTGATGAGACACAAATAGATGGAAGTGCTAATAAACAGTCTAATACTACAGCTCTCACTAAAGTTTGCAGTGTATGTTGCCATTTTGGATTGACGTCATGATCTGAAGTTGAACAAATTCAGACTTGACAGATCAGCCCCGAGTTTCCAAGTTGGAAATCCAACTTAAGGAGGCATTCCAGTTCAAAATTCCAACTTCCTACTTCAAATCAAACACAGCCTAAAGCATGCTTGCCTACTAGTTTTCCGCTGATGACCCTCACACTGAGCACCTTTTTTACCGCTGACTCTTTTCTCTCCTCACTGAAAGCTTCTATCATCACACCAAGTCAAAAGCAACCCAGTTTGGACTCTGAAGACTTAAGTAACTATCAGCCTTGTTCATAAGACCACTTTGAAATCACTTCAGGTTGTTTTGTCCAGCACCTCCTGACTCATTTCCACAAGAAACCCCCTATGCAATACTTGAAGGTTTTTTGGGGTCCCACCCTGTTTTTAGCTCCCTAGACCTGAAGAAACTCCTTTTAGACCATTTTTGGACCATATTTTGTGCAAGAAATTACACAAGAGCCAATGGGTATCTTCATCATAAATGATCAGAATGACAAGGTTGTGCAGGCCGCATCAACCAACCACAGGGGTTAACCCCCTAATTGATACAAGGGGTCAACATTACTTTTTTTTCACAGAACTTGGGTGTGTGGAATGTTATTTGATGCTATTTTGAGATTTCTGATTACAAATATAACAATATTCTTGATATCTGATTCTTTACCGGTGGTCCTAGCCCTCTAAGAGCCACTCTAGGAAGGTTGCAAATGACTTGAAATTCCAAACTTTTAAATATGGGGTGTCACTTTAGACAATTTCAAGCTCATTGATTATGAATATGATAGTATTTTTTATTTTAGATCCTTTGCTAGGAATCTAGCCCCCTCTATCAGAGGGTGAACGATGACAAATTTCTATGACAACCGAGAATATTTAGATTTTAAACATTTAAATTGATGCACACATTGTTAATATTTCATGTATCTGAAGCAACTATTCTTGTTTAATAGGTACTTCTTCATCATGAAGTAAATCATTACATCATGAACACACTGAATTATCTGCCATTCATTTCTAAAATTCTTGAGATGGTTGTTGCGTCTCATCTTCAGTGTCATTTTGATAATAATTATCTCTTTGAATGATTTCAGTCTGGCTTTCACTCCAAACATCGTACTGAAAATGAGCTGGTTTAGAAAACCAATGACCTCCTCCAGAGCCAGTTGATCCATTAGGCGACACAGGCAGCCAAGGGGCTCCGTTTATGAAAGCTGAGTGATGTGCACTCCGGACACTGAGGGGGGCCCTTGGTCATCAAACTTTGATGATACTGAGTGGGCACTGCTACCCGCTGGGAGCCATTTATGAAAGTAAAAATGAGTATGTTCTGTACACCAAGGGGTGTGTGTTCCTTAAAGTCCATGATAGCTACACAAAGGGGTGCTGTTTGTGCTTCTGAATGGTCATGAACTCTGAACAATGAGGGGGAAGAGGAACCTCCCCACCCCACCCAAAGGTCATCAAAGTCTAATAATACTGGCTACCCACTATGGGCAACAAGGGGCAATGTCCATCCACCCCGTCTAGGGTTCCAAATGGGTTGACTCTGGTCTACACTTGTAATTGATGGACCACTATCCCAGCCAGGATGGACTCTGTTCTCTTACCTGGCCAAGAGGCCAATGTAACAGATAGTCAAGAAGGAAGGTGTGATGTTCCAAGGCCTGGCCAAGAGGCGGGCATGAAGGGACACTATGGCACTGGGTGTACTGGTTCATGACATCCCAGCAGCCATGTATGGGTGACCTGATGGGGAAATCAGCCCTACCAGAATGGTTAGCAGTCCCTTTCCCAGTTGGGACACTAGAAATATAGGAGAGTGAAAGGCTGCCTCCCATGGGCAGATCGTTTCCCTATACACTGGGTGGCTGCTGGCAAACCACATTATGGACGCCCACAGGCAGTGCTAAGTTATCTTGTGCACTAGGCCAAGCTTATTAGTGCACCAACTGAATGTTCAGTAGCTCACCCGTGTGGTTGGGACCCCCCCATCCCTTATCATCTGCCCCCTAGGTGAATGCCTAATTCGCCTTAATGGTGGCACCGGCCATGCCTGCCAGGCAGCATGAGAGTTGTGGTTCCACAGGGCTGCTCTGTTAGATTCCATTGGCTGTCACCAGGGGCAGCTGTCAGGAATTGAGTGCTCTGAGACTAAGGGGGTTCCACCTGACTTCCTGAAGAAAATAGAATGAGCACCGGAAATACATCTGGGTCGGGTTTAAGGCCCTGTCCACACGGGCATTTACACAAACGCCTCCCCCGTTTCCCACAGGCACAGCAACACAGTCCAAGCACAGCACAATGCACAAACAATGAATCTTCCTTCACTCTTTTCCTTCTCCTCCACTCATCTGGTTAACCTTCATCTTCCTCCTCCCAAGTCTGGGTCTCCGAGTAGTGGCTGCTGGCACATTTTAGAAACGCTCCAAGTGCTTGATTATTCGTTTCCGGCAGCACTTCCAGGTGTGATGGAAGAACTGCCCATAAGGGCACAGCAGCTCCTGCTGCAGCACCCCCTGGCGGCACCTACAGATCCCAACAGGGCTGCACCAAACTCCAACTCCCATGAAGCCCTGTGGTAGTCCGAGGCACCGCTGCAACCCAGAGGCTGGCAGTGCCTTCAGGAACGACAATCTTCTTCCTCCAGGGTGTCGGCCTTCAGTGCTTTCAGTTGATCCTGATTCTTTACTTTTACGCAGATCCTGTAGAGATGTTTTCCTTTGATGGTGTTTAAGGGCAAGTCTCTCAGATCTTTTGTCACAAGTAATCTGTTGGTGGCACTATTGTCCCAGTCTCCTACTGGAGACACCACAAATGAAGTGAAAGTCGAATCTTCGGGTGGCTTCAGCTGGTCTTTAAAGGTGTCCTGCAGGAGTGTCCTTACTTCACTTCCTAGAGATGCTTTAACTTGCGTTAAGAAATTCCCCACAAGCCGCACTGAGTGCACTTCTGTCTCTGCTGCTACCGTTTCTGGACTTTTCCAATTCAAATCCTCCCAGTTGATTAAATGTTTTAATTGTGTAATGTTATTTCTACAGAGACTATGAATAAAAGTTGCAGACTGTCCTATTGTGGTGCAGATATTTGGATTAAACACAACGGGCTCTTCTAGAATCCAAAACAATGAGAGGTCATCACAGTCTCTTTGAATTGATAAAAATTGCCAAGCTTTAAAAAGACTCCTGTAAAAGTCTAAGGTCAGGTTTCTCAAGATGACACCATATTAAGCTTTTGCCCAATCCCATTTGTCCAACTTGGTTAAAAAAGAGCAGTGCTAGATTCATCCAGGGCTTGGGCGTTGTGGACTGTAGCAGGTTTTGCACTGTCTGAAGGCAGAAGGCAATAATTCTGCTTTCAATGTCCATAATGCCTTGCCCACCTTCATCAAGTGGCAAGTATAATACACCCCTCCTCCCCTTCCAGGTGTGACAGAAGAACTGCCCATAAGGGCCCAGCAGCTCCTGCTGCAGCACCCCCTGGCGGCGCCTACGGATCCCAACAGGGCTGCACCAAACTCCATCTCCCATGAAGCCCTGTGGGAGTCTGAGGCACCGCTGCAACCCAGAGGGGTTGCCATCTAGCGTCCCGGAAGAGGTAACGCTCTGGCCATGCTTGCTCCCCTGGTCCTCCCAGCGTGGAAGCGTCCCGGCCGGGGCACACTACACCGGTCAACCAATGTGTTAGCCCTGAGAAGTGCCAGCTTGTCACCTTGAAGTAATCAGACATAAAAACAGTACTCGCATATGAATTCACCCACCGGCACTAACAATCCATTACTAGCTAAAGTTACGTCATTAGAACAAACCTACAAAACTGTTTTGAATTCTCCATTATTATCATTATTATTTTAATGATGACAGATTTTGGCAGAAATTGATGGAAAGAAAAAACTGCATGCGATGTTTTTCTGATGCCATCCCAACAAACGCAAGTGGTGAAAGCCCGTGTGGAGGGTCCGATTCACTACAATGAGCAGAAAAATGCTCTGGGCATTCAATATGTGCTCACCTGATGCTACAGATGGCAGAAAAATGCTCAGTTCAGACGCTTGTGTGGACAGGGGCCTTACAGGGAGCCCTCCACTTTGTTCAGGGAGTGGGAGTTGGTAGATGATGGACAAAACGTCTGTGGAGGAGAAAGGAAGGATTGTGCTGCCCTGTTAAGGGGATGTTATACAATTAAAGCACTGGATTTGAGCCCAAGTCTGTCTTTGTGTAGTTGTGTCTGGGGTTTGGGGCTCAGTGGTGCCCCTTATTGGCCACTCACTCCATCCTCATCTTTTAAGCTCGGCACATTCTTTAATGCTACCATTTTATCCCATTGTAAAGTTAGACAAGTGTTGTGGTCCCAGGTGGGGTGCATCGGTGGTTTGCTTCACATCTCACAGACAGGACAGAACTACTGGTCAGACGGCTGAGGACTTGGCCCTAGAGAACCACAGAGTTCAGTGTCTTTATTATTGACCTTCTTCCCTTTGGTAGTATCTTTTATTACAGTAATATTCATTTTTATTGTTATGCTGATGGTACACAAGTCCTCTAAACTTACTGCCGTTCTCCCCCTCCAGTACCTTACTGCATGTCTTGACGACATTAATACGTGGATGACAAACAACTTCCTCAAACTTAATAGCAGTTAGAACTGTAGCAACTCCTTATTGGGTGTAAATCGGCTCTGGCAAAGACATGCCGCTTCAGTGTTACCATCGCTGGATGTGTTTTACGTATTTCTACACAGGCCAAGAGCCTTGGGGTCATTCTGGATAGCACTCTCCCTTTGGCTGCTCCCATAAAGAACATTTCCCAGATTGCCTTTTTTCTTTGCAAAACATCTCAAGACTACGCCCTGCTATAACACAGCACAGTGCAGAAGTTCTAGTCAGTGTGCTTAGTCACGTCTTGTATTGATTATTAGTTAATAGTAATAATTAATTACATTTATATAGCACTTTACACAGGCAGTGGTGAGCCACTTCAAGCATCACCAATGTGTAGCATCCCGCTGGATGATACTGCTTATGGTTTACAAAGCCTTCAATAATCTGCTCCATCTTATATTTCAGAATGTCTTTCACCTTTCACTCCAAATCGTAACCTTAGATCTTCAAATGAGTTCCTGCTTCGAATTCCAAGAGCTGAACTTAAAAGAAGTGGTGAGGCGGCCTTCTGCTGTTATGCACCGAAAATCAGAAATAGCTGACCGATAGAAATTCACCAGGCCGATACGGTGGAGCATTTTAAAAGACTGCTAAAAACACAATATTTTAACATGGCTGTCTCATAGCTTCATTTTAGTGTAACTCCGATATTCTGTATTTGCATTGAATTATCTTTTTTTTCACCTTCCAATCATTGACAAAATAATGAATTTATAGGCAAAGCAAGTAAATGTAAATTAATGCAAAACTAAACAGGTAAATGTGAGGGCAGTAGTCCATGACCTCAAGTTTAAGAAAGGCTGGGCGATGTAACAAGATAACAACCCAAAGCACAAAACAAAACTCAACTAAAGAATGGCTGAGAAAAGAAGAACATCCAACCCAGTGGAGATGCTGCAGTGTTACCTCTCTGAAGAGAGCTGTGCTATTAAATAAATATTGAGGAACTCAAACAGACTTGTAGGTAGGAATGAGCCAGAATTCATCCTCAACGTTGCACAAGCCTCATAAGCAGCTACAGGACACGTTTAGTGGAGGTCATTCCTGCAAAAGGAGCCTCAGCAAGGTATGAAAACCAAGGGATCACTTACTGTTTCAAGCCTGCACCGTGAATGAGCACTCAGTGTGCTCAATAAAGACATGAAGAGTCCAACTGATTGAGTTGAATTAGTTTAGGCAGATTGGGTTTGTCTAGAATTGGGATTTAGATGAAGATGAGACCACAGTGTAGTAGAAATCAATGAAGAAATTTAGAGAATTCTACTTACTTTATCTTGGAACAGATATGAACGGCACCACATAACAGATAGATAGATAGATAGATAGATAGATAGATAGATAGATAGATAGATAGATAGATAGATAGATGAAATGCACTACATAATAGATAGATAGATAGATAGATAGATAGATAGATAGATAGATAGATAGATAGATTGATGAAATGCACTATATAATAGATAGATAGATAGATAGATAGATAGATAGATAGATAGATAGATAGATGAAATGCACTATATAATAGATAGATAGATAGATAGATAGATAGATAGATAGATAGATAGATAGATAGATAGATAGATAGATAGATGTTTTTTATTTTTAAAAACAAACTTTATTGATAAAAACATCAGCCAAATATACAACTTACACATTATATTATTATAAATACATTTTCATGTTCAATTTTTTTGGAAAAACACAATTGAACCAACAAACTCCCCTAAAAAACAAACCACAGTTCCTCATTAATACAGTCACATAATATACTATTCACGCACCATATTGTTTTAAACTTGTCCATATTCTTCGTGGATTTGTAAAAATTAAAATATATCAAAATGCGACTAATGCACAGTATTTTAAAAAATACATTTGATTCTTGCAAACCATTCCCTACAATTTTATACTTTCTGGTTTTCCAAATGGCTAATTTACTTTGCCCCATAATAAAGTTTGCCAAATTTACACTGTCTGCATTTCTTTTTGGTTTTTTAAAACCAAACAGAAAGCCCACCCTGGTGTACACCATTTCCAATCCCCCAAAAGTCTCTCTATTAAATTAAACAAAGGCTCCAGTCTTGGACAAAACAGAAAGCAGTGAAACACGTTCTCTCTTTCCCCACAGAAACAACAACTGTCAGACACCCCAGGCGTAATAATTGACAAGAAGGAGTTCACAGCTATGATCCCATGTAAGACCCTACACTGTAAATCGCCCACCCTACTGGTCAATGGTGGCTTGTATGGCGACCTCCAGGCTGGCTCTGAGAATTCTGTACATCCGATCTTTCTCCTCCATGGAGTGTCTGTTATCCTCCTCAGGGAGTCTCGATGTCTCACTTTTACGCACATCCAGTACATTTGTCTCCCTGTAGCCGTTGGCAAAGGCGGGTCCATCAGCATCTCCACTGAAAGAAATTTGGTCTGCTCCACCGTTGTCCAGTAACTCACAGGTGATACCAAAAGTGTTGGAAAATCCGGATCCTCAGGTGGATGAGTCCGTTCATTGAACATGTCTCTCAGGAGTGTCGAGCTCTCAGCTGACAGTGAAGCCTTTACTTGCATTAAAAAGGTCTGCACCACTCTCACTGACCGCACTCCAATCTAGATAGATAGATAGATAGATAGATAGATAGATAGATAGATAGATAGATAGATAGATGACAGGCACTCTATGATAGATAGATAGATAGATAGATAGATAGATAGATAGATAGATAGATAGATAGATAGATAGATAGATAGATAGATAGATAGATAGATAGATAGATGACATCAGTGCACATTCAGCTCAAGGTAAATATTTCCACGCAGGTCGCTAAGGTGTACAAACAGATGTCTAAACGTACACCGAGGTTGTGCATTAGTGGCACAGACACACACGCCCATTTGAGTAATCAATCATCATGCAGATGTTTGGTAGACCCTTCAGAACACACCTGTCTGATTTCTTTTTTTTTTTAAATAAGTTGGTTTCATACTGAGATGTTTATGAGACTCCCAACCTGGATCTGTGTGTGTGGGTGTGTGTGTTGCCCAAGAATGACGTGGCCGCCAGCAGCACATACGAAGGTAAAGTGAAAGTACAGATTCCAGGTGTCTGACTACTCAGTTAAGCACTGACCCCAGCAATAAAGTTATATTTGAAGGGCAGACATGGCAAGTCATAAGCTGATGTGTAACTCAAAACTGCCTTCTTTTCTGAGAAGAGGAGGACATCATTGTTGGAGTAAACAGGTCACAAAGAAACTCAATGATGGAGAATGAGCTGACAGCCATAGTGGTTATAGCACAGTGTCTACCAAGTGTGTAAGGACTCAGGACACCACAAAGGAAGGGGCTTGCTGCCTGGTGTCACTTCTTAGTAAGTTAATTTTCTTTGCCCAACAGCTCCATTCACATCTTGACTCACAGCCACACCTGGGTAGCTTCCGGACCCTCACACCCCAACTGGGAGGTGTCCAGATGGCTCCTTGTGACTCACCAAACACTACAAGGAGTTCATTGAGTGTGTTAGCTTTCGAATTAGGCAGCGCTTTTTGACCCCATCTAATTTATACTGTAAAGTGTCGTCATTCTTAGGGGTCCGACAGCGCAGCCTGTGACCACTTCCTGTATTTTATTAAATTAATCCACTCATTGCTACTCTCGTTCCACACACTTCATGCACACTGCCCAGTGTCTCCATTCTAGTATCACATCATTGAACCTGAAGAACTGGATGAAAGTAAATGAAGGGATTTAGCACAATTGTACAGGGAGACTTGAACACATTTACAGTTGTGCTTGAAAGTTTGTGAACCCTTTAGAATTTTTTATATTTCTGCATAAATATGACCTAAAACATCATCAGATTTTCACTCAAGTCCTAAAAGTAGAAAAAGAGAAACCAGTTAAACAAATGAGACAAAAATATTATACTTGGTCACTTATTTATTAAGGAAAATGATTGAATATTACATATTTGTGAGTGGCAAAAGTATGTGAACCTCTAGGATTAGCAGTTAGTTTGAAGGTGAAATTCGAGTCAGGTGTTTTTAATCAATGGGATGACAATCAGGTGTGAGTGGGCACCCTGTGTTATTTAAAGAACAGGATCTATCAAAGTCTGCTCTTCACAACACGTTTGTGGAAGTGTATCATGGCACGAACAAAGGAGATTTCTGAGGACCTCAGAAAAAGAGTTGTTGATGCTCATCAGGCTGGAAAAGGTTACAAAACCATCTCCAAAGAGTTTGGACTCCACCAATCCACAGTCAGACAGATTGTGTACAAATGGAGGAATTTCAAGACCATTGTTACCCTCCCCAGGAGTGGTCGACCAACAAAGATCACTCCAAGAGCAAGGCGTGTAATAGTCGGTGAGGTCACAAAGGACCCCAGGGTAACTTCTAAGCAATTGAAGGCCTCTCTCACATTGGCTGATGTTCATGTTCATGAGTCCACCATCAGGAGAACACTGAGCAACAACGGTGTGCATGGCAGGGTTGTAAGGAGAAAGCCACTGCTCTCCAAAAAAAACATTGCTGCTCGTCTGCAGTTTGCTAAAGATCACGTGGACAAACCAGAAGGCTATTGGAAGAATATTTTGTGGACTGATGAGACCAAAATAGAACTTTTTGGTTTAAATGAAAAGCTTTATGTTTGGAGGAAGGAAAACACTGCATTCCAGAATAAGAACCTTATCCCATCTGTGAAACATGGTGGTGGTAGTATCATGGTTTGGGCCTGTTTTGCTGCATCTGGGCCAGGATGGCTTGCCTTCATTAATGGAACAATGAATTCTGAATTATATCAGAGAATTCTAAAGGAAAATGTCAGGACATCTGTCCATGAACTGAATCTCAAGAGAAGGTGGGTCATGCAGCAAGACAACGACCCTAAGCACACAAGTCGTTCTACCAAAGAATGGTTAAAGAAGAATAAAGTTAATGTTTTGGAATGGCCAAGTCAAAGTCCTGACCTTAATCCAATCGAAATGTTGTGGAAGGACCTGAAGTGAGCAGTTAATGTGAGGAAACCCACCAACATCCCAGAGTTGAAGCTGTTCTGTACGGATGAATGGGCTAAAATTCCTCCAAGCCGGTGTGCAGGAATGATCAAAAGTTACCGGAAACGTTTAGTTGCAGTTATTGCTGCAAAGGGGGGGTCACACCAGATACTGAAAGCAAAGGTTCACATACTTTTGCCACTCACAAATATGTAATATTCAATCATTTACCTTAATAAATAAATGACCAAGTATAATATTTTTGTCTCATTTGTTTAACTGGTTTCTCTTTATCTACTTTTAGGACTTGAGTGAAAATCTGATGATGTTTTAGGTCATATTTATGCAGAAATATAGAAAATTCTAAAGGGTTCACAAACTTTCAGGCACAACTGTAGCTCTCTAGTCAACTGATTTAGAAACCTTAATTAATTTAAATTGTTGTGATGCCCAATATGAATGAACAACCCATACAGTGTCCATTGCATCTCCGAGTGTCCTCCTGGAGCAATCTGTTTTAACATTGAATGTTTCTATTAAAAATTATATTTTGACTGGCTAAAATTATGACGGGAGATATCTTTTAATCATATTTTGAGGAGTGAAAAGTGACAGGCTTTTCATTTACTTATTTGGCTGACACCTTTATCCAAAGTGACTTACAACATTGATGTTACATTTGGTTAAATCACTTTTTAATGTTCCAATTGGAGCACAGGCAGGTCATGTGACTTACTCAGGGTCACACAGTGTTAGTAGGGGGATTTGAACCCATAATCTCCAGTAAAGAGCCTCCAATTAGAGATATCAGTAATTAAATTTTAACTTTTTAGACATTAATTACACCTGTTTTTAATGGGTTTGCAATAATAATATTTAAATTGTCATAGTCAAAATGTAATTACTGGCCTTTCTAATTCTAATTTCAACGTCCAAATCATTACATGAAACGATCAAAGAAGGAAGGAGCGGTCTATCCATCCATCCATTATCCAACCCCCAATATCCTAACTACGGGGTCACGGCTGTTTGGTCTGCTGGAGCCAATCCCAGCCAACACAGGGCGCAAGGCAGGAAACAAGCAGAAGGACAGGTCTCTGAATTTAATAAATGTATTGTGAAAACAGCTTGCACCTTTATCCAAGGCGACTTACATCATTTGAGATGCAGTTGGTGACATTTCTTTTGTTGTTCCAATCGGAGCACAGGCAGATGAAGTGACTTGTTCAGGGTCACACTGGCTCATTAACGGAATTTGAACCCTGCACTACCGCCGTGCTTGAAGTTCAAAGCCTTAACCAGCACGCCGCACCTCACGGATCGAACGGTCGGTCCAGGCGAGACCAGCAAAGCAATTGGCACACACAGAGGGGAAATGTACAGAAGTAATGGCCGGACCCTTAACTAAAATATCGGCGATCACCACCAAAACCCCAGTCGGAAGCTCATCACCGCCTTTCACATCGCCAGTTTCGCGTAAACTTGTCATGGAGCGGTTGATTCGCTTCCAAGGCACCGCGGCCGTCCGGGCAGCCAGATATACGCCAACGACCGCTTGAAGCGTCCACTCCGGACATTTTTTCTTTAGTTTATTCTCTGAGGCCCGGCGTAGAAAGGCTGCGGTCAGGGAAAAAAAGCAAAGAGAGGCGCCCCGAGCCATGCGCCTTGCGTTATACGAGCCGATCGGAGCCGAGTTTAGTAATCGCGCTTTGTTAACGAGAGAACAGTCAGCACGTCTGTGGACGAGCCTCAATTATTTATCATTACACTTCCATTGAATAATTCTGTGAGAACTCCCCGGGGCGATGATTGTATCTCAAACGTTTGTGTAAACACTCGCCGTTTTATCCAGAACAGCTCCCAGACGGCTTTAACTCTTTACTGTCTGAAAGGCGGCACCTACTGCAGATATCGCATTAAACTTTCACTCTAAATCCTCTGCTGGTTCGTTTTACTCCTTCGTGGTATCCCTGCGATTTTTTTTTTAATTCAGTCGATCCACAGATTTATCATATGTTATTTTGTATACGTCCTTTATTTCGCCTAATTTGTTTTTTTTTATTCAATAGATCCAGAGATTGTTCATATTTTATTTTGTATACGTCATTTATTCCGCCTATTATTATTTATTTGATCATGTTATAAACTGATCTGTAATCTTGACCGTGTTTAAATATGTAATCATGGTTGGTTAATTATAAATGAATGCCACAAGAATCGTTTTTTACATGCACACGCACCCACACTCGACAGTGTACTGTAACGAACACAGAGATGGAAAAACCGAGGCACACACCGAATGGAGGTTAAGCCCAATAACCGGCGCGTTTATTGTACAACAACTAATTTACAGCAGTCTCCTAGCAGAATCAAACTCGCAAACGCCCCCTAAACGTGACAGTCACTTCACTAGGCAGGCTACTCCATTCTCTCAGTGTTCCTCGATCGTCGTCCAGCGTCTCCTGTCATGTCCCTTTTCCCTGTTACCCCCGTTATCATCTGCAAGGCTGTATTTATAATGCCATGGAAGTCTCCACCTGACTTCTCGAGCCTTCTCGAACTTGAAATGTGTAACGAAAAAGTTCCAGGGGTTCCAGAGCTCAGCACGCCTGTGAAAGCCCTGCAGGTGGAGTGGTGGCTCTGAGGCTAGGGATCCGCACTGCCAATCAGAAGGTTGCCAGTTCGAATCCCGTAAATGCCAAAAGGGACTCTGCTCTGTTGGGCCCTTGAGCAAGGCCTTTAACCTGCAATCGCTGAGCGCTTTGAGTAGTGAGAAAAGCGCTTTAAAAATGCAAATGTCAATCATCTGTCCCATCTCTAGAGTGACAATGCTGGCTATTACTAGCTGCTCCCGTTAGGGGTCGCCACAGTGGCGGATGCTGTCCTCTGCATCTTGTTCTGTTACGCCCATCGCCTGCATGTCCTCTCTCACCACGTCCATAATCCATCTCTTAGGCCTTCCTCTTCTACACACATATACACCATGCAAACGTTTTTAAGTTTTAAAAGAAGTTGCTTTTCTTGTCAAGATGCCATTAAAACACACAGTCAAGACATTGCTGTTTATAATGGCTATCACTGCTTGAAATGACTGAATTTTAATTTATTATTCACATGTGACAGCAGAGCCCCATTTTAACCAGGCATTCCTTCATCCTCCTTTAGCTTATCCTTAGTTAGTCATTTATATATAAAATGGAAAGTGGAAAGTGCCAGCAACAGAGCAGCATCATGGCGAGAAAGAGAAAGAGACAATAGCATAACCAAAGTGGTGACAGCTCTGACTGTAAGGAACAATGGCAGGTAAGGAGCTTTACAAAGGACTGCAGGGTGGGACAGGGGAGGACCACCAAGACAGTCTCTTGCCGCCATGACTGTGGGAGCATATTCAGGGATGGCATTGGACAAGTGTGAAATAAACATTTGGGCTTAAGACAGCAATCATGTCTCTGTGCCAGTCATTTTACATATATACAGTATATACAGTATATATATGAAAACTGTATCACAGACCTTCAATTCCATATAAATATATATTTCAATGTATGTCACCACGTTCAATGTTCAATGTGACCACTATGCGGCGTAACAGCACCCCCAAACCCCAGACACAAACCCCTACACTGTCATAGGCTCAAATAATAATTGTTAAATGTTCACAGATACCTTGGCTGCCAGCAGCACACATGAAGGTAAAGAGAAAGTGCAGATTCTGTCTACTCGGCTACAGGTGACTCCACAAATATTTCAACACAATAAGAGTGAAGGTTTGTTTTTCACTTTAGTGGTTAAATTTTACTTAACAATACCTGGTTGATATTGTATTTAGTATACTTACAATTATTAAAAATTATCATAGTATTAATTAATTATAATAATCCAAGAAAATGTGGCATATCTTTATTTTCATTAATTAATCTGTGGAAGGCACCTTGAGTTGCATGTAAATGTACAATAAGGTACATTATAATTTAAGTTATTATTACTATTATTATTAATATTTTATACATAGTTACATAGAGCCGACATTAATTATTCTTTTACACTCCTTCCATACGTCCCAGCCAGCATTGTCCACCTCTTTCCGACTCCTTATGGAGGTGAGGTGGCCCTTTTTACAATACAATATTGCACTGTGGAGGCCCTTCTGGGTCAGGCGGAAGCCCCCTAAAATGGGGACAGTTCTCCCCTACAGCTCCCCCTGGTGTTACCCATGGCTCTCAGCAGGTTCGTCCAACATACACTATGGGGGCATGCGTGGGCATACCAGACCTGGAGTGCTGCCACTTAGTGTATTGAGGTATCCGTCCATTCATTTTATAGCTCTGTCTGGGAACAGATACACACTCTGTCCCAGTGGGAACCTCACTTCAATGCCATCT
>JANRMT010062796.1:81392243-81406389 GCA_026402145.1 Polypterus bichir lapradei
ACAGATACACACTCTGTCCCAGTGGGAACCTCACTTCAATGCCATCTCGTGTATATATATATATATATATATAGTGGCGGATGGCCAGGACCCATGCCCAACTGGGACGCCTCTTCAACACTGGATCCGGGGGAGCAGCCATGAGATGCACTCTACGTCCCCGGAACACTTGGTGGCAGCCCCCCTGGGTTGCATCAGGGCCAGTATTATGGAACACCAGAGCTCATCCTGGTTGGGCTCTGTGGCCACTGCCAGGGGGAGCTGCAACGCCTCCTGAGCCCGTGTGGGTGGCAATGCAGCCACACCCGGAAGTGCAGTCAAATTTAGGTTAATTACCACCTGAAGCACTTCCGGGTGGGCTATAAAGGGAGCCTGCAGCCACTACTCAGGGCGCCAGAGTTGGGAGGAGGAGGACAAAGCTGTCCTGGGAGGAGTGGAGGAAAAGAAGAGTGGTTTTTGGGTGTTTTTCTTTGGTGGTGTTTTTGGGACTGTGTTGTGCCTGTGGGGATTACGGGGAAGACGTGCCCCATAGGTGAAGAAAAATAAAATCTTTTTCTTTATTTTACCCGTGCCTCTGGCATCAGTCTGTTTCGGGTCAGCGCCAATAAAGCGCCTTGTATCACTATATATATATATATATATATATATATAGTCAAAGAAAAGACAAAGAGCCACAGAAAGGTTTGGGGCAGCCTCCTGTATACTTGAACCTGGCTGCAAAACATTAAATTGGTTGTACAGTTGTGTACAGATTGAAGTCCAAAACAGAACTGTCTGGGTGAGGTTAAAATGGGGATTGTTTCCGATGACACAACACAGTCCCAGAAACACCACCAAAGAAAAACTCCCAAACCACTCTTCTTTTCCTCCATTCCTCCCAGGGCTGCTTTGTCCTCTTCCTCCCGACTCTGGAGCAGTGAGTAGTGGCTGCAGGCTCTTCTTATAGCCCACCTGGAAGTGCATCACAGCCCAGACGGCCTCATTATGTCCTTGCAGCTTCCCCTGGCAGTGGCCACGGAACCCAACAGGTATGAGCTTCTAAGTCAAGGGGTGTCCCGGCCGGGCATGGGTCCTGGCCATCTGCCACAATATATATATATTATATATGTACTGTCAATACTAACAGTCTTACAAAACTGCTTAACCCAAGTCAGGGTGGCAGAGCACTGAAGGCCACGGTATGTGATATCAGCAACCCTGGAGAGCTTGCTGGTCAGTTGCAGGACAAACTCAAAGCACACGTCGTCACTGGACCAATTTAGGATCACCCATCACCTTATAGCACCATCTAGTTGCACTGCCATTGAAAGTTAACCTTAACATTTACTTATTTGCTTGATGCCTTTATCCAAGGTGAGATGGTTTCTTTCTCTCCTCGTGATGTTTCTTCACCCTATGCTACAGTATCCTAATGCTGCTGCTACATCCAGAAATGTCTTGCTAGCTGGGCACTCCATGACAATATTTACAGTATATCAACTATGAAGAAAGAATATAAAAAACTAAGCACATTTGAAGTGAATATTTAATATTTCAAGTAAGTTTATAATATGCTGAAGGTCACTTAATTTGTCTTCACCTTAGCTTTGTCCAGCGCCACTTTGTATTTACCAGATCTAAACATTAAACTTTATGTATACAGTATTCATGCTGATCGTAGCATGTGAGTGCACATAAGCTCATGTGTTCGTGTGCACTGCATTAAGAGGAATGTGAAACAAGACTACCACATGCCATTTTTCTGCTGGACAATCCTTGATCACACACACCTCCTTTAAAATACCATACCAGATCCATTCATCTCCCTGGACCTGTCACTAATCCAGCATACAATATGCGTGACACATTCTGAGATGGCAAGTGCAGACCACACCACGCCACACCTCACCCTCCATGGCCCACTGCACAATGCTTGGCTGAGTGTGCCACAACACCCCACTTGAGAGCTGCATGGGCTACACGCCAACTATGGAGTTTTCGACCCTGACTTGTGGCTCTGGACCAATAAATGAGTGCTGTGGTGTGTGATTATTTTCGTATTCACTTTTTACCCGTGTCTGTCTAAATGTGTGTGTGTTTGTGTGCTTTTTATATTTGTCAGAGTGTATAAACTGCCTTTCATGGAGAAGGCTTACCCAATATAATTTCCACACCATTTACAATAAAGGAAAGTATGTTGTTGTGGTGGAATGCAGAATGCCAGGGATGCCATAGTAAATTGGTCTGGGAAGGAGGGGCCGCCATACTTGACCCGGGCATTTCACTTCATAATAGTGAAAGAACACAGATGTGTGGATGTGTGGTGGTACACAATTTCGATTATTAAACTTGGACCTGGAAATAATCAGAAACCATTAATTTGATGATCATGAGAGTGAGAGGGTGGGCAAGAGTGGGTGTAGCTTTGGGTTTATTTGTGTAGGTGCAGTTGTTACTTTCATTGCAATAAACTTTTTAACCAAAGCAGTTTCAGGAAACAAAATACTTCAGTTACTGAAACTGACACTAAACATGGCTAAAGGCACGTTGTCAGGCCATTGGTTCAAATCTCGAGGTAGAATCACATTGGGTGTCTCGGTAGGTTACTTACCGTTGTTTCCTAATCATGATAACCCATTCTTATTAGCTTTCTCTTTTCATGGTTGATAGCCATATTCACTTTTCATTGCCATTGGCAGTTCTCATGCATCTCTCAAGATCAACAAATAAGTTTTTGCATGCTTGTGATATTATTTTCATGTTTGGATTCCTCGCAATTAATTTATGTTTATGTTTTATGCTATTTTTGCCTCATTTTTGATGAGAGTGCCATTGCACTGTTATCCAGCTGTGCTGATGTCACCACATGCATGCCAATCTGTGATGTGCCAATCAACTTTTTTTATAACAATGAGGGGCTGTGGATGTTCTGCTGTAATTCAATTACAAGAAAGATTCATCTTCACCCAAACTTTTACTGATTGTATCTGTAGAATGTCAGCTTTGTGGCTCTTACTTCATCATGCCTGCAGAGCCTTTAAGACGCTGTCATCCCCTTGGATGTTTTCACATTGTATTGTTATACGACATTGAATCACAGTGAATTTTGACAGCGAAAAAAGTCTCTTCAATGTCAAAGTGAAAACTGATCTCAGCAAATTAATTAAAAGTATAAAACACAAAATAATTGATCACTTAAGTATTTACCCCCTTTAATGAGACACTCTAAATCCTCACTGGTGCAGCCAGTTACAGAATTCATTAAATGGAGGTCACCTGTCTGGAGTTTCAGTGAATTCTGAATGCACCTGAATGTGGAAAGGCCACCTTGTGGTGAGACAGTATGGAGGCCTGACCTACACAATTTAAGACAAAAGAATACAACAAGCAACTCAGTGAAAAGGAGAGTGAGAAGCACAAGTCAGGGGATGAAGATAAGACAATGTCCAAGTCACTGACTGTCAAGTTAAGTCAAACATGTAGAAAAGAAAAGTGAACGACACAGCTGGAAATCTGCCTAGAGGAGGCCATCCACCAAAACTGAGTGAAGGAGACCACCGAGAAACCTGTAAGAACTCTGAGGGAGTTACAAGCTCCGGTGAATGATATCAGAGAAACTGGGCAGACAACAACTGTGCCCGGGGTCTTCATCAGTCACAGCTTTATGAGAAATACAAAAGTTCCCTTCACTGGGACAATCCCTTTGAAAGAGGGTCTCTGTGTCTGCAAGGCTTGTTTAACAGCATCTGCTGTTCTCATATGATTAAGTATTAGGGTGAACAGACTCTCGACATCCCCAATAAGGAATAGGTGGTTTGAAGAGGTCAGACTTGGGGTGAAGCAGGATCCTTTTAATCCTTATAATTATAAGTGCTAATGTAACAAAAGGCTTCATAGCAATAACTCCTGGGAAAATTGGAAATTAAGGTCAAAGCTGTCTTATTTTCCGTTAAGACTACAAAATGACCACAAAAGTTCAGAAACAATGTCTCAGAGACCAGACAGTTAACTTTGTGAACTGGAATGTTTAAGGTCTGAATCACGAATTAAAGAGAAAGAAAGCATTTTCTCACCTAACAGGTCAAAAGCTAAAATAAAATTTTTAAAGGAGACCCATTTACTAAGCAAGGATCAGTTTTGGCTGCATATTCCATTCCAGCTTTACAAAGAAAACTAGAGGTGTGGGAATTCTTATACATAGAAGAGTCTCATTTGTGGTATCAGATGTAGTATCTGATCCTGAAGGGAGATATGTGATTGTCATAAGTAATTTATATTACTGTAAAGTGATTTTGATAAATATCTACGCGACCAATGGGAATGACAGGTGGGATCTCCCCTGATCTTTAAATGGGGGCTGATCATAGGGGATTTTGATAAGGGACCAGGGGCCCTTGATGTGGATTTGATTGTAAATATATGCACATTTTAAAAAGAAGGAAAATGCATACACTAATGAACAAATCAGATTTTAAAAATTTGATGTACACGCATTTCTATGCAATTTCCGTTTATAAAACACAATCATCTTGTAAATGTGCATTTATGCTGATCAGCCTTCCATATATGCAAACACAATGCTGCAGTACTTCATTGGCTAGCAGAGCAGCCTCCCTCCTGATGTGTCGAGACCCCACGACCTGCCTCAGGAGCATCTGGCTGTGCTCTGTAATTGAGTGTGCACTCTTCTGCATTCCGTTGGGCCATGAAAGGCGTAAGGTGCCAATGTATGAGCGGGTAGCCACTATTACCTAGTCTTTGTAATGGTGTGATTGCTGTTACAATGCATAGTATGGGCCATATGAAACACTGAGGGTCAGCATGTTACCTTACCAAAAAGCCACTCACCACGTACAGTACCATCATGTCTACCGAAGCTGCTTTACCTCAAAGTAAATGAATCATGGGCTGACCCAGGCCACTGAGACACAATGTTTGTTAGCCTCATATCACATTAATTGAATGTCACTGCTTACTGTTAACAAAAGCAGTTTCATTCTCACTAGGTGTCGTTATTGCAGTATGATTGCAGTAAACTGATCCAACCACATTAGGAGAACAGGACGCTGCTGCAAGTTGCCTTTTTACTTTAGCAAAAATATGTTAAGTTTTATGTATGTACAAATACACCTTGTGAAAACTGGAAGCAGTGCCTCTTCTATCAACTAATGGCTTCCAGCACAGCAGGCATGATGGAGTGAAGCTTGGCTCAGATATTCTTGAACTGTCAGCCAGTTCCCTGAGAAATGACAACAGGTAGCCAATAAAAACTGCTGAAAAAACAAAAAGGTTCATTAGTTCAAATTCGCAGCATTGTCCCACTTAAAAGGGAAATAAAGTACAGTTTGTGCAAGGTATGCCATATTCATCATTTTGAGGTTTAATATATTTGTCACATCAATGCACATTAAATAATGGCTTTGTGATATGAATTATTATACATGTGAGTCGTCATTTAGCTGGTTTGGCTGCATTTCCCTATTTTGTCAAGGGTGTCATTATTTCTCAGTTTCTCCGAAATGCTGCCTACACAGAGCTGACATAAATATATGCACGTTTACCCGATTTTGTTTTCTTTAATAAATCTTGATGTTTACGTGGGAAGTTACGTACGCACATTTCAAACTTCTTTTTTGTGCACACACACATGCTTTATAAAATAAAGTGTAAAATAATAGTGTAACACCCACCACCAGTCAGGGAGGAACAAGACCAGTGCACACTACATTAGTAGCTTTTATTGATTGCTTCCCACTGTTCTAGCCATGGGAGACGCCACAACATTTCTACTTGCAATCGAACTCGCTCGACTCTTTTCCACTGCTCGTCTTCTGCTTCAGTGTTACAGCCCCTCTCGATCCCCAGCGCCGACAGCATCTTCCACCCTTTCTCCCAAGACCTCCTCCTCCTTCATGCTGAGGTGTTTAATTAGCATATCGCACTACACCCTTCTGCCACCACAGTGGTCAATAGTTTTCCAGTCCCATGGCCCTCCGAGTCTCTCACCAGATCATTATAATAGTCAAAGTGCAGACAAAGATCAATACCTGGAACAAGGAAGTCAATAATCAAAACCCAAATATAAAATTGTAATCTCGAAGTCTGTATGTCAGTTCCCAGAGTAAACACTAGCAACCTGAAACACATGTGCTCTTTGAATTGTTTTGTATCCGCAACCTCGGACAGTACAGAGTTTCCGGCAGGCAGCCTTTATCCCATTGTTACGATTCGATTTTTTTCTTTCATTTTTAATGATTTTTTTAATTGTAATAATTTTTAATTATTGTTTTTATCATGGCTCCGCAATCCGTACTAACCCTTACTTTCTCTGCTGTTCTCTTTCCGGTTTTCTGTGGTGGCGATGTGCACCACCACCACTTGATAAAAGCACTGTGATGTCCCTACAGTGATAGATTGCAGACCAGAGGTCCACATGACCGTCATCATCAAGTTCTTCTACATGAAGCCTGAAAGACATGAGGACTGATTGAGATCATTTATGTTAGGTAGAATGCCCAGTAGGGGGCTGGGTGGTCTTGTGGACTCAGAACCCCTGCAGATTTTGCTTTTTTTTCCTCTGGCTCATCTGGAGTTTTTTTTTTGTTTCTTTTTTCTGTCCCCCTGGACCTTACTTTGTCATTTAGTATTGCTTAATCTTGTTTTTAATCCATTGTCACACACGGGCACATGGGAGGCAGCTAGAGGGCTTAAATAATAGTAATACCACGCCAGACCAGGAGGTGGCGAGCTGCACTAACTTTCTCTCTCTGTCCTCTGCAGACTATTTTTGGGAAATCCCACCAGGTGCCGGCGCTACTGATGATGTCACTTCCGGTACTGGTGTTGTTGCTGACATCACTTCCGGCGCCGGCGTCATGGATGATGTTACTTGTGACGTTATATCACAAAGACACCACTTCTGGTTCCGGCGCTCCAGATGACATCACTTCTTGTCATGGCCTTTAAAGGCCAACCTAGAATCAGTTCTCTTTTGGACATTGAACCAATCACAGCTCCCAAAAATTGCCCAATTTTGCAGCCAAGGCAAAATATATGGGTGGCTGCCCCAAACCTTTGATGCTTCCTGAGTCTTTTTGTGACACCATATAAACTTTTCTTTCTTCACCTTGTAAAGCACTTTAAGCTACATGATTTGTATGAAAACGTTGTGACAGATAGGGGGTGCTGTCATCCCCTTGAACCCTCAGATCAGATGCCAGACACCAGATAAAAGTCCAATAATTAAATATATATTGATATTATATTATATTATAATAATTATGTGCACAAAGCACCCTCCACTCCACTATACTCATACGCAATAACAAATCAATAATCAATACACAATAATCCTCCACTCCCAGACGCATTGTTCCCTTCCTCCCAGCTCGTCCGTCTGGGATCTCCCACAGTCTCTTGTAGTCCTTGACCCGGAAGTGCTTCTGATCCATCAGTCCATGTGATTTTCCAGCACTTTTGGGTCAGGTGAAAACTCCTTTTCTTCAACCCGGAAGTACGTCATTTCTTCGGATCACGTGACTGGGACGCACTTCTGGGCTGTAGGGAAAATAATCCTTGTTCCTCCCTGCAGCGTCCTGTAGCAGCCCCCATGGTATCCAGCAGGGCTGTGGATAAAAACTCCATTGTCCAGAATTCCCTGCTGGCATTCGGGGCACCTCCATGCTGCAGGGAGGGCTCCATCTGGCGGCCTGGGGGTATTGGCTGGGATGAATGGCCAGCCATATATCACAACGTGCTCTATAAATAAATGTGGTGGTTGTTGTTGTTGATTATTTTTCAAGATCTTTATGTCTTTTGGGGGGATTTAGAATATGGGGAATTTATCCTTAAGTTTTATTTTTGTGCTAAACGTAATTGTTAAAATTGGAAAAAACATTTAATGTTGTATCATTTTTTTGTGGGTTGTTTTAGAAAAGCTACTTAATTTCTGGCCAACACATCATTTAAAAAAAATCATACTGTACTTATTTTCTAAAAAACAAGTTTTCACTTTCAATCACGTCTATACATGTATTTCTGATATTGGTCAAAGCAGGTCGGGCAGCAGTCTTGCACTCATAGTGGTTGAAATGCCACCTGCCCAGTTTATCACAAAATTCACTATATATTCACCTTACACTCGTGTCAAATCTATTGATTGTCCACACACTCAAAATGTCAAATATTTCCCATTGCGTAACATCATCCTTTATTTTACTGGAATCAGGCTAATTAAGTGTTTTGGCACTGAAGGCACAGGTTGATTAAGTTTAGCAAGCAGAATGTTTCTGCCATTATGCAGGTCTTCAGCTGCACAATTGGGACTTTGTTGCCATATTTTGTGCCATTCATTCTTAATCTGACACAATCATAGTGTCATAGTGGATGAAATGCCACCTGCCCTGTTTATCACAAAATTCCCCTTATAGAGGTAAGATCAATAATTGAAATGAGAACAGAAACAGCAGACATGCTTGGATTATAATTCTTTCTCTTAAGGCTGCAAAGCATTCATAAGCCAGGGGTTCATCTGTTGCTTCGTCTCTCAATTCATCTCTGCCATCCCCAGGTGATCTTCATGCCACCAGCATCACCTGCAGGCATTGCCAGGCTTATTTGGCAGCACCCTAGCACTCCTCACCCTCAGGTCAGCACCGAGACACAGCCATGCTTTTCCTGACTCCCCCCAACTCGGCCTTGGGGTCTGTTCTTTGGCAGGCCAGTCCATCACATACTGTTTAAAAGAAAATAATTGCATTAAACATCACTCTTGTGGATACTGAGGCCTGCACGCGTGTGTGCGTGTGTGCATTCCTATGATTATACTTTTATAAATTCTGGCTCCAAGTCAAGCTTCTCCATGAAAAAAAAAATGCTATTGTTTTGATGACAATTTAAAAACTCAAAACAGGCTTCCCTTTAAAACAAACAAAAAAAACTGCTGCTCTTGCACCTCCAGTCACTAGGCTGGCAGGGTGACGCACGGCTCCAGAAATTCGAAACCCGTGCACTCTCTTTAGGCACAAACTTGTGATTTCAATGAAGGTCAACATCGGTTACTAATTACTCCAAAAAAAAAAAGAAAAAAAGAAATGATTCTGAGAATTAAAACGGCTCCAAGAAGATTGTGTCAGCAAGCGTTTCCCGTAATTCCTTGCAGATCTGCTTTTCTGGTCCCACATTTCTGAGCTGGGACGGGGTATTTTTCTGCTGTGATGGCTTTGGGGAAGGAATGTAAATTGGGTTTCCTGTCCAAAGGAGGTCTGCCATCTCTGTTATGCCAAATAAACAGACTCACCAAGGCCTAACAGACATCCATCCACTCAGTGAACCTGCTGAGAGTTACCGGGCTCAGGGGGACCCAACTGTACAGCATCATGGAAGAGGCAGGAACCTACCCTAGAGTGGGCACCGGTCCACCACAGGGCACTGGGCCTGCAGTCTGGAGTGACCAGTTATAACCCCAGTTACAACAAACCTGGGACACTGATGGTAAATGGAGTGATTTGTAAATTCTAGTCACGCTTCAGAAAATGAAATCTAAGCCAAGTGAAAAGTATTCTAATCATGATATTAAATCTAGTTTTAAAAATTATTGACCAGTCCAATGATTATTTAGCTTACTTTAAGAAGACTTCTCAAGTAAATCTTGTTTACCCCTTTGGCAGATTCTTGTGCTAAATACAAGCAAAACAACTCACGTTTAAAGTTTTTTTTTGTTGAGATTTGCATAGGCAATTTATGCAGTGCACCCTCTGCTATGTTGAAAATGCTACACAGCACATTAGTTGATGTTTAACCTTGTGAATTTAATGTTTTTTTATGAATATACTAGGGGGCCTAACCACCCCCTCCACCGGCCTCGCGTCTCTGCCACTTGCATTGTGAAGAGGGGGGCTGAATGCACCCAAGGAGACGCCGTCGCTCCTCCGACACCCCCTCTTAAACGGTGATGCAATGGGAAACAAATCCAGTTTTCTTTTTAGCTCCTCTTTGCTCGATCAGCTGCTGGCTTGCTGCTGCTGCCGTGCCACGTGATCTGCATTTCTGTCATATCACTTATGTCCATATATTCGATCTCTTTTCGCTTTTACCTTTTCATCAATATCACATTGAATTTTGATTCCGTGTTTGAAATTACATTGTGACAACGCAATGTATAACTGCCCATGAGTGAATATCTTTTCTTTCTCTCTACAAGAAATGTGTCTGACAATGGCATTCACACAAATGAGAAATTATTTCTCTCGCGGGATTTCACTTTCACCAAACAAGGAATCTTTTAATTCTCGTGGATACACCTCTTCATTGAGAAGAAACACTACTTTTTTTTTCCCTGATGGCAACACGAATTATACGATCTACAAGTCTCCAACTTAAAGTTTAAATCTGAACAATGTATTCGATCTCTTTGTGCTGTTCCGTTATATTACCGAGTAATAATTTCAGTTTTTTTGCGCCAATGCAATCTTTACTATCCTTTTTTTTTAAGACTTTTTAAATTTTTGTACTTCCATTATTTCTAAACTGCTCTGCATGTGTAAGTTTTTGAATTCTTTATAACGTTCTACTTTGTCATCTACTCTTTGTCTTTTATTTCGGGCCCTGGGCTTGCTTAAATCTCTTGGCACAAACACTCTTGAAAGTGTCTCTCTGTGAAAATCACGTCTCGTCTCCTTCTAACCTTCCAAGGTTTTTTTTTATAATAGAGAGATACACTCGTATTACATCTATTGATTGTCCACACACTCAAAATGTCAAATGTTTCCCATTGTGTAACATCACCCTTTCTTTTACTGGAATCAGACTAATTAAGTGTTTTGGCACTGAATGCACAAATTGGTTAAGGTTAGCAAGCAGAATTCTTCTGCCATTCCACCATTATGCAGGTCTTCACCTGCACATTTGGGACGTTGTTGCCATATTTTGTGCCTCATAATGCGCCATTCATTCTTAATCTGATAGGCTACTTTGGCAGTCATGCTCTCATAATTTGGCCGGAGTAGTTTGGTGTTGCCCAGCTGGAATATGCAGAGACATCCCTGGAAGAGATGGTAGGTGTCTGAGGGACAACATATGCAGCTCCAAAATGTGTGTGTGTGTTTCTGCATTAACAGTTATGGGCACTGGCACACCCCCCATAACCGGGGTAGATGCTCATACTGATAACATCTTGGATGGATTTTCCTTATGATGGCTAATTTTTTCCAAAATGTATTTGAAATGTTGACTTGTTGCACCATAAAGCACAATGCCACCATGCTGCTGTCCATCTTCAAGCCCAGAGATGCTTAATAAAGTCTTAATTTGTAGCGGTGAATGACGTTGACTGACAACAGCTTACCAAAGCATTCCCGAGCCCAAGTCGTGATATTCATTACAAACACCGTGACGTCTGAGGGATCAGAGCTCATGTGCATTCAGAAGTGGTTTTTGGCTTTGCCCTTGATGCACCAAGACTTGACCGGATAAATTGTTTAATTATATCCTGCAATGTAGATGGTGAAAAATCCCAAATCCTACCAATTTGTCATTTAGCAACATCCTCAAAGTACTGGATTATATGCTGGCAAACCTCTACCCGTCCTTGCTCTTGAAGGACTAGGCCCTTTAAGGAGGCTCCTTATCTACTAGAACATGATTTCCACCCCTGTTTCACTTCACTTTGTTGTTTCAAGTTGTCACATCATTGTTTGTCCTTGTTCAACTCAGGTCAGGTCAGGTTGGGGAGCAGGCACCGGTACAGCATGTTGTTGCACCCACACAGCGAAACTGCATGGGATTCCGGTTGGCAGCCCCTCAGGCTTGGAGAGATGAGTTTCAACAGCAGTTTTGAATTTTGTAATTGAAGCCAGCAATCAAATATGAGGAGGCAGTGACTTCCAGAGTTGGGCTGAAGCATAAGAGAATTCCCCTTTACCAGCAGTACTGAGGTTAAAGTCTAAGAAAGAAAGTAAACCTGCTGATGAAGATCGCAGGGATCAGGAGGGAATGTAAGTCTGAAGAGGATCTGTAAGGCTGGCTAGAGCAAAATAATGAAGAGCTTTAAATCAGGTCAGGTTCAAGTTGGGGAGCTGGCACTGGTACCCACCACACAACGAAACAGCTCAGGATCCCAGTTGGCAACCCCCAGACAGACACACAGTCCAGTCCCACCCTCCAGAAATGACCACGTGCCCCCTTGGCCTGGGCGAGGCCAACTTTAGAATAAATGTGGATCTTCAATAATCAATGTAGTTCATTAGAGAATTTGTGAAATGCCATTCCTTTACACTATTTATGTTAGAATACAAGTCAAAGTAAGTTTACAAATCACTCCTTTTTGTTTTTATTAGCATTTTCAATACTGTCCCAACTTTTCTGGAGTTTAGGTTGCAGGTTAACGTCACACTACGTGTTATACCGCACCTTTCTATGGTGAACGCCACTCCATACATAACGTGACATTTTGAAACTCATTAAATTTACAGCCAGAGGGTCAAGAGCCTGACATGGTACACTGGGTACAGGCTGGAAAATGTTCCTAACAGGGGATGGTCCATCACTGAGTCCACTCATGTATACGGGAGCAATTTGGAATCATCAATTTATCTAACATAGACAAGTTTAAGGATGTGTCATTTTGAGGTACACCTGTATTATGGATGAAGCATAGAAACACCATTTTCTCTGTGCAGGTTGTGAGCCACTGGTCATTCACTTAGCTTGTTTATATCATGAAATGGCCCAGTAGGGAAGGAGAACTGGAATTTTCTTCTTTCGGCTGCTCCCATTAGGGGTTGCCACAGCAGATCATCTTGTTACATATCTTTCTGTCCTCTGCATCTTGTTCTGTTACCCCATCACCTGCATGTCCTCTCTCACCACATCCATAAACCTTCAATTAGGCCTTCCTCTTTTCCTCTTCCCTGGCAGCTCTATCCTTAGCACCCTTCTCTCATTATACTCATCATCTCTCCTCTGCACATGTCCAAACCAATGCAATCTCACCTCTCTGACTTTGTCTCCCAACCGTGCAGCTTGAGCTGACCCTCTAATGTCCTCATTTCTAATCCTATCCATCCTCGTCATACCCAATGCAAATCTTAACAAATCTTAACAACTCTGCCACCTCCAGCTCTGCCTCCTGCTTTCTGGTCAATGCCACCGTCTCCAACCCATATAACATAGCTGGTTTCACTACCGTCCAGTAGACCTTCCCTTTCACTGTTGCTGATACCGTCTGTCACAAATTACTCCTGAAACTCTTCTCCACCCATTCCACCCTGCCTGCACTCTCTTCTTTACCTCTCTTCCACAATCCATGGAACTGGAATACCCAGAGGAAAACCAACACAGGCACAGGGAGAACATGGAAACTTAACAAGGAAAATGACTCAAATGGGTCAAATTCAAAGGCAGAATGCAGCTTTGAAAAGCAGCAGGAATAAGCCCATTACTAAATGGATTCTTTAATGTTTATACAATTTGATCACTGACAACAACAATAGCAACATTTACATAGTGATAAATTTGAGTGAGGTTGGCAGGCTGAATTGTCTGACCTTATCACAATATTTACATAACCTATTTTTTACACAAATATAGTTCAAAGTGCTCTTCAAAGCTAATAGATAGATAGATAGATAGATAGATAGATAGATAGATAGATAGATAGATAGATAGATAGATAGATAGATAGATAGATAGATAGATAGATAGATAGATAGATAGGGCATTATAAAACAGAGATCGATCATATCACACCTACATGTCAGAGGGTCACCCTCCAGGTTCCTCCCAGGTATGTAGTCCCAACACAGGCTGAGAAACCATCCACTGAGGACGTTTAACTCCACCCCTTCTGGTCCCATAAAAGCACAGCCACCCAGAAGGAGGTGCCACTCGTTGATTGAGAGAGTGAAGAGTCAGGGCTCCTTCATGCTTAGATCTTATATGACCTAAACAAGCCTTTGAGAGGCATTATTTTCTGTTGTATATAATCCATCAGGCCAATCTTTTGTTTGTTTATTGCACCTTCACTCACTGTTTCGTTGGATATTACAAGTAATGAGGATGACTGGGTTGGCGCCCCAACATTTATCTTGTCTCATGACCTGTCATTCCCTCAGACTACCACAATAGATAGATAGATAGATAGATAGATAGATAGATAGATAGATAGATA
>JANRMT010062796.1:81407050-81424704 GCA_026402145.1 Polypterus bichir lapradei
GATAGATAGATAGATAGATAGATAGATAGATAGATAGATAGATAGATAGATAGAACTTATTTGTCCAAAGGGAAAGTTAAAACTTTACAGAAGCACAAGAAAAAATATAATTATATATAAATAATAATTGATACATTGAAAAGGGTTATAAAAAATAATGTAAAAAAATGAAACAGCAACTACGTATATTTATAAACAGTTATTTTAGACTGTAAGAATGAACCCTCAAATGTCCAGCCTAATAAACAAATGCTAAGACCAGATGGTCTGGGAGGAAAATAAATTCAAAAATTTCAGCTGTTCAGGACACTGAAGAATGTAAACCTCCAGGGGTTTATAGGCTTAAAGACTACCATTCTCTGGGCATTCTAAGACACATATTTTCATTGCCTATAAAATATAAAAACTTATATAAACACAGATATAAATAAATATATATATATATATACAGTATAAAAGTATTTACCCTTTGGAAGTTTTCACATTTTATTGTTATACATTGAATCATGGTGGATTTAATTTGGCTTTATTTGACACTAATCAACAGAAAAAGACACTTTATTTTAAAAGTGAACACAGGTTTCTACAAAGTGGACTAAATGAATTACAAATATAAAACTTAAAATAATTAATGACATACAGTAAGTATTCACCCCCTTTATGTCAGTAATCTGTAGATGTGCCTTCTGAAGCCGTGACCGCCTTCAGCCTGTGTGTTCAGATCTCTCTGTGTCTATCAGCTTTGCACGTCTCCACGTGGCCATTTTTTCTCATTTTTCTTCTTTGTAAAACTGCTCAGCCCTGTCAGTCTGAACTGAATTGTGTGGCCACTAATTCTCAGTTGGACTGAACAAAACATTAACATTTTTCTTTATAAGATATTCCTGTGTAGCTCTGGGTCTGCACTTGAGGTTGTTGTCTTGCTGGGAAAACAAATCTTCTCCCAAGGATCAGGTTTCTTGCAGACTGCATCAGGTTCTCCTCCAGGATTTCCCCACATTTTACGGCCTTCGTGTTTCACTCATAAGCCTTCCAGCGCCTGCTGTGGAAAAGCTTCCCTAGAGCTTGAAGCTGCCACCACCATGCTTCACAGTGGGGATGGTGTGTTTTTGATAAAGTTCAGTATAATGTTGTTTAGTCTGATGGCCAACAAGTTCCGATTTTGTCTCATCAGACCCTAGAATCTTCTTCCAGCTGGCTTCACAGTCTCCCGTGTCCCTGGCTGGCATGTCCTGTGTGTTTCTAGTCTTTGCCACTCTCCTGTATAGCTGTGACTGGTGAAGCACATGACACAGTTGCTGTCTGCGCTGTCTCTATAAACTCCACAACTGTAGCTTGTGACTCCATCAGAGTTCTCGTAGGTCTCTTGGTGGCCTCCATCACTCGTCTTCTTCTTGCACAATCATTCAGTTTTTGAGGACAGGCTGCTCTAGCATATTTACAGCTGTTTATATTTTTTAATGTCTGAATTAACTGGATATTCTGTGACTTGAACATTTCCTCGTCTCCATCCCCTGACTTTTGCTTTTCCTTCACCTTTTCACAGAGTCGCTTGTTTCTTTCCTTGATTGTCTGACTGCCATATTGACTCACCATAATTTAGACCATTCACATACAGGCGTATCAAGTGAACCGAGTGATGTCCATTGAACTAATGATGTGACTTCTAAAACCAACTGGCTGCACCAGTGATGATTTAGGGGACTCATATTAAAGGGGGAGAATATGGATGTTTTATATTAGTAATTAAAGTAGACCAGCTGGCAGAGATCTGTTTTCATTTTGTCAAATGTTAAATCCACTTTGACTCAATGTTCTATAACATGTAGCCACTAGGGGCCATCTTGGGGCTCCAAACCCTACACAAAACCGTACAAACACCTGTCACATCATTTTTCAGGTAAAACAATATCTTTACAGGTTTTCAGCAAAACACAGCTCTCTTTCTTTCTCTCGTCATCCTTTCCTCCATTACTTCCAGGCAAATCTTGTCCTCCTCCTCGTGACAGGTCCCTTTTATGTAGAATCCAGGATTACTTCCGGTGCCAGGATGTTGCCCAAAGGAAGCACTTCCAGATAAAGTGGAAGACCCTCAAAGTAGGGACAACCCTTTCTGGCAGCTCCCCCTGGCAGCACCCGTCGGACCCAGCAGGTCTGTACAATGGGACTACAGTTCCCAGTATGCCCTGCAGGTGTGTGTATGGGTGCACCAGCCCAGGAACACTGACACCATTCAGAGCATACAGTCTTGGAAGGCTGTCTTCCTCTGGTCCATTCATCTTATGGTCTTGTCCTGCACCATCCATCCCAGTTGAGACATCAGTCCAGGGCTGCCTCCCATTACAAACAATAAAATCTGAAACATTCCAAGCTATGAATCCTTTTTATAGGTGTTTTACGTCAGTGATTACTGGTTACAGCAAAGTGAGAATATCCTCGTGTAGATTTGTTCACTGGTGTGTCACATACAGCACTGGCTCCATCATGGGGACTGTAAGAGCCATTTGTTAGATATGTAGGTGTTGTTAAATTGACTGAAGTATTTTCTTAGTTGTGTTAACATGTTTGCCTATACATTAATTAATAGTCTATGAGAGATTCTGTTATATCCCCCACAAGCTAAACTGAAATTGAATATTCTCATTCTTTGTTGCCCCTCTGACTACAGAATAGTCCCAGTTTGTGATTTGCCTTGCAGGTGGTAAGCCATGGAGGGCACACAGTTTTCATAGCATAAATGTGTCGTATTGACCATATTGAACGTGCTGTACATATAGAACATACTGAAAGCTTCTGTAAGTTTGCCACAGAGAAATAACACAACCTTTAAGTATAGAAAGCAACAGAAGTTTAATGAGAAAAAGCAAAGTTTGTAGAAGAAACATTTTCTTCGTTTTTCCCTTTTATCCTGCATGTGTAATAACTTCTGTGGTGGGTTGGCACCCTGCCCGGGATTGGTTCCTGCCTTGTGCCCTGTGTTGGCTGGGATTGGCTCCCGTGAACCCCCGTGACCCTGCATTCGGATTCAGCGGGTTGGAAAATAGATGGATGGATGGATGTGTAATAACTTTTTTCTCTATGCCCAGAGGGGGCTAGGCGGTCCCGTGGCCTGGACCCCCTGCAGATTTTATTTTTTCTCTCCAGCCGTCTGGAGTTTTTTTTGTTTTTTCTGTCCTCCCTGGCCATCAGACCTTACTCTTATTCTATGTTAATTAGTGTTGTCTTATTCTAAGTCTTACTTTGTCTTTTATTTCTCTTTTCTTCATCATGTAAAGCACTTTGAGCTACATTATTTGTATGAAAATATGCTATATAAATAAATGTTGTTGTTGTATTTTTGCATGACCTATTTGGCTTTGAATTTCCACTAAACCTTTTTTAAACAAACGTTATTGGACTGAGCAATTTATTTTGTTGCTTTTGTTCCTTTGTTTTGTTCTGTTCTTTTGTTACGCATTTGACTCATGCTGATCCATCCTCGTCAGTTCATTGGCTGCTTGATTTTAGGAAGCTAAGGGTAAACGCAGCTACAGGGACTGAACCTTGTCATTATAATTATCAAGAAGTCTGATATTTAGGGTTGTCAGATGTCCCTTATATACGGGACATGTCCCATATTTGATAATTTTGTCCCCTGTCACATACAGACCTTTCAGGGACACCCAAATGTCCCGTATTTAGTTCATGTTCAAATTTCGTAATAAAAATATATTTTTACTACCTTCTTACGGTACTTAGTTGTAACTTTATAAGTAATTATACTTTCTTTTATCAGATTCTCTTGATGAAAATAACCCAAATATAACAAGGAAACGAGTGTTTGCTGCCTGTTTGCAGCTTGTTCAGTTGCTCTGGTTGGCTGAGGACAGCGACACTCTTACCGTTTTGCTCTCCAGCCGCGCCGCTGTGCAGTTCTGGATCAGCATTGCAACATACAGTGACTGTCCACAAAGTGTGTTGTTACTACTTGCCCCGGCCCACTTTATTTCTAACTGCCTGTGTTAAATAATAATAATATTTCTCTGTTGTCTGTATTAAATAAATATTTTCAAACGATTTCACTTTTACAGAATGTTTTTTTAGCTTGTATTAAATAATTTTCATATTTTACTTTTGTTTCTCTTATAACCCATTAAAATCCTTGCTTTATGTTTTTAACTTATGTCTTTATTTTATATAATATATCGGTCTGGGTATGTAGGGGGCATGTATAAATTTATATATATATATATATATATATCGGCATTTCTCAACCTTTAAGTATTTGCGACCTGAGTTTTCATAACAGTTTTAATTGCGCCCCCCTAACGTTTTTTTGAAACCCTAATAAAATGTATTCCTATATTTTTTGCTGCTGCTACACCGTTATAAGTTTTATTATACCTACTTAACTTTTATCGACATTTATCTAACTCTATATTTATTTTTCTAGTATCAGAATGTAGTTTAAGTTCATTTGTTTTGGTTTCAATAGATGTATTTTTCATATTTTCGATTCTTGTTTTCTTTTTTTCACATCTTCGTGCCCCCAGGTTGAGAACCGCTGATATATATAGTAATATAAAGAGAGATTTTAAGAGTGTCCCGTATTTCTAATTTTCTAATCTGGCAACCCTACTGATAGTAAGTCCTGCTGGGTCTTCTCAGTCTGTCGGAGCATAAAGGCAAATAGCGCAAAGTCTCAGCATCTCACAGATTTCCTTTTGGGTTGATGTTTGAAATCAGTTCAGTTCACATCACGTTTCTGTAGCATCCTGCACAATCTCTCTCTGTATAAAATCCACTGTCTGTCTGTCTGTCCGCTTTTTATGAGAGAACTACTTAATGGATTTAGATCGGGTTTTTCTCTATAATTTGCTTGAACACTCCGGTTGATTTTGTGACTGCTCTCATTGTGCTAAGTATCATAGTTTGCTTGCAGGAGTGATTTATTTGTGCTAAATCCCAGAAAAAGGCTGAGGGTAGGGGAAAGCGTGACGTCAGGAGTAGGGACCCGTCCTCACTCATGTGCCAGCCTCCATTCGAGACGGTCTACCTGTCGCCATGTTACCTTGCCTCCGCTTAGCTAGCGATACCTGTTTGTTTATTGATTTTTAAAGTTTGTCCTGTTTTGTTACTTTGTGGGCGGAGCCGTGGGGGATAGCTAATCATTAATAAAAAGAAGATTCATAACTAGTATGTGGGCAACACGGTGAAGCAGTGGTTAGTGCTGTTCAGATCACTTGGTGTCTGTGTGGAGTTTGCTAACATTTTCCCTCTGTTTATGAGGGTTTTAATCAAGGTATGGAGTCTCATTTCAGTACACACTATGGTACATATACATCATATATATATTGTCACGCACAAATGAGTGGAAGGGGCAGCACGGTGGCACAGTGGTAAGTGCTGCTGCCTCACAGTTAGGAGACCTGGGTTCGCTTCCCGGGTGGAGTTTGCATGTTGTCCCCGTGTCTGTGTGGGTTTCCTCCCACAGTCCAAAGACATGCAGGTTAGGTGCATTGGTGATCCTAAATTGTGCTTGGTGTGTGTGTGTGTGTGTGCGTCCTGCGGTGGGCTGGCGCCCTGCCCGGGGTTTGTTTCCTGCCTTGTGCTCTGTGTTGGCTGGGATTGGCTCCAGCAGACCCCGTGACCCTGTAGTTAGGATATAACAGGTTGGATAATGACTGACTGACTGGCAAACGAGTAGAAGGAAATCAAAGAGCTTGTGTGGTGTTGATTCCGCCCAGAGCCAAAAGAGGGCGCTGCTATTCACATTTTGTCCTTTCCCATCCACAGATCAGAAGCATATGAGGTCACTCATTTCTCAGACCCATGTCTTCTCGCCGTGTAGACATTAAACCCTCCAAATACTATCGTGGAGTCAGTCGTGGTTGGACTCATGTCTGCAAAAGACAGATTTTTTTTAATTTGTTGAAAATATTTTACTTGCATCCCTTTAATATCTAGGGATCACCAGCCAGTGCCCAGCTCTTTTCCTGATTCCTGATTGCTTATTTTACAGTATTTTTTGTTTTAAGATGCATCTATTTTGCCCACACAACTGAAAACCATGTGCCCCTCTGCTATTACAACTGCAAATGTCTTACCACATGATTCTCAACATAGCGGTTAAACCCACTCATCACCATTTCCACCACTGCTTCTTCTAATTTTAATTACTATACTAATATGATAATTAATCCCAACCCTGAGGAGCTGCCAGCATTTCTAGCCTTGTACCAACTTGCCAAACAGCCAAGCCCCTCTGATGCCATCCTTCTTGTAATTCCAAAGACATTCCCCTCGGGGAGCACTCATTATATTTTATTGTTCCTTCTTTCTGGAAAGTCTCTGAACCTCCATGGTGATGTCACAGTTTGAAATTCCCCTTTCATCCCTGGAGTTGTCATTGGCCATACTTTATTCTCACATAGACGCTTCTCTATTCACTGTATGGATGCCAGTTTCACTTTGTTGCTGATTCTTACCGTCATCCTCCTCCATGTCTTATCATTATATATTTAGCCTTTGCACTTCAATTATTAGTTCAAGTTTAAGCACTTTATTGTCATTGTGTAACACAACGAAATGACTTTTTGTGACAGCCCCAAGGTGCATTTAAAGAAAAGTCAAATATTTTCAAATATGTCATATACAGCGTTAAGTGATCAAGTAACCAGAGCAAATTATTATTGCTCAAAGTACAGCAGCATACATTGTTAATGAATAGTACATTACATATTCTATATTGTACTATATTATTATATTGCACATTACCAATATAGCTTATTGCACATGTTCAATTAAAAATGATCTCAGACTGAGGAGTTCAGAAAGTTTATGGCAGATGGGAAAAAGCTATTTTTTAGTCTGTTTGTGCGTACACGGATTGACCTAAAGTGTCTTCCTGACGGCAGGAGCTCAAACAAAGAATTTCCAAGATGAGTTTTATCCTTGAGAATGTTTTTGGTCCTTTTCACACAGCGAGTTCGAGTGATGGCAGTTCAGTCCCAATAATGGCCTCTGCTGTTTTTATGACCCAGTTGAGCAAGATACGTCTATGAGCCAATAGTGAAGTAAAGGCAATCACAGTTTGTTTGTCCTTCTCCACTTTAAGCCCCTCTGTGAGCCCACCAAACACAGCTGTTAGTGGATTAGGAGGGATTGTGACACCAAGGCTGTCTGAGAGGCATTCAAAGATTTTGGTCCAGAATGAAGTTAATTTGGTACAGGCTCAAAACATGTGGCCCAGTGAGGCTGGGACTTGATTGCAGTGTTCACAGATTGGAACTTGCCCTGGAAACATTTTAGACAATTTTAAATAAGACAGATGCGCTCGATTGATGACAGGTCATTACCTTTGAGTTGGGCAGAACAATGGCACGGCGGTAGTGCTGCTGAGTCACAGTAAGGAGACCAGGGTTTGTGTCCTGGGTCTTCCTTGCATTGATTGTGCATGTTCTCCCCGTGTCTGTGTGGGTTTCTTCTGGGTGTTCTGGTTTTCTCCCGCAGTCCAAAGCCATGCACTTGAGGTGAACTGGAAATGCTAATTGGTGTGTTTTTGGCATGTGTGCCCTTTTCAGGGTTTATTCCTACCTTGCACCCTATTCTGGCTGAGACAGGCACCAGCAGTGACCCTGGTCTGGATTAAGCAAGTTGGAAAATGACATGACATGAATTTTAAGTTTACTGTGATGCCATATTGTTCAAGGACTAGGTTGATACTTGCATTCAGAGGTTCCTGAGGGTGGACTTCTGGAGGCCGTGGCTTGTGCTGTCATCAATGAGACAATATTAATAGTTGCCATTTTGAAGTTCCCACTGTCCAACTTGGTGGACAGCTAAACTTTTTTTGTGCATATCTTCTCAAGTTTAATTTCCATGTAGTGGTAGCACTGCTGTAAGGAGATCATGGGTTCACGTCCCATGTCCTCCCTGCATGAAGAGTGCTTTGAGCAATGAGAAGAGTGCTATATAAAAGTAAAGAATTATTATTATTATTAAATCGATCTATGTCCTGGTTTTGTTCTCTGACTTTGGTACTGATATCCTCCTTTGGTTTTGGTTTTCATTGAAGAGTTTCATGGGCAGGCCTCCCTTGTCCACTTCCTGGTCCTCGTACAATCTCTGTGCATCCCTGCGGAGCTAAAACACGACTTCACACCAGCTCTTGTTTCAGTGCAACGCCATTCCATCTCCAGGTTGACCTTGTTGCCCTTTTATCTTAGACTAGCTGCCCAGCTTCAAAGGCTGACTTGTCCCGTCCTGGTAGGAAGGCTCATGAACTAACTTTATAAAATTGGTTCCAAGTAGACAGATGCCTGCCTCCCACCCAACCAAAAAATACAAATTACATTCTGCCAAACAGCACATAACAAAAAGTTCTTATCTGTGATGGCCTTCCTAAAACTTTGAGGAGTTTTGTTTAAGAAAGCTGAAAAGTTACAAAGTTTCAAGTTACCAATCAATTCTTAAATGACAGTTGTGGAAGATCAGCCCGACTACAGACAGACACCAGGACACACAATGTCCAAAAAGCACACACTTTTATTTTCCTTTTCTTCTACACAAAACATAGTGCACCAAACAGCCACAATAACTCGGTTCCTGTCTACGTTACTTTTACTTTTCTTTCTTATTCTCTTCTTCTTCTATTTCTTCTTCTGCTGCCACTGCCGCTGCCTCTTCCTCCTCCTTTTCCTCCTCCTCTCTCCTCTCCTCGCCTTGCAAGCTCCATCCTTTGCCTCCCAACTCCTGAATGGAGTGAGGTGACCCGTTTTATAGCTCACCCGGGTGTGCTCCAGGTGCTCCCTGATGACCTTCCTGCAGCACTTCCTGGTGTGCTACAGTCCATGGCTCTGGAACCCTCCAGGCGCCCCCTGGCAGTGGCCATGGGTCCTCACAGGGTTCAGCTTCCAAGCTCTCATGCAATCCAGGTGGGCTACCCTCTTGCGTCCCAGAGAAGGAGTTGCCCCTCTCCCAGTTCCCTGTTTCTCCTGGCCTCCTGGAGGGACAAGGTCTCTGGCCATCTATCACACAGTTTACAAACAATTATCAAAATATTAAGTATTAATCTACATTATAACAACAAACCCCCTCAAAGCCCTCAATATAATTCCTTCTGCAGGCTGTAAGTGCGTCGCAGGGTCCCGTGGACACACTGAAATGTGATAGAAAGTGAGCAGGCAGTTGGGAGGGCAGGCCCTAAAGAGTTTTCATGAATGTGCTGTGCGTTCTCCAGCGCGCTGCAGTCTTCACGTTTACTCCCCATTCAGTGTGGCCTTTGGCTTCACTTCCACTTCTTCAATTTAGAAAAGAATTCAGCACGTGGGGTCAATTGAGGCGCCCTGTTTCGCCAGTCACTCTTTCTGCCTCCTCTCATCCGACACAAGGCATTCCCTCCAAAGTGTAATTACATTTTTGACAAGTCACCAAGCATTCCAGACGAATGAGCCCATCTTAGCACGGCACAAAAGAAACATTCATTGTTTTAAACAAAACATGTTAGCAAGGCTCGGCTTAAAAGAAAAAATAAAGCTGCCTTCACTTCCCAGCACCCCCCTGGAAGAATGGCAGGCCGTGTCCTTAACGGCTGGCTCTGAACACAGTAGGTGTAGGGGAGCACATCCTAGCAATCAGACTGCTGCGGAGGAGATGTGAAACTGAAGACCTTTGAGTGCCGTGGTCCAGCTTCTGTGCTTTAGTCCTCTACTCTACAGGGTCTATAAAAAGTGTTCAACCCTTAGAAGTTTTCACCTTTTATTGTTATACAACGTTAAATCACAGTGGATTTCATTTGGCTTTTTTGACACTGATCAACTGAAAAAGACTCTTTAATGTCACACTGAAAGTGGTATAAATTAATTACAAATACGAAACACAAAATAATTCCTCCCGTTGTATTCACCCTGTTTAAGCATTACTGGAGCAGCTGATTGGTTTTAGAAGTCACATGATTAGTTCAGTGGTGACCACCTGTCTGGGATTTCAATTGATTGTACTCTGAACTAGCCATCCCCCGCGGCTTCCGCCCATGTGGTAGTGAAACAGGGCAAACTTTAAAAATCAATAAATAAACAGATATCGCTAGCTAAGCGGATGCAAGGTATGCTTCCACACGTCACGAGAGGTAGAGCGACTCGAACAGAGGCTGGCACATGAGTGAGGAGGGCTCCGCCCAGCTCCCTACACCTGATGTCAAGCTTCCCTCAGCCCGCAGCCTCTGTCTCTGATTATCGTGTACTCCTGCAAATGAGCTAAGATTCTTAGTGCGATGAGAGAAGTCGTAAAATCAACCGGAATGTTCAAACAAATTATAGAAAAAAACCCGATCTAAATCTGTTAAGTAGTTCTCTCGATCGCTAGCTAAGCGGAGGCAAGATACACTCCAACACGCAGAGGTAGACCGACTCGAACAGAAGCTGACACGTGAGTGAGGAGGGCCCTGCCCAGCTCCCCACTCCTGACATTACGCTTCCCCCTCTCCTCGGCCTGCAGCCTCTGTCTCAGACTGGCGTGAATCTACCGCTCCTGCAAGCAAACTATGATACTTAGTATGATGAGAGAAGTCGCGAAATCAATCCGCCCACCCTCCCCTCCGTCCACTGTGTCTCTCTCGGATTTGTGCAAGTAAATCGGCACAGCAAGCGAACTATGATACTTAGAACGATGAGAGATCAACCGGATTGTTCAAGCAAATTATAGAAAAAACCCAATCTAAATCCTTTATGTAGTTATCTCGTTCGCTAGCTAAGCAGAGGCAAGATACACTCCAACACGCAGAGGTAGACCGACTCGAACAGAGGCTGACACGTGAGTGAGGAGGGCACTGCCCAGCTCCCCACTCCTGACATTACGCTTCCCCCTCTCCTCGGCCTGCAGCCTCTGTCTCAGATTGGCGCGAATCTACCGCTCCTGCAAGCAAACTATGATACTTAGTACGATGAGAGAAGTCGCGAAATCAACCGGATTGTTCAAGCAAATTATAGAAAAAAAGACCAATTTAAATCCGTTAAGTAGTTCTCTCGTTCGCTAGCTAAGTTGAGGTAAAGAACACCAGGAGGCTGGCACGTGTGTGAGGAGGGCCCCGCCCCCCCTCCCCTCCGTCCACTGTGTCTCTCTCGGATTTGTGCAAGTAAATCGGCACAGCAAGCGAACTATGATACTTAGCACGATGAGAGATCAACCGGATTGTTCAAGCAAATTATAGAAAAAACCCAAACTAAATCCTTTATGTAGTTATCTCGTTCACTAGCTAAGCAGAGGCAAGGTACACTCCAACACGCAGGCTGGCACGTGAGTTTTGAGGGACCCGCCGGGCTCCCTACTCCTGATGTCACGCTTCCCCCTCCCCTTGGCCCGCAAGCCTCTGTTTAGGAGTAACACGAATATATTGCTCCTGCAAGTGAACTAGGGTTCCAAAAGCCCAATTTAAATCCTTTAAGTAGTTCTCTCGTTCGCTAGCTAAGCGGAGGTAAGGTACACCCCCCTAGGCTGGTGCGTGAGTTATGAGGGTCCCACCCCCTCCCCTCGGCCCACTACATGTCTCTCAGATTTGCATAAATAGATTGGTACCGCAAACAAATTATGATACTTAGCGTGATGAGAGAAGTCACAAAATCCACCGGAATGTTCAAGCAAATTATAGAAAAATACCCGATCTAAATCCGTTAAGTAGTTCTTTCGTGAAAAGCGGACAGACAGACAGAGAAACAGACAGACATTGGATTTTATATATATTTAGATGTTGACGGGCTAACTTGTGATGAGTCATTGAGGTGGCCTGACCTACACCATGAAGACAAAAAGAACACTTCACGAAACTCCATGAAAAGGCGAATGAAAACCACAAGTCACAGGATGGAGACAAGGAAACATCCAAGTCTTTGAATATCCTGTGGAGTCCAGCTATATCCATCATAAAGAAACACAAAGAGTACGGCACAGCTGGAAATCTGACTAGAACAGGCTGTCCACAGAAACAAAGTGATCATGCAAGAAGAAGACGAGTGACGGAGACCAACCAGAGATCTGTGAGAACTATAAAGGAGTTACAAGCTACAGTGCCTCAGACTGAGTAGACCATGCCCAGCTACTTCAGCAGTTGCAGTTATATGTGAGAGAGACAATGAGAAACAACACCCATGAAATTTCGGCTAGAGTTTGTCATAAGGCACACGGGGGACTCTGGCGAAGGTTTTAAAGTCTGACGAGACCAAAATCAAGCTTTTCATATGTCAAAGTAAGCACCATACTTGAAACATTGCACATGATCAAAATAAACCATCCCCACATTAAGCTTGGTGGTGGCAGCATCAGGCTCTGGGGATGCTTCTCTGCAGCAGGCCCTGAAAGGCTTGTGAGGGTAAAATGAATGCAGAAAATTACACGGACATCCTGGAGGAAAACCAAATACCTGTAATGTAGGAGAGGATTTGTTTTACAGCAAGACAGAAAGACCCTCAAGCAGAAAGCTAAAGAAACACAGGAATGGCTTCAGAGTTACAATGTAAATGTCCTGGATTGGCCAACCACCTGAGAATTTACAGCCAGACCTGACAAAGGTGGTGCACTCAGGATAAACATGCAGCCTAACAGAGATGAGCAGTTCTGCAGTGAACTGGGAGACATGACAAGGGTGCACATGTGTGCAGCTGGTAGACGGAGAGACCTGAGCACAAAGACACAAGGCTGTCATGGCTGACAAAGGTGCAACTACTAATACTGACTCAAAGGGGGCGAAAACTTGTGTGATCGATTACTTTGTGTTTTATATGTGTAATTGCTTTACACCACTTGGCAGAGACCGGTGTTCTCTTTCACTTGAAAGAGTCTATTTATGCTGATGATTGTCAAAAAAGCCAAACTAAATCGACATTGTATTACAATAAAATGTGAACATTTCCAAGGATGTGCATACATTTTTTATTTCTGTCCTTATTTATCTCAGACAATTTCAGTTTAAAGTGGAACAAAATGAAGGTTGGCGTCATTAGAAGGCTCATCCAAGAGGTAAGAAACTTTATTACAGGTTAGTAAGCCTTCAATGCGACATCGCATCAGCTCATATAACTTTGAGAGGCACAGGAGACAGGGCCAAGCCCTGCATCATTGGTTTCAAGGATGGAATCAACTGTAGTGGGCAAAAGTGAATTTTAGGGATACACTTGTGCAGAGACCCACATTCACTTTATTTACATCATGTTCATCATTTCATGCCATTCTCGGCTTAGGCTTCAGTTTTTTTTCTAAAGGAAATTCAGCACCCAGTTCACCCTAAATAGGACCTTATAAGCCCCATAAGGGAACGTCCTAATTTGAAAAAATGGGGATGTTATGGGGGAGACCTGCATAATCAAAGGCATGTGTGTCACATCCTGTTGGATGCTCAACAATCAGAACCTAAAGTAAAGACCCTGGGATCGCAGTGGTCTGCTAACTAGAAGGGTAAATACGCCAGGACAGCCAGAAACAGGCACACTTTTAGCTGGCATGACTCTACATGGCCTGGTTTGGCGAAGTATGCCCAGTGTAAATCAGCATGGTAGTTAAGTGTCCTTCTCCTCACTAACTAACAACGAGGAGGACAGGGCTTTGTTGAAGTCCACGGAGGTTAATGAGAATTTATAGGCAGTGAGGTCTGTGAGGTAATGGAGCTGGCATGAGGTATCTGCTTTATTCAGGGCAGAGATGTAAGGCATACAGGCTGGCATCATTCACACTGTCTCTATCTGTCTGGCTCATCACCACATCATTCTATGGTATGCACTCCATCCTGACACAGTACTGGTCACAACATTTAAATAAATAAATCCAACGTACTTCTTTATGACTGTAAAAGGAGATGAAGTAAAAATTTAAATACGAGACATCTTACACTTTAAGAGAGATGACGCCTACTGGGCATTTTCTAAAACAAACAATTTTGGTCTAAAAAAAGCCATAGACGACAAGGCCTGAAAGTATTTTCCATTTAATATACATCTACTGTTATGTGACAGCTAGGGTTTGTTCCTTGGTTTATGTTTATTTTCCATTTCACTGTTATTTTTGAATTTTTATCTTTCATGTGTTGTTTTTATTTAATTAGGATTCATATTGTTAGGTTTATTTATTATTTCATATTTATGTATTGTGTATTTAAGCTGTTTGAATCTATTCATTGTGTTTTGTGGGTGGACCACCCAGAGGCGGAGTCACCATGATATCACTTCTTTGAGACCGCCCTCAGTCTTTATAATAAGCATGTACAGAAGATCCCACTAGTTTGTCACTGAAGTTCTTCGAGTAGAAAATGTTTCTTGTGAGTGTTGTTTCTTTTGGACTTTCTTGGTTTATTGAGTTTTACTATTGAAATGTGCATTTGAACTTATTTGCCTTGAATTGCCTTTTCAGCCAAATGCTTCTGCTGAATATTGCATTTTCTTAGTTTTTCATTCAGAAAAGAAATTCTTTTTTTATGTAAAAATTCTTTGTGACCGCCTCCTTCATGCCAGAGGTTTTTATGGTTTTGAATATTGGAATTATTTGGGACATTTAAAAAATCTATTAAACTGTCTAGGCCCTGTTTTTGGGCCTGAGTAGGCCTTGAACCCTGCCTTTTGAGTTTGGGGTGAGGCCTGTGTCAAGGCAGACCATTGAATGTCCTGGAGTCGCACTTATAAAACGTTGAATAGATTCGTATGTGAAAATATGCATATACAGTCAAACTCGGTTTTAATGAGCCTGGTTATAACGATTTCTTGATTATAATGAAAAAAATTATTTTTGAAAGATATACCAGCTATTCGCATGTAAATTTGCCCTGTTATAACGAACGAAATCTCAGTTATTATGAACAACACTTGACCACATCCTGGACATTTGCGAGCCAATAGCGGAATAAATTTCAATATGCAATAAATTTCTTATCTGATGCCTGGAACAATGTGACGACTGTTACCATACAGATATATTTTTGAAGAAGAGGATAAATTGCTGTTATCTACATGGGTTCATCGAAACATTATTGAAATTAATAATGTAAATTATGACTAACAACACGTGGATGACGAATTGTTTACTAGCGAAATTCCTACTGAAAGCAAAATCATAAACAAGGAGGAAGACACCGCTAACATATTGGATTTACCAGAACGCAGTTTACCAACATTGTTTGATGCCAAAAACGTCTGCAATAGATTAATGCCATTTTTTCAAGGGACTGACGTGAAAAAGCAAGCGTTGGATGCATTAGGTGTTTTAAGAGACAAACTGCGTGACTGTAGATTCCGAAGTTTAAAACAAAAAAGTATAGTGCACTTTCTTAGAAAATAGTATATTGTACTTAATGTATGTTTTCATTATGGGCTAAATGTATATTTTTTTTAATAAATCACTATTACTTTAATAGACTGAGTTAGTTTTTGTCAAATTCGCATTTCCTGGTTATAGCGAATTCTGCTTATAACGAGCAAATAGTGTTGGTCCCGTTAAACTCACTATAAATGAGTTTGACTGTACAAAAAAAATGTGATTATCATATCTGGTGCAGACCCATTTCTATGTAATTTACCCTTATAAATTGCAATCATCTTGTAAATGTGTGTACACGAATACACCTGAAACCCTGCCTGGTTGCCATGCTGAAACAACCATATATGGACTATGCTAATGAACGAGGTACATATGCAGTCGCAATGCTGCAAACCCCCATGACACATCCAGCCAATGCCAACACCAACTGCATGGTGCTCTCTGCACAGTTTTGAAGCGCCGCTCCTCTAGGCTCTGGAGTTAGGGAAAGGCGTCAGGCAGCAGAGTCTGAGTGGGTAGCCAATATCACCTGGCACATGTTATGACATGGTTGCTGTCACAATGAATAGTACAGGCCATATGAAACACTAAGGGGTCAGCCAGTTAGCTTACCAACAAGCCAGCCATCACATATAGCACCTTCAGAAAGACCTACAGAGCTACTTTGCCTCAAAAATAAATGGGTTGACCCAGGCCACCGAGCCACAATGTTTGTCAGTTTCATCTTTTCATCACAGATGACTTGTGCATTAATTGAATGTCACTGCTTAAGGTTAACAAATGCAGCGTCATTCTCGCTAGGTGCCCTTATTGCAATATGAGTGCAGTCAACTGCCATGACTGTGTTGGCAAAACCAGACATGGCTACAAATTTCCTGTGCCCGTATAACCAAACCATGAAGGACCTGAAGTTTAACTGAGTTATCCCTGACCTGTCAGCCAGTTTCCTGTGGTGGGTGCCTGTTGCCAGAAAGCCAACTGTTGTTAAAACCCAGATATGAACAGGCAGAGCCCAGTTTTGGACAGTCTGCCCTTCTAATGCAGGACTTACTATAAATACAGGCAAGTTACCCTATCAAGTCGTTCTTTTATAAATCCTGACTTTTGTGTGTAAAGCTGCGTAAATACAAAAAGAATTTTGAAATGTGTGGTAGAAATCATTAATCAACCCGATGAATCAGGCAGGAGGAAGCTCATCTATTACGTCTTTTATTTCCCATCATGAAGAGGGATACACTCCGTCACAGCAGAGTGTGATGGAAAGGTCACCAAGTAAAGACAGTGAGCTTTATCTATAGACTAGCAAAATACCTGCGCTTCGCAGCGGCGAAGTACTGCCTTAAAATGTTTATTAAGAAGAAAAGTAAACCTTTTTAAACTGAGGGAAAATATACCAATAATTATTTGTTAAGGATCTCTTTGTATACCAACATGTCAGTTCGGCTCTCTGGTTATAATATGACCAAGCTGTGCGCTGAGCTTACTCTTGAGCATGCAACGTACAGTTGGCCATGTGAACAGTAATCTTGTCTCAAATCTCACAGCTTGGATTGCTGCTGTCATAATCGGTTTGAGTTTCATGGTTTGTTTCAATTATGACAGTATTTTCAGGACTTGTGTTGAAATGACATTTGGCATCTGTCAAGCATAAGCATACAACTGGTTTCATCGATAACTTCGCATCCAGCTTTTCAGAGTTTAAACATTCATAAACATCAAAGTGTCCACTACTCAAATCGTCACCTGTGAATCTAAGATGTTTAAGAGGCATTGGCGGTTGTCCAAAGGTGTAAAATATTTGGCCATTTCAGTACACGTGAAAGCGACAACCAAACAATTAAGCGGCAGCCATCAAGTCACATGCAGAACCATAGGTGAAGGGCTTAAGCATTTCACTCTTCTAGTGCTCCTGTGTAGTATAATTATCTCCTGTACTGTCATTAGTCCGCACCTTGAACCTGTCCCAGTCATTCAATACATAAGACACAATGTTCCTCCGGATATCAAGAGTGAGCCTGATATGTCCATGCAATATGTAACAAAGAGAATGGAAAAGCCAGGTGCCATCTTCGGGCATGGAAACCACTCAGTAAGTGACAGTTCTTTGATCGATGGTGATCACCTCGATAGACATGTTAATGGGGGTACGGTTGGAACGATAAAGGAAATGGGTACCTGAACAATGTAAACTAAGTCTAAAATACCTACACAATAACTATAATCGTAATAAACGAACAATAAAACAGCGGATTAAATATGATGGCTGCAATTATCAGCAGGGAGACGTGAATACTGTGGCGAAGCAAGGAAGGGAATGAAGAAACCGGAGCGACGAACGGCCTTATATAGGCAGACAGCCAACAACGTGGGTGGCGTGGGGA
>JANRMT010062796.1:81434353-81461286 GCA_026402145.1 Polypterus bichir lapradei
ATAGATAGATAGATAGATAGATAGATAGATAGATAGATAGATAGATACTTTATTAATGCCCAAGGGGAAATCCACATACTCCAGCAGCAGTATACTGATAAAAAAAAGATTATCAGTTTGCCGCCGACTGCCTCCAACCGGCTAAGATTACGAAAAGCACTGGAAAAGTCATCTATTGTGACAATATGAGCTATGACCTATGAGCAGAGACTGAAGGAGCTGAGCCTTTTCAATTTAATCAAACAGTGATTCAGAGGAGACACAATTGAAGTTTTTAAAATTATGAAAGGAATAAGTCCAGTGGATCCAGGTTGTTGCTTTAAAATAAATTCTGCAGCAAGAACACAGGGACACGAAAACTTGTTAAGGGTAAATTTTGCACAAACATTAGGAAGGTTTTCTTTACACTGAAAGCCACAGACACTTGGAATAAGCTACCAAGTAGTGTGGTGGACAGCAAGACTTTAGGAACTTTCAGAACTCGACTTGATGTTATTTTAGAAGAAATAAGTGGATAGGACTGGCGAGCTTTGTTGGGCTGAATGGCCTGTTCTCATCTAGAGTGTTCTAATGTTCTAATGAATGTTCTTCCTGGGACATTCATGTAGATGGCTCTTTTACAAACCAAAAATGGTTCCTCTGTGGCATCAATCTAAATAACCATTTTGGCACCTTGATTTTTAAGAGTGTTCTTACTTTTTGCAAGTTTGGGGTTGGTTGGGAGCATACAGTGTTACAGCATGTTGCCCACACACCACACGACCCAGATTAGGACCCAAGTGCAGCCATGAAACAAGTGACACCTCAGCACCTACATGTAACCCTTGTCATGTCTCAACTAGGGTCCCTCCCCTGGCTGGGGTTCAAAGGCATATTTTATGTCTCTTTTGATCATTTTTGATTTATGATATGCATATCATTGTTTATTTTTTATTTTGTCTATGTATATAAGCTGCCAGTGATATTACGGGCTTATACTTCTCGCTCAGAACGCATACACGCACGCATCATGGCTACCACATGTTCCCAGCATTCATTTGACGCGTGCTCTGAGCACGTCCTCAGAAATTAATGTGACATGCGCGCGAGTTGCAGTACCACCAAAAAGCCGGGTAGGTGCAGTGTCATCAAGTCGGAATGTGACCTTAGAGTCTCTGTTTACTATCAACGTGACAGAACGCCGCTTTGCAGAACCTACAGGATCGGTGTGTGCGTTTCAATGTTTGATGAAATGTTCGATGTGGTGAAGCAAAATGCCAACATACAAATCTGTGGTACTTTTATATTCAAGCGTTGCATATTATATATAGTGACACGATACATTTTAAAAGTCTCACATACCATCTTCTGTGCCGTCATGATATCTCACACTGCCACCTGGTGGAAACTTCCAGATTTTCGTAAAGGGCATGCGCAAGTATGAACAGTATAACGCTTGCATAGCAGTAGCATCCACTGGAGCATGTCTCACGTCGCGTGACGTATAAATCCGGCCTTACGTTCCATGTATTTTGTGAGTTGTGCTACAACAGGCAAGCCCACCTGCCAATCAGCACCAGGAACTGCCCTGGAGGGTCTTCCAAAGTTTGTGGTGGTTCATTGTGAATACGCTAGGGAGTTGGTGAATGTACTTGTGTTTTGCTTGTGCCTTTTATATATTTTTGTAATTATGACCTTCTTGCTGTTTTTTCAACCACTCTACTTGCATTCTGTATTGGGACTTTGTTTGTTTTGGATTGTCTTTGTTACAGGCGATTCTATTTTGCCTTTGTACTCTACAGAGTGTCATTGTGGCTGGGATACTTTTTTGTGAAGATTAATTTTTTGATTTTATAAAGATTCAGTGCTTGCCCTTATAACTGGCCAGAGTTTGATGGTGATATCCCCCTCAAGTGGACATTATTGGAAGTGCTTTGGGTCCCTTTAGTGCTTGAGACTCCTAGTTCATGACAATCCCCAGCCCAAATGGGGTGTTAAGTGCTAACAATGTGATTGTTAAGGACTCATTATAGGGCACTAACTGACTAACCGACACACCCAGGCAGCCTCACTTCACAAAACAACCCCCATTCCCCCAATCTACCATTGATAACCCTATACCCCATATACTGGCACTCCTAATTCCCCTTTGGGTTTCTTCTCATTTCCTTCTCTCTCCAAGCAAAGTGCAGCATGGTGCTTCATATTTCCCCTAGATTCAACCGCCAGGTCCTGAACTCCCATCTACCCTGGGATTTGCCTTTTATAGGCATAGCTGGAAGGTTCGCAAGATTCAAGGGTTTATTAAAGGCAGAAAAAAAAGGAGGAGGGTTGAGTCGGTTTTGGTGTCGTGGGAACGGCGAAAGCAGTCTGGGCTGTTAAAAATGCTCTCCCCAGGAGAATTCAGCAAGTGGTTCCAATTTTAGCAAGCGTTTCGCTCGGATTACATGGATCCCTTCCACTCCCCCCCCCCCCACCACCATATTTCTCCCTCTCTTAGCTAAAGTAATGACATCACTTTTTTCCCCTCTTGTTGGTTTTAACGTATCTGCTGGAGTCAAAGGTGATGTGTCAGCCTGACGAACGTTGGACTCCCCCTCTCCCTACGCCTACTCACAATAGGGGGAAGTCACTATGAAGTGAGTCGGTGTCAGATGAATGAAATTAGCGACTTGCCTTTTTCTTCATTCACATTTCATTTACACCGTAATGCATGGTTGCTGCCTTTCTTATAACTTCAGTCACAGGACTGTCACCTGAAGCATCTAGATGGTGCTAGTAGGTTCTTTCTAAAATGAGAGTAGGAAGGCCAGGTGCTGCCTGCAGCTTTAACCCAAAAACAACAGGAGTAATAAGCAGACCAGACAGTGCAAAATCAATTAGCAAACCAGTCTGGCTTGGTTTTATATAGCGCCTTTCACAGAGCACATCTGCACAGGGTAGCCAACTATGGTGCAATTCTAAGGAAGCAGATAAGCATCATTATAAAATCATTGGATAGTTTGAGTAGACGAGAGCCCAACAGTAAGAGGTGATTATAAGGACTGCAGAGTCCAGAAGTGAATGAGGTTTGACCGTTTGAAATACAAAGCTGAATTGATAAGCACAGTTTAAATTTAACCAATCTTGAAAGAAAGATTATTGGTGGTCAGGGCTGTCTTAATGTATGGGCACAATGGGCACTGGGCAGGGAGGCCCAAATTTGTTTCTGATGCCTATGTATGTTTTTGTTTGGCTATCAAAATAAGGGTCCCAGTGCACTACTTTGTGTGGGAGCTTATGATGCTGTTAAGATGGCTCTGAATTTTGTGCCAACCTTAAATTGTCCTGCTTAGGTTTAGCTCAGACGGATATTGCTACCTGTCGTGTGGGGGAATGATCTGCTCCTGGTGAGCCCGTTCACCTGCTCTCTCCATTATGGCCTCCTGGCTGGGCATGAATCCTTCCTTTATCCCAGCCAGAATGCCTGTCCTTCTTCTCTGGAACTTACAGTATTTCAACTGATGGAAAGAAAATGGTCATCACTTGGACCACAGAAACACCAGGAGACAGATCTCCCTGGGAACTTCTGCTCAGGAAAGAGCAACATGAGGGCAGCAAAGCTTTTGCTAGTCTAATGTGCTTTCTTTTTATGCCTAATTTTACTTTCATTACATGGGGATCGCCCAGTTGGTGCTCAAACAGTTCTTATGCTGTCCACCCCAAGTCTGTGCCATCACAACATAAAATCGTGTGTCATAACTAAAAGCAAAGCAAACACTGAATTTCGCTATCAGCTGCTCCAACTGTACAGCATTTCGCTTCAAGACCACCCATCTGAAACTGAATGTAATTAAATAACCAATCAGGGTCAAAGGGTGGGATAAGGGGCATCAATAGTCAAACTACATTGTTTAGCATAGATATTAATGAAGGAATCAATAATAATAAAGAAAATGAACAAACAAATTGAAGATAATGACAGAACAAGACCAGCCCTGCACATTTCCTTCATGTAGTGCCTTATACTGGGAACAGCAGCTCAAGTTTTTCCAGTGTAATCTGCAAAGAGACCTTTTCACCCACCTTGAGACTTGCTTTATTAGAATCACCTTAATGTTATGGATTTGCTTCCTCAAAGTCATGTCAAGATGAAGATTTGCTTCCTTGCTATCACAAGAGGAGAATGCATTTTCGTACAGTCACACCAGGAACTGAGCCGCTCCTTTAAGGTCAGAACTCACTTCCACGAGATCATCCCAAGAAAGATGGAAGGGGGATTCGCTTACCTGGAGTTGCACTTACGAACAGTAGTAACATTGGTTTCCTCAATGTCATGCCACAGTACAGCGGTGATTTTGTTTTATTGGTATCCACAGGTGTGCTACCGTAGCTTTCTAGGAGTCATATCAGGAATACAGCTTTCTTCACATCATAGTAATACTGGGTGGGATCTGCCTTGTTCAAGCCACATGGGGACAATAGGATGGAATTCGCTTTCACAGGGACACATCCAGACAGAGGGGGTGAGAGTTTGCTTACCTGAAGTGACACAAGAACAGATACGGGGTTGACTCCCCCGTAATATCACTTAAGGTGGAGACTGTCCAGTACAGGGGTCCGTCTTGACTGCCGCTCCATTATGTGAATGAAAGATTCTCTTTTTGCATTCTTACCACGTTTAGTCTCGTCATGTTGATAGGGTCTTTTGTGATAATGTTTTCATTACCCAGAGCTGTATAAAACTATTCAGAATGGCGGCCACCTTGACTTGTTGTTATATAACACTGCTGTGAGTGTTTAAATTGAATGATTTATTTAATGATTTTACTGCAACCCATTTGTAGCTCGTGCCGGGACACAGTGCACATGTGAATGCGTGTGCCAGCTTAATTCAATGATTGCCGCTTGGCACGCTAATCAGCAGGCACCAGCTGCAGGACAGCTTGTATAAAAGACAGCGGGTTAGCACAAGGAAAGGGAGAAGGAAAAAAGAAAGTTTCTATTGAGAAAAGGTTTGGCTGAGAGAACTGGCTGTAGATGAGGTGACCGCTTGATGGAGAAGTGTGAAGACAAGTTGGGTGGCATCCATCATGCTAATTACTCTGTGGAGACAGCAGGATGGTGGGCTCAGAGGGAGAGCTCTGCCAGGTGAATACACTCTCACCGGCTGAACAGCTTGTGGCCCGGGTACAGGATTGACAGAAGACCTCAAGATGATTTGAGGCACCATCCCGTTGTCACGCACAAGCGCATAGGAGGCAGCTAAAGGGCTCAAAAGAGGATCGAAAAGAGGGCAGCAGAGTGCACTGATCCTTTCTCTTTTACCTCTGCAGACCAACCACAGAAGATTTGCCAGAACCCGTTGACATCACTTCCGTTTCTCGGGATGATGACCTCACTTCCGGTTCTGGACCCAATGACATCAACTTCCGATTCCTGCTCAGATGACGTCATTTCCCCTGTCTGGCTTTAAATCTGCCATGTTTTGTCTGTCACCTCAGTTCTGAGTTGGACTAAAGTCTGTAAAGACCTGTTGCTCAAATCTTTGACTTTTTATAGCCAATTCTCAAGTATACAGGCTGGCTGCCTCAAATCTTTTAGCATTGTCGTTTGAATCATTTCACACCATTTAATGATAAGGCAAAAATAAAAAGTAACGCTCATCTTGGCGTTGCTCTGCCCCAGCTTCAGCCTAAATAAAAATGTTATCAAAAAATGTTAATGGCTCAGTCACTCGTTGGGAGGTCTGGTTAGCAGTAGTTTGCCTCCTTCCGAGAGTCTAGTGGCTTTGTTCTTGCAGGACCAGAATGGGCAAGGCTAGGTGCCCTCACTGGGCAGGGACAGAAGGAGAAGACGGAGTGAGTGGGAGTGCCCCCTTGGGTTACAGCAGGTCATTACATACCTTGACAGAGCCTTAGGGAGATCCACAGACATGCTAGTGTGACAAGATGAAAATTGGATTAGGCGAGAGCAAGAGATGCTATGGCAGCAGTTATAAAGAGAGAGATTCTGATGAGGCAGCATCCATGGTGTCCTGCGAGTTGCAGTCATTAGCCGAGGTGGCATTTCCAGAAATTGCGGGAACCAGCAGAGGTGGAAGTTCAAATCCATGATGACCAACTAAGGTGGTGGAACATCTGAATGTGGCTGGCCTTGTATTATGGCAGAGAGACAGAGAACAAAAGGAAGGAAAGGGTTTTTACTTTTCAAACAGGTGAGCTTTTTAACTTGTGTTTGCTTGGATTCTATTTTAATTAAATGCCCAAAGATGCAGGTTTATTTTAAGGCACGGTTTTATGGATTGATTTATGGAACACATTGTTGTCCACATTAGATCACTTTTAATTCTGTTTTAAAATAAACAGTCAATCTTCTGATCTTAAAGTCGCGCCTGTCTGACTCACTCGCCCTGCTCTGTCCCCATCATGACTATTGATGTCTCAGAACTGAAGAGTAAGCCAATGGCTGCAGGTCCGAGCATCACAAACACAAGCTTTGTCTGACTTCAGTAAGAGTGACAGAGCACCAATAACACTTTAGAATAAATGCTTTGTGTAATAAACTGCTCAAAAAAATTAAAGGACCACTTTGAAAACACATTGCATCTGAATGGGAAAAAAATCCTGATGGATATCTCTACTGATATGAACTGGGTAATGTGTTAGGAATGAAAGGATACCGCATCGTTTGATGGAAATGAAAATTATCAACTTACAGAGGGCTGAATTCAAAGACACCCCGAAAATCAAAGTGAAAAAGTGATGTGACAGGCTAGTCCATTTTGCTGAAATTCAATTGCAGTACTCAGTAGTTTATATGGCCCCCATGTGCTTGTGTGCATACCCGACAATGTTTTGCATGCTCCTACTGAGACGCCAGATGGTGTCCTGAGGGATCTCCTCCCAGATCTGGACCAGAGCATCACTGAGCTCCTGGACAGTCTGAGGTGCAACCTGGCAGTGTTGGATGGACTGAAACATAATGTCACACCCAGAGGTGTTCTATTGGATTTAGTTCAGGCGAGTGTGGGGCCAGTCAATGGCATCAATTCCTTCATCCTCCAGGAACTGCCTGCGTACTCTCGCCACATGAGACCGGGCATTCTCATGCACCAGGAGGAACCCAGGACCCACTGCACCAGCATAAGGTCTGACAATGGGTCCAAGAATTTCATCCCGATACCTAATGGCAGTCAAGGTGCTGTTGTCTAGCCTGTAGAGGTCTGTGTGTCCCGCCATGGATATGCCTCCCTAGACCATCAATGACCCACCACCAAACCGGTCATGCTGAACGATGTTAAAGGCAGCATAATGTTCTCCACGGCTTCTCCAGACCCTTTCACGTCTATCACATGTGGTCAGGGTGAACCTGCTCTCATCTGTGAAAAGCACAGGGCACCAGTGGTGGACCTGCCAATTCTGGTATTCTATGGCAAATGCCAATCGAGCTCCACGGTGCTGTGCAGTGAGCACAGGGCCCACTAGAGGACATTGGGCACTCAGGCCACCCTCATGAAGTCAGTTTCCGATTGTTTGGTCAGAGACATTCACACCAGTGGCCTGCTGGAGGTCATTTTGTAGGCTCTGGCAGTGCTCATCCTGTTCCTCCTTGCCCATAGGAGCAGGTGGAGGTTCCTGCTGATGGGTTAAGGACCTTCTACCGCCTTGTCCAGCTCTACTAGAGTAACTGCCTGTCTCCTGGAATCTCCTCCATGCCCTCGAGACTGTGCTGGGAGACAAAGCAAACCTACCGGCAATGACACGTATTGATGTGCCATCCTGGAGAAGTTGGACTACCTGTGCCAGCTCTGTAGTGTCCAGGTGTCACCTCATGCTACCAGTAGTGGCACTGACCGTAGCCAAATGCAAAACTAGTGAAAAAACAGATGAGGAGGAAAAATGTCAGTGGCCTCCACCTGTTAAATCATTCCTGTTCTGGGGGTCGTCTCATTGTTGCCCCTCTAGTTCACCTGTTGTTAATTTCATTAACACCAAAGCAGCTGAAACTGATTAATAACCCCCTCTGCTACTTAACTGACCAGATCAATAGCCCAGATGTTTAATTGGCTTGATGATATACTCTGATTCAAAAGGTTTCTTTTAATTTTTTTGAGCAGTATATATTCATTGGTCACCTACTGCTACATAACAAGAACTTAACAAAAGCATTGATTGGTTTTATTAAGACCTCTAAAGCAAAAATAATAAAACATTAGAACATCCAAGAGATTTAGTAATAAGTAGAGATAAGCAAAATGATTTTCATGAAACTGAACATTCAGCCAAACACTTCACAAATTCCTTTTTTGCTTTCAGGGAAGTTCATGTCACTGACACAAGAAGAAAGACATTTCGCCCTGTTTGAAAGCGCTGACATGCAATGATTCTTCATGCGTTTCTCCGTCATTTAACATTTAAATAAAGACTTCTTGAGAAACAAATAGCACCGGACAAACATGTTTTGTTGAGCTGCCGTATTTGTTCTGGTAGTACGATGCCCACTTTGCCATTTATGATGACAATCTTGGCAATCCTAAGTATGCAAGAGAGACAGAAAAGAAACTTAAATCTCAATGGCGCTTGGACAATACAATTCCTGCAGGAATCAAGAAATGGGAAAGGGCAGTTGATAAGTAGTGGGGGATTGGGAACGGCTCAATTTGAGGTGTCTTTGAGTGGAAAATTTGCATCATGCCACTTTGTTCTCCAATGTGGTGAAATAAAAAAGAATTGATGCTACTGATGTGTGGCAGATTAGTGTACACGTATTACAGGATTGCAGAAAATAACACAGATAAACACCAAAGTGTGAAAAAGGCTTGGGGGGGGGGGGGGGGGGTGATTGCTTTTTTTCCATCTAAAAAGCCTTTAAAACCTCAAAAAACCTTTTAGAGAGTTTTGCATTTTGCATTTATGAAATTGCCTGCGAAACAAGCTTTAGTGTCAGTTTCGAGAACGGGAACTTGCTGATCACTACCTACTATGATGTAACAAGATCTTAACAAAGGCTTAATTTGTGTTACAAGATCTCGAAGCCCCCCCCATTCTCTAAAATGTTTCCAAATGAATATCATGAGTCTCCTATCTAGGCCTTAGCACTCAAGAGGGGCTTCATGAATGAACAGAAAGCTCAGAGCTGCCTCCAGACTTCTTCTCCCCAAGTCTTTATGTCCTTCTTCTGGGCTAAAAACATCACAGCTGTTGTAGTTCACACACATCAGAATGGCAAAAAGGTGTGAAGCCTTCAAAACAGAGCCTCAAAGAAGTCAGACTCCTTACTCGCCTGCCCAGATAAGACTCACTACCAGGCAGCTTGATCACCTGCTCAAATGGTTGGCTTAGATCTACACTGGACCAAATGGGGGATTAGCTAAAATAATTATAAATTCCCAAAAATTCCCCCAAAACCTTCCTGGCCTGCGTAAGAGAAGGCAACAACAACAAAAAATTACTGACAAGCATACATAAAAAAATTAAATACTCAAAAATATAAGAAGGCAAAAGGATTTGCATAAAAGACAATCCACAATGGCCAAGTCTCAATCCAAGTATCCAGTAATGAAACTCCAAAGAAAAAACCAAGAAAATCAAACGCACCTCTCCTCCACCAAAGCTCATTCAAATGAGCCCCCATGGAATTCACTTTCCCAGCCTCTCTTTAGGGGGTGGGGTGGTTGCTTGCAGTCAGGTGATGGTTGCCCCACCTCTTGAAGGTCCACCCACAAAACACAAGAAGCATCAGTGAACAAGATAGTCCACATAAAAACTAATGATAGACAAATACGATTAAACTGACTGAGAATGCATAATTAGATAGATAAATAAATAGCAAAATTAATGTACATGATAGTTATAAATGCATCAAAAATGAACAACAGGACATAAAAAGATTAAGTAAAAGTTGGAGGAGGTCATGACTTTCACATCTGCCCTTTGACTGAGAACAGGAATGTGGTGTTGTTAGGCTTTAGCCAGGGTTGTTGTCTTAGCTTAAATTTGTTTTATTTTTTTTACTTTTCTTAATATTCTGAATATTACTTTGTACATTATGTTTATGATTTAGTATGTCATGTTTTAATATTGTTTTTTAATTTAGTATAATATAATACATATTTGAATGCATTTACTTGTAGTTATTGACCCTGTTTCATTTATGTTGAGGTTCAGGGGTGGAGCCAGCACAAAGTCACAGCTGGAGCTCCACCCCTTTTTCCTATGTATCCCAGGCAGAGGGAGAGGTTCTCCAGAATGGCATTGTGATTTGTATGACTTTTATCATGATTTTAATTGCTGTGTCTATTTGAATTTCACAGGTTTATTTATTTATTTATTTATTTATTTATTTATTTATTTATTTATTTATTTATCTGGCTGTGTGGTTTTGATATTTGGATTGTTGATTGTTTTTGTTGGCTCTGAGTTTCCCTTTGGGTATTCCCTTAAAAACAGAAATGTTTACGATTTCCTCTCATTCTTCAGAAATATTCTTTGAAAATTATTGTATGACATTAAATTCCAATTTTTACAGTTTGCTTTGCTGAATGTTTTTAGACCAGAGGTTTTTACGGTTACCTCTCATTCGCCACAACTACTCCTTGAAAAATGAGTCATGAGTTTTGGTCAGTGACCATGAATACAAGTGGCAGAAACAACTTCCCTTTGCAGGGTGTCTGGGCTCAGCCTTAGAGACAGATAGGCTGAGAAGCACAGACATTCGGGATGAGCGCAAATTAGAGCCGCTGCTTTTCCATATTGAAAGGTGAGGACATTCAGGCATTTAATAAGGATGCTTCCTGGATGCCTCCCTGAGGAGCTGTAGGCATGTTGAACCAGAAGGAAACTTCAAGGGAGATCCAGTATATGCTGAAGAGATTACATCTCTCGACTGGCCTGGGATTGCCCCCCAAGAGGAGTTACAGGAGGTGGCAGAGAAAAGGTATGTCTGGGCATCATTGCTTAGACTGCTTCCCTCACAACATGGATTGGATAAGCAGCAGAAAATGGATGGATGGATGGACGGATGGATGGACATATGGATGGATAGACGGATGCCACAGTCAGGTAAATCATGAGAGGCATAGTTGCTAAAGCATTGGAATTAACCACGAAGGTTAAAAAGATGTACAGTCATGGCCAAAATTATCGGCACCCCTGGAATTTTCCAGAAAATGCACCATTTCTCCCAGAAAATTGTTGCAATTACAAATGTTTTGGTATACACATGTTTATTTCCTTTATGTGCATTGGAACAACACAAAAAAACAGAGAAAAAAAGCCAAATCTGACATCATGTCACACAGAACTCCCAAAATGGGCTGGACAAAAGTATTGGCACCTTTTCAAAATTGTAGGTAAATCGTTTTATTTCAAGCATATGAGGCTCGTTTGAACTCACCTGTGGCAAGAAACATGTGCTGGTAATATAGCAGTCATACCTGAAGCCAGTTAAAATGGAGAAAAGTTGACTCAACCTTTCTGTTGCGTGTCTGAGTGTGCCACACTAAGCATGGAGAACAGAAAGAAGAGCAGAGAATTGTCTGAGAACAGAAATTGTGGAAAAATATCAACAATCTGAAGGCTACAAGTCCATCTCCAGAGATCTTCATGTTCCTTTGTCCACTGTGCGCAACATAATCAAGAAGTTCATAACACATGGCACTGTAGCTAATCTCCCTGGACGTGGACGGAAGAGAAAAACTGATAAAAGACTGCAACGAAGGATAGTCTGAATGGTGGATAAACAGCCCCAATCAACTTCAAAACATATTCAAGCTGTTCTGCAGACACAGGGTGCAACAGTGTCAGCTCAAACAATCCATCGACATCTGAACGAAATGAAATGCTATGGCAGGAGAGCCAGGAGGACCCCACTGCTGACACAGAAACATAAAAAAGCCAGACTGGAGTTTGTCAAAATGTACTTGAGGAAACCAAAATCCTTCTGGGCGAACGTCTTGTGGACAGATGAGACCAAGGTAGAGCTTTTTGGTAAAGCTCATCATTCTACTGTTTACAGAAAACGTAATGAGGCCTACGAAGAAAAGAACACAATACCTACAGTCAAACATGGTGGAGGTTCTAAGATGTTTTGAGGATGTTTTGCTGCCTCTGGCACTGGATGCCTTGACTGTGTGCAAGGCATCATGAAATCTGAAGACTACCAAAAGATATTGGGGCGCAATGTAGGGCCCAGTGTCAGAAACCTGGGACTGCGTCAGAGGTCATGGGTGTTCCAGCAGGACAATGACTCCAAACATACCTCTAAAAGCACCCATAAATGGTTGAAGACAAAGCGCTGGAGAGTTCTGAAGTGGCCAGCAATGAGTCCGGATCTAAATACACTTACGGAGAGATCTCAAAATTGCTGTTGGGAGAAGGCGCCCTTCAAATCTGAGAGACCTTGAGCAGTTTGCAAAAGAAGAGTGGTCGGAAATTCCAGTTGAGAGGTGTCACAAGCTTGTTGATGGTTATAGGAAGTGCTTGATTTCTCCAAAGGGCGTGCAACCAAATATTAAGTTGAGGGTGTCAATAATTTTGTCCAAACCGGTTTTTGAGTTTTGTGTGAAATGATGTCAGATTTGGCTTTTTTTCTCTGTTTTTTTTGTGTTGTTCCAATGCACATAAAGGAAATAAACATGTTGTGGAATATGGCCGACCAGTCATCCTGGCCAATACCCCCAGGCCGCCAGGTGGAGCCCTCCCTGCTGCATGGAGGTGCCCCGAATGCCAGCAGGGAATTATGGACATTGGAGTTTTCATCCACAGACCTGCTGGATACCACAGGGGCCCCTAGAAGACACTGCAGGGAGTCCCAAGGACTGTTACGTGCCCTATAACCTGGAAGTACGTCTTAGTCACAGCGACAGGGAAAATGATGTACTTCCGGGATGAAAAGAAGACTTTTGATCTGATCTGGAAGTGCTAGGAAGTCACATGGACTGAGGGTTCGGAAGCACTTCCCGGGTCACTGACTATGAAAGACTGTGGGAAATCCCAGACGATGAGCTGAGTCGGGAGGAAGGGTGGCAACGTGTCTGGGAGTGGAGGATTGATTATTGTGATTTGTGTATTGATTTATTGGTTTATGAGTATTGTGGAGTGGAGGGTGCTTTGTGCACATTATTTTTTGTCTGAATAAAAATTATTGGACTTTTATCTGGTGTCTGATCTGAGGGTTCAAGGGGATGACAGCACCCCCTATCTGTCACAAAGTGTATACCAAAACATTTGTAATTGCAACAATTTTCTGAGAGAAATGGTGCATTTTCTGGGAAAATTCCAGGGGTGCCGATAATTTCGGCCATGGCTGTATGTGGACATCTGTACGTGTCCTGACCTTATGAATTCGTAGGCTGCCTAAATTGTTACATTTTCTGCTTAAGTCAAATCTCAATTCCCATACATAATTCTGACCATGGCTACATTTCACAAACCATAGAAGCTATTATAAATATTCAGTTCTCTGTGAGAATGTGGTGTAAATGCTGGCGTCCCTTTCAATCTTTGTTATTAGTTCAGTTTATCCCCAAACAGCATGTTTTTGAAATCTTTCTCTGGGGTTTTTCCAGAAAGTTTCAGAAAATGGGAGCGAAGAAATATAGGAGTGAGGAAAAAATCAGTAGAGAAAACGAGCTGGTCTGTGTTTTCAGCTCAGTGCAAGGTAGATGTGCATTCTTGTTTATCATGGTGCCAGAAAGGGGTGGCATGATGCATTTTGGTAGGACACGTAAAATTTCACTGCACTCAAGTACATACAGTACGACAGTACAAATACTGCTGCCACGTCAACCAAATATACACAAATAGTAAAGTGTGAGTAGAGTGTGGAGCTGCCAAGGTGGTTAGAAGGTAGAGGATGGAAAAGCCAAATGGATGCCCTTGAGAAGTCAGAAGGCCATTATGATTAAAGCCTGCTGTATGTACTGAATGAGGCTCTTCAACTCTTTCCACTCCACTCCATTTTGCACAATTTTTATTGACCTTCGCCAGCAAATATAGGATTCACCAGGTTAGGTTGAATCACCCAATCTGAGAAAAAGATGGCTAACTTCAAACAGGCGTTTCGGAAAATCCTACTTTATGTACACTTTGAAAGCTCCAAAAATCCACCAGGCAACCTTCTAAAATGATGTGGACTTGTTAGTTTGACTGCTGAACGTGCTGAAAGAGAAGAGATAGAAAATCTGCCCTCCCAAACTGACGGTCTGTCAGTACTGACAATTAACCTGCCTGAGCTCCAGTTATAAAAATGGATAACGTGCAACTGCAATGTGTGGTGCTCTACAAACTTATTATTTGCTAGAGAAAACATGCGGACCTCCAGTTGTAAAATAATGGTGGTTCATACAGAGTAAGCTGAACTTTTTCATATTGGCAAGACTGTGTTATGTTTTCACATTGAAAAAAAATACAGCTTCAAAGATGCTGCTGATGTTCTTTTTTGTTTTATCTGTTATGGAGTTCTTTGTCATGGTCAGTAATCAATAAACACAATACAGCCGCCCCCAAAGATCTGCATATTTGACATTCATGGTTTCAGTTATTTGAATGGTTGGCCATAAACATTTGGAGCTTGTCGAAATAATGTAGAAACTGTGAAGGCCATAAATAAATTAGAACTTTAGAACAAACTAAATGAGAACAGGCCATTCAGCCCAACAAAGCTCACCAGTCCTATCCACATGATACAGTGATACCTTGAGATACAAGTTTACTCAATTTTCCCCCACTGAAATTAACTGAAATGAGATTAATTCGTGCCAGCCCCCAAAAAACTACCCCAAGTTTTTGTTAAATGTTTTCATCATAAGATAATTTCGTGGGCCATCTCAGTTTGGCTGAACTAGTGACTGTGATTTGTATAATCGCTTGTGGGGAAGGAAGGCAGCCAAACAATAATCACGTTATTTCCCAAGTCATGTAATCTCGGGGTTTTACTATATTTGTGTTTTATTATGGAATGCATGTTTAGACTATTGTGTTTTTCCCCAGTTGCCAGCTTTTTGTTTAAAGCACGCTAATCCCATTGCAAATTAAAGTTGTGTAAATGATCTAGTATGTGCTGTCTACGCAATTTATTAGATTGTGTTTGATGTCTAAAATGCAAATAAACGTCAGCATTTGGTTGAATAATGTACTTTTATTTGACAAGCGTGTAAGTCGGTTCTGACTGATGGAAAGAGATTGAGGGAGTGGGGGCCAAAGTCTAGTCAGGCCCAGTGGCCTGTGGACGTGACAGCCATTCTTCATTGATACTCATCCACCTGCCCAGGCAAAATAGATGTAGTACTGCAACATGTCCAAAGTACATTCAAATTCTTACTAGCATCTCTAACCAATACGGACATTGGTACTTTACCAATAGAGACACGGCAGGCTAATACTGTGGGGTATTTTAAGAAACTCCTATGTAATATAGTAGGGCGGTGGCACGTGCATTTTAGATAAATAAATAAAGGCACTTTCAGGTGGGAAGTAGGTAGCGTAGCAGAGCGGTCTTGTCCTGTTTCTCCCCACAACCTTTTTGGGCCTGTTTAGACCAAAGCCTACCTGTGGAGTTTGGGCTTCAGGCTGTCTGGGGTGAGGCCAATTCTAGGTAGGCTAGAGGAGGCCTGGCCTTGTTTAGGGGTCTTTTCAGAAGATTCATATTCTTTTCACTACTTGGATTGCACTATCTGAAGACAACCTCCAGTTCTCTTTCTCTCTTTTTCTTCATCTCTCTTCTACTATTGAGTATTTACTGCAAACAAAACAAGCTGCAGACTGGCCCTTGTACTCAAGATGGCTTTAAACCCCAAACTGAAGTCACTTATGAAGGTTCACATGCAGCTTTGCTTTTATTCACTTTAGCAGCCATTCATGCCCCTGGTAATCTAAACCTTCTCAAGAGAGCAATTAGATGGCTACTCATCCATCCTAGGAATGTGAGCTACCCTCTGTTGGCCTGATCTTTAAGCCTCACCCAAGGTCCCATTCTGTCTTTAGTAGTACTAGTAGTATTGTCACACTGACAGAGTACTGTAATTCCTATTTACATGCCGGACGATAAACAACGATGAATGACTTCATTTTAATTAATCGGCTTGCAGGATCTCAGAGATCCCATTGAAAGGATCAACCCTTGACATGGTGCCAGTCTCCATCTGGGACATTCCAATTAACTCATTCATTAACACTAAGCTGCTGTAGTGCCAATCATTTTGAGTGAATGCCTTTGAAATGTGGGATAAGAAGAGTCAAGCATTTCTGGCATCTCCTGGGTTGCCAGTCCTCATTGCTCGTGTCCTTCCAGGCCAACCTTTACTCGCTCTTCTTCATTACTGTCCCTTATTCTTCTGCACAACCTTGATGACATGTGTCCTCACTACCATCCCCTGCCGCCCCCTTTTTCCTAAAGATATGCTGGACTCTGCCACTGCCCTGTGCCCACTGTCTACTGGGTCACCTATCAGAGGAGTAGGCCCTGAACTGGAGGTCTGAAGCTGTGAGCAGCCACCATACTGTATCAAAACCACCACCACTCTTCATAAATACAATAATGACCATATCCACATCCCCAGAAGGAGTTAACTTCTGTTATCTGAATCTTACATTGCACCTTGCAGCTTTCCAGTCCTTCCAGTATGGCCACTCTGCAGCCGCTCATTGAACTGTTCTCTTTCTTTTCTCGATTGGCAGACCTCCAGGAACTAAAACACCACTTAACCCCAAACAGTACCGGTAATCGTTGCGTTTATTGGGATTTTTCCATTGTTTAGAAAGAGCCTTGTTCTGGAATGGCATCGCATTACCAGTTTGGCAGTGGCAGGAGCGAAAGAATCTCCATCAGCACAGGAAATGAGCTCATTCAAAGAATTTCAGGACCTCATTCAAAGGCTTGTCAAAATGTTTTCTAACATCCTTTCTTCTCTTGTTTAAATAGCAACGCTTTCACAGCAGGACCCCTCACACCTCCCCCACTTAAACTGTCCAAAACCAACTCTTTCCTTGCCTCCGTCACTGTCACGAAAGGGGCCAAAATAAGAGAGCATGAGCCAGCGTGGCAGAGCTATCCGCCACTGTGCTCTTGAAAATGCAGCACAGAGCCAGCACAATACATCTGCTTCATATAGCTCCTTTCATTGAGCAGTGAACCCTCAGAAGGTTTAATGACACAAGTCAACATGAAAGACTGCAATGAAATAGAATTCAGATAAATGAGAACTCAATAGTGGGAAGAGTTTACCAAAGTTAAAGTGAAGCAGAAGGTCTCTCGTGCCATAGACTTGACATCCTTTTTAAGGTCTCTTTTAGCCACTTGCTGGTTGATGCACTCCTAGGTCATTCCTGAATGAAAAGGGTCTAGCTGCAGACCTCCAGAGCTCTGTGATTCCACTTAGGATTAAATTTCACATGAATTACGCAGCCCAAACACTGAGAAGATGGCCTACTAGATAGGTAAGGTAAGGTAACCTCTAGCGACCCAAACCTTAACCATAGTGTAAGGATGTTTCATGAGAACGACACAAAAGGAAATGCCGAGAAAGGCGCAAACGACTGGGTTTATCTCGTAATGTTACTGATATGTAATACAAAGGCTGCTAAACATCAGCAGATGTATGCAATCTGATTGGCTCATTAATGAAGCAGAACTGTGGAGGTCAGTAGATGGACTATTGCCCTGAAGAGACAGGACAACAGGCCCCCCTATTGAGTTTTTCTGTCTCCAAAGGTTCAGACAAAAGAATGTATGGAGTACCACAATCATCAGCAGCCCATTCAACCTCTTGACTCTCACCCCAAGGTCAGAGGTGATTAGCAACCAATATAAATACCAGGGATAAGACATCTGCATTACCATGGAGGTTGAGTTCAAGTGACACCATGCTGAACCAATCTACTTGGAGCATTAAAAGCCTTTTCATTCTCTGTTTGTGGCCTACCACTGAAAGGCAGAATATTCTGTCATTAGGATAGATTCAGGAACCAGTAAATAATACGTCACCTGCTCCACTGGGTGCTTTTCAACATTTTCATTCTTTCAGTTCTCCCTTATGTTTTGTACGTAAGAAGTCACTGCTGACACACATCTCCTAGAGGTCTACATCACTGAAACAGCACCGATCTCAAGAACCTCTGCAAGGACTTCATCTGGAGAAGAAGGAACTGCAAGAATCCAGGAGCTCCCGACACATGCTGATGAGCCTGGACCACCTGAAACTGCTGAATGGACTCAATTTCCGAATCCACGGCACATCTTACTACAAGATCACGTATTTAACCAAAGATATATAAAACTTTGTAAGAAAGATAAATATTTATAAGTACCATTTGATGGATGGCCAGGGCTATTATCTGGCCAGGACACCAGCTGGGTGAAAGAACTGAGAGAGAGAGCACGGTTGGGACATTATCTTCCCCGGGCCACTGGAGGGCAGCCCCCCTGGGTTGCTGTGGCACCGCACATTCCCACAGGGCAGACTGGCAGCTGGACTTTGGAACAGCCCTTTTGGGTTCTATGGGCACCGTAAAGGTTGCTACAGGGATGATGGAGCCCCCTTTGAGGAAGGTCAGGGAACATCTGGAGCATTTCTGGGTGTGCTATAAAACGTCCTGCCTCACTCCAGTTGAGGAGCCAGAGTCAGGAGGTGGAGGACAAAGCTTGCCAGGAGGAGTGGAGGTGGGCTGAGAGAAAGAGACCAGAAGAAAAGAAGGGATTGTGTATTTGTGTTGAGATTTGTAAACTGTGGTGCTGGGGAGCAAAAGAAAAGTGCTTCCCCACTTAATTAAAGGTGTGCTGTGTGGCAAGACTTGTGTCTGCATCTCTCTGTGTTGGGATGGCTGGAGTGCCCCAGGTTTCCACAACCACAAAATATGGCCAAAAGTGCATGGACACCCCTCCAAATTATTGGTTCAGGTGTTTCAACCACAATCATTGTTAACAGGTGCATAAAATCAAGCACATAGACATGCAATCTCCATTTGCAAATACTGGTAGGAGAACGGGTCATACTGAAGAGGTCAGTGACTTTAAACATGCCAGTGTCTTAGGATGCCACAGTTGCCACGGGCAGTACGTAAAATGGGTGCTCCATAAAATCTTCTCTGGTCAACTGTAAGTGATATTGTTTTTGAAGTGGATGGCTTATATATATATACAGCTGTGTGACTGATCGACAGGTAAGTCCACCATCGGCTGACTTTCTGTGCTTGCCGGCAGCTGTGCGCGAGGTGGAGGAGTGCCTTCAGCCCGCAGAGTCGCTTTTGCAGGTGATACGCTTCCACTGTAGAGGATTAAAGGAGCTGGAGGTGAAGGCAGTCGCATCTGTGACGATGCTGCAACAGTGGGCAGATCGGCGCGACGCTGGAGTGAAACCAGCCCCGTAAAGAATAAGGGAGGCTCCACCAAAAAGAACCATGATGAAAGTGATCAGATTCAAGTGGGAGGGGGGCTCCAATAGTGGATGCCGGCTGATGAGTGCTGCAAGTCCTAGCGCCCTATGCCCCGAGCAAGCGACGGTCTCTCATCGCTCCACAGGGACACAGATGGGACAGCCATTACCAGCTATACCTTTCCCATAGGGAGACCCAAACCGCCACAGTATCCAGAGAAAGAGTAGGAATCAAAGGAAGAGAGCCGGTTCCTCCGATAAGGAAGGACGTGAGGCAGGCTGCTCACGTCCAGAGAAGGGCCGCCCTCTGCAGAGGCAGAGGGAAACCCCAGAGTCGGCTGAGATGACAGAGGTACGAGCAGTCCCGTCTGTTGTACCAACTATGGCATGGAACCCGCGTAGGGGGTGCCGAAGACGCAGTTCCCAGGGTGCAGGTTGGAGGGGGAAGCACTGCCTATGTGTAGCACAGAAGGACAGCAGGTGGTGGTGTCCAGTCAGCATCTCCGCCCCTGTTTCTGCCTTTTATTTTGCAGGACTAGACTCTGGACATGCAGTAGGACCCGGATTGTTGGCGACCTGTCATCATGGAACGGGCCGCTGCACCCAACGGGTCTTTGTTGGCGATGGGGCACTGTGCCGAGTGGCTGGGGGTGCTACTCAGCCGGGACGCTCAGGAGGACCGGAGGAGGGCTTACGCCTTCTCCAGACCATGAGGGAGTGACCTCCCTGGTGGCTTTGGGGACCATGGGAACGGAGCTTAGAAGCTCAACCCTATAGGGGCCCGTGGTCACCAGAGAGTGTCCCAGTGCCTATGGAGCCCTGGCCCTCAGCACTTCTACCACACTCGGAAGTGCTGGGGGGAAGAAGACCAGGGACACCCAGAGTGCTTCCAGGTGCGCAGCTGGTACTTCCACCACACCAGGAAGGGGCAGCGGAAGCTCAACGGGAGACACCTGGAGCACGTCCAGGTGTGTATAAAAGGGGCAGCCTCCCTCAATTCGATGGCTGGAGTCAGGAGAGTAGAAGGATAGAGCTCGGAGGAGAGGAGTGGAGGCAGACATGAGGAAAAGGCATTGAGGAAGAAGGCCTGGACTTTGGGGTGAAGTGGGTTGTGTGTGCACTGTATATAGTAGGACATAGTAAATAAAGCGTGTGTGGTGACTTAAACGATGTCTACCTGTCTGTGTCCGGGCTGCTTCCCACAATAAATATATATTTATAGACTAGGGGCTTCACCCCCTGCTCACTTCGTTCGCCAACCCCTCTGCCGCTCGTGTATGTGGATTTCACTTTCATCAAACAACAAAACTTTTAATTCTCGCGGATAGGCATCTTAATTGGGAAGAACCACTACTTTTCCCTGATGGCAACACGAATTTGACGATCTACATACTACTTCTGTCATATCACCTATGTTCAAATATTTAATCTCTTTTCGCTTTTACCCTTTCGTTAATATTGCATTGAATTTTGATTCCGTGTTTGGAATTACATTGTGACAATGCAACGTATAACTGCCCGTGAGTGAATATTGTTTCTTTCTCTCTACATGAACTGTGTCTGACAATAGCATTCACACAAATGAGAACTGATTGAACTGTGTGCGTGGATGCAAATGTTTTAAATGTGGGCAGGACTTTTCCAAATCTCTTTGCATAAAGTCTTGTCTCGTGGGGCTTGAAATTTTCTCCCAAGGGATTTCACTTTCACCAAACAACAAATCTTTTAATTCTCGTGGATATGCCTCTTCATTCGGGAGAAACACTACTTTTCCCTGAAGGCAATACGAATTAGATGATCTACAAGTCTCTGACTTAAAGTTTAAAGTCGAACAATATATTCAATTTCTTTTCACTGTTCCGTTATTTCACAGAGTAATAATTTCCTTTTGTTTGCGTTAATCTAATCTTTACTACCATTTTTTTGAGACTTCTGTATTTTTATACTTCCATTATCTCAGACCTGCTCTGCATGTGTATTGCGCCAACGTTTCTGAATTCTTTACGATGTTCTACTTTGTCATCTACTCTTTGTCTTTTATTTCCGGCCCCGGGTGTGGTTAAATCTCTTGGCACAAAGTCTTGTCTCGCGGGACTTGAAAGTGTCTCTCTGAAAAAGTCACGTCTTGTCTCTTTTCCCAAGATTTTTTTATTATAATAGGGAGACCTGTATATATATTATGTGTTTTTCTGTGTTTTTTGTGCGTTGAGGGTAGAATTCCAAAAGGCAGGGCCACTCTGACATCATGGCTGAAGCACTGCCCTCAGCCTTTATAGTGCAAGTTAGAGGAGCAGATCCTTTAGCGGCTCATTGTCATTCAAGGTATACTTTTCTCATTGTGAGTTTTGTTTTTTGATTCTGGGTTTATTGCTTATTTTTTGGTTTCTGATTTCTAGATTTTGGGCTCAGACTTTATTGCTGTGGTTTGCCTTTTTAGGGAAATCTTTTTGTCTTTCTGCCATTTTTGTTTTGCTTTGATTTATCCATCCATCCTCCAACCCACTGAATCTGAACACTGGGCTACGGGGGTCTGCTGGAGCCAATCCCAGCCAGCACAGGGCGCAAGGCAGGAACCAATCCCGGGCAGGGCGTCAACCCACTGCAGGGCACACACCCACACACAAAGCACACACTAGGAACAATTTAGAATCGCCAATCCACGTAACCTGCATGTCTTTGGACTGTGGGAGGAAACTGGAGCACCCGGAGGAAACCCACGCAGACACGGGGAGAACATGCAAACTCCACGCAGGGAGGATCCGGGAGGCGAACCCGGGTCTCTGTACCGTCCCGCCCACTTTGGTTTATTTTAAATAAATTCCTCATTTATAAAGATTCCTTGCTGGATTTGAATTTCTAGCTAGAGAGTAATGAAGTGATGTCTTCCATGTGCAGAATGGGTGTGAGGATTCCAGAAGCTCCATAAAACACAGCCTGGACCTTCACTGACCTGTCCAGCAGAGCCTCACGTTAATCCATCCAGGCCCCAAATACTACTCGCGGGCTTCAGCAGAAGCAGTTCCTAAAAATGGGGAGCTCGCAAAATAACTAAAACTACTCAAAAATACAACAAAGCCTCACAAGAAAAGACATGACCACAAAACCTTAAAAAAATAAAGGATTTAATAACATATGATAGAAAACTACATAAAAATTCTCAAAGAGAACAAACAGAGCAACCAGGAGTTGCCTAAAAACCATTCCTCACAAAAATCAATCATCACAAAGAGGAAGGTAGAACTGATTAAACACAAACGTAAACCAATTATATCTGTCCATTCATTAATTGATGAACCACAGCCAGTTGACAACAAAATTGCAAAAGAGAAAGTCAAAGCTAAAGTCACAGTCTAATGGCGCTCTGATCTGTTTGTTAATATCAGTTGGCCCTTCCCTGATGAGATTCTGCTCACTCCCTGACTGGTCACCCTTCACAGAAGAGACCCCCTATTCCAACGTAATGGATGTAGATGAGTTGTTTTCCATATCACTTGTTGCGTCACTTACCTGTCTCTATCTAAATGGACTTTTGTACAGTCTGAAGTGCAAAAGGCAAATAATGTATAGCTCACTATGTTTTTGTGGTTGATCCTGTGGCTGTTACCATCCCTTCAAGGATTTTTCTACCGTTGTCTCCATCACATGCATTTTTGGTCGTGTGGATGGAGATGCTTTTGTAAACAATAAGAAAGTGATAATGTGAGATTGTTGGCCTTTAAAAAAGCCTTTGATAAATGAACATATAATAAGGTGGAGGTAGCCTGAGTCACTGAGCTGATGTCCACCACGTTTCCAAAGCCCTTCATTGGCGTGGAGGTGAAGGCTGCTAGCCTGTAGTCATCCAGACTTGTGAATCAGGGTGTTGACCGAGCTCAGACACAATGACATAACTGGGAGACCAGCTCAGGCTGGGTTTATACTTCACGCGACGCGACGCATGCTTCAGGGGACGCTCCTGCTACGCAAGCGTTATACTGTTTATACTTGCGTGTGTGCCACCAGGTGGCAGTGAGAGATATTATCACGGTGAGTACAGGTTCAGCTTCGCTGTGTTGTGAATTACCTGGATCACCCATTAAATTCTGATGACACCTTACCACAATATCTCTGAAAAGAATGTTTAATGATTAAATCCATCAATCCAGGGATGTGTCCATTCCAGCAAACATTGGGCACGAGGCAGAAACAATCCCTTGGCGAGGCATCAGCTCATCGCAAGGTGAATACAAGCACTCACATACATTAGTGCCACCAAATCTGCATATCTTTGGAAGGAAACCGGAGCACACTGTGGAAACCCAGCAGGAAAACATGTAAACTCCGGGCAGGGAATATCAGCGACGTGACTCCCTGTAAGACAGCAGCGCTACAGCACCGTGTCACCCCCATGTGTGTAATTATTAACAGTGTTCATTATTTAAACAAAATTAATGATTTATCTGTAAAATGTAACATGCATACTTCAATGCATTTCATCATGAAAGAGAAATCAAGTATAAATCTAAGGATTCTAAATGTGCAGAGAGTTGGAATATCGTACATTTAATGTGCTCAGTGTGGCGATCTATTGCTGTTTGCCGCTGCTGTCAGGTCAGGAGGAAGCCCTAGAAAAAAAGACGGCACAGAAGATGGTACGTGTGACTTTTAAAATGTATGGTGTCATTACTTTGGGGAATGTGTGACGCTTGAATATCAAAGCACCACGAATGCATCTGTATGTCGGCATTTTGCTTCACCACATCGAACCATTCATCAAACATCAAAGCAGGCACATCCATCCCATAGGATCCGCTTTCTGTCACATGTAGATAGTAAACAGTGACTCTGACGTTTATCACACTGAGCCCCCTGACTTTTTACTGGTACTGCAACTCACGCACGCGTCGCATTAATTTCTGAGGACCTGCTCATAGGGAACGCGTGGCAGCCACCTTCTGAGTATAAACGAGCCCTAAAGGGTAAGTAAATAACTGGAAAGAGCCGCTAGAGATGCAGCATGAAGATTTCTCCATTATGACCATCCTGACTTCTATTCCAGCAATATTTCTGGCATTTTTACAAAGTTCATTTTGGATCCTGAAACCATTGTTATTAAACGTTGTAAAAAAAGTCTTTTAGATCTCACTCAAGAGGTCTGTTGGAGACGTCACACTCTTCAGAAGTTATTGCGGTGACAGTTTTCAGGCCTGCTTCGGATTGTTAGGATTAAGGAGACTCTTGGTTCTTCCCCCATGCATCATTTTACTTTGTTTAATGGACTTGTTTATCCATCATTGGCTTGTCTTTTTTCCAGAGAGCATGCTGTCTTTGGTGATCCCTTCGTTTCTCCTTAATGATGAGTGACTCACAGAAGCTCAATGGTACAAGCAGCCTGATTCAGTGGCAGTGAGCCCATCAACAGAAGAAGCTCTCAGTGCTCCAGTTCTGACTTCTACACATGGCTGCCCTTTCTTGTGTGAGTTTCTGTTTGTATTTCAGTAGTAAGTGAATAATGTTGTGGTCAGACGCACCCTGAGCTTCTCTGTGGCGGGTTTTGTACATGCTGTAATATATATCAAGTACGTTCCCCCCTCTAGTATTATTATTAACATACTGGTGGTAGTCTGACAAAACCGATTCCAGTTTATATAAACTAAAGCGGCCCATCACGACATTGAATGAGCTTGATTATTTAGTCTGCAGTTTTTATATACTGCAGTTTCACAGATCATTTCAGCTGTAGCTCCAGCTGCCACATCCAGACATGGTGGAACATAAACTTTTGAAAGAAAGATTTAGTTAAACTTATACAGCAGATAGTATAGACAGATTCCAGCAGTTAGTAGTAGCTGATGCTCCGTCTCAAAGTGTGGTTATTACTCCATTAATGGAGTACACAGTTCTGCAGGGGCTAACCTGGGAAACAGGGGCCCTGAAATCGATCAAGGCCAATAAAAAATCATTTGTTCTTTGTTTTTTAAAGAAATATTCTTGATGCCAGACTGGCTTATCAAGTCTTCTCTAGAGTTAGTCTTGAGATAACACATAGAGCGGCAGTCATCTCCAGTGAAGCGCAGGTAGTGACTGAGGGGGCTGTTGACACAGCGTTTGCTGCTTTCGGAAGAAGAAACTGAATCGTCATGTTATAGTAATGACGGTGACAGCACGACAGATTCTAATTCTAGTGACAGTGAGGCACATAGAGGTGAGCATTTTGCATTAGACATTAATTATAATGCCACTTATGAGCGTGCGTCATGTAACAAGAGTGCTGGGCAACTGTTAAAGATGCCATTCACTGATCTCCAGGGCACAAGACACACGTATAAGGTACAGATGTTGCCTTACAGAATTTCAATTCATTCATAAATAACAGCATGGAAAATGTAATTGTGACTGAACCCAAAAGACTTGTAAAGCAGTACAGTTTTGGTGAGCTGCTGGCTGTCTTTGCATGTCTTGTATATCAAGCCTGAGGCTGAAATGGGATGATCAATAAAACCGTAATATGGACAGCAAATCACGAGTGACAGTCTGTTCAGCTCCCGTCTCAGGTGTTTGCATTTTGTTACCTGCCACTTCACACACAGAAGTGAGAAATCCTTCTTGAAAATAAAACTGTCCTTTGTGGCACTGATAGAGATTCCCTGAAGTCTACATAACTAAAGAGAATGGTGTTGTCTACAAATCACTGACAGTTTGAAAAGGTTGTTTGAAAATGAGGTGATGCAAACATCTGACAAGTACTGAGCTGGCAGTGTCTCTCCTCAGCTACAGGTAAACGTTATTGGCAAAAGAGCCCAGAATCTGCAGACTGGTGAAAGCTAAACCTGCTGATGTGTTGTTATTTTTATATACTTTTTCTTGGAGTCATCTTAAGAGCTGAAAATACCTGATATTTTGAAAATAATTAGGTGTCACAATAATACAACATCCATCCATCCATTTTCCAACCCGCTGAATCCAAACACAGGGTCACGGGGGTCTGCTGGAGCCAATCCCAGCCAACACAGGACACAAGGCAGGAACCAATCCTGGGCAGGGTGCCAACCTACCGCAGGACACACACAAACACACACTAGGGCCAATTTAGAATCACCAATCCACCTAACCGGCATGTCTTTGGACTGTGGGAGGAAACCGGAGCGCCCGGAGGAAACCCACGCAGACACGGGGAGAACATGCAAACTCCACGCAGGGAGGACCTGGGAAGCAAACCCGGGTCTCCTAACTGCGAGGCAGCAGCACTACCACTGCACCACCGTGCCACCCAATAATACAACAGTCTATCAATTTTCCAAACCTGCCTTATCATGAGCAGGTCACAAGGAATCTGGAGCCGATCCCAGCAAGCATAGAATGAAAGGCAGGAACAGACCCAGGACAGGACAGCCGTCCATCATAGGGTGAAGACGAAGACACACACACACACACACAGAAATTTTTTTTCTTCTTCTCTTTTTTTCTGTCTCAAAATAGATAATTGTAGGATGAGACTTTCTTTCTTTTTAATGTTTGACATGGCATACCCTGCTAATAGCTACAGTATTAAGCATTTACATTTCAAACTATCTATCTATCTATCTATCTATCTATCTATCTATCTATCTATCTATCTATCTAT
>JANRMT010062796.1:81461296-81538626 GCA_026402145.1 Polypterus bichir lapradei
TATCTATCTATCTATCTATCTATCTATCTATCTATCTATCTATCTATTATATAGAGCATATCTATCTATGGATGGCTTATAATCATATTGTAGATGCTGTTTCTGTGTTTTTGTAGCTTTCCATACAAACTGCATACCTTCTCTCTACTTACTGTTCTTGTGTAGTATCTATCTGCCTCACCATCCTCAATGCAGACAAATTGGAGTCCACTTGGACTGGATGTTTTATATATCTACTAGCTCTGCTAACCATCTAAAATGAGTTGAAATTTAAGTAATTAACAGAGACCTCAGGCATTAACATTTGCAGTGCATCATCTATTGGAATGTACCTGTATTTTATAATGCATGTAGTAATAAAGTGCATTGAATTTGTCATTCCAACAGATGGTGCATAACAAAGAATAGCAGTGCTTTTAGGAATCCCATACTAAAGGGCAGATAACAGAAACATAGCATCTGAACAGGCTCATTACAGAGCCATACACAGATGCTTTTTATTAAGGTGATGTGGACCCCCGGCCGGGACGCCCAGGAGGACCGGAGGAGGGCTTGTGCCTCCTCCAGACCGCGAGGGGGCGTCCGTCCTGGTTACGCTGGTGGCCTCGGGTAGGGGGCATGGAAGCCCAGCCCTCTAGGGGCCCGTGGCCACCGCCAGGCGGCGCCCCACTTCCAGACCACCTGCCACATCCGGCCCAGGCGGCGCCCCAGTGCCTAAATATCCCGAGAGCCCAGCACTTCCGCCACACCAGGAAGTGCTGGGGGGAAGAATTTGGGAGACACCCGGAGAGCTGCCGGGGGGACAACCGGCACTTCCGCCACGCTGGGGCGTGGCCAAGGGAGGAATGCCGGGGACACCTGGTGCTCATCCGGGAGCTGTATTTAGCAGAAGTCGGGTGGAAGAGGACGGAGCTGGAGTGAGGACTGGAGGCGGCCAGGAGAGAAAGGCACAGAGACTGTGAGGCCTGGACTTGGGGGAATCGGTGCAAGAGGCACTGGGGTGTGAGTGCACAGTTTGTAAATACTTTGTAAATAAACAGTGTGTTGGGTGAAATATGCTGTCCGTCTGTCTGTGTCCGGGCCAGCTTCCACAGTGACTAATGTGATTTCTGTCTGGCAGGCTGTTACTCTGTGTTGGAAGTATTCAGTGTTAATGTATGCAGTGTTTTCATTGCTATGTCCTGTTATATGCCATTTAGTATGGGATTCAAAAAAGAAGTGCTAATGTTAGTTTGTCTACTCCATTGGACCCTTGAGTATGGCCCTTAATCTGCAATTGCTCCATCCGGGGTATGGCATTAACCTGCATCCAGCCCTGCAAGCAGGTCCTCCAAACTGCAGGGAAAACTTGGGGGTTGGTGGCAAAATTGGCACTCCAGCCACCATAAAAAACATCACACTGCTTCATTGCATCTGAACTAGTGTGGTGCTGAGGTGTCACCTGTCGCACGGCTGCGTTCAGATCCTAATCTGGGATCCTGAGGTGACTTGGCATGTGGTGGGCGAGGCAATGCGCTGTATCAGTGCCTGCTCTCTAAACCCCCCCCATCCCCCCCCCCCCCCCAGGGTTGTAAAAATTTTATGAGTTATTATTTTTTTGCATGAAGAAACTTTTTATGGAGATTTCTAACCATTTCAAATGTTTTTCTTTAATTTGTCCCGTTCTTTGTTTATGAGACGTGGGGGACGAGTCATGTGACCCCGACCACTGTGCTCCTTACGTCAAAGGCAGAGATGGTGTAAAAATGGCAGCATTTTCATGTTGCAGTAACCCTCATTTGGATAAACAAACAAAGACTTTAGCATAGTTAGTTTCAAAGCACGTACAGCAGGTACTAGGTGTCATTTTGGATTATAAAAATTAGCAAAATAAATGATGTTTCACTTCCAGACAAATTTGTGCCAATGACACCAGAGGAAAGGTGTTTGCCTCGGGTGTCAAAGTGTCTTCATGTATCATTTCCAAAGTATCTACCTGTCATTTAGCATTTAAATAAACATAACAAATCAATGAAAAAGATCACCAGACTCATGTGCAGAGTTTTTGCTGGGCCATCAAAAGTGCTCTAGTTGTGTGATCCCTGCTTTGACAATTATGATGACCGCAGTCCTAAACTTGAATCAGAGACAGAAAAGAAACTTGAAGCTGACTACAAACCTCCAATATGTCTTAAACAAATACAGAGCCCTGAAAAATATTCAGCTTCTTGGAGTTCACATTTGATTGTTATACAGCAATAAATCACAATGGATTTCATTTGGCCTTGTTGACACTCACCTGAAAAAGACTCTTTAATGTCAAAGTGAAAACAGATCTCTGCAAAGTCGTCAAAATTAATTACATATATAAAGCAAAAAATAATTGACCTCATTCCCTTTAATGTGACACCCTAAATCCTCAGTGGTGCACCTAATTGGTTTTAGAAGTCACATGATTCGTTCAATGAAGGTCACCCGTCTGGGATATCACTTGATGTGAGTTTTAATGGCCCTGAATGTGGAAAGTCCAGCTTGTGGAAAGTCAGAATGGTGGCCAAACCTACCCAAAGAAAACCTAAAGAACATTTTTAGAAACTCCATGGAAAGGGAATTGAAAAACACAAGTCCGGAGGGTGGGACTGGACTACATGTTTGCCTTGGGTGTTGCCAACCAGGATCCCAAGCTGTTTTGTTGTGTGGTGGGTGCGGAAATGCGTTGTACAGGTGCATGCTCCCCAACCTGACCTGACCTGAATTGTGTTACTGCACTCTGCAGAGAACTGTTTTCATTTTGATATTAAAGTGTCTTTTTTCTGTTTATCAGTGCCAAAATTCCCAAAGAGGTGAATACTTTTAATAGAGATGCTCCTCAGCCTTCCCTGTACATCTTTAGGATGTGCCACGGTGTGTGTCCTTCTTCTTCTCCTCCTTCAGTTCTCCAGGGTGCCAGATATTCTCTTCCAGATCTCTTGTATCGCACTTCTTTCTCTTTCCTCTGTTCTTTGTCTTTCCATGTTTTAGGTTTGTTTCATTATTTCTCTAGAATTCCAAAATGGGGATGAACTCTTTCCTCTTTGACCCTTCCATCTCCTTTCAATCTTCCATCTGTCTTACCTGTATGTACAATAAAATGCCATCTTTTGTGGCAGCTCTGACACGTCATTCTGCCTCACAGGTCAGTGTGAAAAGTCTGGGCAGCTGGTGGGTGGTTTGGAGCCTCCAATGTGTGCCAATCTTATGCCATCCCCATTATCCTGACTTTAAAGCCTCACTTTAACTGATGATGATGATGATGATGATGATGATGATGATGAACCATACTCTGATTAACTTAGAAATAGAAGTATTTAACACTTTCTTATTTTCCTTTCCATCAATAGAATGACAGACTGGCACTCTGTGCAGGGTTGCACCCAATGCTGCCAGGCTTGACCATGACCACCACCACCTTGAACTGGATTCAGTGGGGCTGAAGAGAGGGGGTAGTGACATGGTAGTCCAGCATTTAGTGTTTCTTCCTTACAGCTGTGGGTTCATATCTGGTCCTGGCCCTTGGTGTCCAGTATCCACTTCTCTCAGTATCCCTTGGTGCACCCCATACTCCACTTTTATCTTGCATCCCAAACACCCCCACAGAGAAGTATAGATGCATGGAATAAATTATCAGGTCATGAGGTGGACAGCAGGACTTTTGGGACCTTCAGATTTTGACTTGATGTTATTTTAGACAATCTAGATGAATTGGATTGAGAAGCTTGTTGGGCTCTCGTCACAACTTTTCTAATATTTTAAGGATCCAATACATGGTTAATCAGTGATTCCAAACTGGCCTACTATCATTGAGCATTAGGGTGGACTGCGATGGATTCTCATCCCGTCCAGGATTGTTGGCTGCAATGCACTTGGTGCTGTCAGGCTAGGCTCTGGCCCCTGGTGACCCCAAGACTGAATTTAATAAAAATATGGAGAAATAAAAAATCCAGAGAACCTGAAAGTCCTAAACATGTGGTAATTATAGCTAAACGTCTGCGATTTTCATCTTGATTTACAGCTTCATCAGCCCATGGTCTCCACAATAGTGTCTGTGGCCAATGCGGGCTGACGTCATCACCTCATTTAAAAGGTCAGACTCTGTGGCGGACTGCCTGCTGACCTGATGAGGCATCACCTCACTCCAGAGGCACAGCCAGATGGGGGACAAACAGGCCAGGAGCTGACCTTCGCCAAAAAGGACATGTATTAGTGTGGCTTTAAAATCGAAAGAAAAAAAGAATTCTTGCTAAATCTGTCTAAATTGTGCGGTCTGTGAAAATGAAACACAAAAGAAGCGGAGCGTCGATGCTGGCAAGAGAAACGTGCGAAAGCGACAAAGTCAACGCAAACTGACGCGCCCAGCACATGAGTTGGAAACGCAGTCTCATGCTGCCCTCTTGTGGTCGGATATGGAAGGAGCACAGAGCGGCTTGTCTCGCTTAGCCAGTCGAAATTCCTTCCTGAGGGGTAGCCTGCAAAATCCTTACGGACAAGTGGATTTAACGGCTGTACTGGCACGTGAGCAGAGGTCTTGTGGGAACGTTTATATTATCTGATGAACCATCATTTTTTATTTTATTATTTTGATTTGATATTCTTTATTAATCCCCGAGGGGAAATTGTCTTATCACATGACATTTGGGGGTTAGACATTTGCTGAATTTGTCCCTTAAGGCAAATAAAGTTTTATCTATCATTAGTCTGTATATTGCCATTCATGCTTATTTATTGATCTAATATTGTTTTGTATTGTGCCATTCATTTCTTTCTATCTATCTAGCTTTATGTTGTATACCTGGGGTCTCCAACTCCGGTCCTAGATTGCACCAGTGCATGCAGATTTTCATTCTAGCCCTTTCCTTAATTAGTGACCCGTTTTTGCTGCTAATTAACTTCTTTTGAATTAATTTTAATTGTCTTGTTTTTAAGATTTGTTCTCCTGAATTTCTACATTGTTCCTCTGAGTTGCTTCACTTCTTTCCTTAAATGGCACCAAAACAAAATGAAATGTGAAGTGAGAGAGAACACAATAGAAGACCAACTAAGTCAGGGCCTCAAACTCCAACCAGCTGCTTAATTAGCCTCTGATTCTTGTTGTTCATTAAACCCGTTCTTTAATTCCATGGTTTGTTGCTGCTCTCATTGTTCAATAGCAGACATTTCTGTAATTGTTGATTTTCTCTTTTCTAAGAGCTCTGGTAAAATGTTTTGAGGACCTGAGCAGATCAGTATTCCTGAGACCTTCATCTTTCTTTATTTTCAGATATTGTATGATGAACACAGTTTGCTGGTCATGTTTTGGCTCATTTTGCATCTCATTATTGTTTGGCTGCTAATTAAGGAAAAGGAAACAACTAAGGGGTCTGAGTCTTCAAGAAGTTAATTAGCAGCAAAAACCAGTCACTAATTAAGAAAAGGGATAAAATGAAAACCTGCAGCCACTGGGGCCCTCCAGGACTGGAGTTGGGAACCCCGTTGTATACTCTGTTTCATATCTATCTATCTATCTATCTATCTATCTATCTATCTATCTAGCATAATGCCTTTCTAATCTGCTTATCTGTCTGTCATTTAACACAATCACATTCCTACCCAGGCCTCAGGGTCACAGAGCATGCCAGACAGGAAACAGCCTTAGACAGGACCCCCTCACTCTCACACTCACACAGAGCCAGGAAAACCCAAAAGGCCAAAGGAAGAACATGCAGACTGCATACGAGCAATGATGAGGTAGTGATTCTGATTCTTAGGCCTGGTCTATTCTGGACACGTAGGGTCACAAGGGTCATGTTCCAAAAGTGACATCAGACGTGCAGACATGCCCGCTTGTATGGCTCAGGCTGGTTGGGTTTTTGCTGGATGTTGCACACAGAATTTTTCTGGTTGTAACACTGCTGATCTAAAATGGCAAATTTCATACACATGCATATGGTAAACAGGAATTGTGGGTAAAGATTCCTATTTAAAGATAATCATTATATTCTCAGTTTCACTGAATGTTGTCATTATCCTAAGTTTTCAGTTTAAACAACACGTACATGTTACAGTAATGTCTTAGTTAATAAATAAGTAAATACATAAATAAATTATACATATATACGCATATATAGGTATATATATATATATATATATATATATATACACAGTACATATTACTCAAAAAAAGTAAAGGGCCAGAGCATCACTGAGCTCCTGGACAGTCTGAGGTGCAATCTGGTGGCGTCGGATGGACCGAAACATAATGTCCCAGAGGTATTTTATTGGTTTTAGGTCAGGCGAGCATGGGGGCCAGTCAATGGTATCAATTCTTTCATCCTCCAGGAACTGCCAACATACTCTCATCCCTGATGGAGGATCGCAGGAATCGTGGGAAAGAGGGGTCCTTTCATCGGATTGGCTGGCCCAGTACTGTTTCAGCCGTGGAATGGCCAAATGGGGGAGGCAGCTTGATGGCTGAGGTCTCCAGGATTCTAAACAAATCCAAATCATATTATGTGATATCATCTACTGTTAAATTCTGCTACGTACGTCTAAAATTTTTATTTTTATACTGTATTGAGAATTTGTTCTGTTATGTGTATTGCATTGTATTGTATTGTATTGACCCCCTTCTTTTTGACACCCACTGCACACCCAACCTACCAGGAAAGGGGTCTCTCTTTGAACTGCCTTTCCTGAGGTTTCTTCCATTTTTTCCCTACTGGGGTTTTTTTGGGAGTTTTACCTTGTCTTCTTAGAGAGTCAAGGCTGGGGAGCTGTCAAGAGGCAGGGCCTGTTAAAGCCCTTTGTGGCACTTCTTGTGTGATTTTTGGGCTAAACAAAAATAAATTGTATTGTATTGTATTGTACTCTCTCCACATGAGGCTGGGCATTGTCGTGAACCAGGAGGAACCAAGGACCCACTGCACCAGCATAAGGTCTGACAGGGGGTCCAAGGATTTCATCCCGATACCTAATGGCAGTCAAGGTGCCATTGTCTAGCCTGTAGAGGTCTGTGTGTCCCGCCATGGATATGCCTCCCCAGACCATCACTGACCCACCACCAAACCGGTCGTGCTGAACGATGTTACAGGCAGCATAATGTTCTCCACGGCTTCTCCAGACCCCTTCACGGCTGTCACATGTGCTAAGGGTGAACCTGCTCTCATCTGTGAAAAGCACAGGGCGCCAGTGGTGGACATGCCAATTCTGGTATTCTATGACAAATGCCAATCGAGCTCCTTGGTGCCAGCCAGTAAGCACAGGGCCCACTAGAGGACGCCAGGCCATCGGGCCTTCAGGCCACCCTCATGAAGTCTGTTTTTGATTGTTTGGTCAGAGACATTCACATCAGCGGCTTGCTGGAGGTCATTTTGTAGGGCTCTGGCAGTGCTCATCCTGTTCCTCCTTGCCCAAAAGAGCAGATACCGGTCCTGCTGATGTGTTAAGGACCTTCTACGGCCCTGTCCTGCTCTCCTAGAGTAACTGCCTGTCTCCTGGAATCTCCTCCATGCCCTTGAGGCTGTGCTGGGAGACGCAGCAAACCTTCTAGCAATGGCACGTATTGATGTGCCATCCTGGAGAAGTTGGACTACCTGTGCCACCTCTATTGGGTCCAGGTATCACCTCATGCTACCAGTAGTGACACTGACCGTAGCCAAATGCAAAACGAGTGAAAAAACAGATTAGGAGGGAAAAATGTCAGTGGCATCCCTCCACCTGTTAAACCATTCCTGTCTTGGGGGTCATCTCATTGTTGCCCCTCTAGTGCACCTTGTTTTTTTCTGAGACAGTCTTGAAAACAGATGTTGTTATAACTCTGCATTCTCAAATTGTGAATTTGAGGTCCTAAAATACTTCGCTCTCCCCAGTCCTGTCTCCAGGTCTTGATGTACAGGTAAGAATTCCTCTCAGAACAAATGGGGTGGGGGGGTTGGCCTTGTACAACTTCAAATAGGGCAGCAAAAATCCAACAACCAGCTCTGCTTGGGCTAAACATAATGCTAAGGAGGCTGTGATCAATATAAGAGGGAGCAGAGTCATCCTGAGACCCCATTATTCATGACCCCTGTCAGCCAATGATGAATGAAACTTAAAACACAGGCGGCTTTAAAACACTCACATCATGAGGACAAAACAGCTCTCCTTTCAGAGGAATAATCCCAATACACAACATTTCACCACTATATAAAGAAATAGTATGACAGAAACATTGTATGTATACAGAAAACATAATTGACATTAATGTGACCATGTTCATGATCTTGCATGATCTCTACATGAGATAAGGCTATGTCACATTACAGGACTTTTCCAGCAATTTTCAGTTATAGCCTTCATTTATCTAATCTTAGACCATCAGAGGCAGTCAGCAGTGCCCTTCTGTGAAGCCGATCACCTAATGTGACATACCCAATGACTGAGAACAGCTAGTCTCACTGAACCAGACACGTAATATATACATTTGGAGACAACCAGGAGTGAGTTTTACTTAAAACAGGGTGGGAACAATTAGTGTCACATTTCTAAACCAATCAAATGCCTCAAGAAGGCAGAGCTCAAAGTAGGGGGGTGAATGTTAGCTGAAAAGATCAGAGGTGCTCTCAGTAACCTGACAGACAGCAACATCCTGATTACAATAAACTGTCTACAGCAGAAAAGTCACCCAAAAGACCCTTATTAACTGTATACGTGTGTTAAGTGTGCTGAGAGCACATTGCGCATGTTAAAAAAAATAACCATAACCTGTTACAAGGGCAACATTTTTCTGTAGCATACAATGGTATCAAACAAGAACGATACCTTGTCGCATATGTTGTGTGTGCTTCTTTTGTTCAGCGTTACGAAGATATTGTAAGAGTCTATGTAAGCTTGAAAGAATTGACAGTTATGTTCATGAAAATATGAACTGCAAAATATGCATTTTAAGTAAATGGTGTGTCATTAAAACGACTGCCATTAAGAGAGCTAATAACAGAGAGCCACGGGAGATGCAGATTTCAGTACTCAACACACCGAAATCAACAAATCTGCCTAATGACACCAGTAGGTGCACAGATGGTGCAGCACAATGTGCACCTTCTGACTGCACGTCTAAACAAATAGCTAAAAGAAATTAACATTATTGTCTAATTAAAAATGCTAACATGCAATGCCAGAATAGCCAGAGCATTTTAACAAGTAGCGCATAGACCCCAATGCTTATCTGGTCTCTTCTCTTTTATGACATACATTCACCAGCCACTTTATTAGGTACACCTCTCTAGTATCGGGTTGGACTCCCTTTTGCCTTCAGAACCACCATAATGGTTTGTGGCAAAGGGATTTTTGGTCCATATTGACATACAATACAATACAATACAATTTATTTTTTTGTATAGCCTGTGGGATATGGCTGGCCGTTTACCCGGCCAATATCCTCACGCCACTAGATAGAGCCCTTCCGGCAGCATGGAGGTGCCCAAATTCCAGCAGGACATCATGGACATTGGAGTTTTCCTTCACAGCCCTGCTGGATACCATGGGGGCCGCCAGGGGATGCTGCAGGGAGGCTCAGAGACTTTTATTTGCCTTATAACCCGGAAGTACGTCCTGGTCACAGGGACAGAGGAAATGACGTACTTCTGGGATGAAGAAAAGGAGTTTTCACATGACCCACAAGTGTTAAGAATCACATGGACTGAGGGATCAGAAGCACTTCCGGGTCAAGGACTTTAAAAGGACGATGGGAAACCCCAGCAGACTGAGCCGAGTTGGGAGGAAGGGTGACTGAGCTGCTGGGTGGATTGGAGGATTATTGCTTATTGAGATTAGTTTATTGTTTGTGAATATTGTGGAGTGGAGGGTGCTTTGTGCACATTAATATTATAATAAAATTCAATATTTGGACTTTTATCTGGTGTCTGGCATCTGATCTGAAGGTTCAAGGGGAAAACAGTGCCCCCTATCTGTCACAAGCCCAAAATCACACAAGAAGTGCTGCAATGGGCTTTAACAGGCCCTGCCTCTTGAGAGCACCCCAGCCTTGACTCTGTAAGAAGACAAGAAAAAACTCCCAAAAAAACCCTTGTAGGGAAAAAAATGGAAGAAACCTTGGGAATGGCAGTTCAAAGAGAGACCCCTTTCCAGGTAGGTTGAGCGTGCAGTGGGTGTCAAAAAGAAGGGGGTCAATACAATACAATACGCAGAGCAGAACAAATCCTCAATACAGTATAAAAATAAAAATTTTAGAAGTACGGAGTAGAATTTAACAGTAGATGATATCACATAATATGATTTGGATTTGTTTAGAGTCCTGGAGACCTCATTCATCAAGTTGCCTCTCCCATTTGGCCATTCTACAGCTGAAATAGAGCTAATCCGATGAAAGGACCCCTCTAGCCCATGATTCCTGCGATCCTCCATCATGATGGCATCAACAGATTTGTTTGCTGCACATCCATGATGCGAATCTCCCATTCCACCTCATCCCAAAGGTGGTCTATTGGATTGAGATCTGGCCATTTGAGTACAATGAACTCATTGTCATGTTCAAGAAACCAGTTTGAGATGATTTGAACTTTGTGACATGGCACGTTATCTTGATGAAAGTAGCCATCAGAATATGGGTACACTGCAGTCATAAAGGGATGAACATGGTCAGCAACAATACTCAGTAGGCTGTGACATTTAAACAGTACTCAACACGGTAGTGAAACCTCAGCCAGCTCAGTCACTTCCCGTTGTCCACACTGCAGTTGTGATTTTTGTTTAGTGGCGAGAATGTCGAGAAAAAGAAGTTTAACTTTCAGTGTACACATACTGTAGCTCTACAGCTCATCATTGTTGTGTACCTTTATGTCAAGCTTGCAGTAAGTACAACAAGGTATTTCGCTTTCAAACATTTCCCTCTGATGCCGAAACCCAATGATCATCGCTATCCACAGAGAGAGCTTTACGGTTAGTCCCCATACCCGAGCTTATAGCTGGCATTTTAGGATTTTTGAGGATTTTCACTAGCCAGGATCTGAGACAGGGTGGTGACTGTTGAAGAAGGGAGCGTTTACTGTGTTGTTTAAGTGGAACCATTTCTCTTTTCCACTTTCAAGAACGGGGGTTTAGGAGAAGAGAAAATGACGGCTGGAGGATGAAACACCAGGCGAGGAGGAGGATGATAAAACCCTTGAAGGCTACGACTACAATATCGGCTCCAGATCCAGCAGTTGTCAACCTAGTGCTTGATGAAAACATGTGTCTCAGAAAGGAGATCATCCAGCTGAGGAGACAAAGTGAGACCCTTAGAATAAAGCAGCAGTTTGGCATTCACCGCTTTGCTGGCTCAGACAGAGACATTTGCTTTTTTACAAGGTAACATGTCCAGCAGACTCATGTTATTACGTATTGTAGCACTGGTGCCGAGCCCCACAATAGCTGGATTCTCTGTTCTTTAAATGGCTCTGTGAGGTGGCTCACTATCCTTAAAAGGGCTGCTTGCCTTTTGCAGCATTAGTTGGAAAAAGCGTGTGCAACTGTGCAGAGTTGACATTTTTATAGGCTCTCCTGCTATTGATGGTGTAATGCCAGCTCATTCTTTTGGCAATTCAACCCTGGCTGATATAACTTGCCCAGTGCCATTGCAGTATTAGGTTTACATGCATTTCACCTGTCCCTGATGTACTAGGGCAGCGTTTCTCAACCTTTAAGTATTTGCGACCCAAGTTTTCATAACAGTTTTAATTGCGCCCCCCCTAATGTTTTTTTGAAAGTAGCCCACTAATACCAATTTGTTCTCTTTTAATTATTGATATATCATAGATGCATATTTTATTATACCTTCTTGACTTTTATCGACATTTATCTAACTCTATATTTATTTTTCTAGTATCAGAATGTAGTTTAAGTTAATTTGTTTTGGTTTCAATAGATGTATTTTTCATAGTTTTGACTCTTGTTTTCTTTTTTTCACATCTTCGCACCCCCCTTTTTGTTACTTCGTGCCCCGCCCCACAGGTTGAGACCCACTGTACAAGGGTGTTGTACCATCTTAGCCATTATGAATGTAATGAGAAGTCAAGCAAAATGACACATTTTATTGGCTAACTAAAAAGATCACAATATGCAAGCTTTCAAGGCAACATGATTCCATCTTGAATGAAGAAGAGGCCTGAGTTACCTCGAAAGCTCACATATTGTAATCTTTTTAGTTAGCCAATAAAAGGTGTCATTTTGCTTGACTTCTCATCTGTCCCTGAACAAAGCTTAATGACCAATTATTGAAATTCTGTTTTTTTAAAGAAGCCTAATGTAATGACATATTTGTCCCATGTAAGTTCATAGTAGACATAAGTTTTTAATATGGCCAGATCTTACCTTTGTAATTAAGAATGTAGCTTGAAACACAGGGTTTGAAGCCCTTCTCCTTTTTAGCTCCTGACGTTTGGCATAATTTTTGAGTAATGTGACTTGCGTCATTTACTGTAAGTCTGGGCACATCTTGAAGCAATTGGGTGCTAAATCTGTTTTGATATCAGCACTGAAAGTGAAGCAGCTTGCTGATGAGGAATCCGGAAGAGAGTGTGAATATAGCCTATTGGTACTAAGGGGCCAAGAAAATATCCCCCAGACCATCACACCACCATCAACAGCCTGAACTGTTAATACAAGGCAGCATTGAGCCAGGCTTTCATGTTGTTGACGCCAAATTCTAAACTTTACCAATCCAAACGTCGCAGCAGAAATCGAGACTCATCAGACCAGGCAACATTTTTCCAATCTTCTATTATCCAATTTTGGTGAGAACTGCATGGATTGTAGCCTCAGTTTTGCTGTTCTTAGCTAACAGGAGTGGCACCCAGTGTGGTCTCCTGATGCTGTAGCTCATCTTCTTCAAGGTTCAACGTGTTGTGAGTTCACAGTTGCTCTTCTGCATACCTCGGTTTTAACGACTGTTTACTTGAGTTACTGTTGCCTTTCTTACATCTCGAACCAGTCTGGCCATTCTCCTTTGACCTCTGGCATCAACAAAGCAAATGCATGGAAACACAGACTGGAGAAACTGGGGGTGGGTGTTTCAGGAAGTTGCCCTGTGGGTGTGGCCTTTGCAGCACCGATATTCACCACACACTTTGTAACGGTTTGTCCCCTGATGTGTATTCTCGTCTGGCCCCGCAAGATTAGAAACCAACTAGTGTGCGAATGGCCAGGATAAAACCAGACTGGTTTGATTTTCTCTTTGCCTGCCAGACATGAAAACCAATGAGCGTTCAGATGGAAGTACAATGTGTAGAATGCAATGACGAGGAATAAGGAATATGCGTGTTTTGTACGTCACAAACAAGAAACAAGTTCATCGACCTGATGTCACATATTTTACACACCATAAAAGAATGAAAAAAGTAATAAATGCTGCAGATAACCCTTCATAAATCACCCGCTCCATCAGGCAGCACAATATTGGCTGACAGAAAAAGGGGTGAGCTCGACTTCACTACTGCGTTTCCCCAAAAATAAGACCAGGTTTTATATTAATTTTTGCTTCAAAAGATGCACTAGGACTTATTTTCAGGGGATGTCTTATATTTATTCATGTACAACAATATACATTTATCCAAATACAGTCATGTCATCTTCTTCTGCAATATCGTCATAACTGTCCACACTCAAACCCTGAATTCCAGCCTAAATTTCTTGTTACTCCAGCCGCTTTTAGGATCCTCCAGGATCAATGTGTGCACTTCGATGTTTGAATGGTTCAATGTGGTGAAGCAAAATGCCGACATACAAATGCATTTGTGGTGCTTTGATATTCAAGCGTCGCATATTCCCCAAAGTAATGACACGATTTATTTTAAAAGTCTCGCATACTACGGCGGCATATTTGAGCCACAGAGAATGATGAAATAATAATGTCTATTTTGTTATTAAAGTGGAAATTTCGGCTTCAAACTCGAAATGTCCACTTTAACTTCGTAGTTTACTTTATCATTAAAGTAGACCATCGTAAACGTCATCTTAAAACCGACCCAGCTTTTAAATCGCTACGCGTTTCTGGGGCTTCCTCCTGACCTGACAGCAGCGGCAAGCAGCATCGCCACACAAAACACATTACATTTTTAATGTATCAGCTCTCTGCATATTTAGAATTCTTAGATTTATACTTGATATCACTTTCATGATGAAATGCATTACAATATGCATGTTACATTTTACAGATAAATCGTTAACCTTGTTTAAATAATGAATACTGTTAATAGTTACACATATGGGGTGGCACGGTGGCAGAGTCACGTCCCTTGTGATCCCCGCCTGAAGTTTGCATGTTTTCCTGGTGGGTTTCCACAGTGTGCTCAGCTTTCCATCCAAAGACATGAAGGTTTGGGGATCTGATGACTCTGAAATGACGTTAGTGTATGTGTGTGTGTGCTTGTGTTCACCTTGCAATGAGCTGATGCCCCGTCCAGGGATTTTGTTTCTGTTTTGCGCCGAAGCTTGCTGGAATGGGCACATCCCCGATTTGATTGATGTAACCATTAAACATCTTTTTCAGAGATATTGTGGCAAGGTGTCCTCGGAATTTAATTGGATGTTTCGGGCACACACATCACATCGCGTGAAGTATAAACCTGGTTAGGCGCCTTACTTTTCAGCTGACAAACTTGACTAGGGCTTATTTTTGGCGTAGGGCTTATATTACAGAGCAGCCTGAAATCATGCTAGGGCTTATTTTTGGGGAAACACGGTAGAACATCGGTGATCAGTCAGTAAATGTGACATGGTAATTTTCAATTGTGTATTTTAAAATGGTGCAGCAACCAGATCAGTGACTTCAATCAGCAAATTGGACATACCTGTGACAAAAAAAGACATGCAATGTGACACTGGCTTTAGGTGGATTGGCATTGCTAAACTTATCCCAATTTGTCTGTATGTTCAACATACAATGGACTGCCACCCTGTCCAGTGATTGTTCCTGCCTTGCACCCAGTGCTTGCTGGGATAGGCTCCAGCTGCTCCGAGACCCTGCTCTGGATATGCAGCTTAAGAAAATGGGTAGGTTAATTATGAGGATTAAAGTGGAATTTGCTATAAACATTTTAATAATACTTTATATTAACATAAGCAAAAAATGTGAATGTTAATTTTTTGAGATTTTTAAGGTAAAACAGGAGTTTAGATTAATCATGGCACCAGATTGGCACATATGAGTAAGAATTTCAGTGCCTTGTACACATGACGGTAATGACCTGATAATAAAGCAATAATTACAGAGACACCTTTATTACTTATTTAAACATTGCATAACACTGCCATCTGCTGGGAGATGGAGGGCTAAACCTCACTAGCCCTAAATGCGCACTAGTAATTTATACCTTTCTGGTTTATTATTCGCTTTTTTGCCTAAAATGTGCCATTCTAGTTGTATATATAAAGATCACATCAGGGGTATTTTTGCTGTGAGGCAATATGAAAGAATAAAATTTTTCCACCAGTGTGTACTGAGTAGCAAAGAGAATCATGAAAGGGTTCTGGGAAAGTGCTTGTGGAACTGGGCACATAATGGCGTTTGCCTACACTGGTAATGCCATGTTAGAAGTTCGGGTACAGAGCATTCTGTTGACAGCATTGTGAGATAACAAGTTCCACACTTGTGCCCTGCACATTTAATTCAGTATCTTTGCTATATAAAATACGACTGGCAGTTTCACATCCCCTTTCACAGAGCATGTGGGGCAGAGCAGAACTTCGAAGCAGTAAGGGAGCTCCCGCTGCTTCAGTGACGTTCAAAGCTTCAGATGTCACCAGTCTCATGGCAGTGGAGCTTCAACACAGTCAGCTTCATTAAAGCCATATAAGCATGGAAGACTTATGGTCAAAAGTCGTATGCCTTCAAGAACCCAATGATCACTCTGTGGGGACATGGGAGAGAGAGATTGGGAGCCAGCGATGATAGTGCGCTGAAACACCCACCACACGACAAACCACCTGGATTGGGACCTCAGCATCACCCTGGGACAGCGTGAGGATTTTACAGTGACTAGAGTGCCAATCCTGTCACCAACCCCCAAGTTTTCCCTGTAAGTTGGAGAGGACCTGCTTGCAGGGTTGGATGCAGATTAACGTCATACCCAGAATGAAGCAAATGAAGGTTAAGGGCCTTGCTCAAGGTTCCAACGGAGGAGAAACTTCCAGAAAGACAACCATCCCAGTACCATTCTACCCCTTGGGGCCAGACAACACATGAAACCTCACTGGAGTTTGCAATAAGGCACACAAAGGACTCACAGACTGAAAAAAAGAATCTCTAGTCTTATGAAACCAAGATTGAACTCAGCCTCAAGTGTGGCGTCTAGAGGAAACCAGAGGCCACTCATCACCCACACAATTACAATCTATGGTGGTGGCAATAACAAACAACAACCCGTTTTCAGCAGCAGAGACTGGGACATTAGTCAGGGATGAGGGAAAGTTGAACAGAGCAAAGCACAGATTCCCTTAATGAAAACCTGTTCCAGGACGCTCTGGGCCTTAGGTTCACCTTTCAGTAAGACAATGACCCTAAACTAAAGACCATACAGGAGGGGTTTAGGGACAACTCTGGGATTGTCCTTGAATGGCCCAGGCAGAGGCCAGACTTGAACCTAATCGAACTTCTCTGGAGAAACCTGTAAACCTATCACTCATCCAACCTGACAAGAGTCTGAGAAGATCTGCAGAAAAACACATCAAAAGATTACCAAAACCAGGCATGCAAAGCTTGTCGCCTCATACCCAAGTTGAATACTTGGGTTTATGTGATATAATTCAGTTTGTTATTTATTATATATAATGTATCTTTTTTTGAATTTATTACAGTAAAACCTTGGATTGTGAGTAACTTGGTATGCGAGTGTTTTGCAAGATGAGCTAAAATTTTTAATAAATTTTAACTTGATAAACGAGCGAGGTCTTGCAATACGAGTAGTATGTATACACTTTGTCCACTGAGCGTCACGTGGGGATTGTGGGTAATCGTCTCCCATGCTCGTTCTCAGTCGGCGTGCCTCACTCATATAGTCAACATCCATATGAGCGTATACTGTTTACTATAGCATAGTGACCATGAGTGTGGGCTGTAACGTGCGAGTCCCTGTCATGCACCCCAAAATACGAGGCTGAGTCTCAGTACTTTAGCAAAACCAGCTTTATTCAGCGTGAAACAGGAACAGCACAGTTATTTATTGTAGCCCTCCTATAAAGAGACACAGCAATCAGGCAGGGTTATGGCCAGGTTAGTAGCTAAGTAATACTGTGCTCTTGCATTTATGATGTTCCTTGCATCACCCAGCGATGGCAGGCGCTTATAGCTTGACTATGATCTTTTCTGATTTACTTTTACGGTGAGCTGCTACAGCGCTGGGAGCCTGCGGTTGCTTCAGGACTCTGTTCCAGGTGTTGTCCTGTTGAGGGGGAATCCCAAAAGAGTTTAGAAACCTTACAGTGCGTAAAGCATTTTTTTTTATTTTGTATCCAAGTGTAGTGACTCTTCAGGGAAAAGCAACTGTCATTGGAGAGGTGCCTTGTTAAAGTCGCAAGATAAGAAGAAGATTCCAGTGAGCGAACAGACAGCAGGGATTCTGTTAGTTAGAGTGAAAGTCGTCCTGCACAATAACCCTCTTCTCTCTCGTTTCCCTCACACCAACCACGATTCTTTTCAAAGGTAAAGTGCAGGTTAATTTGTTTTATGTATTTTTACTTTATATTTTGTATTAATCATTTTATAGAAATATTTGTGGGTTGTGAAACAAATTATCTGAGTTTCCATTATTTCTTATGGGAAATTCACTTTGATATACAAGTGTTATGGATTACAAGCACGTTTACGGAACAAATTATGCTCACAAACCGAGGATCCACTGTATATAAAATATATATTGAACTATTTTTAAATTGCCATAAAATATTTAAATTCTAGTTTAAACTTTGTCATTCTGGTTATGTTTACAATATGTACATTTTAAGTGTGTGCTTGTTTGCCGTAAAGTGGAGATTTTTGGTGGGAATAGGGATTCCAGAATAAACACCTCACTGAGACAGAAGTATTGTATGCAACATTGTAGTGAAAAGGATGGCTGAACTTTCAACTCCACCACCTCCTCTCTTTGTTGCAGTGCCTGGAGAGCCCCCAGTGACTTGGACCCACTGGCTGGAGTCTTTTGAAAGTGACCTCCTCGATCTTGACTTGGAGTCGATGTACAGGTAGGTGGTATAACCTGCTTGGCATTGCTGCCTGTCGCACCTCCTCCGGTGCCCATGGGTCAGCTGCAGGGTCTTCAGCTAGGAACCACCATTCACCAACGTTTCGCTCCTTTAATCGCTAGAACATCTCCTGGTGGCAGAGCAGTGACAGGGACGTCTCCCTGTCACCCCCTGCAGCTGTTATTGGGGTTTTCCCCAGCTCCTATCCTTTCTCCTCAACCAGAGCCAAAAGCTGCTTTTCTCTGCCTCTTCTGCCAGATCTTTAATGGCCTTTCTTAGGTTCCTTCCAGTCACCCTTGCGTCCCTCAGGAGGCGTGTGGTTGACAGCCCCACATATCCTCGGCATCCCACCTCCACTGGGTAGATGGTGGTCTTCCAGCCGGCCTCCCTGCACTCCTCAGCCAGCTCAGAGTACTTGGCCTTCTTGCGCTCGAAGGCAGCCTCTATCTCCCCTTCAGATGGAACGGTCAGCTCAATGAGGTGCACCGATCTTACTTTGGTGGACCACACCACAATATCAGGACGGAGAGATGTAATTGTTATCTCCGTGGGGAACCTCAGCTGTTTGTTGAGGTCAACCCTCATGTTCCATTCTTGGTCGGGGGAAAAAGGCCTCGACATCTCTCTTGGCCTGGTGTAACTTTGCCCCCCCCCCTTCCGTGACGAAGCTGGTACAGTCCTCTGATAGTGGTGGTCCTGTGCTGCCCTTTCGACACCCCTCTAGCACCTCAGCCAGTTTCCTCAGGACCTGGTCGTGGCGCCATCTGTAGCGCCCCTGGGAATGTGTTATCTTGCAGCCTGACAAGATGTGTTGGAGACTTGCGTTGGGCGCGTTGCAGAGTGCGCAACTTTCCTCATTCCCAAACCACTGGTTGAGGTTGCAAGGACAGGGAAGCGTGTCGTAAGTTGCACGAATCAGGAAACTGACCCTTGCCTGTGGGATCCTCCACAGATCCGACCAACTGATGTTCCGGCTGACGACTCCCTCCCAGGTCCTCCAGCCTCCTTGTTGGCCCTGCGACACGGCCTTGATCTTGTAGCGCTCATCCTCTGTCCTCGACACCTCTGCCACCACCATCTCCTTCCTCTCCTTGCAGTTAGCCTTAGACCAGAACCGTGGCGCTTCTCCCCATCCTAGCCCTGCTCTTCCGACCTGGACTCTGCCCATGATCTCCTGGTGTTGCAGCCTGCTGACGGCTTGGTCAACCTCCGCTTGGGCATTCCACTTCCGGCCAGTGGAAACCATGGCATTGGCATTCCTCACTGACTGGTCGGTGAATTCCCTTAGCTCGAGCACCAGCCTGGACTTTTCTTGCTTGTAACCCAGACTGATGGACTGCAGTGGGAGCTGTAGTATGTTCTTCCCAAAGAGGCCCGTTTCGGAAAGGCACCGTGGCAATCCCAGCCATTTTCGGATGAACGAGTTGGCTTTTGCGTCCATCTTACTCACGGTGGATGAGGGGATCTCGCTCATTTTCAGGGGCCACATTACCCTCCTGAAGAGTGTGAACTGATAGCACCAAACCTTATACTTCCCAGGGAGTTGGCTCCGATCGATCTTTCGCAGGCCATCCGTGAGCTGTTTCATGACGGACCTCCCCATGTGCTTGTCTGGAAAATGTAAGTGATGTGAGCAGGGCCTTCGCCTAGGACAGGGGTCCTCAATCACGGTCCTGGAGGGCCGCAGTGGCTGCAGGTTTTTGCTCCAACCTAATTGCTTAATAAGAAGCACTTATTGCTCAAGTAACACTTCTGCTTCACTTTAGTTGTCTCGCTCATTAAGATTTTGAACCGTTATTGCTTACTTTAGTCTTAAAGAGCTGTATTTCTTGATTTTAATGGCTCCTAATTAGCAATAACATGTAAATGACAAAAGAGACCAGCATTTCTCCATTTAGCTTGTTACCATTTACACCCCTCTGTGTGGGTTTAATGAAATACTTGGAAGGAAAGTGAAGAGAAAAAAGTGAAGGACTGAGAATTACTCCTCCATTTTAGCCTTCAAATCATTTTGATGATATCCTTAGAAAGGGGAAGAAAATCTAGGATATGAGAATTGCCTGACAGAGTTAGCAGAGTTAAAGCAACTAACAAGCCATGAAATTAAATTATTAACGAGAATTGCTTTCTAATTAAGCAACCGAGTTAGAACGAAAACCTGCAGCCACTGCTGCACTCCAGGACTGGGATTGAGGACCCCTGGCCTAGGGCACAAATCATAAGGGGGGATTGACCCAGCCACACAGGTTCAATAGAGTCCAGCTGCAGTCAGGACAGTTTTAGGCCTCGGACAGATTCAGTGACCTGGGACATTCTGAGGCCCGTAAGATGACGCCCCTGTCAGCAGCATCTCTTTTGACTCCACCCACTGTTCACGCCCCCACACCCGGGTTTACAGTACACTTTTGTGCTAAATGTACTATTATAGTAATGGTGGCAGACTGAATGTGTGTGCAAAAAAATATGTATTATAGATAAAAAAAGCATCACAAGGATAAACTGTCGTGTTAATGTAATAAACGTCTCTTTGTACTTGCTGCGAGGTCGCGAGCCATTCGCAATGGGTACGCAAAGCCGCTCGGCTAACAGAGAAGGTCATAGCTGGGTGACTCAAACGACTACTTTAATACCTCTTTGTGCTTCCGAGGGTAATATAGTGTAATATAGGCGTCAGTTCACCAGTGAAACAGGGGAATGGCTCCAGAAGGGGTCGTCAACTTATGGACCTCATAGTGTCAGAAGTGCTAAAACCGTCCTGACTGCAGCTGGACACTTGTGGAGCCATTCCCCTGTTTCGCTGGTGAAATGACGCCTATGTTACACGCCCCTCATGACAATTTCAATTCCCTTTAGTTCCTGCACTCAAACGTGTATTCAGCATTTATTAAACTTCTAAATTATTGAGGTCTCTCACTTCTGCATCCGAAGCAGTTGTTTTGGTGTCATATATTAGACACAAATTGAACCAAAAATCTTAACATTTTGTATTTTATATTACACGTTTTATACCTGCGTTTGCCATGTCTCATTCATGAGACTGCACTTTTTAATATGTTAGTTGTATGCTGCACTCAACGGAGTAGTGGCTCTGTGGCTAAGGATCTACACTGGTAATCAGAAGGTCGACCCCATATAAAAATATGAAATGCTAAGGAAGAAGATGAAGAAGAATAAATTACTGTATATGCTGCACACAGCTACGATTAACACTACATATTCTTACAGACTCTGAATCGAATAAATCATATAATTTGTGTAAACAGTCAAAATATGCAATACTACGCGCCGGATGTTTAGGAGTTCTTTAGAGTACTGTCTTTGTGGTCCTCTCTGTGTCATATAATTAGTACTGTAGTATTACTGGTGTACAAAATTTGAATAATTATCATATTAACGTTGCATTAATCGTGGCAGAGTTTATGCTCCAGAGGAATGACGCACTCGCCTTCAGAAGCACGAAGAGGTATAGTCGTTTGAGTCGCCCAACTATGACCTTCTCTGTTAGCCGAGCGGCTTTGTGTACCCATTGGGGAGGATGGCTCACAACCTCGAGACGTTTATTATATTAGTACGACAGTTGATCCTGATGAAGCTTTTTTTATTTATAATAAATATTTGTTTTTCACACATGTTCAGCTTGCCACCATTACTATAATAGTGCATTTAGCACAAACACAGGGGTGGAGGTGTGGAAAGTGGGTGGAGTCAAAAGAGATGCAGCTTACAGGGGTGTCATCTTAAGGGTCTCAGAATGTCTCAGGTATCTCGAGATCTGTCCTGATTGCAGCCGGACTCTATTAAGCAAAACAGGGGAATGGCTCCAGAAGGTGGTGATGGATCTCATAGTGTCTGAAGTGCTTGGACCTGTCTAAGGCCAAAAACTGTCCTGACTGCAGCTGGACACTTCTACACCAGTTAGCGAATGAAGAGTCGGTTGGTCCACTAATTGACTTGGTGTAGGGCACAGAATAATCTAGCACCGGCACCGGATGTGTGCAATAGAGCTTTGCCCCTACCCTTTCTGGCAACGGAGGGACAACGCGTGTTTAAGACTTTGGGGGATGCAGCCACATACTCTGCAGCTGTGACTATCTTGGAGACGCACTTCTCCTGCTCGTGAAGTGGTTATCCTCCGCCGAATCCTGTTAGGTAAACGGTAAGAGCAGGCAGGCAACTCGGTTCGCCAATACATGGCTAACATGAAGGGTTTTAGCCAGTTTATATAAGCTTGGAGACACGTAAGATGAATTTATTAGGGTCAACTGGCAGGCAGTACAAGCAAACTACCTCCATCAGCAAGCTAATCCCCCCCCCCATTTTAAGACTTTTCTCCCTATTTCCAAAAACTTATCGACATGCTTAATAAATACGGTTTCTAAAAACTGAGCGCTGTTCTGAAGTAAAGAAACGGTTTGTCACTTGTACAAGTACACTTACACTTATTTTTTTAATTGTGCCAATGAAGAGTTCTTTCAGACTTTCAATATTTATGCCTGTTTTCACTGTACATCAGTGATTCTTAACGTTTTTTGTGCCAAGGACCCCTTTAAGAATCTGATGAAAGCTATGGACCCCCTTCCCCAGAAATATTCACATGAGCACAAATTTGCATGCAATGAATATAATGTACTTTATTTATTTTGATTGTCTTATCATATGTGACATACACAAAGTATTATTACACTTTAAAGTAAACAATCTAAAAAAAACCTTTTTTAAGCAAATAGTTATGATTAAAGACAACACAGAGCGCAGAGACCATGGTCCTCAGCCGGAAAAGGGTGGAGTGCCCTCTCAGGGTTTGGGGCGAGATCCTGCCCCAGGCGGAGGAGTTCAAGTATCTCGGGGTCTTGTTCACGAGTGAGGGAAGAATGGATCGTGAGAACGACAGGCGGATCGGTGCGGCATCCGCAGTGATGCGGGCTCTGCATTGGTCTGTCGTGGTGAAAAAACAGCTGAGCCATAAGGCAAAGCTCTCAATTTACCAGTCGATCTACGTACCTACCCTCACCTATGGTCATGAGCTATGGGTAGTGACCGAAAGAACGAGATCGCGAATACAAGCGACTGAAATGAGTTTCCTCCGCAGGGTGTCTGGGCTTTCTCTTAAAGATAGGGTGAGGAGCTCAGTCATCCGAGAGGGACTCAGAGTAGAGCCGCTGCTCCTCCGCATCGAGAGGAGTCAGATGAGGGGGCTCGGGCATCTGATCAGGATGCCTCCTGGACGCCTCCCTGGTGAGGTGTTCTGGGCACGTCCAACCGGGAGGAGGCCCCGGGGAAGACCCAGGACACGCTGGAGGGACTATGTCTCCCGGCTGGCCTGGGAACGCCTTGGGATTCTCCCGGAAGAGCTGGAAGAAGTGGCCGGGGAGAGGGAAGTCTGGGCCTCGCTGCTTAAGCTGCTGCCCCCGCGACCCGACCTCGGATAAGCGGAAGAGGATGGATGGATGGATAGTTATGATCATGAAATACAATCCTCTTGTGCAAATTAAAACAGACCTACTACTACTACTACTACATCTACTCCAAATCAAGAGCACTGGGCTGTATAGTGAATATAAATGTTTACTTTTATCTGACCCTCATTAACCCCCTGAAACCCATCCATGGACTGCCAAGGGGTCCACGGACCTCAGGTTAAGAACCCCTGCTCTACAAGGAGGTTATTGTTTTTCAAATCAGGTTAAAGTATTTTACTTGGTAAACAAACAATCATGCTAATGACAAAAAAAAATCAGTGAAACCATTCAGGCAGCACGGTGGCACAGTGGTAGCGCTGCTGCCTCGCAGTAAGGAGACCTGGGTTCGCTTCCCAGGTCCTCCCTGCGTGGAGTCTGCATGTTCTCCCTGTGTCTGCGTGGGTTTCCTCACACAGTCCAAAGACATGCAGGTTAGGTACATTGGTGATTCTAAATTGTGCTTGGTGTGTGAGCCCTGCCCAGGGTTTGTTTCCTTCCTTGTGCCCTGTGTTGGACCCCCGTGACCATATAGTGATGGATGGAAGTTTACTAAACGTATTGCACATGAATCTCTCATAAGAAACACCATTTTAAGCATGTGATGCAATGTTTTGTGGTCTGAAATGAACAAATGCATTTCAAAAATGGCATAAGTGAAGAGAGTGTTCAACCTAAAATATAATAATAGATCACAAGCCACGTTCTCAGTTTAACTTACAAGCTGGAGAGTCTGAAACAATTTTAAGAAATAAACATTAAGACCCCGGTAACCATCTTTCAAAATAAGCCAACTAACCTGTCTACATATTTAGCTTCTTCAAAAAAGGTAGCTATTGTAATGTTGCTAATTTCTGTTATAATGGACAATCAATTTGCAAGTAATCACGCAGAAAATGGCGCAAGCAATCTTCAGTGGATGAAATGGTATATATAGTAGACCCCCATGAAATTGCGGTTCAGAGTTTGCGGCCTTAGTCATTTGCGGATTTTTCCTTAGAACCTAACTAATAATTGTTAGCAGAAACCGCAAATATCCTCTGCAATTTTCTAATGGCTTTTTTCGTGGCAATACTGTACTGTAGAGAGAACACAAAGCAACCATGGAGGAAAACACAGCTTGGGATGGTGAAAGTAGTCAATCCGAGAGAGCGTTATTCATTTCTCCTTGCTGCTGATTGGCTGCTGCTCTGTGATGTATCTCCGGCAGATGCAGGCCAACATTCCCACATCATAACAGTTTACCGTGTGTAGCTATCTCGAGTGTTTCGCTGAGCGTTCTCTTGTTTTTCGTTTTGTTCTTCTTAAAGCCCTAAGATGCCGCCCAAACGCTCTGCACCTTCTAAGGCTTCTGGCAATGAACCTAAGCACCAGAAGTTTAAGACACTCCAGGAGAAGGTTGAACTACTGGATTTGCTCCGGGAACTAAAAAGTTATGCCGCAGTAGCCACCCAAGGAGCTGTAAATCCTCTGCTTTGCTGTGCAGTCACTATGTTCCTTACATACCTTCATCGTACTGCACAGCTAATTCAACATCATCATCAGCTTCAATCAATATCATTCATTAGTGAGTGCCTGTACATTTTACTGTATTTTTATTTAAATTAAATTACATTAAATTATTACATATTTACCCTACTTATACGAAAGAAAATGCGCAGTACATATAGGGGTAACATTGGTATTTTACATTCTAGCACTGCGGGAAACATAGCAGTACAGTACTGTACCGTATACGGGTTTACCTTTACATTCTTGTTTTTTAGGGTAATGTATTAAGCCGAGTTTGAAATTAAATGAAAGTGTTTTGGGGGCATATTTAGGGTTTAAACTATAAAAATAGACATTTACAGTATAGGCACTTTCTTCACCACATCCAAAATTCACAGTTTTTCACAATTCGTGGGTGCTCTAGGAACGTAACCCCTGCAAATTTTGGGGGTCGTCTGTATACAGTAAATGTTTGTAGCATCTGATCACTTGGACAAAAGCTCCTGCAGTCTTGGACCCTCCACTGTAGGCCATATTTTAAATGTAAAAAACAACTCTTTAGTGTTTTAGTCTGTTCCTGAACTTCATGTTCAAATTATTAACGGTGCTGAATGTTCTCTCCACTGTTGCATTAGATATACAGTAGACAGTGTCAACAAAGACAGTGCAAGTGAAGACACATGGCTAAATCTTGGATTTCCCAAAGAATCACTGTCCTTATATACAGAACTTCAAACAAAAAGCATTCACCATTTGTTTCATTCCACTTTTTGTTTGATACATTCCTGCATTCTGTTTCTGTTTCATCTACAGTATGTCCTTGCATATCATGTTGAACTCTTTTGCCAGACATGTAATTGGTGTCTTGATCTGTGAATGGATGAAGCTACTCCGGCATTGTTAGGTTTTTCTGGGAAGCGACTCTGCAGTTCAAGAGCTAACTTCACCAGCATAGCTTTCTTTCATTGCCTCGACAGCAGACTTTTTGAGAAGAGAGTCAGCAAAGCAGGAAAACTCAGAAGCCAAGTAGACAGCTGCTGCTGTGGGAATGAGACAGTTTTCCAAACTGAAAGTAATGAGATCTGAAGTGGAAAGGTTTTATAGGTAATTTGGATTAACTATTAGTTTCAGCACAGAATGAAAGTACACTCTCAAGTCCAGGAAGAGTTTAGATGGTCTGGTTGAGTCTGCTTGAAATAACTGATTTGTTCTGTTTAGCCCACTGAGGGCCGATCTTAGAAATATCAAGTAGAGCTTATTATGTGGATCAGCCATCATGTCACTTAGAAGACTTGCTGTGTAACACTTCTGTGTCCTTTGCTATACTAAAATGAAGTTTTATGATATCCCAGTGATCTAAAATCTTGACTATGCTTCCATATAGGTTTTATTATTTTGTTAGGGATGGAGCCATCTAAAGTCTTGTACAACTGAGCTTATTAAACCCTTCTGTTTGCACTATGTGAGAACTAACAGTAAATCTCACTGACCAGGAAATATAAATGTCTTAGTTATACCTCAGATGCTTCACTGCTGACCAGACTGAGTGTGTAAATTATCTAAGTTATATTAAATGTTTGCCTATATATTAGTGCATAGTCTATGGGGGGTCTTATAACAAGTTGAATCGAATTGGTATATTCTAACTATTTCTTGTCTCCTCTGACTATAGATTAAACTCAATTACTGACAAGGCATGGAAGGCACATGGTTTCAAACCGTGCCTTAACGTGCTCAGTGGTATGTGCAGAGCCGTACGTTTAGAACGTACTGACTGTGAAGTAAAGCAAAGTGCAATAATTCATCCTTAACTATAGAAACAATTGAAGTTGAACAAGAAGAAACATTTTTCCTATTTTTGCCTTTTATCCTATGTGTGCAACAACTCTTCTCTATTCTTCTGTGGACTGTTTGCTTGAATTTTCACAAAACATTTTTAACACTAGAATAACCAGAGCCTACGAGAAAACTCGTAAATCCGCCACACCTTAAATCCGTTTGCACCTCTCCATCAGCGTCTTTTGTCTTGTAAATGTGCCGATTAAGACAAGCAGCAAGCAGCCTGGTATCCCATCCCCCACCGACACAGAACGTGCACAAAGCTCTCCCAGCTCATGCCTTGTTTGATTATCTGGGAGTGAACTGCTGGAGTTTTAGAGTGGAAATAATAAATTGTTATTTGGAACACATGCATTTCATGTGTGTTCCGTTTCTGCAGTAATCTGTGTAAACACATTGTTAAAACAGAAACGTTTTCATATTTTAGTAATAAATGTTACAAAATGTAGGCATAAACTATAGAATGGACTGAGAGATTTTTTATATGGCACGCGCCTGGCCCATGATTGATCCTGCCTTACTTACCAGCAGCTACTGACTAAATGGCAAATACATTTTACCACAACAAGAGGAGGAATAGATAGATAGATAGATAGATACTTTATTAATCCCAAGGGGAATCTTTTCTTCCAGCAGAGTATATACAGAATGGTTACATCTAACCATAACACGTGCCCCTTCAACTCCAATTCCAATACATTTAAGTAAATCTAGACCACCTTCTTCCGAAGCGGTAACAAGCACATCTACTAGAGAAGTGGCATCTGTTTCAATAACTGGGATTACTTTAAAAAAATGTTGTGACAGTCTATTATTTTGTGAAACTTGGATAGCATATGACTATAGAAAGCATCCGAGTAACAGAGATGTCAGTGTGTTCTCATTAGTTATAACTGAATAATAACTGTTGCCAACATCTAGCACCAGTTTTCTTGTGTAGTTCTGAGCCTAAGACGTTCACAATAAGAGCAGTACACTTGGTGCGATGAAGGGATATGTGATTTAATATACTGGACTGGCCATCTAACTATGGCAGCAACTCAGGCAAGTGGTCCACTGTGGTAATGGAACAAAGTTCAGCAATAAAACAGGCGAGCTCTAGTTCTGCGTTGTTTTTTTTTTTGGTTCATTTAAAATGTTGCTGAATTGGTTTGCACTCACTTGCCGATTTTTCTTTTTTCATATCTACTCTCTCTATGTATAAAATCCTAAGCCTAAAAGTGCAGCGATTTTATGTCACGTTTTAAATCGGGCTTATTTTATAACCTACATATATATGTTTGGTATCATTCTTTTCAGAAATTATCGAACTTTAATTTGATGTTGTTAGATTTTCAAATTCTTAAATAATAAACTAAAATATCAAGAAAGTCGTGTTTTTTATTTTTGATCAAGTAAACTTTCTTACACAGGAACAAACTATTAAAAAAATTATCTATTCATAACACCAATGTGTGTATTTAGGTGATTTAGTTAGCTGAAGGTCGAGTTACGATGACCCATTGTATACCACTTTAGTTTTCACGTGATTTTTCCTGTTATTTAAATGAGTCATTTTTTTTAAAAAAAAAAAAGTTTTTTTTATCTATAAGAATGTCAGTTAAAACGAATGGATCGTTTATGTAGTCTCTTATAAATACTCATCGAGCATAGTGGACCTCAGTTTAACAGGAATACTCCAATTGGTAAGAGAGTAAATATTTTAATCTCATTTCATGATTTTTACTCCGTTAAATAATAATTCATTTTTCTTTTACATATTTATAGAATTTTGTGATTTTTGACTCCAATAAATAATAATTTTTCTTTTGTACATTTACAGATTTTACTAATATTGTGGGAGTTGGGCGCCTAAGGCACCAGGGGGCTTGACCCCCTAGTATGTACAGGTGCTGGTCATAAAATTAGAATAACATGACAAAGTTGATTTATTTCAGTAATTCCATTCAAAAAGTGAAACTTGTATATTAGATTCATTCATTACACACAGACTGATGTATTTCAAATGTTTATTTCTTTTAATTTTGATGATTATAACTGACAACCAATGAAAGTCCCAAATTCAGTATCTCGGAAAATTAGAATATCAATTAAGACCAATGCAAAAAAAGGATTTTTAGAAATGTTGGCCAACTGAAAGGTATGAACATGAAAAGTATGAGCATGTACAGCACTCAATATTTAGTTGGGGCTCCTCTGGCCTGGATTACTGCAGCAATGCGGCGTGGCATGGAGTCGATCAGTCTGTGGCACTGCTCAGGTGTTATGAGAGCCCATGTTGCTCTGATTGTGGCCTTCAGCTCTTCTGAATTGTTGGGTCTGGCGTATTGCATCTTCCTCTTCACAATACCCCATAGATTTTCTATGGGGTTAAGGTCAGGCGAGTTTGCTGGCCAATCAAGAACAAGGATACCATGGTCCTTAAACCAGGTGCTGGTAGCTTTGGCACTGTGTGCAGGTGCCAGGTCCTGTTGGATAATGAAATCTGCATCTCCATAAAGTTCGTCAGCAGCAGGAATCATGAAGTGCTCTAAAACTTCCTGGTAGACGGCTGTGTTGACCTTGGACCTCAGAAAACACAATGGACCAACAGCAGCAGATGACATGGCACCCCAAACCATCACTGACTGTGGAAACTTTACACTGGACCTCAAGTAACGTGGATTCTGTGCCTCTCCTCTCTTCCTCCAGACTCTGGGACCTTGATTTCCAAAGGAAATGCAAATTTTACTTTCATCAGAGAAACAACTTTGGACCACTCGGCAGCAGTCCAGTCCTTTTTGTCTTTAGCCCAGGTGAGACGCTTCTGACGCTGTCTCTTGTTCAAGAGTGGCTTGACACAAGGAATGCGACAGCTGAAACCCATGTCTTGCATACGTCTGTGCGTGGTGGTTCTTGAAGCACTGACTCCAGCTGCAGTCCACTCTTTGTGAATCTCCCCCACAGTTTTGAATGGGTTTTGTTTCACAATCCTCTCCAGGGTGCGGTTATCCCTATTGCTTGTACACTTTTTTCTACCACATCTTGTCCTTCCCTTCGCCTCTCTATTAATGTGCTTGGACACAGAGCTCTGTGAACAGCCAGCCTCTTTAGCAATGACCTTTTGTGTCTTGCCCTCCTTGTGCAAGGTGTCAATGGTCATCTTTTGAACAACTGTCAAGTCAGCAGTCTTCCCCATGATTGTGTAGCCTACAGAACTAGACTGAGAGACCATTTAAAGGCTTTTGCAGGTGTTTTGAGTTAATTAGCTGATTAGAGTGTGGCACCAGGTGTCTTCAATATTGAACCTTTTCACAATATTCTAATTTTCCTTAGATACTGAATTTGGGACTTTCATTAGTTGTCAGTTATAATCATCAAAATTAAAAGAAATAAACATTTGAAATACATCAGTCTGTGTGTAATGAATGAATCTAATATACAAGTTTCACTTTTTGAATGGAATTACTGAAATAAATCAACTTTGTCATGATATTCTAATTTTATGACCAGCACCTGTATATATATATATATATATATATATATATATATATATATATATATATATATCTGTGTTTTTGCATGTGCTAGAAGATCCTTTTTGTGAGCACGTATTGGGAACTTGCAGACAGCACAGAATGCTACAGACTCGTCTCCCTGTTAACCATCTTATAAATGAAAGAAATACTTGTAATTTTGTGAATAAAAATATTTAAAATGCAGTACAGTTAAACTTATTTCCACTTTGTGATGTTTGCTAAATCAGAACAAAAATGGTGAACACGGGTTCCTATATCTACATACCTGACTTTATGTAGATTTTAAAACTGACTTGTTGGCAGTTTTATACCACATATTAGCAAAACACAATCATTTAAATAATAATGATGTTATCTATAAACTGTGGTTCTGTGCTCCATTTATTGCAGAATCTCTGCCTGTAGCTTGTTTGATGCTTTGGAAGTTGTCATTACGGCTAATGGCTCATATACTGAAAAGAGTCATTTTTTATCTTGAAACGTCAAACCGACAACTTCATACAAGACCATAAACTAATTCCAGTAATAGATTTGCTTGTTTGCTTAGCGGGAACTCTGAACGGTATTAATAAAGTTTGGAAAATTAACAGGAACCATACAGACAGGGGAGGGACAAGCGCGCAGCTCTCAATTGGCTTGTCAATCTTAAACCGCTGCTACCCCTAGCCAATAATACATGAGCTTCGAGGGGGGAGGTGGAGCAATGACAGGTGGCTGTTGCAAAGTGCAGTATGTGTGGACTGCTGGATGATGCGTTTATCAAGTATTTGTTGTGGTGAAGTTGTGAAAAATACGGAATCATGTTTCCATAACAGGGTAATCCACATGAAAAAAATACCCCTCATTTTTAACCCCATTCCCCCATGTAATACTTTTGCCCCCGATTTTTCCTGCTATGGCCCTGATTTCCCAGGGGGGAATCCCCCTGACCTGGCAACCCTGCATTGGCTGAGCTCACTATCCGGCCAAAAGTCCGCGAAAAGCTCTTGCTAGAATCGGATGATTTCACGCTATCACGGGCTCTCCACATTATATTCCAGATCGAATCTGCAGCGGTGTTCGCTGCCAAACTCGACACACCTCCTTGGGGCCGTCTTTCCCAGCATCATAAGCCCCCAGGGAAAGTAGTCAAAAACATCGCGAGCCCCTATGCTCCTGGAGCCCCCGGTGCAGTGCCCATACGTTAAGATGTCCCTGCATGATCTCCTGCTACCTCAGTAGTGACAGGAGACGCGTCTCAAGGGGTGCAGTGCACAGAAGACTCGGGCAACTGTAACCTGAATCCCAGCGTCAGCCTAAGCGAAATGTTTCTTCTAAGACCCCAATAGTTTTACAGAAATTGTGGCTCTGAGTCACACGCTACGAAAGCACAGAGCTGATCTTCCTGTGGTCAAGTATGCCAGCGCTGCAAAAATAAAAAAAAATCCAATAACCTCGCGAAAGTTTGTAGTTCCGCTCCAGCATCGTCAAAGCCTGCACTGTAAAAAACGCTGTTAATTTTACAACGTAAACAAAAATATAAAGCACTGTTTAAACAAAATAATTAAACGTACATACCCATATACGAATTTTACGTTAACCCTTAAAAAAATATTCTTTTTCTGTGAAAAAACAGTAACTATGGCACCAAAAACGAGATAATGTCGTCAGAAAGGAAATTCCATTATACTGTACCATCCATTTTACTATAGCCTACCAAGCTGTGCAAAGAAAAGTTGCTCATTGTTGACTGTGTCTGGTTTGTTCAAATACACTGTCTCATTGTGTGTATATATATATATATATATATATATATATATATATATATATATATATTATATTTTTTTTTTTTTTTTTTTTCTGTAACTTTAAACACCTACATTATTGAACGTAAAATGATCACCGGCTTTATGGAGCCGTTTCTTCAGTATTACTTTTAATTAATGTGCTCCTGACGTAAAAGAAGTTTGTGTGGTTGCCATAGAGAGTAGGAGGCAATTTTTCAGAAGCTCAGTATTTTTTTTTTTTTTTTTTTGGACTTGGCACCAATTTCTAAATTTGCATACACTTATGATGTTTACATAATCGAACACCGTCTTTTACCATATAGTCCTTCTGACCTGGATACCTTTTTGGGAAAGAAAAACATAAACAGGGTGAGCAAAACCCCGTAACAGAGTACTGAAAGTTTTTTGAGGTTATGGAAACTTATTTATGGTGGGTTATTTTCAATAAACTGGCAAATCTGTAATACACTATACACCTCAAAAGCAAACTTTTCTTCTCCACCAGATAACATGCTATAACTTAAACACTAAACTATTTTCAATGCATGAAATGAATTGGCCTAACATGTTTTTACTGAATGCTGTTACTTTATTGATGCTAACTGTATATTGGTTTGTGCTTCTGACAGCATTTTTGATGTTTTAATCATTGGCAAATTTTTTTATAGTGTGAATTTCAATTTATGGTAAAACCTTAATTTCTATTCTAATGTATTGCAAACAGACATTTATTTACTGTATAATAAGAGGAGGTTAGGAGCATGCACTGATCCAGTGTGGTGTCACACCCACCATACGACAAACTACCTCAGGATCCCAAATTAGGACCCGAACACAGCCGCACAACGGGTGACACCTCAGCACCACACTAATTGAAGCTGTCTTATACAGTCCATTCAAACTGCATAATATACAGCTTCATAAAATTATACCGTACACTGTAAAAAATGTCAGTATATTTAACTGCAAAAAGACTGTAAATGGTGAAAGTAAAACACCTTTTCTGAAAAAATGAAATTTTACTTGATGTTCTACTGAAAATTACCTGTATATTTTAAACAATACATTTCATTATTTTTTTACAGCTAAGTTCTGGAAAAACAATATTTTTTTACCTTCAAAATATACTACATACCGTTTACTGTTACATTACAATTACACTGAAAAAAATCGCTGTTGATTTTACAGTGTGAAACCGTTAAAAAGCGAAGGTAAAAATAAAATGTAAGACGGTAAAGCGCTGTTTCAGTAACACGGAAGTTACAATATTTGCATAAGGACACACCCCCTTTTTTCGTATTGTTCCTGGTGAATCGCATACCTTTGAACAGGAGGGAAAAAACTTAAACAAGTTAGATTTATTTTTCTCTGCGTGCTGATGGTGTTTTGAGGTTATGGAAGCGGATTTATGGTGGGTTGTATTCGATATGCTGGCGCACCTGTAGGTCACCATAGACCACAAAAGCAAACTTTACTTCTCCACCAGACAAAGTGCTGTAACTTACTTAAATCTTGAATTAAATCTTAAATCTATCCCTAACCCAATGTATATAATTAAATGATAAATGTTTGCTACTGCTTGTTATTTAACTGATCCAAGCTGTGCATTGGTGTTTGATCCTGACAGTATTTTCTAATGGTTTACTGATTTGGATATTTCTTACAGTGCATGAATATCAGGTTATGGTAAATGTTAACTTTTTTCTTTACAACATATTCCAATAAAAGTTGTTTACTACAGAGTTATAATGTATACCTAAAAATATTGTCACCTTATTTTTACTGTAGAATTCTGACAACCACAGCTACCAGTACTTTATTGTAAATTTAAGTTTTTTCCTTACAGTGTAGACCTAAAATAGTCACCATAGGTATATGTAACCACAGCTGGCAGTTTTTTTTTTGTTTTTACTGTAAATAGTAAAATTTATTTTTAAGTGGTGTGAAAATTCATAATGTGACACCCAGGCATACCATACCTCTTAAAACTTGCACAGTGGAACTAGGCAATGTACATCTTCCACTTTTGCTAGATACTGGGGCAACAGTGTCTCTGTTAAATCTCAAGACTAAGAAGCCATCTTTCCTGGATCTCCAGCTATCTGCTCCAGTCACCACTGTCTGTGGCTATGCCAGCTCTAGGATTGACATTGTGGGTTCAGCTAAGCTGTCACTATGCCATGGTTCTAAGTTTCACGTCACCCACCATGGTACCAACCTCTTGGGCCTGGATCTCTTTAACAGCCTTGGTTTTACCATTTATATGTGCAGAGGCGAGATGCTGTGTATACTGGGGAAAGGGCACGAAGGATAGAGCTGCCAAGCAAGAGGAGGGCCTAAGAGAAGGTTTACAGATGTGGTGTGAGAGGACATGCAGGTTATAGGGGTAACAGAGCAAGACGACGCAGACAGGAAGATATGGAAACAAGATGATCTATTGTGGTAACCCCTAATAGGAGCAGCTGAAAGAAGAGGTGCAGTGGTAGCACTGCTGCTTTCCAATAAACAGATTGTGGGTTCACATCCTTGGTCTGCCCTGTGGAGAGAGCACTATGAGTAGAGAAGTGCTATAAAAATGCAAATTGACATGAATGGATATGTAATTCTTAATGTTTGCTCACCTTGGCAACAAAAGTGGCCATCACTTTTTAATGGACTTGGCTTTCTTTCTGCCTTTCATCAGCCTTTGCTAGATCCCATTGTGCATCCTGTCATCCAGCCACCACATCCATTACACTGGCTTTCCGTGCTGGAGGATCTGCTGAGATGCAATGCCTCCTAGAGGCTGGAATTGTCAAACCTAGTAATGCTGCCCTATGGATTTCTAATTTGGTTTTGGGAAAAAAAAAAAAAAACAAACAAAAAAAAAAACAAAAACCACACACGGGAACTACTAGTCTGCGTTGATCTAAGGACAGTTAAGAGTCATTCCTGACAGACACCCTCTGCCAACAGAAGAGTGAACTACACAATTGTGGATCTCATGTCTTTACAAAGTTAGATCTCCATCTGGGGTATCTGCAGGTGCCACTCCACCCCAGCAGTTGACATCTGACTGCATTTGTCCCTCACATTGGGGTTTTCTGATATACAGGGCTATTCAAAATGAAAGAGCAGATTTCAAAAATGTATTTCAAACAAACTGTATAGGACAGAAACATTCCACACATCACCGGATAGAGGAAAGTTCAAAGTTTGGTCTTGTGGTCCTTGAGGTTGCATGTACTGAACATAAGCACCAGGTGTAGTGTAACTAACATCAAAAAATGGTAGACTTTCGTGCCACACACACACACACAGCCGACTGGTCCCTAGTTACTGAATTTACAGCTTCCTCAATTTGATGTCGCAAATCTTGATTAGCGGGCATAGGTGGAGCCTTCCAATCCATCATCCTGGAATGGTTGTCATTCAGGTAACGGACCTTCATGTTACCTAAACACCACCATTTCAGGACGACAGATTGGAAGAGGTGGACAAGATCTTGCTCATCGTCTATGACCTCCCAGGTCTCCAGACCGTACCCCCTGAAATGTTTATCTATGGGGGTACATCAAAGAAAGTGTTTGTTCCACCTATGCCTATTTTCACATTAAACACCATTAATAATGCTTTGCAAAAATTAAAGAAAAAAAAAAAAAAAAAACAGTATAAGAGCATGATGAAAATTTTCCATAATGATTAGACACAAATTTGACGATTATGTTTCAGTTTATTTGTAAAATATTAAAAATCCAGAACATTACTTTAAAAATCAGGGAGACTGAAGTCAGCAGCCTGCACCCAAACATCAGTGTGGCCAAAGCCTTGCGTTTGCGCTTCACCAGCAGTCCAGTGGAGCTCCAGGTAGGAGGCATGCAGGTCCAGTGGACCTCGGCAACCTTCTTGCTGAGCGACTTTCTTCAGGGGCAGCACTACTTCCAGTAAGTAGCAAAAGAAAGGTAAATGGACACACCCTCGGAAATCACAGACAACAGAGCAGATGGAAAGCCATTAGAGAGGTGGAGGATGTATATGTACAAAAGGAGAGAGAGAGAGAGAGAGAGAGAGAGAAAGAGTGGTGATAAAAATTATTAGGTGACAAATGGGTGGGGGGGACAAACAAAAATGACACTTTAAACAACAATCCTAAATAACCCCACTATTCAAAAACCGGCAAAGAAAAAAAAAAATCTATATTAAAGCCATCCTGAATAACAAAGGTGCTACTAAAAATGCAAAAAGCACTGCTGGTGCTAAATAAGGTATTAATATTTTGTCTGCAAAAAAAAAAATCCTTTATAATATTAGCATATATCATTTTAACATGGGCGCCATAATTTCTACAGAGGCTAAAGCTTTGTTCCTACAATTTGTCAAGCAGAGGCAATGAAGGCATTTGCAAAGCAAGCATTAGCAGAAAAACTGTACCACAGAGGTTAGTCTGCATCCACTCCATTTGCATCAGACAGACTCCAGAGCTCAGTTACAAACAAATACTCCTTTCCTTGGAACGAATCACTTTGTGACTCGTGCCCAAAACCCCATCACAGATCCCTTAGGTATGTAACTCCTATTTGTTTTTTGTCATTCACACCCATTTGCAGTTTTATTCACTTATGTTTAAACTGAGCAGACAATTTTTTTTGTCCAATTTAAAGAAACACAGCCCACATTTACCTCCTTGAGTGTACAATATCAGACATGCTATGGACAGTACAACAGTACAAAGATGGGCCTTTTGTTTCCTTTACACAGGTAGGCCAGGAGTGTGAATCAAGAAAGAAACAGACAGAAAAAGAAACAAGATGGCAGGCTCCAGTCGTTGATCACCATGGCTTTAAGCCGAGTCATCGTGACCATAGGCAGGCAGCAGCTCCTCCTTGTCTTCTTTCACAATAACCTGACGAGACTTTATTCTCTTTACAGATATCAAGATCAGACCGATCACCAGCAGAACCGTCATAATTGAGAGTACAGAGGCAAGGAAGAAGACTGCAGAAGAGAAGGCAAAGAACAAGTTAGTAAGAGTGTCCCAGCATTTAATTATTCAGTAATCTTACAGTGCCATTAAAATGAATTCATTCCCTTAGAAAATTTCACATTTTATTTTATTTTTTTTTTACAGTACTGGCTTTGACACTGATCAATAGAAAATGACTAATATCAAAGTGGAAACAGATTTCTACAAAGTGGCCTACTGTATATGAATTACAAACAAGACATGAAATAAATGATCACAAAAGTATTCACTCCTTCAGTTCAATGTTGGTAGGTGCCTTTGGCAGACATGACAGCCTTGAGCCTGCATTCACAGGTCTCTATCAGCTTTTCATATCTGAACCCTGCAGTTTTTTTTCCTCATTCTTATTTTTTGTAAGACAGCCCAAGCTCTTTAAGGTCACATGGAGATTGTGAATGAAAGGCCATTTTTCAATGTTCAGCCACATATTTTCAACTGGACATGGATGTGGACCATGGCTTGGCCAATACAGAACATTAACAATGTTGTTTTGAGGCTGTTCCTGTGTAGCTTTGGCTTTATGCTTGGGAGGTAGTCTTGCTGGAAAACAAAAAACTTCTGAGGCACAGGTTTACTGCAGACTGCATTAGGTTTTCCTCCAGTATGTACTCACATTTTGCTGCATTCATTTTCCTCTCTGCCCTCATAAGCCTTGCAGGGCCTGCTGCAGAGATGTCTACCCACAGATTGATGTTGCCACCACCATGCTTTATGGTGGAGATGCTGTGTATTTAGGGAGGTGTAGTGATTGTATTACACCAAAAATGGTGTTTAGTTTCGTGGACAAAAGGCTCAATTTTGGTCTTGCACCATGAAGCCTTCTTCCAGCTGACTTTAGTTTCCCCATTTCTCTTCTGGCAAACTCTGTCCAAGAGGCCATGTGCATTTTACTGCTTTCATACTCACTCATAAGTCTGATTGGTGACACAGTTACTGTCTGTATAGTGAATGAGATAGGAGAGACTGTGGCTTGTTCCTTTGCATGATCACTCAGTTTTTATGGACTGCCTACTCTAAGTTGATTATCACCTGTGAAGCACTCTTTCAGTTTCTTAATGACTTAACTTGACAATGAGGGATATTCAGTGACTTTAAGCAACTGTGTGAAAAGGGATTGAAAAGCACAAGTCAGGGGATCGAGACAGGAAAATCTGAGTGTTTTGTCTTCAATGTGGTAGGTTAGACTACCATAGCAACTTCTTTCCACATGTAGGTGCATATAGGCTACAAACAACAAAAAGACATGCAATCTCCTTTAACTAATTCTGTGACTTCTAATTGGGTGCACCAATTATTTAAGTGTGTCACATTAAAGGGTCTGAACACTTGTGATCAGTTATGTTTTATATTTGATCATTTAGACCACATTAAAGAGATTGTTTTTCCACTTCCACATTAAAAAGTCTGTTGATCATTGTGTCAGTAAAGCCAAATTAAATCCAGTCTTCTAATACTGTATAACAAAAATCTGAAACTTCTAAGGGGATGAGTAGTTTATATGCATTCAGTCATTTACACATAAAATAAGCAATAAACTGAAAACACTCACGATAACTTAAATCCACAAACAAAAACAAACAAGGCAGCTCCAAAACAAAAAAGAACCAAAGACAGTACACAATGGAAAAATTAAATCAAACAAAAGATGAAGGAGACATTAATTTTGGAGAGTGACTGCTAAAAGAGGGGCTTTTAGCCTTAACTGAAATTTTCAAATTGACAAAGATGAAGGAAAAAAAAAAAAGAAATGTACACAGTATGTGACCAGCAATTGTGCAGTAAAACATCAAGATTGTTGACGGAAGATTTCAGTTGTCCCAGCTTATACGTATTGCGGGGTGGTGATGTTAATGGCTTAGTGGGTTAAACAGCCTACTAAGACATTTAAGGCCCTTATCTCTCTGCTGCAATCTGGTTGGCACTTTAAAGTACTATGCGGTGTTCTGTGCAGTTAAGGGTGCTATATATTAACTAAAATGATGCTCAATTCCTGTAAGAACTAGATTGAGCAATAGACAATTTAAACCTCATCTACACAGACTACACACGTGGTGGCCTATGGAGAACCGACTGCATCATGCCCATCGCAAGTATCCAAAATGGCTCAGCTGGCCAGCAGCACAGACCTGTCCACCTACTTTTTTATTTTTTTTTAGTTCAAGCTGATTTATGTGAAGTGCCTACTCTTAGTGAACAACTGCAATGATGGTGGCAAAAATGGATCAGGAGATGCATATTTTAGAAGCTGTCAGAGCCAATATCTAAAAGCAAAGAGCAAAATGATGACAGAAGTCTAAACAAATGCTGTTTAAAAGATGTATGTATTTAAAAAAAAAAGATGAGTTCGCTCCAGAACCAACATTATACAACTGTTAATTTGAGCAAAGAAACTGAATTATACAAGTTAAGCAGAAAGCTTTACACAGTTCAAGCACAGGACTGAAACAGTACAAGGGGCACACAGTACCCTTTGGGAGGCAGCTCCCGGTAATACTGCCATGTGTCCTAACAGTCAAGTAGTTAAATCCTGAAGCTACAAAATGGCATCATGGGGGCAAAACATCATTACTACAGCACACATGTAGAAACATTCCCTGGAGGTTAGAACTCTCAAATTAACAGGAGAACCGGGGGGGTGGGGGGGGTGGGGGTGGGGGGTATGGGGTGAGATTGAGGGGGGTTAGTGGTGTTCGGAAGAGACAACAATTAAAAAAAAGATGCATCAGTGCACAACAGACCATAAAGAGGAGTTAAGGCTGAGTGGTGAAAGAAAAATAATTACGATGATTGACATCTTACCTTTGTTGTAATGAGTTTGAACATTGTGTCCTGGCTGATCGTAATTGTAAGCTGCTGTTTAGAGGAGAGAGGGGGAGAGAAGAAAAAAAAAAAAAAAAAAAAACTCATTGAACCATTTTCAAATCTAATACTTTAAGGGAAGAGAACCTTTCCCTGCTAAAAGTTAAATACTTCTTTTAAAATGAGCAGTTTGTCTAACAATCCATAACAATTAAATATACTTTTTGTGCAAAAAATATATTTGTTTACTTATTGCTAACTTTTCACCACTACTCTCACACTTATTTAAAAAGCATAATTTGGATTAAATATATTAATTATTTCAAAGCATAATATTTTGGAGCAAATCTGAACTGAAAAACTGCTTATTCCAGAGGTTTAAATCTTTTTGGCAGATCTTGACACACACCACCTTAATTCAAAAGTTTTGAAATCTGGAACAGATCTTGACAAGAAAACTGAAAACTTGCTTTTGGTTCAAACACTTCTAGCAGATCTTGATAAGAAAAATGGTTTTAAACTGATTTTTAAAACTTAATTTCCGTGTTTTCCCACGCTAAACAGCCATACTGTCATAAGCCAATTTCAATATTTTTGCACCTGATTCTCTCCAGTTCATTTCTGATCAGATTTGTTTTTTAAGCCAGGGTAGTCAATTTTCTTGACACTGGTGATGAGGTCACCAAGCCTGAAATATCCCATGACTCAAAATCACGTAACATGACAGCTTTAGCCAATAGCTTGGTTGTCCAAGCATTTCCTCCAGATGCTTCTTAAAGGTTGCCAAGATTTCTGCTTTTACAGCATGACTTAAAATCTAAGAAAGTAATATATCTGTCATCTGACAAAGTTAAAGCCAACAAGAAAGTCCAAAGTAACAAAATCATATGAATATTTTTTTTTTTTTTAACTAAGAGTTAAAATTGTCATTCATGGAGTTCTTATGAGGGGGCAGACTGTTTGAGAGCCAGTGACCAGCTGCAGCAAAGGTAAGATCTTCCCCCAAGCTTCAATTTTATACATAGAAAAGACAGCAAAAACAGTCAACATATCAGATAAGCATGGAAGATGAAACACAGGGAGATCAGGAAGATAAGCTTGAGCTGATGTGTGTAAAGCTTTGAAACAAAATAAAAATCTACCCTGTACTCGCAGGGAGCCAGAGAGAAGCGAACAGAAAAATAGGATTTTTTTTAGTGTCAATCAAAACTTAAGCAGCAGCATTTTTAATTGTAGGCCAAACAGATGAGTGACAAATACTAATATAGTGTGAAGTCTAAAATGGTACAAAACAAACTTAAGACAGAAATCAAACTTTGTGATGGGCATAAGTTGGGGAGAAAAAGCCTACTTTTAATCATGGCATTTATTAGCTTATCAACTTTGAAATCTTAATCAAAAAGATGCCATAGTTTCTACTGTGTGACCAATTGTTGGGTGTTATTGGACCTAGACTGCAAATGATTTTAATGGAGGTTGAAAGGCCAAAAACAAAAATCACCTCAGTTTTTGGAATGTTTAATTCAAGATATTAAATGTTGAATGACAAATTATGTTTGAGGCAGCTAAAGCAAACAGCAGAGTATATGCACAATATGATTTTTGTGCAAGGTAGATTTGGGTATCATTTGCATAACAGTGAGAAAAGGGATATTATACTTGCTTAGAATACTGCAAAGTGGCAAATGGTCCTAAAAAGGTAACAGGGGCTGAGTGAAATGACATAACTGGCATTAAAAGTCTTGCCTGAGGCAGTCTGTAGACCACTCAAAAAGGTAGGGCCTCAAATGCCAACCCACCGCTCAAGCCAATAAAAAAAATGTCATGTTCAACCATTTTGAAGGCTGCACTCTGATTCAGCAAATAAACGCAGCACTCCTCCTAGAAACTAGTAGCAGCTGATCACTTGGCACTCCCAAGAGAGCATATTCCGTACTACAAAATGATCAGGATCCAGATGAGAGCTTATCAAGACACATTTTTATATAAAAATCGGTGCAACTAAGAAAAAAAATTCAAGGATTTTGGAAAGATTTTGAGACAAGTCAAACAATTGAGAACAGAGGGGACAAGATTATCCTTTATAGCAGATTGCCTATTGCATGTATTTAAAAAAAAAAAAAAAAAAAAAAAAATTTACACTGAACATGGACTTTCTGTAACTTGTGTAACTCACAACACAGACAACCTAATCTACATTTAGTCCAACCACTTTCTGAACCTGTTCAATCTTAATTAGCATGGGGGTATACCATAGGGCACACTTGCACATAATGGAGGGGAAAAAAAATAAAGGGAAAAGCCACACTGTCATGCTGAGAATGTTCAAACTCCACAAAAGCTGTAAGTAACCTGGACTCAAAGTAGACTGTCCAAGTTGAGGCATCTGCACTTGGGCCTTCTCATAACCTGGAGGACTGAACAAAGCTGCAGAACAACAATGCAATTGAAGTATTTAATAGTCTAATGGACAGAAGATATGCTTTAAATTAATTTTACATTTACAGGATGTGGACAATACCATGACTGCAAGAATTACAATTTTGTTTAACTCCTTTCTGTACATCATTTTCCTTACTGGTCTGGAAACAATGGCCTCCTTTATAATTTGAATCTGAGAACACACACTTGAACTATTAAGAGATTCAAATCCAAAACCCGTCACTGAACTTAATATCTAGATTTTTCAGTTCCACACACACTCCAAATATGGTATACAAGCCATGAAAACAGCCTAGTATGATGATTAACAGGGGTTGTGAGCCACACCCTTAGATGAACTGGTGTCCCACCTAGTTACGATACAGGAAATGTAGCTCTAACCACCACCACAAACCACCTAACTAGCTCAATTGAATGCCTCATCCCTGACTGAGCATCCAGTTTGCATCTTTTACTTCTCATTGTCTGCTCATTGAACACTTTGAAATTCAGTTTCACAAGGTCCAAACCATAATCTCATTCCCTACATAAACATGTAGTGTTAGTATCACATTTAAGTGAAATGGTAGTAAATGGATGTTTGAAAGTTCACAAAAAATTGGAAGATTTTAATCTGCAATTCCTGCTGCCTGTGCCAAGTCATACAATCTGGAAGGATTTAGCAATCTAGAATAAATTTTGAATACATCTTACAGAGCTTTATCTTAACTTTAAAGAGTACACATATTTAAAAGAAACAACCCACATATTACAGGTTTAGGACTTTCTCAGATGTTGCAACTGCAGATTTGGAAATCGCATATAGCTCCAGTGGGCTGAAAGGTGTGCAAACAGTTACAAAATAATTCATTTTCAGAAATCTGGTCAAACCCAGACAGTGTTGGTCTTCCATGCACCTAGTGCCCATGAAACATCTGCCTCTCATTTTAAATTCTAAAATGTACACCTGGTGAGAAAATCCCCTAAGCATGTTGTTTATATTTGTAAAGCTCAGGCATTTATTACATGTGCTACTTCCTTGTTCCGTTATTTTTGGTCACTTAAAGGTCATTATGACAACAATGCGAGTCTCCCTGGCTGTTAAAGCATTGTTTAGGCCACACCATCTATAAAAGATTGGATGCAAGCCCCATGGATGTTAGCGTACTCTCTATCCCCACTTGTTTTGTGGGGAGTGCATGTCTATTAACCTGCTAATTTTCAAATTATGCTAACATGACAACTACTACATCTGTAAGGTACCTTGGGACAATGTTTGCTATGACACTTTCTATAAAGATGAGGCTACGTATATAGAAGTGGAGCAAATCTGATAAAACAAACATTAGTCTAGTATTAAAAACAGTCATGCACAGACTTCTGGTTCCATTTGGGCTGGCCATATGTCAGTCAAAGTGTGCAAGTCAGTGCAACCAAACAATGTGGCTCTGGTGGGGGTCATTCAGTGTGCATACTTCAACTACTGAGGCAGAGCAGCACAAACCATCTACATGGCAGCTGCACGTCAGGTCTGTGTAAGGCAGTGTTTCTCAACCACTGGATCTCGTCACAGGTTGGGTCATGGCTTACCATTGCTGGTTTATAAGCGGTACACAGTGGGTCACCTATGCTAGTGTTTCTGAACTGCTGAGTCGCAACCTGGGGATTCTGTCAGTGGATCACGGATTGCTGCCATTGGTTCACAAGAGGGTCCATTAAGAGATCAGCTGCATTGTGCAATATGTTTCCTCATTTCTATGCAATTTGATTTCACCTAGGGGTGATATGCAAATGCTGGTAATGGGCTGTCAAACAATTTTAAAAGTTTAAACTGAGATGCATGACCATAAAGACCGACAAATAGTGTAAGGCAGGAAGTACAGGCCAGATGCATAACAATTTTCCACATGGAGCAATGCTGATGAAAAACCTTAAAGTGGACACTCCAGGAGTCAAGACATGAGATTTATTACTGCAGCTGGTTCTGGCATTTTCTAGAACATATAGAACAAGTACAAACTGCCTCAACTCTGTCAGACTTAAATCAGCAAAGGACTATATACTTGATTTGCATTTTTTGTACAGAAGCAGCTGCTGCATTTCCAGTGACACTAAACAAATTTACTTGAAATTTTTTGATTTTGAATGATTTATGAATAAAAATTGCAATAAATGTCTAATGTAAAGTATTTAATCATACATATTACAAAATAAAACAAATGATAAAATTTATTCTCTGTCCTATTTCACCAATCCCCAATATTTACGTGTTAAGATGACCTCGTTTAACATGGTTTCATTTAGCGCTGGGATTTCTTGGAACATATCCGTGTTAAGCAGGGTTCTTGCCTAGTAGTAGTTCCTTTCATAATTTTTACATGCATACTGCACACCATATCTCGGTGTTTAGATTTCCCGACATTCAAGGCTTGTTCCTACAGACACTCTTAAATGAACACTTTATCCTAGGAATTTCATAATTTGAGATGCATTAATTTCATAGGTTGACAGTCTTCCTATTGCCATCTAAAAGTGACAAATTAAGGAGACTATGCAAAAACACCAATGACCAAAAACATCCAGTTTCCCTATAAATTTGGTAATTCTCTATCCACTTCTGTTAGAGCTCAACTTATTTGCAGAGCTGTTTAAATCTGAGTCACAATCTCAGCCAAGTTTATATCAGCATTTCTTATTTGGAGCTGTCTGTGTTTGTGGTGGAGCCACACTTTTATAATTTGTCTCATAAGTTAGGCCACTAAGTTGATGCGCCAATAAAAACAGGCAAAAACTCCTCTCCTCTGTAGTTTCCAAGCCATGAAGGCAAATTGCTAAACCACAGTTGCATGAAGGCTAAAGGGTACTTCATGAATTATTCTGACAAAATGTAATATTTATACAACTTTACATTTTAGCTATATTCCTAACATCTTAAGTATTAAAGGGCAAAATGTGTGAACTGGCAATTATATATAGAAATAATTTGATTCACAATTGTTCTCAGAATCAGAACAAGTGGAGTCTTTCACTGGTCCTCGGGGAAATGCTAGAGCGAGCTGCCAAATGTAAACTGCTCAAAAAAAAATTCAAGGAATACTTCTTAATCAGAGTATAGCATCAAGTCAGTGAAACTTGTGCGCCATTGATCTGGTCAGTTAAGTAGCATAGGGGGTTGTTAATTTCATTAACACCAAAGCAGCTGAAACTGATTAACAGGTGCACTAGAGGGGCAACAATGAGATGACGCACAAAACAAGAATGAAAGGTTTAACAGGTGGAGGGAGGCCACTGACATTTTTCCCTCCTAATCTGTTTTTTTCACTTGTTTTGCATTTGGTTATCGTCTGTATCAATACTGGTAGTTTGAGGAGATACCTGGACCCTATAGAGGTTGCACAGATAGTCCAACTTCTCCAGGATGGCACATCAATATGTGCCATTGCCAGAAGGTTTGCTGTGTCTCCCATCACAGTCTCAAGGGCATGGAGGAGATTCCAGGAGACAGGCAGTTAATCTAGGAGAGCTGGACATGGCCATAGAAGGTCCTTAACCCATCAGCAGGACCGGTATCTACTCTTTTGGAGGAGGAACAGGATGAGCACTGCCAGAGTCCTACAAAATGACCTCCAGCAGGCCACTGGTGTGAATATGTCTGACCAAACAATTAGAAACAGACAACATGAGGGTGGCCTGAGGGCCCGACATCCTCTAGTGGGCCCTGTGCTCACTGCCCTGCACTTTATTGGCATTTGCCATAGAATACCAGAAATGGCAGGTCCACCACTGGCACCCTGTGCTTTTCACAGATGAGAGCTGGTTCACCCTGAGCACATGTGACAGATATGAAAGGGTCTGGAGAAGCCATGGAGAATGTTATGCTGCCTGTAACATCGTTCAGCATGACTGGTTTGGTGGTGGGTCAGTGATGGTCTGGGGAGGCATATACATGGAGGGACACAGACCTCTACAGGCAAGACAATGGCACCTTGACTGCCATTAGGTATCGGGATGAAATCCTTGGACCCATTCTCAGACCCTATATGCTGGTGCACTGGGTCCTGGGTTCCTCCTGGTACATGACAATGCCTTCGCCGTGTGGCGAGAGTATGCAGGCAGTTCCTGGAGAATGAAGGAATTGATACCATTGACTGGCCCCACCCTCGCCTGACCTAAAACCAATAGAACACCTCTGTGACAATGTTTTGGACCATCCGACACCACCAGGTTGCACCTCAGACTGTCCAGAAGCTCAGTGATGCACTGGTCCAGATCTGGGAGAAGATCCCCCGGACAACATCTGTCTTATTAGGAGCATGCCCAGATGTTGTCAGGCATGCATACAAGCACGTGGGGCTATACAAACTACTGAGTACGATTTTGAGCTGCTGTAATTGAATTTCAGCAAAATGGACTAGCCTGTCACATCACTTTTTCACTTTGATTTTCGGGGCGTCTTTGAAATCAGTCCTCAAAATTGATCATTTTAAATTTCCATCAAACAATGAGGCATCCTTTCATTCCTAACATTACCCAGTCCATATCGGTATAGAGATCCAGCAGGATTTTTTCCCCATTGAGATCTGATGTGTTTTCAAAGTGTTCCTTTAATTTTTTTTGAGCAGTGTACTTCCAGTACTAGTGTAGCAACAAAGTGGTTTATAACGCAAGATAAAATCTGAAAGGATCCTCCACCTCCTACTGTATTATCATTGGCATTAAAACATGACCTTCTCAAAGCTGCCCTGTTCACTTTAGGATCACAGTAAGGTCACCAGTACATCACAAGACCGTGGTATACATTTAGTTCAAATTGACATCAAAATGACTTCATCCAACCAGTTTGTCATCTATTCTGTCAAGATGCACATACTTGGTCACAACTGTAAAATGAGGCATTCAGGCTAGCCAGTCTTTAAAACATGCATTTTAACCAAAAACTTTATCCATGGTCTTTAACCTCCTCACTAAACACCCCCAATTTAATTCACTTTAGGGTTGTGTAACAGAGCTTATCCTAGCAAGAGTTGGCACTAGGCAAGAAATGGCTCTAGAGGGGGTGCCAGTCTATTGCAGGGTTGACTATGTCAAGTGTGTGTGTCTGTTATACTGCTCAGCATCAGTTTTCTTCATTTCTGCTGAAAGGAAATAATTTGATAACTCCGGTGGTGCCAGGAGGGCCAAATAAATTTAATGTGTTTGTTTTTTTTTTGGTAAGAAATGTGTCCTTACATTGTAAAAATCTGAAGAAAAAAAAAATTCTGAACAACATTAAAATGGCAACTATACTTACACTTTTAAATTTACTTCACAGGTTCAGATCCTGACCTTCCAGAGCACTTCTTGGTATGAGCTAATCAATTTTGTCTTGCATATAAAAGAGGAATACAAACTAGATCAAAACACAAAACATCTAAAAAGAGTTTACCTGGACCTGCAGCACAGCTGTCCATACACTCCTTGACTGACTCATACCGGTTCTGGTTACCCAGGCAGCCACCATACGTAAAAGTAAGACAGTTCTTGGCAACTGGGTCAAAATACCAGTTCATTAAACTGGCACGGCAGGGACCAGTTTCTTTCTTTGCCATACAGCGTTCTAGCCAAGAGTGGAAAAAAATACATATCAATACACAGGAGTCACTAAACTGCATCAGATATACATAAACACTGGAAGACCAGGAGAGGCAACAGTGGCACACACCTTTATATGCTTCAGGAATATTTTCAGTTAGGGCCTTTGGGGCAACGGTCACTATAAAATGGAAAACAGAGCAGGTTAACAACTTAAAACTTGGGCAATCTAATAGCTCAGGAAAAGAATGACTCTAAATTGTGGTAAAGTTTACCTGCACACTTAGCCTGGCATTCCTCCTCTGTTAGATAGTTGTTCTTGTTCCCCATGCAACCTCCATAGATGAAAGTCTGGCATATCTTTGCATTACTGTTGTAGAAGTAGCGAGGCATCGATGCTTTGCAAAGTCCAACGGCAGGCTCTGTCAGGCAGTATTCTGCAGAAGAAAAACAGACATAGCTGTGCATGACGATGGGAGATTCATGTGAGGGTCTCACAAATAAAGTTCATTGTACAGGGTGGGCCATTTATATGGATACACCTTAATAAAATAGGAATGGTAGGCGATATTAACTTCCTGTTTGTGGCACATTAGTATATGTGAGGGGGGAAACTTCAAGATGGGTGGTGACCATGGTGGCCATTTTGAAGTCGGCCATTTTGGATCCAACTTTTGTTTTTTCAATAGGAAGAGGGTCATGTGACAAACTTATTGGGAATTTCACAAGAAAAACAATGGTGTGCTTGGTTTTAACGCAACTTTATTCTTTCATGAGTTATTTACAAGTTTCTGACCACTTATAAAATGTGTTCAATGTGCTGCCCATTGTGTTGGATTGTCAATGCAACCCTCTTCTCCCACGCTTCACACACTGATAGCAACACCGCAGGAGAAATGCTAGCACAGGCTTCCAGTATCTGTAGTTTCAGGTGTTGCACATCTCGTATCTTCACAGCATAGACAACTGCCTTCAGATGACCCCAAAGATAAAAGTCTAAGGGGGTCAGATCGGGAGACCTTAGGGGCCATTCAATTGGCCCATGACGACCAATCCATTTTCCAGGAAACTGTTCATCTAGGAATGCTCGGACCTGACACCCATAAGGTGGTGGTGCACCATCTTGCTGGAAAAAAACTCAGGGACGTGCCAGCTTCAGTGCATAAAGAGGGAAACACATCATCATGTAGCAATTTTGCATATCCAGTGGCCTTGAGGCTTCCATTGATGAAGAATGGCCCCACTATCTTTGTACCCCATATACCACACCATACCATCAATTTTATTTGTTCCAACAGTCTTGGAGGGATCTATCCAATGTGGGTTAGTGTCAGACCAATAGTGGTGGTTTTGTTTGTTAACACAAACACAATGGGCAGCACATTGAACACATTTTATAAGTGGTAAGAAACTTGTAAATAACTCATGAAAGAATAAAGTTACGTTAAAACCAAGCACACCATTGTTTTTCTTGTGAAATTCCCAATAAGTTTGATGTGTCACATGACCCTCTTCCTATTAAAAACAAAAGTTGGATCCAAAAGGGCCGACTTCAAAATGGCCACCATGGTTACCACCCATCTTGAAAAGTTTCCCCCCTCACATATACTAATGTGCCACAAACAGGAAGTTAATATCACCAACCATTCCCATTTTATTAAGGTGTATCCATATAAAGGGCCCACCCTGTATAGCATGCCACACTGAGCTATGGTGTATATAAGCCCAGTGATCAAAATTCTTAGAGACATAATTTAGGATGTTATTTTTAATATCAATAAGCACATTAAAATATACTTGACAATTCCTAAAATTGCATAGTGTGGGTAATCTGAAAGGAGAGTCTAAACTGGTGATCACTAGGGCCAGGACATGACTAGAAAACATCTGACTTATTGTAAGCAGTTTTATTTTCTAGCCTATTTTCCGGAATGCTTTAAGGAAAATCAAATGAACAGGTCACCTAAATTTCTTTCCAGTTCTTCTTGAGGGATTTTTCAGTAGAACAGCACCATACCAACTAGGGCCCTTATGACTGCAACTTTTTCCTCTTCATTAAGCCCATTAGAGAGCTAAAGCCACTTTACCCACTTTCTCTATACTGTAACATTTTACTTTGACCAGTACTTTACACTGTAGTTTGGAATACTAAATATACTAAAATACCCTCACATGTACTCCAACTTGACGTTAACAGGATAAAACGAATGTATGTTTGGGGTCATTTGTGTTTGAAGTAGTCAGACAAACACTTCAGGTATTAAATGAATCGGAGAAGTAGAGTTGACTAAAGTGTTTAGGAGAACTGTAGTTTAGCCATTTAATATATTGTTTATTAAGGAATACATTTGATTATAGGTGTGGGTAGTACAGCTGGCTTCCCTGTAAAGTCTGCTCTCAATAGGTGTTCTGTGCCACTGAAAGCCTAGCAAAATACCATCTTCCTCCTACAGTGGGTGGGAACATTGATAGTTGCTAGCAGGTTATTTCTAAATTTGTTAGATCTGAAGAGGAAGTCTAGACCATCAGTACTCTTATGAATTCTTGGAATTAAAAGGATGTCTCTCATGGACAAAACATGTACAGATCCAGTGTTTGCCTATGCAACTAGAATGAAACTTGATCCAATCAGCAGACTCCACTTCAATCTTTAAAACTGAATACAGGGACCTCAGACAGGAAATTAGTCACTCTAACGAATAAAAAGCTCAGACTTTCTTTGAATTTGGGAGCTACCATGCTCTCCACAGATCCCTGAAGCTGGATGCCCAAAACTAGCTGTAAGATCTAACCCACAAAGCCAAGGTCTGGGTCAGTGACAGAGCCCAGTTTGAGAACACTGAGGTGCAGCATCACTGTCACCATTTGAAAATTGTGGTACACAAGTGCTACACCAGTGATCTAAACAGCCTAGACCAAATCTGTCTGGAAAATGGATCACATAATCACAGCAAATAATATACTAAGCATGGACACAAGTGTGGAGAAGGAATAAATACACAAACAGCATATTGCCTTCCTTTGTTTTATATTAGAAAAAAAAAAAAAAACTGTCACATTTAAAAAAGTTTCAGTGCTTGAAAATAAGCATCTGAACTTCAGTGTAGGAGTTGGTGAAAAGCTGGAATGCTTTTGCAGGTCACCGTAAACACTTTAACTACTGAGACTTAAACGCTGGCAATTTTGCCATATGCACATTGGCAGAGCTACAAAGTATCATGTTAACACTATGAAAACTTCTTACTTACTCATAATCCTCAATTATCACTTCTGCCAAGAATCCTTTATCATTCTTCAGTTATCCTACAGAGACATTGCCGGGACCACGCAACACCTTGACACCCAGTATGACTTGCAGACCCTTTCTGCATTGGTGGCATTAAAAGCACTAGGCCATTGTGCAATTCTACCAAAGGAATAAGCCTCAGACTGGTTTGTAAAATGAAGGACATCAATAAATGATGATTGTTTGGAATAAAATGAATAGTTTAGTATATTAAATAAAAAAAAATTACCTGCATATGCAGTGGTATCTTCTGTGACCTTATTCTGATCATCCTGACTGGTCAAAACCTGAGGTAACACTAATATGGAAAAGAAAAAAACAAAATTTTGAGTTACATTACAGGATAAGAATTGCATCGATTTACTTTTGGTGTACTAACCAACTGAGGTTTACATATCAAGCCAGGAGGAGAAATTGTACTGGCATCACTGTGGTTTTAAGCCCAGTGATCTAGCCTTTATGTCACAATCTATATTGCATATTTTGGCACAAATAAATGTGACAATTAACCTCAATACTGAGTTAACAGCTAAACACAGTTGCTGTTCTAAATCAAAATATTAGACACCCCTTATATACAAGTCTTATAAAAAGTGTTAGAGAGAAGGCCAATTTTTGGTTTAAAAAAAAAAAAAAACACACACTTAAATGGTAACAGCAAACATGCTTTAAGACAAGCTTGCTGCTTCATAGCATTGCCTTATTTTAAAATTACCGTCCACCTAATCGGTTGAATCTAACCTGCTGCATTGTTGCTTTCTCTCCCCCCCCCCCCCATTTAACTCCTTAAACTTGAACATTTTACATAGCCACACTGCACTCAAATCTGAAGACTGGAAAGGAATGACTCTTCCCATGCTCAAAATGTAAATACACATGGAACCCAGCAGTGACTCTGTAGACCTGTCAGGACTTTGTCCCTTAAAATGTAAATTTTCTACTATAGGAACTTCCTGAGATGTCATATGTGAAGTCAATATCCCATAACATGAAAACCTGCCATTTGCCAGGCCAAGATCTTTAATATTCCCAAGTAAATGTCTCACCTTAAGTAAAGAAACCCATAAAATTACCAACTCAAGCATGCAAAATGTCCCATCCATGTAGAAGAGTAGAACCAAAAAAAAAAAGTGCGTGCATACACACACACACACACAAAACATCTTTCTCACATACAATAATAAGACTTACCCAATGTAGCATTACACATTATGCATTTGCTTCTGTCAAACATACTTGCATGTCACTCCTCAACCCTTGTCAGTTAATGCCACAGGCCCTACGTGTCCATTACTTAAGTAACCAAATAAACAGCACTCAACTGAACATTAAGTGTCACAACAAACACAATCAGAAGCTTTAAAACTGAACAATTTGACATCAAACAGACCTGTTTTTCATATAGGACCTTTGTTTTAAAACGCCACACCAATGTGGTACTGGAATTTGGATTTCCAGGATTATCATTCACACATTTTCTTTGAAGTGCAGACCAGTAAACCATCTTGATTGGGTTACTCAGCAAAGGGGTAGAATAAACAGACTGTATTGTGGTTTGCAGTCCAGTAACTTAGGCCGAGGACTGTGCTGTCCTGTGCTCACAGCCAATGGCCACTATCCATTACAGAAGACATCTATAGTAGAATGTAACCGAAATGAACCAGTGGCAAGTCAAGAGAAAGTCAATTGCTCAACGTCCAATCATTTGAAATCTATTAAGTGCAAAAGTCTTACTAAAAAAAAAAAAAAAAAAAACAAAAAGATGAACAGCAGCATAGAGTCCCCATCAGGAAATTATACATTTAAAAGACAGTGCAATAGAAAGTCTCCCCCCAACACACACATCCTGTGCCATCACTTCGCTTTTGCCTTCGAGTCCTCTGCAGGATATCAAGGCAAAGATCCCAGCAACTTGACGTCCAGCTCTATCAACAGATTTTTCTATCCCATCCATTAATCCTTCTCTGCTGTTCCATAAGAGAAACAGGTACAGATACTCAGTCTCTAACCATGCCTTTAACACACCAGGATACCAGCTCCAGCCTTTGCACTCATGCTACATCTGCCTCTCTCCTGGTGCTCACCTCCCCTTAGCTAGCAGTCAGCCTGCCTTTCAAACATTAGGTCAATTTAGCACTCAACCCTCCGTCAATTACTGACACACACACAGAACTGTGGACTAATTAGACTGTGCAGAACAAGTCTCATGCTAAATGTGATCAAGCTGCTGAACACGTGTTATCACAGGGACGGTCATTAGTGGTTTGAGTAGCCAAAGTGTTGTTTACAGGCTTCTGTTCTGACAGATATGTTTCAAGGAGATTAATACTTGTCTGCTCATCTTTCAAACAATCTGCCATACAAGATCGTCAAGCAAAGAAAGCCAGACTTGATGAAAAAAATTTACACTTGTGTAATGCAAAGTGTGGTTACTCCAAGGTAGATTATCCAGTATGTGCATATGGGTGGGCAATAGGAAGTTTGCACCATGAACCTGTAGGTGAAAAACTATTTGCTATTGAAAGGGATGGACCTAATCAAGTACCACTGAAATGTGTGTATTTACCATAAACATTAATTTTAGACAACCTTTGCCTACAAAGATAGTAGTACTACTATAAAATAGTTCTCATTGTGTACTGTGGTCAAATCTAGTAAACATTCCAGAAAAGGGGAGCACATAACGTCTTTGCCAGTCAATTCGTTGAATTATTTTTGTTAATTAGGGGTTAATAAAAATAAATGCAGCCTCCAAGCAAAAGTGAATGTTGACAGTGTTTTTTTCTACAAATGAAGTTTGCCAAAATGTGCATAGCAACAAGTCCAGTTACTAACTTAAAAAGGTCTAGCTCAATGCTATCAAGGCTGCTCTTGATGGCAAGGGAATGAAGGTTGAAAACATTAAGACACAGTAGGCACATTAACTTTTGATACAATATTTTAAAGGAACCATCTTAAATATTTTCAGGCCTAAAGACAGACATTACATTTGATTTGTAATAAACCAAGCAGAGCTTACACTCATAATAGTTTACTGAAGAGTAAGTTTGCAACATTATACATTTAAAATTCGCCTGATTAGCCTGCTGTCTAAATAAAACTGAAGCAATTTACGGATTGCCCCCACCAGAGCACACATTAAATGTCACAAACCTAATTAGGAAGGCGTCACAGTACACCAAATACATGTAGTACAGAATAGAGTGGCAGTCATAAGACTGCACACAATTCAATGTGATTATATAGCATCAGGATGTACTGAGCTTAACATGTTGATTTTTGACTTACATGCACAATTGTTACTACAAACGTTTGAAAAAAACAGTAGATTTGATATTTTATTACTACAACAAATTGAGCCAGCTAGCAAATCCTGTTATGTGTTTGCATATTTTACAGCTCTGAATGCCTTTGTGGTAACATTCTGATTACCTGCAATGAATTTCAGCGTACCCTCAATTACTTAACATGTAAAGGTGCCACATTTTACTGTAAGTTTCTCTCAGATTATGAAGAGTTTGGCAGACAGTGTTAATCCAAAAATTGCATTGAAAAATGGGTGTGAATAAGAATGCTTTTTAAGCTTTAATTCAGTTTTTAAACCTGGCAATCTCATAGCTTTTCTATGTGCACTGAATTCAGACAGAATTTAGTCTGAATAATTACATTCACACATTCAAAGGAGCACCCAGGGCAGCAACATGACTGGAAAGTGACTACATTGATATGCAAGGACGGCCCAAGCTGTGCGCTGTAAGATTGGTTACTTTGGGCAGCACAGCACAGAGAATTGCTATTCACTTTTCACCAACTTGGTATGCGATTTGACTAGCCCGATCATAAGTGAATGGCTATCCAATTGTGGGGAAAAAGAAGCTCTGAGATGAGAGTTGGAAGGAGAGCTTGATCAGATTTATGGAGACTGATATAAGCTGTGTTATGCAAAACTGGTGTGTGTCTACTTACACTTTTCTTGCCAGTTATTCCAATGATGCATTGTATTATTTGTACTAGTTATCACTGTTATAATTTAAGTATCAGAAATGTTTTGTACTGTGCATATTGTAATAAACGTGGGGGTGAACCACCTTCAGTGTGAGCTGGCATCCCATCATACAAATTAGCAGCTTCAGAGACAACCACATGAAAGCCTATTCAAAAAGCAAGCCTGCGAAAGCTGTATAAGAATTCCAACTAGTGCACCAAGTCAGCAGTCCTTTTAAGTTTAGAAATCTACCTAAAAGAGCAATGTAAACAGTGAGAACCAATGGGCACTCTGCATTAGCAAGCTCTGCAGCAGCTCAGCACTACATTATTGCCAATTCAGTGATATGCTAAAACAAATTTGATTATGAAGCTTTATGCATAGGGGCAGAATTGTTCAAGAGACTTGCAATGTGCCTGAGAAGACTCAAAAAGATTAACACTATACTAGCATACTGGTGGGTCCTTCCCACGTGCCAAGTTTCAAGACTTTCACCAGGAAAGCAGCAAGGTGTTTTTGAAAGTGGAGTAATATGCAATGGCTGTGTGCTATTTGTGTGTGTGTGTGATCTATTTTTGTGTTTGCTCAGCTCCTGAGCGCACACAGAGCTGGTGCCTTTATTGCTGCAGCATGCAAAGTAGTTCATGATTGTTGTGTGCTCTACTCACTATAAGATACTAGGCATTTTCACTGAGGTGTGTCTGGTAAATAAGTCACATATTGTAAATGTGGCAGTGCACAAATTCTGCTGTTGACCCACCATGAGGATTTTTGCCAGAAAGAAATGTTTCTGCCCTATAAAAAAAATAAAAAAGATACACCATGTTCAAGGGGTGTTTAATGATACATTCTGGTTCACTTAAGTTTGTTGTGTTATATACAATTGAAGTACTGATAAAAAGCAACTTCTCACTTCATTCAGCACAGGTAAATTTGTGAAAGGGCAGTTAAGTGGACAAGTGTCAAGTGAGAAAGGAATTATAAGCCAAAGACGAGCAGGATTAATCTACAGAGAGCCTAGAAGCTTTTCAGAGAAGAGTACACAAGTACATCCCTGGAGTAAAGGGCATGATCTGGGTTAATTGAATTTAACTTTAGTGTTACAGAGTTGCATAGGGACCTAATTGCAGGCAAAGATTTTTAGTGTGCCACTGGGACCTGTAAAGGTTATTCATACACAATTATTTACAATGAGAATCTAAATGACCAGGAGATGATTCAAGTGTTACACAATGCTAAAGTACAGATGTGCCCTATTTGGTAATGACCAGTCTTATTGCCAGTGTCACCCGGGTCGACAGCTATTTCAAGCTTTCCCAAACAATCAACCTCAGCAGTAACTGCTATTCACCATTCATGCTTGTCAGAAAACAATTCATACCCCTGTTTGGAGGTTGCCTGTTCAAAGATAAGGCATAAAAAAATCAAACAACTGCATGGAACTCCAGAGTTTACCTACGGACGGACGCATGGATGACATTGCTCCTGTCCATGCCTAGGTCAATGCTTTCCAACACACTGTCAAAGACTGAACAAGTGCAGATTGCAGGAAACTCCGACTGCATCATACTTTGTTCCTTTGACTATTATTGTGATTGTTAAATCAATAGCAAAAATAAGTATAATCTGTTAGTGTTACTGATTCTTTTGATCACTGCTGTACCACTAGGAAATGTTATGTATACACACACACAGGTTTAGTAAAGGCTGCAACCTCTAACGAACCTCTTCCCAGGGAGCATGCACCCCCTGCTGGATGTACTAATCCAGGTTTTATTCTCAAGGATATTGAAGAAATGAATCCCTGTGAAGTATTAAAATTATATAAATGGGTACTTAAGATCTAGAAATTGAGGAAAAATGCATTTAGCACAGAAGGCAGGAAGCATAAAGTTTTGGGGGAATCTGGAATAAACTACCATATCATGAGATGCAGGAGAAAAACCACTTTTACTTAAATTTGGATGGAATACTTACACATCATCAGTAACCAAGTAGCCAGAATGACTGAATGGTCTCCTATTGTTTAACTTACATACTGCAGTTCCTTCAAGACATTATGTGCCATATGCTCTTGTAGGAAGGCTGCTAGAGGAAGAAGGTACAGTTAGTCATGGCAATTTTCTTACTCCAAATAGCTGTGGACCCAAGGAAAGCTAGTTTTAATCTCCTCTGTCCCTCAGTCAGGTGGCCAGATTTTCTGTTAGGATGGCTGATTAGATTATGACAAAAGTCATTCTCCTACTTGTATACCTTGGTGTCTACTGTACTTTTGCATGTTAATGTATGGACTTGGCATTTTATACATTTAGAAACCTACAATCACTGCAAACTTGTACTTCTTCAATAGCATTATATAAAAACAAAACTGATTTAAGTGATTAATTCAGGCAAATATCTGCAGGCAGGACTTAACTAGTCAAATATCATACTGATAATTTTACAATCAAATATTCATATATCAAGTGATGAAAACATCAAGGCTTTCACAGGAGAGGACAGTTGCTTCCAATGCACAAAAACTTAAGAAAAAAAGTCCTAAACACTGGAGATTTATTCCCAAAATAGTGATTTAAAATTTTCTTCCAATGTTCTAGTGTCCCAGATGAAAACATCCATAATTTGAAACATTTTCAAAAGGCAACTGTTAGCATGACCCACAAGAGTGATTTGTTTGATTGACCAAAAAACATTCCTAAAAATTCCTATTTAAAATCAACACAATTGCAGGTTTTCAGGATTGTAATAAGGAAGCGAGGTGTGACTAAGTGATTTGATCACGAATTGTTCATTTCACAGATGTGCAATTCATGCTCCATGAGGTCTAAGATTTGTACATCTGTCAACACTTCTACCCGTTCACAATTTACATCATCATGGAAGAGAAAAAACCTACAATTTAAATACAAATACTTGCACTGTATGGAGCAATTTGAATGAAAAGCTGTATGGCCCCAGGATCTTACCTGAAAAACGTGCTTGAGAAACTCAGATTAAAACTTTGATGCCAAAGAAGCCAACTGCATTCTCCAGTTTTATATACACTGTAGGTTAGGATCCTTCCACCCCCCTCTGGATAAGCGGGTTTAGAAGTTAGTTTCTCATTACATACATCCATCTATTTTCTGTGCAAAAGAAAATAAAGCCAGGCCAAAAACTGTCCAATCCAGAGATACTGTACCAAGGAAGCAGTCTTGGTACAGGTGGGGGGGAAAAAAAAAAAAAAAAGGTACTGATCCTAAGCTTTTACAGCTAATTGGAGAATGATTCTTCAAGTAAGAAAAAAAAAAAATCATAGAATTCTCACAACTAAACAAAATGTACCCAATCACCAGTGATAAATAAGAGCAATTAAACAGAATCAAGTCAGTCCATTAGATAGAAAATCTGGAGGGACTTTCTAATGATGGGCACCATACTGTTCCACAGCAATGCATTCAGTGATAGGTGCCAGCATAAAAAGAAAAAGGACTCAAGATTTACAAAGAACAAGAGGAGAAAAATTCACAACAGCAGCAAAAGCTTTTAAAACTAAATATTTTATACATAAGCTAAAATCTCCATTGCTTCTCCAAAAACAAGTTTTTCTATAACTGTACACTTGAACATAACATTCTCCATACATCCTCCTTGCACAGCCCCAGAAAAGTCATCCATAACCTGTTCATTCCCACGTGGAATATAAAGAGCAAAGGCAGCAATGTAATTTTTAAGGAGGGGCTCTGCATGATCAACACAATGCCATAAAATAATAATTTCCACACAATGCCCTGACCAATAAAGAAGCAACTCACAGTACTGATAGATGCCATTAAATGATTTTATTAAATGCATGCAATGAAATAAAAAAAGAGAGGGTGCACTGAGGAGGAGAGAATGCTGAATGGATCCAAAACCTGGACTCTGCAAGCCTATTCAGAATTAACCTGCAACAAAAAAACAACCAAATAAATGACTTAAATGCAACTCAAAAATGGTGAAGAGCCCACTAGTCCACAGGAAAGAAAGGACATGCATTTGAAAGCAATGATGAGAAGAATAGCCTCTCAGAGCCCAAGCAATTGGAGACAATCCACACCCTCCTGCCCTAAAAACAAAGAACAAAAGGAATGATCCTTGGACAGGACTCCAGTTCATTTTACAGCAAACAATCCATACTACAGCAACGTGGGGATCACTTACAAAAAAAATAAGCCATCAGAATTTACCAAAGCCCATTGCAGAGAATCTCAATAAATGGCCCACATCTGTAAAACAAAAACATGCCTTGTCATTCCATTTCCCCATGGAAGGGTTTTTTTTTTTTTTTGTTTTTTTAAAAAACAGAGTATAGTTGTAGTTTTGATTGAGGGATAAGCATTTTGAGAGTCTTCCCTGAACCAACGGTCATCTTTTGCCACAGAAAGTAATATCCTCATCTGTCTCTCCATGATATACACACACTTTCCGAACGTTTTTCCATTTCAATTTTCTTTATTTCCAACTACATCCATTAGAGCATTCAATCATGCAAGAGGGGGTTAGGAGGAAAACTCCTCTACAAATTTCTAAAGTTTTATAGACAGTTACTTTTCTGATTAACTGCTTCAAAAGAGAGAACACTGAACATATAGAGCAGAAGAGGAAGAAGTTAGGATGTATGTCACCAACAGCGAGGAACATTCAAGAACACACAAATGAAGCATACCCATTGGTTTTGAACCATTCAGCCAACCATTCAGCCTAAATCATGAAGTTAACATTCAATTGCAATCCATATACTGAAAAGTCAAAATAATCAGAGCAGGGAGAGGCCGTAAGATTGCAGAATATAGGGGTAGGACTGACAACTACAAATTTAGGACAGCCACCAATACCAGCGATTTCACAAGGCCTGTACACTTTTCCACAGAGTATATCAATCGTGTTTGATCAGCTTTTGTAGCACAGACGCTTACTCTTGCAACAATGAGGTGGAACTAGGACTCTGGGGAGAAGACTGTGCATTTCAAACAAAATAGACATACAATGAACCCCACCTTGTAACCAAGCACAGCGGCTGTACAACAAACATTAATAATTGTTAGAAAATACCAAGACCATATTCGCCACAAGAATCATATCAAAATGGATTTTTTGTTTTCATGTTTTTTTTTCTAGTAAAATTTGGATGCCACAAGAGTCATTCATAAATATTGTCAAAAACCAAGGTGCAAAACTCAACTCTACTTTAATGGGAAACCAATTACATTATGACTACATTCCACATTTTATATAGCCTATGAAGAGATAATATAGCTGGACCTGTACCTTGATGTAAAAAGGACTAATTTCATCTCAGGCCAAATTAGTACACGAATGTGAAAATAAAAAATAAAAAAATATTTTTATATTATATTATATGTATACATATGTGTATACATACATATACATATATTTGTATATATACATACACACACTCTATATCTATAGATATATCCACACACAACCTTTAAAGAAATACACACACACACACAACCTTTCAGCTACCCATATTGCTGAATGCCAAGACTTCATATATTCAATACTTCATACCTTCATATTTTCAAACAAACCCTGTATTTTACGGACCGGTACAAAGGCATTTGCTTAAATGGAGATCTCCAGGTCACTGCACTGACTGAAGCATCACAATTTCCTAATTATGTCACAAAATAGATAAAGTACCACTTTGCCAAAATTTTGACATCAATTGTCCAAGCAGCTGGTCCTAAAAGCTCTCAAATGTAAACCATGGAGATCCATTATGATAAGGCAATGCTGTGTAATCTACAGCTTTTAAACCACTTTAGTTCACTGTGAAATGTAAAGGAGGGATCCCAACACACCTTTAATCTTAGGAAAAAATCAAAAACCCTCTCCAGTTCAGCTGGAAAGACATCCTTAAACAGACCACTTCCATCCCCCCACATTTCTATTTCTTGAGTAACTCCATGCCAAATGTTCTCTACCCTCCACCAGCCCACAGCTCAGCCCCAAGCACACCCATCAGCACCAACACCCAGCATAATTCAACTCACCTGTGCCTTGGCCACAGAAGCTCTGACAGTCCTCCATACTCAAATAGTTGTTATCATTTCCTAGACAACCACCATATATAAAAAGCTGGCAGGACTGGCTGGTGGAATTAAAGAAAAAACGAGGAAATGAAGCCCGACAGGGGCCTACTGCAGGTGGTGCCGTGCAATTGGCTGAAATTAAAAAAAATAAATAAAATTAGACTGTAAAAAAAATATTATGCTTTACACAGACAAGCCTGAATTAAATGCACTATTCACAACCCAAGGGTAGATTGACTTGTGAAGAGAGAACACTGAACATAAAGAGCAGAATTGGAAGAAATAGTCAGTGAGGCATTATGCAGGCATATGGCTATTGGTATAAAGCAGCCCCAGCATCACTTGACATACCTCAGCAGAATAAATCATTGGCTGAAAGTCCTCAGTGTTAGTGTGTCAGGGAAAGTATGTACAGCATTGTTCATAATTGCACTCAGTTTAATTTTCTCTTTCGTTTGCTACTACCTCCAGGGGGTCCAGAGTGTGTACCATAACTGAGCCCGCCCATTTAATTACTTTGCTGATTGTGAAGTGATGTTACCAGCCCAACACATCATAGAAAGGAGGGGGGGGGGGGCGGTCCACTCCAGACTTGTACAACATGTGAAGGATGTCACTAGCCATATTAAAAGGGTGCTATCTAATTGGGGGGAGTCTGCTCTACCACCTCGACATCCACTCCCAGATTAGTAAATAAGCAGAGGCTCTTTGGTGTGTTGAGAAAAAAGAAAAAAAAAACAAAAAAAAAAACCACCAACTCCTTGGATTTGACAATGTTAAGATGCAGATAATTGTTTCTGCACCACAAAACCATGTTCTCCACCTGACTCCTATACTTTGTCTCATAGGGTGTATTCATAAGGGGGATAAATACAGAATCAACCAATAATTTCTGCAAGTGAAAAGACCTGTTATGTTTATAGTCTGAGGTTTACAGAGTAAAGAAGATAGGACTGTTTCTGGTGGTGCTCCAGTATTGCTCACAACAGTGTCAGAGACAGTCTAACAAACTGATTTTCCTGACAATCCATTATCCAGGGCAACATTCGCTCATCCACCTGCATATCCCTGAGCTAACCCCTTAAGAGGGATGGCAGGATTGTATTGGACGCTAGAAAAGAAAAAAATCTTCACGGTGCTGCCAGCTTTGCCCATGGAAGAATAAGCCTTGTGGATAAGAATATCCTCCACAAGAGAACTTGAGTCCAGGACCACACTCTCAACGGTCTTCAAGATGTGAGACAAGTGTCACTGGGCTGTAGTTATTAGGTGAAGAGGCACCTTCTGCCTTTGTAAAAGGAACCATTCAGGATGTTTTCCACAACAGTGGAATGAAAGTCAGTGGTGAACTAGTCATTGGCCATTTCAATAGGTAGGAGTTGATGTAGTAAGGATTTGGGGTTTACAAGTGTCACTCACATCTCCTAGCACCTGATGCATGTATCGCTTGAGTCCAGTAATTATGCTCAGCCCATTCCAGACATTTTTCAAGTTATTTAGAGTTTTTCTATTTTACCTTTGCAAGCTTCCTTTCCTTGGCAAGTACTGAAGAAAAAGCCGTGTCCTTCAGAGCTTTTGTCACCAGATTTGAATCCCCCCCCCCCCCCCAATATGCTGGGACAAGACAGTTGAGACCACTACTCCAAGGACTCTGGTTTCCAACCACTGATTTGGAATCCAGAACACCGGCAATTCTAAAAATGGCAAAATGTAAGCAGTGCGCCCCCTTATGTACTGCCATACTTTATACTTTTTATATTTTATTGTACTACAAAGTTGAGAGAAACAGTATTTCGATTCTCCTGTATGTTCTGCACATATAGTGAATTGACAATAAAAAGCTATTTGATTTGATTTTTAAGCAGGTTCAGAAAAGGATGGAAAACTCACTGAGCACACAAAAGATGTTTACTTCAGAAGCAAAAACCATCAACAATTCTACTCTAGCTGCAATGGGTTGGCACCCTGCCCAGGATTGGTTCCTGCCTTGTGCCCTGTGTTGGCTGGAATTGGCTCCAGCAGACCCCCCGTGACCCTGTGTTCGGATTCAGCGGGTTGGAAAATGGATGGATGAATTCTACTCTAGTGAAATGTCACACTTGAAATTTTCTAATTGATATATAGACTGTGGTACTGCTAGGAAATGTAAGCTAACCATTTGATCACTCATGGAGACCTGCAACACTACCAGTCACATCCCCTGAGGCAAGAGCCAAGTAACCACTGTAACAAAGCCCACAAAGCAGGAAACCTAACAACATATTTTTGCATTTTGTGCTTCTCATCCCTCAATCTTTTAAATAGACAAAGATATCTGGTAACATGAAATAAGCAAGTACAACCAGTCAGTCTAGAAAAGCCACCTGCCCTATCCTTACCCGTGAGACATGACAGTATTTCTCCTGGGCATAAAACATCATGTACAAAACACGCTTGAAACAAACACATGCGAGCTACAGGGATGGACTAAAGAGATTCATGCAAGAAAATAATGAACCCTCAATCTTGTTTTGTCAAACTATTGGTGATGTTAATAGTATTTAGCTTCAGGGTTATACTTTGTGGAATCATTAAGGAACAGAATGCCTTACCATATCTGGTTTATAATTTGTTGCTGGTAGATTGTTCATAATCTACCAGCAACAAATTTCATAATCTCTCATAGCACATTTGTCAGGTAAGGAAGACAAAATTTAAGGTAAGGTTGTTATACTTGCTAATCACAATCCCTGGAGGAGTGGTGAAATATTGAATTATGATTAGTACGTGGCAAATAATTTCAAAACTTATTTTCAGTGTATATGCAGCAATGACGACCCAATAAACCTTTAAATTTATTACCATTTCTAAGAACCAAACCACCAGTAGCACACTGATAAGGCTATAATATCCTCCTGACCAGTCCAAGACATTAGCAAGCAGATGCTATGAATGCTTTCAATTCATTTTCATATACTAGTAATGATATTTCCTTGGAGATTTGAGAAAACAAGTCTCTAATAGAAGGTATACAAGGTCAAACTTAGAAACACAAAAAAGGAAAAAAAATAAGATGTGCCTCTAGTGTTTAAAACCTAGAAGAGAAAATAAATGAAACATTACTGGAAATAGGCAACAAATATTAAATCCACTCATTCCTAGTCAGCAAATAACTATGCAGGCACTGTGAAAGACTGTTTAAGCTATTTGCTTAAAAAAAAATCCAATCGCTGTCTCCAATTCATTTTGAGATATTGAACCTTATTGAGCTTCAATTATTTTAAAAATCAAAGCAATTTCACTGCAACTATCAAAGGACATTATGAAGGAGTTATCTATATAGGATACACTTGGTTCTTCAAACATTCTTTTTGAAGATTTTTTTATTGTAACTTTACCCGAAAAAAATGTGCCTAGTGGCCTTCTAAAATTAGCAGTTGAATAAGTCTACCATAATGGTCAACACCAATGTGATAGGGGATTTTACAAAAAAATATCCTCAACAAGAAGGATTAAAACAGGGTTTCTGTCTATATAAAAGGTCCAAAGTAGTTTAGGATTGAATGTGGAAGAGTCTAGAGAGCACAGCGTCTCGAGGTAAACTCCCAGCTAAGGATTACTCAGAAGCAAGTCAACTAGTTAACCTAGCCTGCAACTGGAGCAACAAGTAACTGAATTTTACAGTCAATAGTAAAGTAAAGCAAGGGGTGATTAGCATCATCTGCTCTATCACTGCAGACTTGTGACTGGTTCACCTTCCCACTACTGATGTCTAGAATCATTTCTTTAGTTTATGTTCAAAGTGTGGTTGTTGGTGTGACGCTAGTTAGCCAGATTGTTAGTATCCTGTATGTGGTATCATCAGCAAATTACAGTGGTGTGAAACACTATTTGCCCCCTTCCTGATTTCTTATTCTTTTGCATGTTTGTCACACAAAATGTTTCTGATCATCAAACACATTTAACCATTAGTCAAATATAACACAAGTAAACAAAATGCAGTTTTTAAATGGTTATTATTTAGGGAGAAAAAAAATCCAAACCTACATGGCCCTGTGTGAAAAAGTAATTGCCCCCTGAACCTAATAACTGGTTGGGCCACCCTTAGCAGCAATAACTGCAATCAAGCGTTTGCGATAACTTGCAATGAGTCTTTTACAGCGCTCTGGAGGAATTTTGGCCCACTCATCTTTGCAGAATTGTTGTAATTCAGCTTTATTTGAGGGTTTTCTAGCATGAACCGCCTTTTTAAGGTCATGCCATAGCATCTCAGTTGGATTCAGGTCAGGACTTTGACTAGGCCACTCCAAAGTCTTCATTTTGTTTTTCTTCAGCCATTCAGAGGTGGATTTGCTGGTGTGTTTTGGGTCATTGCCCTGTTGCAGCACCCAAGATCGCTTCAGCTTGAGTTGACGAACAGATGGCCGGACATTCTCCTTCAGGATTTTTTGGTAGACAGTAGAATTCATGGTTCCATCTATCACAGCAAGCCTTCCAGGTCCTGAAGCAGCAAAACAACCCCAGACCATCACACTACCACCACCATATTTTACTGTTGGTATGATGTTCTTTTTCTGAAATGCTGTGTTCCTTTTACGCCAGATGTAACGGGACATTTACCTTCCAAAAAGTTCATCTTTTGTCTCATCTGTCCACAAAGTATTTTCCCCAAAAGTCTTGGCAATCATTGAGATGTTTCTTAGCAAAATTGAGACGAGCCCTAATGTTCTTTTTGCTTAACAGTGGTTTGCGTCTTGGAAATCTGCCATGCAGGCTGTTTTTGCCCAGTCTCTTTCTTATGGTGGAGTCGTGAACACTGACCTTAATTGAGGCAAGTGAGGCCTGCAGTTCTTTAGACGTTGTCCTTGGGTCTTTTGTGACCTCTCGGATGAGTCGTCTCTGCGCTCTTGGGGTAATTTTGGTCGGCCGGCCACTCCTGGAAAGGTTCACCACTGTTCCAGGTTTTTGCCATTTGTGGATAATGGCTCTCACTGTGGTTCGCTGGAGTCCCAAAGCTTTAGAAATGGCTTTATAACCTTTACCAGACTGATAGATCTCAATTACTTCTGTTCTCATTTGTTCCTGAATTTCTTTGGATCTTGGCATGATGTCTAGCTTTTGAGGTGCTTTTGGTCTACTTCTCTGTGTCAGGCAGCTCCTATTTAAGTGATTTCTTGATTGAAACAGGTGTGGCAGTAATCAGGCCTGGGGGTGGCTATGGAAATTGAACTCAGGTGTGATACACCACAGTTAGGTTATTTTTTAACAAGGTGGCAATTACTTTTTCACACAGGGCCATGTAGGTTTGGATTTTTTTTTCTCCCTAAATAATAAAAACCATCATTTAAAAACTGCATTTTGTGTTTACTTGTGTTATATTTGACTAATGGTTACATGTGTTTGATGATCAGAAACATTTTGTGTGACAAACATGCAAAAGAATAAGAAATCAGGAAGGGGGCAAATAGTTTTTCACACCACTGTATAGGATTACAGTCAATCTGACTAAACAGACAAGTGAAAAACTTGTACAATTTTTGAGCTCGAAGAGGTCATGTGGACCACAATTGTTGTGTGTCAGTGGTGATGCTTTGCTGCAAATTGCTGAACTGTGCCTGTTAAGTCCAATATCCAGTTAAAGATGTCATTGTGCAGCCATAGTTCTAAGCTTTGTAACCAGTATGGAAGGGATAACGGTATTAAAAGCTGAGTAGTAATCAATTAATAGCATCCCAACACATTCTATCTAGGTGATAAAGGTCAGTGTGGAGGGACTGATGCAGCATCAGCCACCTGTGTGGCTAGTAAACAGACAATACACGATCCAGATAGGCAGGAAAAATGCTGCTGCTATATGACAGCACAAGCTGTATTATATACACACACACACACACACACACACACACACACTATATATTATATACATACACATACATGCATACATATTACACACACACACACGCGACAACTGGACGGTAATCATTCAGACATGTAATATTCCACACCATAAATTATAAACACACTAAATGAAACAGAATGGCTCACACAGTAATCACACTAATCCCATATGCCACTTACTGCTTTGACTAGTCTAACTTTAAATGATCATTTAATGGCAGCCTGCCCAAAACTTAGTGTCCCCATCACACCTCCCATTTGTAGTCCAACAAGCAATACTCTGCAACCACTTCCCCTGCCCCCGCAGACCGAAACTAACAGATGAGATCATTTGTTTGTCATGATAATGTAAAGCCATGCCTGAGAGGCATGAGACATTCAGTTGTAAAAAATGGTCATTTAAAGGATAATGAGACTGAAAAGTGAATAATTAAAAGCAATAAAAACCTATCCACTCCACACCCTTCATCTCACAGCCACAATTACCAAAAATCCCTCCATATCCTAAAATGACGAGATGCGACTTTCAACACTGCATATTTAACTTGCAGACAACTTTACTGAGGATCCTTATGTAGCAAAGGCCACCTCAAAGTACTTCCAAGAGATTTTATTTACATGTATGATGTATAATTGGACTACCTACTCCAATTTTAACTTACCTACAGTACTCTGCCATAAACAGTTACTGGTGAGGAGTGAATTGGTAACTTGAGCAGATTAAGTCAAACACCAAACCATTAAACAGCCTTCAATACTGCTAAATATTAAACTACATATCCTGGACTCATTACAAGCACTCCCTTTAACAGATCCATGCAAAATTCAGTCGTCAAGCAATAAAAAGATTGAAACAAATAAGAATGACCTTTAAAGTCAAAACAGCTGACATTAGGGCAAATAAAGTAGCAGCAGAAAGTCAACTTCATCCAAGCCTGTGTATTCCAGTAGAGGCTCACACTGAGCCAGATTTGAAAACAAGAACCAGGTCCATAAAGGATATTTGAGAATGTAACATTACTAGTAAATTCTTTAACATATACCAAATTCATGCAATCCATTACAGAGAAGAGTTTATTCTTTGAACACCAGGGAAAAGGAAGAACCAGCCCTTGAAAGCATCGTAGGTCCATTCAAGCACATTCATCATACACAAAGCCAAATTAAAAACTACTAGTAATTAAAGTTACATACACAAGACCCTAAATGTAATAACATTCTCTAAACAATGTGGTAATAAATCACCCTCTTTATTAATATAAGGGGGAAGGGGGTTAAGTCTCCCAATCATTTTCTACATGGACAGATTCAGCTTAAAAAGTTTGACGGCCATCTCAGAGTTCTTGAGATCTCAGTGCTCAGTCACAGGATACATAGACATTTTTCTATACTTAACACTCAGAGAATTAGAATTCATACTATGGTTCTGGAAATAAATATGGAATTCTTAATCTGAAGTAAATTAAATAACTTGCTTGGGGCTCGTTGAACTCCAAGGGAGTCCGGTTTTTAAACACAATATGTTAGCCAATCACATCTATTAAGACTACCATATTTACTGCAAAAGAAAAAAAGCACATGGCTTCATTTAAATATGTACGAACAGCTCAGTCTGCAGTGGTTTACCCAACTCTGCAACCTTAACAGCTACTTCTGCTTTTTAATATGTTATGAATGTGATGTTGTTTGAATGGCATTTGCTCTAAGCAATAATTAACCAAGCAGTCACATCTAATGGGAAGAACACACACACCCCTTATTGTCTACAATTTAAACTAGAGGGCAAAAATTACAGTGATTCAGAGGAGATTCTAGTGAAAACACAACCACTCATGCAATTAAAGGTCCAGCAGTCCAACAAATTAAGAAACAGGACAAAATTACGTATCTGGCTAGTCCACTCAGACTCTACTACCAGTTTCAGGCTGCTTATTTAAACTAAGACACACTGGCCAGCCTTAGCGGCGAAAGGTAAAAGGATGATTTAGCTTAATTATAGGGGTGGTCAATGCTATTTTATGACAACGTAAACAGAGTATATAAATGGTATAGAGTGCAATAAGAAAGAAAGAAAAAAAAACACATCTTTATATAAAGATAGGCTTAAAAAAGCAACTCCAAGCACACCAGTGCTGTTTCAGGCAAGTTTAAAAGAGACCATCGTTGGTATTATCATGCTATCTAGAAAATGGCAACATAGCTTTATTTTTCAGAATTCTCTTTTAAACTTTAGAAATTGTCTTCTCAAATTTACTACATAGTTAATTCATCCACAGTACCTTGCAGCAGTGGGTGGGATGCCATTCCAAAATGGGGTAGGCGTACACAAACGCATTCACTAAGATGGGTCATCAATTAACCAAATTCACACTTGAGCATTGTAAATTTCCAGCATTTGCCATTTTTCAAGCAGTTTTCCCCAGAGTTGAAGATGCGTTTGCAGTGAAAATGTTTGACATCATTTCCTTTCCCCATTTTGTAGGTTGAGTTGTTCTGGTGGTGGTATGCCTACAGAATGTCTTCTATGTTTTAGTGCTTTCAATCTTGGCAATCATAACACTGAAGAGGAGTTGTAAGTGCAGATATTGGGTTCATCCTGTTCTACCGCACAGGATTTCTGGAGGACAGTTCTGGAATTTCTACGAAGAATATTAGGATTACACATGGGTGTTTAAGTAAATAAGTGACTTGATATTGTATTTATAATATTTATGATGCTTATTTCTGGCACAAAAAAAAAAACTTTGCGTTAATTCACAAAAAACTTCCCTGCATGAAGTTGTGGCAACAGCAGTAAGCATGTGATCCAGTGGTCTAAGGACAGCTAGTAAACAGATTAAGAAAGTGCAGAGTGTAATCAGGTGAAAACTGCGACATTCTATTTGTAAATAGAAATCTGGGAAGTAAATTTAATATCTTCAGTTTAGGGTCACAGGGAGCCAGTGCTTATACCCAGAGTTGCTGTGAGAACACAAGAAACAGATGTGGTGGATGGTATGCTGTTCCTCTGCAGTGCATAACCACACAGTCAAGCAGAAAAGAGCATGCTGCATGCAATTCAGTAACAAGTCTATTAAGATGTCTATTTTTAATTCAATTATTTGATAGTTTTAAACACAGTGACCTGGTGGGATAGCTGCCAATGTTCATGCCCTTGGGATGGATTTTTTTTAACTTCATAGCAAATGAAGGACTAAACGTTTTGTTAATTGAGAAGTGTTAGACTTCTGTAGTATTCATTATTAATAATGAAGCTAAGCACACTCGCTAATATCGGTCAGCCCACAAATGTACAAGCAGAGCATGCAAACCCCATTCAGAAATTGGCACTGTGATGGCAGCAGAAATTACATCTCTGCTCAGTCTTTCTGCCTATATATGCAGAAGCATTGGTACTAAATGTGTGCCTAATTTTTGTTCAGTTCTTGCCACTTGATCATAAGCTATGCATATATTTGACCGCTCCCTCAATAGCTGACAACCGAATGTTAGAAATAAATAACTGCCAACTCTAAGGGATATCTACTGAAGTGATTTTGCTCCCCACCCCAAAAGGACAGCCAACTATGACAACTGACATTTGGGTGCAGTACTTATTTTTGAGTTTATGTTCATAGACTCTTTATGACACATAGAAAAACAATACCCTAAGAAGTGGCCACACCATGCTCAGGTGTGATTAAATATGTACATTAATTAAACGTGAAACAAATACTTTGACCACATCAAGGCTTTCCATATTATCAATATATGTATATATGGCCTGTATGATGAACATTTAACAAAAATTTGCCCTGAATGACAGGCAAGTGGGCAAAAGGAAATAACACTGCAGAAGGGTAGCACTTGTTCATTGCAGACTACCCGATTTTCAAAAAAAAAAAAAAAAAAAAAAGTGTCAAAATAATCCTAGTACTAAGCAAAAACAGGTATTCACTGGTGTCAAAAATCCACATGCCAAAAAAATCTACACAGATTTTTAAAACACAAATTCCAAACTTGCTCATAGAGTAGCCATGCAGGAAACCAGAGTGAACTCTAGTGTGTGATAAACAAGCATTTAATCCAGGATAGTATTCTGCCTTTCATAAAATGTTGGGCTCAAGCAACCTGAAAAACAAAGATCTGCAGCCATGGTCAAACACAGTGACACATTTTAATGTAACCTGTGGACTAATTGACATTATATCCTCATTTAAGGAGTAGAAATATAGGTAATTCGGATTAAAACACACATTTTAAGGGGTCCCACATTTTAAAAGCATTTTCAAATTGACTCTGCCAAAACAGTTTCCCAGTTGAAATCACCTTGGAATAACCAAATGAAAAAATGGCAGGAACGCATAAAAGCCTCTAAACAAAATTAGTTTTGATTATAACTAAACATACGGAAGCCAAGTAGTGTATTTGTTTCTATTCTAGACACCATGTAATCAATGTAACATCAACATCTTCATCCAAGCTAACAGATATTCTAGTTTACCAAAAAGCATTTAAAAATAGACTCTGAAAGGTAAAAATATTCCGGTTACATCTAGTCCCGGAGGCTTCTTTTAATTATTTTAAACAGTGTAAAACATTCAGATTATCAGCCAAAGCAGCAGTTATCCATTGAATGTAAAAACAGTGGGGCAGATGTTGAAAAAGCATTTCTCACTACAGACAGCAGCCTCAATGTTGTAACCGATTTATGGTACACCATCTGGGATCAACACACTAAGTTATCAGATTGTGTCCATGAATGTTATGATTGGTGATTTAAAAAACCTGTACTTATTTATATGATTCCAAATATGAACTTTTAAAAGTCCTCCTCAGGATTAAGTCTAATGGGAAACATTTAATGATCCTATCAGGAAAATACTTGCTAAAGGGGGGAAAAAAGAAGAAAAAAAAAAAAGACCAAGGGGTCAGAATCTTAAATAGCAAGTCATTTAAAATTATGGCAACAGTTGGAAATTAGCAGCAAAAACTGCTCACTAATTAACAAAATGGTTAGAATGAAAACCTGCTGCTCTCCAGAATCACAGCTGGACTACCCGGCTTCATCCAGATCTTGTAACAGACCATGGCATAGACATAAGCCAAGCATAAAACAACTTGTATACTGCCTTTCATGTTATGCTTCCTGGAACTGCCTCCTGCTTCCTCACAATAAAGCAGGTTTGAGAAATGGATGGAAGTTGCATTCTATAATGAATGTCATGTTAGTTTAGTACAAGTTTAAGAGTAGTAGCCCATACAGTTTAAGCAACTTCATACTGTTTGAGACAAGCACTTAACCATATGGTTTAAAGTACATTACTCTAACTTCTTGGTCACACATCTTTCCGAAGGTTTTACAATAACTACATATTTATATAGGGACTTGCAGTCTTTCTACTTAAAAATTAACTGCAAGCAGCAATGTGAATATTCTCATATTTTGGCAACACTATAAAATGTTTGCAGTTAGTTTTTCTCTCACTTCTTTGAGAAAAATCCATTAGTTGAAACTTAATGAATGATATGGCATACGGCGTTACCCAAGCCTCATTGATCATTTATCAATCAGGGGACAATGGAAAACTAGGGAGGGGTGCTCAAAGCAACTTTTCCCAATAACAAAACATTCACACAACCCGTAAGACTGGAATCTCACTATTTCCCATCAAAAATTGCAGTCAAAAAATACTGACCTCCCATATGGATAAATGTTTTTCCTGAACAGCTTCTTTACATTTACCTGGTAGTTGCAACAGCAGACGTGAAAAGAGAATTAGCATGCCGTCTACACCCTTAAATATACTGGTTCCTTAACCGCACTTTACTGGGTTGTGTCATTCCTCAAAGAGCCATTTCATTCTAAAAAGGGTTCATTTGCATATGACATTGGTTCTCTGGGCTTTGAAAACTTCATATTTTGTGGACAAATCAGAAATCACTACTGTCTAGTTGATGATCTAGCAGGATACAACAGATTAAGAAAATATGAATAACTTAAATTTTGAAAAGGAGATAGATGAACTGAACAAATACTTCACAAGTATTTTCTAAGAAAGAAACACAGAACATCCTATGCATAAGTGCAAACAAGTAAAAACAAGCCCTGAGTTTATAGATGTTAAAATAGAGTCAGATGTGCTTCAAGCCTTTGATACGCTGAAGACTAATAATCCACCCCAGACATGGGATTTTATCAATTGTACTGAAAGAAATGAACAACATCATCGATAAACCCTTATTAGGTGTATTTGAGCAATCACTTGAAAAAGGAAAGGTACTGGAATGTTGTAAATGTGGCCCCAGTCTTCAAGAAAGGTGACAAAATGGATCCTGGTATTACAGACCAGGACGTTGTACTTCAGTACCCTGCACAATTATGGAAGCTATACCTAATCATGGGTTTTAAAAAGGTACGATCTTGCCAAACTAATCTTATTTTTTGAACAGGTAACTGCAATAATTAACAAGAAGCATACAACACAATATACTTTCAAAAAGCCTTTGATACAGTCCAGCCATGTAGTTGGAGTAGAAACCTTAACCACCTTTAAATAGTATTTGGATGAGATACTGGAACACCTCAGCTGTTAGTTAAACAGACTTGAACTGAATGGTCTCCTATCTGTCAAATTCCTTATGTTCTAAAAATCATTGGGTTTTTTTTTTTTTTATTTTTTTTTAAAAACCCATCCTGCCAAGATGGCCTCCCAAAAGGAGGATTCATTAAATTGTGTTTTGTTAGGGTTTGTCTTTTTTGATTCTGCTTTCGTTAGCTTGACCCCAAATTGACTTGGAAGTCATTTGTTGTATAAGATGGTCTCGATTGTATTCAATGTAATTTTCTTAAAGAAAGAAAAAATTAAAGTTGTGAAATGTTTTCAAAAAGAGCCAGGAAAATACCAATTACATCTGCATGTGTGGACTGGGGAAATTTAAAAGAAAAAAAAAATAATAATAAAAAAAAATAAAAAAAAACACACACCCTTATTCAAAATATGAACAGTAACTACACTGCGAAAGTTTAACAAACTGCGACGTCCGAACACTGGCGAGTCATTTCTCCTTAAGGCTCACAAAACCAAAAATTAAAAATGTAAAATTAAAGACCTGCGCAATTCCTAAACACATTTACATGGACTAGAACTCTTATAAGCACTGATAAAAATGTAATAAAACCATACAGTAATACGAGGCACCGCCACTAGGTGAACCGGGCAGCAAAACAATAATTCCATAACGACCGGGGGGGTGGGGGGTTCACTTCTAGGCGTCGATGTTTTTGACGTGTCGAAAGAAGGTATAGAAGGTGGTTTAAAGAATCAGGAATGTGAAAAACAAGTCGACATCACTGAACCTATAGGCTAACTTATTCTTCCCCTTTATTCAGCCCCCCTTGCACTACATAAGTGCTGCTTACCTGTATGTCGGCGATAGCTGTTGAAATTTGGATGACCTGCCAGTACGCAGGAACTGCTGACGCCGTTCTCAGGACAGTTGACCAAATGACACTGAAGGCCTTGGTTGTTCTCTACGACGGCCAGGTCACATCCTTTGGTGGTACAGCAGATGTTTTGGCACTCTTCAGCCGAGCTTACCTGCGCAGCATCGGCCAGGTAGCTGGCGCCGTTAGTAAACGACTGGGGGTCAACCGTGTTTTCAAGAAACTCGTCGAACCAACCGTTACATTCTGGAAAACCTTTTAAAAGGCTGGCCCGAAGCCCGCACACGGAGAAAAGCAGAAGCAGCGACAAAAGGTGCACCTGCGCCATAACGATCGACTATACTGAAAGTCTTGTGTTTAAAGGCGCTGTATCGGCTCTCCCACGGCTTTCTAGGTCGAAACCTGCACGAACTGGTCAGACTTGAACTGCCGGCTCTACACTTCCTCCTCTGACGTTGCGTGGAGACAACTGTAAGACAACAAGGTTCCTTTTTCAAATAAGGAATGTTGGAATGTCACGTTTTTCCTTCCTACAGTAAATTTAATTTCAGCGTCTATATCACTGTAAATGCTACAACAACTACGGCGAAAGAAAAATGATCCGCACTTTAAAGCGAGAGGGTCGTTCTCTCCCGTATTTCTTACTTCCTCGTGGCCACACCTGCGTCACGCGCCCGCCACAGGTGAGAATGTTTATGGGGGCGGGCCTTGTGCACGGCATTGTCATTGCTCGAAACTGGACTTACCAGGTGGGGCGCGAAATGGAGAGAACAAAGATAATCATTAGAAAGGGGAGAGGATGTGACACCTTCTATTTACTGAGGATAATCGTGTTATGTTTTATAAAGTGAAAGTCTGTCTTTCTGAGGAGTGAGCTTCAAGGCTGTAAAGATTTCGGTTTGAATTTAAGTGGAATCCACGTGCTTTCACTTCCTCATTATTTATTTTTTCTATGGACATATCAAATATGTGTGCGTATGTGTGTTTGTTTGTTGTGTGTATGTATTGGATGGAATATATTTTGCCCTCTTTCTTCCTTTTAGTACCCATGTTCACAAAATAACTGGATCCACTTAATATACACTCTGCAACATGAAGAATTCATCATATTCCAGCAAATAAGTCTATACGCAAGTCTCAGACACGGGTTTATACATTCTATAAGCTGTATGTTTATAATTATCAGAACGGCACATTTGAAGAAAATGTGGTTTTGAATCAATGAGGGGCTGGATACTTTATTGTTGGGTGCCATTCTGTTCTTGTTCAATATTCCTGATTAATTATGAAATAAGCTGAGGCTGAAAAAAAAGGGTAGAATCCAGGCATATTTCAGCATTTTCTTATATGTGTTTTACTGGATTCAAATTTAAGGATCTTTCTTACACTATTGGCACACAGACTTATCTTGCTAAACAGGAAGAATCCTAACTCTCCTCTTTTAAGTCAGTGGGTAACTCATACTCACTTATATTATGTGAAACAGTAAAAAAATCAAATTCTCACTTAGAGGATCTGTGCAGAACTTTTTCAAAACCTGGCAGGATCTAATCAATAATATTTTAGAATAAGCTCTTAAAGCACTGAGGAAGCAGATTCTCTTTCCAATTCTTTTTGTTCTCCATTTATCTTTATCTGCTTATTAAACTCATCAATTTATTTATTTTTACTAGCTTTAAGTTTTACTCCGTTGGCCATGCTCTCTTTCTAAGGGGTGGGGGTTGATTTGTTTTCAGTCCTATTTTTTGTAAAGATTTATGTATTTGTATGGAATGATTACAATAAAATCAATAAAAAAATGTTAAAAAATTAAGGATCTTCCTGATCACTCAGTAGTTGTGATTTTCTGAAGAGCTAATCTGGTAAACACATTAGTGAATAGCTGTGCCATTTTCAATGAAGCCCATAAAATAGATTACAGTAATCTATTTGGCTAAAAACAAAAGTGTTCACTAATTTATAAGAGGTCTAACTTCTTCAGTGTTCCTTAAATGTAAAAATCATAGTCCTAGTAATATTGTTAATACACAATTTCAGCTTTAGGTTAGAGTTCATAATTACACCTTGACTTGTACTGCCAAATAAGTTTATTTCTAAGAACCTCACTTTTTATTTCTGCCAATAACTAGGATTTCCATTTTGTTTCTTGTTTATCTTGAGGGAATTACTATTCATCTATTCTGAAGGGCAAGTTAGAGATTGAATCATAGGCCAAAGGGCTTCAGCTGTCATAGATAATAATAATAATAATAATAATTCTTTGCATTTATATACAGTGCATCCGGAAAGTATTCATAGCGCATCACTTTTTCCACATTTTGTTATGTTACAGCCTTATTCCAAAATGGATTAAATTAATTTTTTTCCTCAGAATTCTACACACAACACCCCATAATGACAATGTGAAAAAAGTTTACTTGAGGTTTTTGCAAATTTATTAAAAATAAAAAACTGAGAAATCGCATGTGCATAAGTATTCACTCAGCCTTTGCTCAATACTTTGTCAGTGCACCTTTGGCAGCAATTACAGCCTCAAGTCTTTTTGAATACGATGCCACAAGCTTGGCACACCTATCCTTGGCCAGTTTCGCCCATTCCTCTTTGCAGCACCT